>OX589589.1:12252259-13472015 GCA_951329385.1 Polia nebulosa
AGGACTATTACCATAATCATTGTATTTGTGGCAAGGGGTTTTTGTGAGTTCACTCACTCCTCATATTAATTAAAGATCAAATTAACCTGAGTTTCAAACCTACATAATCTTATGAGTATTGTAAATTTATATCAGCAAGTTAAACTGACTTCATGACATGGTAAGCAAGAAATAGAGTAGATTATCACAATGATTTGGAAACAAGATCTTATTTCTCTTATTATAAAACAACTGTGAACAGTACCTTAAAACTAAATATGAATCTTCCGCCTCTATAAAATCCTTCATCAGGGCATATGATTAGTTTGAAATTAAGTAAATCATCTGGATCTGGAAACTCTGTGTTGCATGTCTTGGGCAAATTCAATTCGTTCAAATCTGAAAATAAAACATTTAAAGTTAAAAGTAGGCGAAGACGTTGTAAACACTGTTTTCACCAAGTACAGTTGTAAAAATTTGCCTCAAGACCATAACAAGGAAGTTTTTGTGCAAATGATTTCAGCGTTTTCACAGTGATACCTTTTACCTTTATACTCTTTGACAGCCCAAGATAGGCCATTGTAAGCTTGTGTCTATGAGTTCTTTACATCAGAATTAAAATAACAATTATAACACAACGCGTAAATTGTTCTATTTTCTGAACTTTACCTTTTGTGATCCGCAACTGAGCGGCTGATGCTTTTTTCTGTGAACCTCCTGCTCTTGCTGAGCCTTCCTCATCTTTCTTTTGTTGTTTTAATGAAAAAAGTTTAATCATTGTCCTAACTAATCGATAAAATAGAAATTATTAGAAATAAAACCACGATCTATTTTGACAGCTTAAATTTTTGTACGAAACTTCAATTTAGGCAGATTGCAATTTGTAAATAAAATAACTCTTTTATTTTATTGGCAAGTATAACAAAAAGAAATAAAATGTATGTAAAATTTGACCAATCAGAGTCCAGCGTATCCAGCAATGACATTTTTATTTCTCAAAAGCAACCCAGAATGACTAGAGCGCGCGCACGATAAGGTTGCGCGCGGTCGAAATTGGAACTAAACGTTTAAATAATCCAGATAATTATATACTTAAATCTATATAATCAATTCTTTCAATTTATAATCTGAGTTATATAATACCGTTTTTAATTAAATGAAGGAAATAAATTTAGTGCAGCCACACACCTACCAATTCTTTTCTACTTAAAACAGATCAAAGGAACAGTAGTACTATTCTGTAAAATCTCACCGTGAAAACTTAGGTGAAGTGAACGTGAATTGGGCTATCACTCCATACAATTAAGGTGAAATGACAATTCACTTCACGCTCACTCCACCAAAGCTTTCACGGTGAGCTGCTAACAGCTGGTCGATTCTGCTAACAGCTCACCGTGAAAACTTAGATGGAGTGAGCGTGAAATGAACTGTCATTCCATCTTGATTGTATGGATTAACAGCCCACTTCACGTTCACTTCACTTAAGTTTTCACGGTGAGATTTTACAGAATAGCACCACGAATCGACCGGCTGATCGGAATAGAATTGAAACCGGGATCATAGTCACACACACACCAATCACTGGGCTTTCTAGATTGGCACTCAGTCGTAATCTAGCGCTTGCCGCAGGGCTGCCAGATTGTATAATTGCATACAAAAACTCGGTTACTGATTGTATCCTCTTTGTATCCTGGACCCTCATGTAATAATTGGATACAGAAAGTCTAAATTCCATTATCTGAGTTTAACACAAAGATTTTGTTTAAATTTCGGAGTAAAACTATTTACAATTTACCACAATCTATGGTGATATTTTTTGAGTTGCCATATTTTAGTTAAGGCCTAAAGTAGTAGGCAAAAGTACCAAAAACGGCCGTTTTTGATACTTTTGCTTACTACTTTGGATACGAAACATATTGAGACCTGTTTTTACAACGTAAAAATACTTTTTGCTCTTTGTAACAAACGTGACGTTGGATTCTTTAATTAATATTTATTTTATAAGTTAAGCTAAAAAAATTTATTCAATGAGGGCGCACTCGCTCACTTCGCAAGTCGACAGTTTAATGGGCTAAGTGCTAGGCTCTTTATTAAAGCCCACAAACAATTTAATATCTACGCCTCGACTAAGCGTGAAGTAAAAAACAAGCTTAATTCCTGGCTACAGACATTGACATAAAGTGATACCGAGGAGCTTCTAACCACTAAGTATACACTAAAATGAGATAGGTTTATACACATTATAGGCTTAAAACAAACAAACACAAACACATACTCACTCTCATACACACACACATAACACACAAAACACACACACACACTTAGACACATTTTATTTTTTTTATCCTTTAACCTAGTGTAAGTACTTTGTACGTCCACTGCACGTACCAATATTTTGTAACCGCAATAAGATTAAGACTGATTTATGGAATTATGGATACTCTTTCCTAAGATACAGACAGGTTTTCTGCCTAGTTTAGGAAAGGGAGTCCTAGGTCCCATTTTATATAAATTGTTGTAGTGGTTTTTTCTTTATAACAATTAAGTATATAAGACAACTCTGTATGCCATGTACAAACTACTTATTCAATAAATTATTATTATTAAATTATAATTACTTGGCGGGTAGTAGACCCTTAAGCCCCTGAGTACCATAATAAACAAAAAAATAACGTAGGTAAGTTCACGTGACTAATCATTATTGTTTATGTTTAAAAATTTTAAGCACCGTTTGTATCCTGACATTCAATTTTGTATAATTTCAGTAACATTGGTGCGGACTGTGGATTCTGTTTTGTACGAACTAAACTTAATTTAAGCTATTCCTATCTTTTTCTCTCTAATAAAACAAGAAAGAGACGGACGTAAATTAGAGCTGTCAAATTTAGTTGAACTAATATTTCCATACAAATTAAGTGTACACGTAAAAACATGTCGATTAAAAACACGGTGATGCGCAAGGCGTAAATTAGTTTGACATCTCTAACTTAGTTCATAGCTATAGCCGTCCTTTTCTTGCACTGCCTTTTAGTAAAAGACAGCGATTCTCTAATTTTAGTTTAGTTATTATTAAGAGAATCGGCACTATTGACGAACAATTTAAAAATTTGTACAGGCAGCCCTGGCTTGCCAAGAGACGTACTAGTATACCTTTGCGTTAGTACGTAATAATTTATTGAATCATAATGGATCGGAGTTCCGTATGGTGTCGGACGTAAAAGAATAACACCATCCCATCACTTCCCGTGGGTGTCGTAAGAGGCGACTAAGGGACTCACCAGAGAATGGGTAGTAGCATTCTCCGTGTATTATAAGAGCTACACTGCGATCGCCAACCCGCCTGCCAAGCGTGGCGATTACGGCAAATCACTTAATGAAACATACACCAAAAAGATGGCCCCTAATGCAACCTGTCTACCCTTACTCCGGTAGTGGTCAAGGCCATGGCGAGGCAAGGGGTGCGAAGAATCTCCGGAGTGAATCCGGCTACCCCAACAAACACTGACGACTGGATTTGGCAACATTTAACTTAAGAACACTTCGGACTGACGAGAAGATCACCGAACTTGAGGAAGAATTGAGCAGGTGGCGATGAAGTATTGTAGGATTATCTAAAGTCCGAAGAGAGGGGGAGGACTCGATAATCCTTGAATCCGGTAACCTGCTTTATTTCCGGGAGGGCGACCAGCAGTCCCAGGGTGGTGTCGAGTTTATCGTCCACAGGTCTTATACTCAGAATATCGTCCAGATATTCGTTGAAAGTTGTACAGGTTTACGCGGCGACCTCGACACTCGCCGACGACGAAGTTGAGGCCATGGATGAGGATATATCCAGAGCCATGCATGGTTACAAAACTCATTTCACCGTGGTCATTGGGGACTTCAACTGAAACTGGGCAAACGAGACGGTGACGAGCTGCGAGTGTGGCAATTTGGATTTGGACGTCGGAACTACCGGGGACACATACTGGCCAGTTTTATGGAGAAGGAAGGCCTCTATATGATGAATTCCTTCTTCAGAAAGCGTGAGCACAGAAACTGGACCTGGCAGAGCCCCGACGGTGTAACTAAAAATGAGATTGACTTCATCATGTCGACGAAGAAGCAGATATTCAATGATGTCTCTGTGATCAACGCGGAGAAAACTGGAAGTGATCACTGCATGGTAAGCGGCACATTGAATCTAAATATCAAGCTGGAAAGGTTTCGACTGATGAAGTCTACGCTCCGTCCAGCACAGATCCAGATCCAAAACCTCGAAAACTTTCAGCTCGAACTTCCAAATCGTATGGACTGCCTAGTGAGCTCCGTGGACGAATATAATGATGGGTTCGTGGAAACTGTCCATACCGTCGGGTCTAAGTTCTTCAAGACTCGCAGTACCGATAAGAACAGGAAGCTCTCTGATCCTACTCTCAAGCTCATGAAGGAGAGGCGGGAGATGATTCTGCAGTCTTCAGACGATGCGTGTAAATACCGGCAGCTCAATAGACGGATCTCTAAGTCCTGTCCACCGCTTTAATACCGAAAGGATTAAAGACGCGATAGGTCGGAATAAGGGCTCCAGGGTCTTTACAAGAGATCTGTCTATTGGGCACAGCCAGCTCACGAAACTGAAGACCGACGATGGCAGAACCAAATCCGCCAAATCGGAGCTTCTGAGAGAGATCGAGACGTTCTATGGACAGTTATACATGTCAACGACTAAACCCGCTGCGAATCTAGCTAACGACCCAAGGCTATACCGAACTATACCGAAGCCATCCCGGACGTCAGCCTGTATGAGATTAGGATGGCTCTGAAGCAGCTTAAAAACAACAAGGCGTCGGGTAATGACGGAATCACGGCCGAACTTCTGAAGGCGGGTGGAAAACCGGTCCTTAAGGCCCTTCAGAAACTGTTCGATTCCGTCATACTCGAGGGGAAAACGCCACAGGCTTGGGGCAGCGGTGTGGTGGTACTTTTCTTTAAGAAGGGCGACAATGCCCTGCTTCAGAATTACAGGCCCATCTCACTTCTAAGCCATGTCTACAAGCTGTTCTCCAGAGTCATCACGAACCGTCTCGCGCGCAGGTTTGACGACTGCCAGCCTCCCGAGCAAGCCGGATTCCGAAAAGGCACCGTAGACCACATACATACGCTGCGGCAGGTTATACAGAAGACTGAAGAATATAATCTGCCCCTCTGCTTAGCGTTTCGATCGAGACTTGAGTTGTACTGCAGTCTCTCCAAAGGTGCCAGATCGACTATCGGTACATCGAGACGTTGAAGTGTTTGTACGAAAACGCCACCATGTCAGTCCGACTTTAGGACCAGACCTCGAAACCTATCCTCCTACAGCGGGGTGTGAGGCAGGGAGACGTCATTTCTCCGAAACTGTTCACGGCCGCAATGGAGGATGTCTTCAAGGTTCTGGACTGGAGAGGGCTTTAATGTCATTGACGAGAACATCACTCATCTTCGATTTGCCGATGATACAGTCGTCATGGCTGAGACTATGGAGGACCTCAGTACAATGCTCGATGACCTCAGTAGAGCTTCCGAAAGAGTGGGTCTTAAAATGAACATGGACAAAACCAAGGTCATGGTAAATACCCATGTAGCACCCACTCCTATCAAGATCGGAGACTACACTCGAAGTTGTAGACGAGTACGTCTACCTGGGACAAACGGTCCAGTTAGGTAGGATCGCGGCGAAAGCGGTCAACCGTCGAATCCGACTCGGCTTTTTTTTTATTTTGTGTGGTGGGAAATCATCCAATGACTTCTCCCGCTCTGGGTGGAGCGGAAGGGCGTGTCAGACTCTTACTGACTAAAACCCAACCCTGTTCCTCCCTGCCCAGAATGCCCAGGGGCGAGGTAACTTTTTCGAATTTATCCTCAACCCCCGGGCAGGCATCGGCCATGACGGGCCCCGTCCTGTTTGCTGACAACTCTTGAAGGCGCGCGTGGAACACTACGCACCGTCGACTCTCGGGCCTGGTGCTGATCGGACGGCGAGCTACCCATTACTCGCCGTCCGCAGGCCCCGGTAATCCGACTCGGCTGGGCGGCGGCGTTTGGGAAGTTGCGTGGTATCTTCTCGTCTCACATTCCACAGTGTCTCAAGACGAAAGTCTATGACCAGTGCGTATTGCCAGTGATGACTTATGGAACCGAAACATGGTCACTTACAATGGGCCTCATCAGAAGGCTTACAGTCACCCAAAGGGTAATGGAGAGGGCAATGCTCGGAGTTTCCTTGCGTGATAGAATCAGAAATGATGATATCCGCATGATAACTAAGGTTACCGACATAGCCCGAAGAATTGCAAACTGAAGTGGCAGTGGGCAGGGCACATTGCTCGCAGAACAGATGGTTGATGGGTTCGAAAAGTTCTGGAGTGGCGACCGCGTACCGGAAGACGCAGCGTTGGAAGGCCTTCCACAAAGTGGACCGATGACCTGGTGAGGGTCGCGGGTAGCCGATGGATGTGAGACGCACAGGACCGATCATTGTGGCAACACTTTGCGGAGGCCTATGTCCAGCAGTGGACGTCTTTCGGCTGAAATGATGATGATGATGATATAAAGTTATCAACAGCTGATCAATATTTGTATGAGGGTAAAAATATGAGAATTTCCTCAGGTTTTCTTGAATAAGTTGTTCATATCGATGGGCAGATGCAGTTCTTAAAATATGACCACAACTTTCCACTCTCTCTTTTTACCCTCTGTATACTTCTGCATAGAATGCAGCTGATGAATTTGACACAATGTGTAGGTACACGTTTTATTTTGCAGTTGATGCCATTCCGATTCGACGTCATTCTTGTTGCCATAAACAGAACTTCGGTGGAATTGGGTGGAATTCACCTTTGAATTACCGCGCGCGTCAAAATGTAAAATTCAGGCAAGCCCCGCCCCCACTTATGCGGCGCGAACTGCTGACGATGTTGTTTAAAAAAAAACCATTTATTGATGCTTCTATGGGCTCTAGCCACTTACTGTAAACTTTTTTGCGTTGTTGAATAAACTGAGCGTAATCTTTAATGTAAACAGTACTCGTATTACGAGACTTCTATTATAAACAAATGATGTTTTCAAAGAATTAGTGGAATAGTGTGTTTTTTCCGTAATTTGTCAATTTCTGATAAAACTAATGAATCAATTTACACGAAATTTTGCATGTAATACTACGAATAAACTAGTAATCTAACAACAGCGTTTTTTTTGAGATTCCTATACAAAATTTTCATCATATTCATACTCAAACTTCGTATTACAAAAACAAAGTACCTATTTTCGTCGTCGACTTTCTCGCCAAATACGTATAAATTGTGATGGTTTTTCCTTTTAATATTGTCTAATACTACATAATATCTCCATAATCACAAGAAACAAGCAAAAATATTCACAATAACAGCTTTTTATAACACTTGAACACAAACTTTTACATTTTCAAATGACCTTGACATCATGTGAAAATAAACAATGTTTACGATGCATCGATCACTATGATCGATGTTACGATGTTTATTTCTTGCAAATCTTTATCTAGAACGATGTAAGAACTACTTATAGATGAATATCTTAACTTTTCCCACTAATTACAAACACAGAGCTCTTATATTATCATAATAATATCAACAAAGTTTCGACTGTGACGACTGTCATTTGACAAGTCGACCATTCAGAAAATACGAGTACATCCAAAGAGTATAATAATAATACGGAGTACATCCATTAAAACTTTTTTTAAAAATACTTTCAATTGGTAGAAATATTAAGGAACCTACAGACTATATTGTGTTCCAAGTGATTGAACCTTACCACATGATAAAATACATTGCGTTTCAGTAATAATAGAGTTTATCGGCTGGACAACCCGGGTTGTCGTCGGGCTTCGATGTATTTTCAATTCGACAACCCGGGTTGTCGTCGGTGCTTCAGAGGTTTATCCAAAAAGAGTGACATGAATGTATGAATGCGCCGCGCAGTTCACTCCTTTCATATCGTGCGTTCCTTTCTACGCACAAAGCTGAAAACACACGCTTTGTTTTTGATTTTGCAAGTTTTGTTTGAAATCCCTAAAAAAATCCCCAAAAATTTCCAGTCTCTAAAAAGGGAAATTCCCTTTTAACACTTCTAGTCTAGCCCCTAAATTTAGGGACGAAATCCCTAAGTTGGGAATCGTGACTTCAATGCAATAATCACAAGATGTACTCAGGCACATAGCTGCAGGTGTACCATAGATTACTAAAGGCAGTCAAGTACACCTTCCGATTTCAAGGGACCCAATTTAAGAACAACCTAAATAAGAAGTAGGAAGCTAACGATTACACTATCCTAAATTTGACTCTTAAATCGGAATGCTAAATTGGCAGTGCTGTCAACTCTTACAAATTCAAGCCCCTAGACAGAATATCAAAATAATCATTATTCTTCTGCCCATATCCCAATTTATTTGGGGTCGGTGCAACATGTCTTTTTCTTTCCTATTCCTCTATTAGTCGTCATCTCTATAGTCACCCCCTTTTTACCCATATCCTCATATCCTCTTTCACACAGTCCAACAAATCAGACGGACAGAATATCAAAAGTCACTAGAAAATCTCTAAAACTGATTCTAACGGGAGCAGACCAAAAAAGAAAAAGAGCGGACTCAGATTTTTGAAGTGAAAACTTCTTTAGCGACGTTGAGCACTTTTCTTGGGATGGGTACAAAATGTTAAACTCGCATCAGGACACGTGACCTGATCGAAAATTCGTAAGACGATTCCAAAACGCACTCCGTTAAGGATGATGCTCCAAGGTACCCCGCAAAATTCAAATTTTCTTACGTTTTTTGCAATTTGCAGATCAGTCTCAGGTGGTATCTAGGTCGAAATTTGACTCACGGCCGTAGCAAGTTTGTATTTATAGAATTATAATCATCAAAATGATCAATACATGTCTCAGTTAGAATTTGATGCCAAATGTAATTATTTCATGAAATCATGACACCCTTTTTTTTTTTTTTCAGGCATTGGCCGTGGCAAGCCCCGTCCTTTGCTGACAACTCTTTCGCCGTCCGCAGGCCCGGTCTACGGTGGCCGGAGATCATCTCGCGGCCCCTGGCATCATGACAGCCTAAGGTGAAAGCTCCACCCTAGCCCGCGAAATTCAAATTTTGTTCAAGTTTTCACTTCTGCCGGCACTCGCGGAGTGCAACCGTTGTTTTTTTTTCTGGGAAAGGGACTTTGGGCAGTTAAATTTAATTTTAAACACATGTAAAAATACTAATAGCCCATTTGTAGCGACAAAGTCGCTCTAAATCGTAGTGATGCGATTACACTATCCTAAATAATCGGGACCTCCCAATCTCACTAACACTAACAGCCGGTCGATTCTGTTAACAGCTCACCGTGAAAACTTAGGTGGAGTGAGCGTAAAGTCTTTCCACCTTGATTGTATGTATTGACAGCCCACTTCACGTTCACTTCACCTATGTTTTCACGGCGAGATTTTACAGAATAGCACTACTGCTCTAACTGCTATTACACCTTCCTGTTTCCTAAATTGGGTCCCTTGAAATCGGAAGGTGTAATTGAGCCTTAAACTATACGAGTACTTAGGCAAAATTACCAGCGCCGGGATGAAAACGGGCAGTGTGTGACGACGATATACGGAGCTAGTACGTAAGCCACGCCTCTTTCTTACCGGCCAGAACGGAAGGCAAGAATGCAATAAAAAAGTACCACTCGTCACACACCTACCGACGTGAACCTGTACGAACGCCCGGTAACAAAGCAACCGGCTGACGTCGCCGATCTGCAGGTGTATTCGCTAACTCAGTTGACATCAATTTGATAAGGCATTTTGCAGCACATTGCTGCTTTGTTTGGTGGACATCAATTATAATAGGTACCTACTACATAGTATATTTTTGTTTTCTTAAACGTAAAAGCAGCAATGTACTGCAAAGTGCCAATCAAATTGATGTCAACCGAGTTAGCGAATACAAATGCAGCAGGTGTATTTGCTAACTCAGTTGACATCAATTTGATAGGTACTTTGCCGTACATAGTGCCTATCAAATTGATGTCAACTGAATTGGTGAATACACCTGCTGATCTGTTCTAGGTAGAAAAGAAAGGAAACAGTAGGTCTGTGGCCGCGCTAATTCTATTCTGTTGTGTTCTAGGTAGAAAAGCTTAGTTAGGCCTGCAATTTGAAGCAGCACCACCACCAGCCACGCGCACACTTTGCGCGGCAAAGGTATACGTAGTACGTCTCTCGGCAAGCGCTAGATCACGACTACCCAGTTTATAGTATTTTTTGATTGCGACTGAGCGCCAATCAAGATAGCCCGGTAACCGGTGTGTGTGACGATGATCCCGGTTTCAATTCTGTTCTAGTTAGAAATTATAATAATTGGTAAGTGTGTGGCTGCGCTTATCGTGCGAGTTGTGAAATGTGAAAGTTTGTGAGGACGTTTATTACTTAATTACGCAAGAACTACAGAACGAATTTGGATGAAACTTTACAATAATATAGTATAAACATCTGAATAACTTATAGGCTATAGGGAACGTGCAGGAACTGTAGATAGCGCCACATAAATGTCAATGTCTAGTATTTATACAATACAAGTTGCGGATTACACTCACTGGATGGAAGGCTACGTTACGCGTGCTGCATGTGTGCATGATACGTGTGTGTATACATACAAATTGTAACAAAAAACCCTGTTGTTCCTTTTATGGATGTGTACATTTACATAGAAGCACAACATAGATGAAATTATAATTAAAAAAAAAAAGCATTGGACTAGTCGAGAGGTCTTAATCCACATTAAAAAAAAAGTATCGACTATTTGATTTTACAAGTACTTACATCTTTATTTCGCTAAATAGCCTACGGGTTTCGCAAACGCTTCATGCAGAATTGTAGAGGTATTAGATCAGTTAGACATTACAAATATAATTAAATATTTATTTTAATTATTTTTTAAATAGTTTTTCCTATATCATCATTTTCCTGCACTTATCCCTTGTTACTTGGGGTTGGCGCAACACGTTTTTTTCTTCCATTCTATCCTGTCAGCCGTCACGCTATCACTAACTCCCTTTTTTTCATATCACTCCTTACACAATCCATCTATCCTTTCTTTGGCCTCCCTCTCCCTCTCCATCCATCCACATTTATATTCATAACTCTTTTAGTTACATGTGTTTCATCCCTCCTCTTTACATGACCATACCAAGATAAGCGGTTCCCTTTCAACTTTTCTGTGACTAGTGCCACTTTTATTTAGTTAGTAATAATTTTTAATAGTTTTTCATAAATGACTTGCTATAATACGATTGTATACCGATTCTTAAAACGTGGGTAGAAGGAACAACAGGGTTTTTGTTACATACAGTAGTGCTATTCTGTAAAGTAAAATCTCACCATGAAAACTTAGGTGAAGTGAACGTGAAGTGGGCTGTCAATCCATACAATCAAGGCGGAATGACAGTTACCTTCACGGTCACTCCACCTAAGTTTTCACGGTGAGCTGTTAACAAAATCGACCGGCTGTATATGGCAGGGAAATGTCAATGACAAGTTTTTAAAGGGTAAAAGTTTCGAATTTACTCCACTAGATGGCACCGACTATGTCATGCACGTTCAGCTGGCAGAAGCTAGTGTATAAGGTATACAGGACACAAAAATAAATACTTTGCTGTAGCCGGAATTAAAGCTTTTATTTTAGCCGCATCTGACGTGGCAACGCCTAGCGCGGCGCGGCGCAGCCATTCCGTTCACGGGCCGTGGGATTGCAGCTTTATATGTGTTGTCATTTTTTCTTTTGCTTCGCACGTTCTGTGCATTTAGCCAGTAATTGTCAAGTTTAGAAATTATGTTGTTTCGAGATACAGAATTCTGTCAAGTTTTACCAATGCAGATGTAACACAATCTAATGTTTTACAGTATTTGGCAGCAAATGTGTCGAGTCAGCCTTCTCGGCAAGCTTAGCTGAGGTAGTCAATACTACAATAAAATTCTCAGCTTCATTTTACGGAGATCGGGCCTGACTTAATGATTTCACATATTGTCCAGTTGCCTAAACACAAAACTACACCAATTTTACATCACATTATCCACTAGGAATCAATTTTGGAATAAGTCACAGAACTCCTCTGGCAAACGTCCTGCCAAAAACTCCGCCCAAAACTTGGTTTTGCTTGGTTAATCTGTGGTTGAAGATTTCATATTATTATTCTGTGGTTGCGATTTTCTAGTGTTGCCGCACAAAAATGTGAATAAAATTCTTTGGTTTCAATTATTTGTAATTACGAAATTCCTAGGATTGTTGCAATTGATAACCTCATAATCTGCTAATCTGTAAATATTAATTTAGCAGCTTGCGAGCACGGAAGGTTCTTGGGCACCGGCAAGTGGCAACCCCGATTGAACAATTTGTCAAACATTTTTCGTTTCGATGTGTCGTTGTGTTGTGTATTATAGTAATTTTTTGGGAATGCTGTAATAGACTGTCGTTTTTATTTTCCATATACAGTACACTTTCCTCATGTTGCAATGCTATATGAGCACAAGGTATAATAGTTAAATCTTGTTTGTACATAACATTCGATACAAGATGGCAAGTGAGGATGTGATAGAATTGGGGTCTTCGGACGACGAGGCAGAACCGGCGGCGAAGAAGGTATGCTATTAATGGATTAATAAATGACATACTTTTAAAGAATCTTTTATAGTGTGTAAAGGTATATAAATGGTAAAAAAGTTTCTTGGAGACATTATTTTACTAACTGCAATGTTTTGTTTCAGAGTAAACCGATGCCAAATGCAATGGTGTGTATTCCGAGAAAAATACATGAAGTTACAATAAGGCCCTCTAAACTAACTGTGGGAAAATCAGCACCTGCATCAAAAGGGGTACCTACTGCGAAAGGTGCACCAAAATCAAAAGGAATACCTGTATCGAAAGGAGTTCCTATAGGAAAAGGAATACCACCTGCAAAAAATGTTTTTAACTCAAAAGAAATAACTATAGTAAAAGCGGTACCCCTGGCAAAGAAACGGACAACCATTTCAATGGCTCCAAGTATGTTATCCAATCCATTTGCCAGCAAAAATATAAGCAATGGCAAGGGTATACAAAAGAATATTATGAAACCACATCTCAAAGTTGTAAAACCTGTAAAAATTCAAAATCCCTCAACATCCCAACCCAATGTTTTTTATACAAAATCATCAGAAACTTCTAATATTAGTAGTGGAAATTCAGCAGTTTGGATGAAAACTACTAATATACAAAACAATCAATCTCTTAATAATTTGCCTTCAAGCATAACTGTAAAGAAAACTACTCAGTCTACCAAACATCCTGTAATTTATATGAAAAATGCAAGTCAAATCTTGAACCCTAAATTAAAATCTAAACAAGTAAATGAAGTCCAAACTGTGGAGTTAGATGATGATGAAGGCACTGCTACCCAGGCAGGCCCTGCTTGGTATATAAGACCTGAAGAGCAAACAGACGAACCTACATTAGAGCAAGAGAATAATGCAGAGCCAGAGCCCCCTACCATGATTGAAATAACTATAGAAGATAGCCCCATAAAACCACTGAACAAAAGAACTTGTGAAATAGGTGCAGAACTTGCTATCACAATAGATGATAGTCCTGTTAAGGTAGCTGCTGACAAGAATGCATCTCATAGTGGGAGTGATGATGAAGAATCTAGTACTAAAGTACCAAACAGTAAGAAGAAGTTGGATTATCCCAAAGAAGCTGAAAATGAGAGTCAGAAAACTGTAGAAGTTGAAATAGATTATCCTTTTGAAGTTAGCTTAGAAACAAATGGTAAAGACAACAAAGAACCTCAAGAAGTTAATGTTGTAAGTGTCCAGCCAGTTCCAGAGCCAAGCAAGAAACATGACAGTGCAGAAAAAACTAATTCTTCAAAGAAAGAAGATATAAGTGCACAAAAGACTCCAATTAGTAGTGCCGAGAGTGAATTTCATAGTGTGTATCAAAGCTTTATAGATACTTGTTTGAAATTGGAAAATTCAGAAGACATGAAGAAAATTGTCGAAAGGAAAATCAAAGCATACTATAGACAAGTTCCAAAAAAGTATACAGAATCCGAGGACTTTGTTGATATGGTTGCAAGTAAAATTCTTGCAATGAAGACTAGCCCTGAAAGGATGTATTTGTACATAAAGGATATTGTAGATGAATTAAACATGCAAAGAAAGATTGCCAAAACACAGGTAGCAAATGTGGTGACCAAATTGGAAGGTTTGTATATTTAATTTAATTTTTCTTGATAGGAATCATTAGACAAATAAAATGTATAGTTTGATTCAAAGTTAATGATTTGTGTGAAGTTCGTGTAACACTGGGCAATTTGGCAATTTGCTACTAGTCACCCGCGATGTGTTTCTATCTGCCTTAGTTTTGGTTCTACCTGTACCTTACAATATCATTATGTAATATTATTGCACTCCTATCGGCATCATTGTAGAAAATTATTAAATTATAGTTTTAAATAGTTTTGTAATAACAGTTAACTGCTTTTACTGAACATCCATCAATGCACACAATGATTTTATTTTATTTTTTTCAGAGTCAGAACAGTTTAAATTTGGAGAAGAGAGTGAATATGATGCTAAACGCCAAAGACAGATACGTAAGCTAGAGAAAACCATCAAGAAACTGCACAGAGCTATTCAGAAACTAGAAGAACAAGAAGTTGACTTTGATGATGATGATGACTCTGTTTATCTGTTAACTGAAAGGTATTTAAAACAAATACTAGCTTGTAACTGTCCCGCTGTAGAGCAAAGATCTGTTCTCGTACAGAGAAAACATGGGCATTAATCAGCATGCTTGCTCAAGTTGGATGGTGGTTTTAGACTTCCTAGTATTATCCATTCAAAGATATTTTATACTATAAGTAGCTGACTCATTTAATTTTTTTTACTAGAAATGAACATTTAGATGCTTCATTCAGGTATACCTTGTTACATATCTGTATTTCTTGGAGCTACTGCATTTAAATTCAGCCAATTTGGCCAAATTCATTGATGTGTTAAAATAATATTACTTTCTGTTGCTGAACCATATTTGTGTGTTTTTGCCCTCAGTAGAGAAGGACTGACACATAAATGGTGAATAAGAGACAATAATTTGTAAAAGTAATAATTAATGTTAAAATAATAAAAAAACCGGCCAAGTGCGAGTAGGACTCGCTTGCACCCACCCTTTGCACGAAAGTCCTACTCGCACTTGTCTGGTTATTTCCGAACACACTGAATAAAACAAACTAACAAAGTTTATTTTAAAATTACGAAAAAAAATATCTTTGTTTTCTGTAGTTTACAGTTTTTTTTTCTCTGTGCTAATCTGCAATCTGTAGTTCTACTATAAGCAGATTTTTGTGCGATTTTATCAAGTCAAGTGTATCCTCCAGTGAGGACAGCTCAAATCTTTGTAGTTACACAATGATAATTATATGTTATTTTCTTTACCTTTTGTTTGTTGCTGTTGTGTTGTGTCTGTGTCGAATAAATGTTTATTCTATTCTATAATTTAACTACAGTATGTCTTTTCTCTTAAGACGTTTTTGATAGCTATGTGTGATTAGACTCTCGGTACAAGAATGTTCAGGTGGTTTTCCAGCCGCTTTTTATAAGTTTCTGTTTAGGCCTGAATTTCCTCTTTTACAGTGGCCTTATTTAGGTGTGCGTGGATTTCGGAGTTGGTAATAAACCACGGAACATGCGCTATTGTTCTTAATATTGCGTTCTGCATTCTTTGCAATATTGCGATGTTGGAATTACTTGCACTACCCCAAAGCTGAATGCCATATGTTCAAGTTGGTTTTAATATGGACTTGTATATTAGGAGCTTGTTGTCTATGGACAACTTGGTATTTCGCATACCCAGCATCCAGTAGATGTTTCTGTGCCGTATATTGAGTTCCTCTCTCTTGCTTTTGATATGCTGTTTCCACGTCAAACGGCGATCCAGGTGTATGCTCAGGTGCCTTACACTGTCTTTGTGCGGTAATGAGTTTTGAAGTAGTACAGTTCATTTTTGAAGCCACTCTGTGATAGCTTCGAGGCCTTTTTGGAGTTGCTCTGTGGCCAGTTCAACTGCCTGTCACTCGTCATTATGACTGTGTCGTCGGCAAATGTAGCAGTCATGACTCCGTCTACCTGTGGTAGGTCTGAGGTGTATACAGTATATAAAATAGGTCCTAACACCGAGCCCTGAGGCACATCCGCTCTTATATTGTACAATTTGGGGGTCGCTTCATATTCTTTCACTTGAAAGATTCTCTCTGTGAGATAGGATTTCAGCAGGATGTAGTAGCTGTGCTGAAGACTTGTTCTTATTACTTACCTGTTCGATGGTAGAATGATGCTGCCTAAAACAAAAAAAAAGGTACTATTATTTTGTAATAGAGGCAAAACTCGGTGTAAGATCAATTTTTCACAGACCTTTGACAAGATAGGCAGAAGACTGATGAGCCTATATGAGGTGGTTAGGTTTGCTGGTTTCCCTGCCTTGTGTATCATAAAGGAAAACTACCGCGTTTTTTTGGAAGTTCTCTCTCAAAATCTCCTTTGTAATGAGGTCAAATACTGTTGCTTTCCTGTCTTTGAGGTTATTGATAGTCCTCCAAACTTCTCGTACTGTGACCGGTGCGGGTTGTAGCGACATTTCCATAGGCTGGGTAAGAACAGATTCGATCTCCTTCTCGGAATCGGTGTTGATGGCGGGATTCGGGCTGAAAACATTCGATAAATGTTCTGCAAATAAGTTGCCTTTTCCTGCGAAGTGCGGGCCCAGCCGTTGTTGCTACTCAGCGGAGGTTTTGCCCGTTGTGGTCATACGACTTTGTAAATTTCCACAGTGAGTAGTCAGTGGCTGCATTGGGTGTAAGCGATTCCAGTTGAGTCTCAAGAGTTTCACTGTGCCAAGTCTTTAGCATTTCCTTTAGTCGTGACGCTTGCCTGTTAAAATTTGTTTAGGCTGATACAAGTCTGCTCAGTTGCCAGACACGGCGCAGCCTCCGTGTTTCTAAGACTGCATTTTTTATTTTTAGAGGGTAATTATTTATCCGCTTTTTCGGGTCTAGTAAAAGTGTACTCCTCCAGCAACCCTCCTGAATGAGGTTTGTAATGTATTTAGTTGCTATTTCAATTTCGTCAGGCGTCTTAAGAGTAACTTTTAGCTTAATGTTTTCGTCTATGTATTCTTTAAAAGAGTTTTTTGAGAGCCTTTCTGTACTTTCGTTTTCGATAATATTCGTGCTTAGGGTGAGCAGTACTGGCGTGTGGTCCGACGAACTATCGTAACTGGACTCACACTTAACAGTTTACAGATAAAAAAAGTTTCATGAGGCTACAAGCTCGGGAAACAGAAAAATAAAGATAATTTTTCACTAAATAACTCTGCTTTTCGACATGAGATGGCGCTACGCGTTGTGGTTATAGAGTTTGAGAATGATTTTCTATTATTCGACACACCATCGCTTTCTATACCATCAAGGGGGCAAACGAGCATGCGTGTCACTTGATGTTAAGCAATCACCGCCGCCCACAGACATCCACAACACCAGGGTTATTGCTGATTCGTTGACACCCTTTTCTCACCCCTAACTCTGGGCTTCTAGTTCTCTCACTCAACATTCGAGCGCAGCAACATAATGTTAGTACTTTACGTTGGTATTCTGTAAAAGTGTGGTACCTCTTACGAGCCACAGTCAGCAATTGACTAAAACTAGGCTCTACGTGGCTAACAAAAATAAGGCTTAATATTATTTGTGAAGGGATGAGGATTACACTGAATAATAAAACTATTATTTGAACGAAGGAATTATTTTAATAAATCACAAATAAATAAAAAATACGTAGGAAAGACTGACAATATAAACAAAGTAAAATTAGACGGTCTTATCGCTAACAAGCGGTCTCGGTTTTGAAACCCACTTGCAACCTCCTTTTCAACTAATTACAATACACTAAACATCTTATGTATTGTTACGAGCTGGGTATGGGTTAAATTATTTTACACCAATTAATTAACTAAATATCCTTTATTGACTAAACAACTTATTTACACAAACACTAAATCGCTTATAATCACTATTCTCTTCGTAATCGCTTGTATTCGCTTCCGTTCGCATCCGTAGTCGAAAACAGACTGACTCACTCGCCCGCCGTCCGGCCTATTTATACAGTCATGGAAGTTTCCAGAACATTGTCGAACTATCCTATAGTGGAATATTCTAGAAACATCTATGAACTTCTACATAGTACCACAATGGAATGTTCTCGAACGTAGTGGAAACTTCGACTACAGCCAGTCAGCCAGTGTAATACGGTCGACGTAACACTTCCCCCTCCTTAGACATGCTCGTCCCGAGCATCATTAGTCCCGTAGTATCGCGCCAATCGATCTACATGGACAATCTTAGGCGCACCTCGTGGACCCTCTGCCCGGGGGTTGAGGATAAATTCGAAACAGAGTTACCTCGCCCCTGGGCGCTACGGGCAGGAAGGAACAGGGGTGGGTTTTAGTCAGTAAGAGTCTGACACGCCCTCCCGCTCCACCCAGAGCGGGAGAAGTCATTGGATGATTTCCCACCCCACAAAAAAAAACCTTTTGTATTCGGTAGGTAACATCGTTGATCCTGGTCACAATTCGGTATGGTCCATCCCATTTTGCTTGCAATTTAGGAGACTTCCCTTTGCTGCGCACTGGGTTATGCAACCACACCAGTGAACGCTCGTCGAAACCTCTATTGTTTGGCTTCCGGTCGTAACGGTTCTTCATCTTATCAGACATTTGTTGGCCGGATTGTCTGATATGCTCATATACGAGGGTCATTCAATAAATACTTAGCCTACAAAAAGTAAACGAAAATTTTGGAAAAGTGGCAATTTATTTTTCAACATAGTCTCCTTTTAGTTCGATACACTTAGCCCAGCGATGCTCCAACTTTTTTAACCCGTCCGAAAAATAGTTTTTGTCAAACTGCAAAATAGGCCTCCGTGGCGGCGATAACCTCCTCATTCGATCCATATCTATTCCCGGCGAGTGATTTTTTCAGATTAGGAAACAGAAAGAAGTCACAAGGGGCCAAATCTGGAGAATACGGTGGATGGGGCAGCAATTCGTAGCGTAATTCGACCAATTTGGCCATGGCAACGGCAAACGTGTGAACCGGTGCGTTGTCGTGGTGAAACAGCACTTTTTTCTTCGCCAGATGGGGTCGTTTTTTCTTTAATTCGGCGTCGAATCGGCCCAATAAATCGGCATAGTAAAGCCCTGTAATTGTTTTACCCTTCTCGAGGTAATCGATGTAGATCACACCTTGTGAATCCCAGAAAACGGTGGCCATAACTTTTCCGGCCGATTTAACAGTTTTCGCCTTCTTTGGAGCACGTTCACCGGTCTGGATCCATTGTTTTGATTGCTCCTTGGTCTCTGGTGTGTACCAGTGGATCCAGGTTTCATCGACGGTCACAAAACGACGCAAAAACTCCGCTGGATTCCGCTTAAACAGCGCCAAACACGTCTCCGATGTGGTCTCACGGTTGCGCTTGTTTTCTGGTGTGAGTAAACGCGGCACCCATCGCGCCGACAGCTTTCTCATGCCGAGTTCCTCGTGAAGAATATGATGCACTGTTCCTTCTGAAATGCCTACAGTCTCAGCTAGCTCCCGAACCTTCAATCGGCGATCTGCCAATACGAGATCATGGATTTTTTTAATGTTTTCCTCCGTAGCAGCTGTTTTCGGTGCACCTGGACGTGGTTCATCAAAAACCGACGTACGGCCACGTGCAAACTCGTTGAACCAATTCTTGACGGTGGCCATCGATGGAGAAGAGTCACCGTACACAGCATCCAAGCGCTCTTTGATTTCGATGCGCGTTTTCCCTTCCAAAAATAGGAATCGAATCACCGAACGATATTGCTCTTTTTCCATTTTTGTAAAACCGATCGACACGTTCGCTTCCATAAGTTGTCAAATTAAAACAAATGAAGGGATTGGAATGAAAATTTGAAAAAAGAATTAAAAAAGAATGTGCTACACTGTGGTAAAACTCTTATGAAACTACAGCGCCCTCTGGCGATGAGGCTAGGTACTTATTGAATGCACCTCGTACATTATTCAACTTGTTACGCAAGTCATTCGCATAATCGGTTACACTGCGTGGGGCATTAGGGGGGGTTCCGGTGATTAAATCTGCAGGCAACCGTAATTCCCTTACAAAGTTCGCGAAGGCTGGTGTCACAGTCGTACTTTCATGAACTGCACTACGATAGGACAGAAGAAATGGCTGTTTGTGCTTGTCCCAATCCCTTTGCCTGCTTTCCACAACTATTGCCAGATATCTCTCCAACGTTTGGTTGAAGCGTTCTACCATTCCATCAGATTGTGGATGGTAAGAAGTGGTTCTGGTCTTGTCAAGTGACAAGAGTGATGAGTGTGAGTGGTTCTGGTGTTGGTTATCATTCGACAAGTCTCCTGGAATACTTGCGATTCGAAATTCCTCCCTTGGTCGCTGTGAATTTCCAAGGGTACTCCAAAACGACAGAAGACTTCCTGAACCAATTTATCTGCGACTGTTGTAGCTTCTTGGTTAGGAATGGCGAAGACTTCTGGCCACTTTGTGATGTAATCCATGACAACCATGAAGTACTTGTTTCCGTTTTCACTTTCCGGAAATGGTCCTGCAACGTCTAGTGCTATCCGTTCCCAGGGGGCTTCCACGTTGTATAATTGTAAAGCACCTCTACTGCGTATCTGGGGTCCTTTCACAGCCGCACAACTGGTACATTTGCGACACCAGTCCTCAACATCCTCTCGATAGTGAATCCAGTAAAATCGCTCTCGTATCTTCAGTAGAGTCCTTTTTACCCGCATATGTCCTCCTGAACATCCATCATGGTAGAGCCGTAATACATCTGGTACTTTGGCTTTGGGGACAACAATTTGTAGATGACGGTTGTCTCCTCGAGCGTTTTCCCATTTACGCTGGTACTTTGGCTTTGGGGACAACAATTTGTAGATGACAGTTGTCTCCTCGAGCGTTTTCCCATTTACGGCACAAGACTTCATCCTGGATAACCATGCTGTTCCATTGTGCTCAATAGCTCTTCGTGATGGAACTTGACGCCGCAACATCACTCCACTTGGGTTTAGGAAGCACCAGCTTTAATCCAGTCGAAGATCGGTTTAAGGTCCGGGTCATTTTGCTGAGCAAGCTCTAGAATTTCCTTCCATTTGTTTATTTATTTATTAAAACTTCATGCAACACAAATGTACAAAGGCGGACTTAATGCCATTCATTGCTGTCATCCATTCTTAGCATCCTCACTCCGCTCATACCCGGGTCGCACCTATCGTCCGCATCGCGCGCGCACACTATCACACAGTCGTCCTTCTTGGAGGTCACGGCGCTGGCAACACCATCCGCACCTGCACTCACTTTACTCTTCACTTGCTCCTGTTTTATGCACTTGTCGGATGCCGCACCGACCTTGACGACATCACTGGAACTCACACTTTCAGGGGCCTTCGCCACGGTCGTGCGCCATGTCGCACCACTCGCGCTGCTCCACCGAACTGGCCAAGCCGCCCTTCCTTGCTGGGATTGATCTTCTCTCAGTGTGCTTCGCTTTGGACAGCTTGACCGAAGATGACCCCTTTCTCCACAAGTGTAACACCTAGGGCTATACCCTTGCGGAAGATTGCGTACAGGTGATGCCACAACCTCCCTGACACGGTGTGTTTGATGGTCTTGCCTCACTGCCTCTACTTCCAAGGCATGGGCCAAGGCGTCCTACAGTGTTTAATGATGCCCAAGTCTTACAGCGGCTCTAACTTCCAAGTCACGTATTCCGTCGACGAACACCTGTACCAGATTGCCATTGGTGAGTGCAGGGGCGGACTGGTATGCTTTCCGAACCAACTTTTCAACTTCCAAGGCCCACTGCTGTAGGTTCTCGGCACTACGTTGAACGCGATCCCTTAACTTAGCGCGAAATACGTGCTCCAAGTGCGCGTCACCATATCTGGACTCTAAGGCTTCCAGCAGCTGCTCATAGGTCATATCCTTGCCAAGAGCCTCAAGTATGGTTAGGGCCTGGTCTCGGAGGCCTAAGGTGAGCGCGGTCATAGCTTGCTCTTTGGTCCACCCATTCGCCTTCATAATTCAAATTGAATTTTGTAGGCCGACCATGAACATGTTTCGTCGAATGGCGGCACCTTAAATCCACGTGCCGAAGGTGTAGTAACCACTGAAGGCACAACCCCGTCTCCAGCCCTAAGTTCACCTAAAGCCTTCACCCCAGCAATCTGAACTTCAGCTTCTGAGATACGATTCTCATGCTGGTAAACCTGCTCCTTCATCACCTGGAGCTCCTTGCCAAGAGTTGAGTGGTCTTTTATGAGGAGCATCTGCTCTTCTTGGCGGCGGGCCTGTTCTTCTTGGCGGCGGGCCTGCTCCTCTTTATCTTGTTGAAGCTTCTCTTCCATCCGATGGGCCTGCTCTTCTTGACGGCGACCCTGTTCCTGCAACAGCACCATTAGCGCAGACAAGTCTGTTACCGCTGGTGCTGAAGAAACTCTACATGGGCCAGCGACTGGCTCTGTCGCAAGCAGAGCACCACGCGTTTGTATCGGGTAAAATCCAAACCGCCTCTGATCCATGTCTTGCTGCCGTTGACTCTTTGTACGAATACCGTCCGTGTCGTCCTTTGGTAAAATTGGCATAATTTATCCCTCACTTCTAACACTAATTTCTTACGAGCTGGGTATGGGATAAATTATTTTACACTAATTAATTAACTAAATATCCTTTATTAACTCAACAACTTATTTACACATACACTAAATCGCTTATAATCACTATTCTCTTCGTAATCGCTTGTATTCGCTTTCGTTCGCATCCGTAGTCGAAAACAGACTGACTCACTCGCCCGCCGTCTGGCCTATTTATACAGTCATGGAAGTTTCCAGAACATTGTCGAACTATCCCATAGTGGAATATTCTAGAAACATCTATGAACTTCTACACAGTACCACAATGGAATGTTCTCGAACGTAGTGGAAACTTCTGGAAACTTCGACTACAGCCAGTCAGCCAGTGTAATACGGTCGACGTAACAGTATATACCTACATTCTTTGCAAATAAAAACATTCTATTTTATTCAAGCTTATTCATAAAAGTTACAAAAAAAAACATTAATGCTCTTCAATGGAAACCAGAACATTTTCTGAAATGGCGCTTGTGCAAGCACATTGTCTTGGTGCCTGGCCCAGCCAAGATACCAGACTAGTATCATGACATGGCAACAACAGCCGACTGTACGATTGCCTATTATACAGTTGGAATAGTACCGTAATATTGCATCTAATGGGGAATCGCCGCTAGGTTCAAGATCTATTACTAAATAGGTAAAATATTTTTTTTTTACTGACATGCCTTGTTTTTATTCTATCTATTATGGATTGTTCCCACCAACCCGTAAAATCATTTCTGCTGAATGCAGCTGTTTTCGCTAACTCAGTTGACATCAATTTGATAGGTACTTTGCAGAGCATTGCTGCTCCGGTCCGAATAGCAGAATAACTACGAGTATTAGAGTGTGTCCAGATCTGGCGAACGCGCCGCGAATGCGCCGCTTGCGAGCTGCACGCGTGCAGTTACTGCAATTTTTGGTGCGCCTCTTTCTTTAGCGCAACTCACGCAAGGTTTGCACAGTGCACGTCAGCGGCGCATTCGTCAGATCTGGACACTCCCTTAGAACTGGGGTAAAATTCACGAAAATAAAAATAATGAAGAGAATTAATTTTTAACAGACAAATAGGAGGAGGTTATTTTCGTATTGATTCTGAGGCAGTACGAAGTTCGCCTGGTCAGTTATACAAATATATAAACACAGTTAAAAAGGTAAAATAAACTATCAATAAAAAAATGTATTTGAATCTCGATTTTTAATGCTTTGATTCAAACCGATCGAAATATCGTTTTTAAGAAAATGATTGCTGGAGGTGTCCGCCACTACTGTCAGATACATTGTCAAAGAAACAAGACTTCTGTATACGCAGTGATTATTAAAAACATGATGGTATTCGAACTTAGAAATAAACACACATGACAATAAAAACGTAACGTTACCTGTACGCGTGTCAATTGAAATTTATTATTAAAAACCAAACATACCTATTCCTTGTCATTAAAATTCACTATCGATAATAATTCGTTTTTATTTTTATTGTTCCCATACTATGTGCAGGTTATTATGGTTACCGGATGATTATGGATACAATAGAACGTAATAATCAGAAAGTGCATTTATGAGAAACGCAGTATCAATTAATATACCGTTCTTTCAGAATTTAAACCCCGGCTTTAGTCGGAATAATATAACCTTGATAAATTAGATCTTTATTTTTAAATCTTAGTGTAAAAACCTGCGCATGTTTCCCAATACGAGGGCAGGAACTGGTCATCTCCTTCAATAAGTTGTCTTCAAAACACGAAAAACACGTACACGTAACATTATTATTCTTTGAACTGTCAAGTCACTGAATACAATTAAAAGTCGAACTATACATAATGAGTTTTTTTTAATAATTTGTCCTTGAAAAAGAAGAGGGGGCTTTTAAGAATTTATTTATATTTACGTTGTACGTATTTTTTCGGGTCATAGTAGTTCATATGTGTACCAATTTTCAACTGGATCGGTCCAGTAGATTTGGAGCACGGATGGACACATGATCTTATAAGGGTTCCAATTTTTATTCGGACGTTCAGAACCCTAAAAATCAGCTAATGTTTTTTATTTCTTTCAAGGTACAAAGAGCGAATGGTGCGCGTTTACGCGAAATTTTGTCAGTTGACAAATACAAAAATGCCTTCAGAGCCTCGAATTGTACTGGACGCACGGCTTGGTCAACCAGCGGGGCCTGCGAAACGTCTTGAAAAGTGGATCAATAAGAAAGTCCCCATTGGCACACCACTGCCTTTCCCAGATTTTCACGATGTTCTCCGCTGTGTTAGAGACGCGAATGTTGAAGATAAATTGTGCTGGAATGAAGCTGACATAATGGAAGAAGGTACATATTTATATAAAAACTACATTATACGTGCCTACATAATCAAAATCAAAAGTATACTCTTAATGTGGCCACAAAATGTGTAATTTATTAATACAAGTTCTCTTTTTATTAGCTCGAGACTTATTTACAAGATGTGGTAGGAAACTTCAAAGGCGTAGACAAGAGAATGAATGGAGATCGGCAGCATCAAGGATTGCCATGGAAGTAGACCCTGCAGAAAATAACGAGCAGCTGAAATGCAAGCTTGAAGAAAATAAAAAGTTAGCGGCGAATAAGGAGACTGAAATATTTAATAAGTAAGTTTTGTAGGGATCACTTTAATTTGCTCATCATCAGACCCGCCTGTCGGCCGTCCCGCTCTTCGAGCGCCATTCTCTAGTCTGGTAGATATTTTCAACTTATCATTTTATCAATTATACTTCTTTATGAATCTGCCCTCTGGGTTCGAAAATCCCTTAGTGAATCTTATCCACTAATATGCATATATGTTATTTCAGGTATGCAGACAGACAGAACCAGCTCAATTTAGAAGCTGTAGAAATTGGAGATAAAGAAGCTGAAGAATCACCCGTTGAGAGTGAAGAAGAAGAGGCCAATGATGAAAGTGCGTCATTAGAAAACAAAGGCAAAAGGAAGGAAAGGCTGAAAAGACTTATACAGGAAATATCTAAAGGGCCAAGTGAACGAAAAGAAAATCAACCATCTAAAGAACTCGAACTTGAAACAGAAACTAAAAAACCGGAAGAAAATGAGGACTTAGATAAGAAAACTGTAGCTACAGAAAATAAGGAAGATTCTGGTGACATTTTAGAGAAATCTAAAGATAGTAATGATGCTGCAGAAACGCTTTCTGTTAGTAGTGATGACAACAATGATGTAGAGTCAGATATAGATGAGCTCCATCTATTGCAGAAATTGCATTCGGCTAGTGAAGCTGAAAGTTCAACACTCGAATCCTCGGATTCTGACAGTCCCATAGCAGTTTCTGACTCTATAGAATCAGGTAGTGACGCTAAAAAGCACTTAAGTGATGTCATCAGTATCGAAAATTCAAGTTATTCAGAAAGTGAGGCTGACAAAATGGATACAGAAAAGCTTGTTGAAAATACAGAAAGTATTGAGTTAGTAGTTCCAGACCGTGAGCTGAATAATGAAACTGAAGCGCCAGTCGTCGTTAGAATGGAAACCGACTGCTCCAATTTTGAAGAAACGTCTCGTACAAATGATGCTATGGACACGGAGACCACGAACTCCAACACTAAAACGGTTAACAGTAAATCAAACAACAACGAATATATTGAGGCAGTTGAAGATATATTACTTGCGTCATCAGATGAAGAAATAGGCGGAAGTCAAGAAGAGGGACCTTCCTCTGCTGAGGGTGCGTGTATAAATCTTAAAGATGATCTCATTTCAATTGATGAAACTGTTGTTGGGAGTGTTGTTGATGAACCCGTAAAAGTCGTCGAAAAAGAGACAAGTATGAGTGTTGCTAATGAAACCAAAAAAGCTGACGAAGAAGAGCTAAGCGTGAGTGTTGTTGATGAATCTGAAAAAGTTGATGAAGAAGAGCCAAGGGTCATCATACCTGAAAAGGTAAGTAATGTTGATGAAGTTAGTGTAGTAGAAAATAGTACTAATGATGATGATGTTAAAGATGACAGTAAAGTTGCAGAGAAAACGAATGCCATTGAATCTATATCTATAGAATCATCACAAGAAATAGCACCTAGTGCATCAAAGGAAGAATCTGCTCAGAATGATGTTAGTGGTCTATCTGATGATACCAAAGCTGCTGACACAGTTAATAATATGGATGTTGATGAAACAGACCCAGAACTAGAGACTAATTCTAGAGTTGAAAACAATTTACCATCTGCATTATCTTCAGAAACTTAGTAACCTAAACTTTCATGTAAAAACAACGACCATACAGCCCATAGACGCCTAATGCTTGATCTAGCGCACCAAAACAATGCTGTCAACTAGCTGAGGTAGGTCGAAGCGGGATACTGCATTCTTATTGACCTTATCAAGATTATTCTGTCTCACTGAGGATGGGACAGGTTTAAATAAAACACGAAAGTATCACTACTTAATTTTTTTAATTTTTTTTTTATGTATATATCTGCAATCAGTCTTCATAGACTAATCAGGTGTGTTCTCGGGTCGGTGGCATGTAGAGTGCTTACTCCAGCGAGGACAGCTGCTCTTCTATACAACATAGCTACCACCTGTTGTGCAGCTCCATTATGGCATGACAGGTGGAGTAATTTTGGGACATCAGTTGGACTGCTAGTTCATTTGGGTGACGAGACAGTCGCTGTTTGTATTTCTCCGCAGCTGCTCGAATCTCTTCTTTAAGGTTGAACCAGTCGCGGGCTCGAACTCACTGGTGGGTGTAGCCGTAAAACACGCTGTCTCACCTGGCATCGTGTCCGACAGAGAAAATATCAGTGATGAGCAGTTAGACGCCAGTCTACATGCACAATATCTAGTTTGCACGCACACCATACCGCTGCACCGTTCTGATCTAAAACGACTGCGCAAAAAATTACACAAGGTTCTTTGGAAAATTGAGTTTTATGAAAAAACTTCTCCATAACTCAATTACAAATAAAGTTAATTGAACTTTTCTATAATTGAGGTTTGTCGGTGCCGACTTTGTTTTGGACATTTTGCACTTTTTTTGTTACTTATTTACGTCTAAAGTTGCGTTAAAATTAGCAAGAAAACGGAATCTTTCTTGGCATATAACTTTTTAATGGCTTTTTATTTTATACTATTCTGTTTCCGCACAGACAAAATTAATAATGAGACAAAATGATATCATGTTTAACTTTGGATGTACAATGTCAAACAGTGGAGTACCCCTAGGGTACAATACCCTCCCGAAAATTGTTTGGACAAATATTCTACTAGTGCAACCTTAACTGTGGTCATTTGTAAGTGTTGGTGTATTTCATTATTATTGGTGAACCAAAGACCATTGCTTATCGTTCCTAGTATGATGTTCTGCAGTCGTTGTAGCATCGAGATTTTTGTACCACTGGCACTACCCCAGAATTGTATGCCGTACATCCAGATAGGTTTGAGGACAGTTTTGTAAATCAATAGTTTGTTATCTGTAGACAGTCTACTGTTTCGACCAAGTAGCCAGTGTATAATAATAATCTATATCTAATGTTGAGTTCCTCTCGTTTAGTCTTGATATGCTTTTTCCATGTCAAGCGACGGTCCAAATGCATACCCAGGTACCTGACATTGTCCTCGTGCGTTAGGGTGCCTCCTAGTTTTACGGGTGGGCAGTTGCCCCTTCTCAGTGTAAAGGTGACTTGCACAGACTTGGATGTGCTGGGTTTGATTTTCCACGTTTGTAACCACTCATTGATCTTGTGAAGTCCCTGCTGTAAGGTATTTGATGCAGCAACGGGATCATTGTTACATGCCAAAATGGCAGTGTCATCAGCGTACGTAGCCGTGGTTAGGCCGGGCAATATTGGAAGATCTGCCGTATATAATGTATACAGAATGGGTCCCAAAATGGATCCGTGTGCTACACCCGCTTTTATATTGTAATAACAACAAGTCAACAAACAAGCTACACAACAAGCTTTTCTTAATTTTGTAGAGGAGGCCATTATGCCGTACCTTGTCAAATGCCTGTTGGATGTCTAAAAACACGGATGAGCAATATTCTTTTTGTTCCAGGGCTTTTTTTACTGTCTCACAAATTCGATGGATTTGCTCAATTGTAGTGTAGTTTTCGGAAACCAAATGGTGGCAAATCATCCAATGACATCGCCCGCTCTGGGTGGAGCTGGAGGGCGTGTCAGACTCTTACTGACTAAACCCCACCCCTGTTCCTTCTTTGCCTGAGTGCCCAAGGGAGCGGTACTGTTACGAATTTATCCACTACCCCTGGGCATGCAGGCAACGCCCATGATGGGCTTCGTCTGTGGTGGCTGACAATCATCTCTTTGAGGCGCGCGTGGAACACTACGCGCCGTCGACTTACGGGCCTGGTGCTGATCGGACGGCGAGCTGCCACTGCTCGCCGTCCACCGGGCCGGGTCTACGGTGGTCGGCGATCGTCTCGCGACGTCCTACGCCCAGTACGCCCAGTACCTCCTGCGGTGGTAGCGGCCGGGGCCGTGAGGGCCACTCCGTTGAGCTTCCCTCACGCGTCCCGCCTCCGCCTTCGCGAGCATTACTGCTTCGCAGAAGGCGGAGGCTGCTTCCCATTCCCTCTCGCTCCGTACCATGGCCTGAACCAGGGCCGGGCGCGAGAGGTGGCTATCGCCTATCGCATCCACGAGGACACGGCGGTGTTCCGCCCAAGCGGGGCATTCCTCCACCGTATGCTCCACCGTGTCCTCTGGGCGATCCGCGTAGTGGTAACACCCGGGCGTTTCCTCCCGCCTTATCCGAAACAGGAACCCCCCGAAACAACCGTGTCCGGTGAGAACCTGCGTCAGGCCGAAGGTAAGGACGCCGTGACGGCTCTCCAGCCACTCCTCAAAGAGGTGCACTACCGTCGCGATGGTGGCGTGCCCAGCGCTGGGTTGCGACAGTCGCTGTCTCCATGTCGCCATGAGATCCTGCCGGAGCTCCGTCCGCCGAGCCGCGAGGTGTCGCGGCAGCGGAGTTTCGCCCCGGCTTTTGGCCTCCTCGCGCCACTTCTAGAGCAGCGCAAGGACCTTGGCCTCCAGATCCCATGGCGACAGTCTGTCAAGGAGGCTCGCCGCCTCACCGGAGACCGTGCGGTAGTCTCGGATCATTCGGATCACCATGACCCTTTGCGACACGTTCAACCGGCGCGCTGGTCGCCGCCTCAAAGAACGCGCCCACACCGGTGCCCCGTAAAGGGCCATGGACCGCACGTTCCCCGCTTAGAGCCTCCGGCAGGAGGCGTTTGGACCCCCCAGATTGGGCAGGAGCCGCTTCAGAGCAGCACTGGCGCGCTCCAGTCTGAGAGCCAAACGTCGGAAATGCTCGACGACGTTCCACCGGCTGTCGAGGACGAGTCCCAGATACTTCATCGTAGATCGTACAGAGGACCATGAAAACACATGGCCTGGGACTTGTGCAATGCCACCTCGAGTCCCAGTTGCCGGATCCTCTCCACGACTGTCGCAACCCCGCGTGTTATTAAGTCGGCCTCCGCCTCGTGCTACCTCTCCTGCGCCAGGACCAACGTGTCGTCAGCGTAGCACCCTGCGCTGACGCCGCTAGGGAGGTCGGTGCGCAGCACCCAGTCGTACCCGGTGTTCCACAGAGGTGGTCCCAGGATCGATCTCTGTTGAACACCGCACGACATCTTTCGCCGGTTCCTCTCTCCCTGGTGACCGGTAGATGACGGCCCTGTCCGTCAGATAAGCCTCGACCACGCGACGGAGGTAGGGCGGCACCCGGTGATACCGAAGTGCCGCCACTATGCAACTCTAGGGCAGGGTGTTGAAGGCATTGGCAATGTCCAGAGACACCGCCAAGACGACCCCACCCCGGGCCACTGCATCCCCCGTCGTGAGGGCTCGTACGCGCATGATAGCGTCCACCGTGGAGCGCCCCCTTCGAAAGCCGTACTGTGTCTCTGCCAGATCCGGCCCCACCCGCACCAGCCCGACGAAGCGGTCTACATAATTGCAGACTCTTTCGAAAAGCTTGCCCACATCGTCGAGCAGTACAATGGGCAGGTATGCGGACGAGGCGCCCCGGCTTTTTGATCAGGACCAGCTTCCCCGTCTTCCAACGAAGCGGAAACTGGCCCTCTTCATGCATGCGCTTAGGAGCCCTCTCAGTCGAGGCCCGAGAGCCTCCTCCAAGGCCAGGACCCAGGCTTTCCCATGAAAGCCATCGGGTCCTGGGGAACGAGAGCTCTGTTACGACTAGTTTAAGATGAAGTCTGATAAATAATATCATAAAATCAATCTAAGTATGATTATGGGACTATTTACTTACCGATTAAATGTTATGCCATCTTTCCGGATAGGTACTCGAAGTCTGGCTGCTGTTACCAAACCAACGTATTGTACAAGGGGGACTATAATATTTATTTTCCTACATTTTTAATGACTAACATGGAAGTGCTTACTTACGGCTAACAGAAGTGGTCGAAACTAATTCGGATTTGTTTTGCGGAACTTTTATTAAGCGTCTATGGGCTGTATGGTCGTTGTGTAAAAATGACTGAAGTGTAAAAATCGAATAGGTATATTTTGTTTACATTTGTATGAGTACACAGTTTAACTTAGTTATGATTTTATAAGTGTCATTATTTTCTACTCACTACGGTAAATGAAATGCCTTTTCCTGTAGTTTTTTTTTTTAGTTTATAAATACTCTGTCTACAAAATACTACGGCCGAACTACTAATAATGTTTGGGAATTGTCAAATTCAATAATGGAGATACATTTTAATAGATTTACATTAATGTAATTGCATTTATTCTTCTAAATAGCACTTGCCAGTGTTTATTTCATTACTTCTTCTTACTTTTGTTGAATTTAACTTAAATAATATTATGTTTACACTTAAGTTTCATTTTAGTATTAAAGTAATTTTAAAATAGGCATGATGTAAAACAATTTGATCACACAACACAATCGTAATCTTAACGTATAATAAAATAGTTTTTCGGACTCAAATAATCTGTTCTGTTTTTTATTTTATTAATAGTGCGTTCTGGCTACCTAACAAATGGTATTGGTGAATTCATTGAAAAAGGTGTGTGTGTTTGACAAAAGTCGTGTTGACCTGCTAAGGTTTCTCGTATTCCTAGTTGTCAAAACCGACTCTATCAACACTGGTGATAAATAGGAAAAAAATTGCTGGCTGAATGCAAATAAAAATTTATTTTAGGAGTTGCTACAGCCTCTCTAAAATGTCTGGGCTAGGCTAGTAAATAAACTTCATCGATCTAAGGGCCTATGCACACCACGTTTTTTAAACGCGCCGTCGACGCGCGTTTTGGGAACGCGCGTCGCCGGCGCGTTTTTATCCTGCAGAGCAGTTTGTTGTCGTTTGTATCGATACAAACGCGCGGCACCGGCGCGTCTAGCGCGCGCGCCTTCCCTACGGACGGGGTCTTCCTTTTATTTCTGACACTATGTTATTTAGCAAAAAATGATCCTTATGATGAAGCCTTTCGATCGGTATGATAAAGCTACAGGGTAATTTTTTTTCTCGTGTAGCGGGTTCGATTCCCGGTTCAATCTATGAGTGCAGTTTAATTTTTTTTAAATTAAAATTTTGTCTTCTTTCAGTAAAATGTTCCATCTACAATATTGAAGGTACTTTCCATCCATGTGGCATAGCCGTGGGACGCCCTGTAGAAATCTCAGATCAATTTCAACATACACAGCATCAAAATATTTGCTCTCATTAAAACTTCATGTATATCAAATATTGTTACCCAAACTTTGTTAATTCTATAAGCATTGATAAAAATAAAACTATTTGAATCAATTTATTGACAAAATGTCTCTCTTACCTTATTGTTATAAGTAAACGTTCTTCCGCCGATATACATGATCTTAGCACTGTATTTTGACGAGTTAATTCCGGTTTAAGAATTTCAAGAAGTTCTTGAAATGATGAATACGACATTCGATAACAATTTGCAATTTTTTTTTCATGTCCTATTAATTTTCTAAACGTTGTTGTATAATGTCCACACAATCTTCTCTCGCTTGTAAATGGGTGTACCCAAAAACGTCGGTAATTTTTCTTCTTCTTTTTTTTTAAATTAATAACAAAGCGCATGTAATCAATGCTGTCTCGACCGACGCCATCTTGCTACTGTTGACGAGGTTCTGCTTAAAAACGCAAAATGCCAGCGCGTTTGTATCGATACACACGCGCGTTTGCATCGCGTCTGTATCGCTACACACGCGCGTTTGCATCGCGTCTGTATCGCTACACACGCGCGTCTGTATTTATACAGGTGTGCAAAGGTCTACAGGCTGCGTCTGACTTGCGTGCGTATCGCGTCTGTATCGCTACAAACGCGCGTCGACGGCGCGTTTAAAAAACGTGGTGTGCATAGGCCCTAAGTCATTTGCCTAGCTGTTTGATTGAATGGCCGAATATCATTCAAGCCGTAAGGCGATCGGCGCTGTTTAGTTAACTGAATGACGAATTATGCTGGTTGGCTGCGACATATACATATATGTAAATTACATTTCTACATATGCAATCGTGATGAAAATGACTGCATGAATGCGCACTTAAACGTGTCCGAGCCCAAAGTAGATATGAGCGCCGATGGTCAATCTGTGCCTCGGCGGCGCGCCGACTTTTTGAAGACGGCGGCGACGGCGTCGGCGGCGTGACCTTCATAATTATATGTAACTACCATAATTTAAGAGAAAAAATAAAACAATAATTTACGTATAATTAAGATTTATTATAATTTTGACGTGACAAATTGAATTGACAAGATTTTTAAAAGAGAAAACAAAATACTAACTAACTGACCAAAATAGGTCTACTATAAACTGTGTTTGTTTGCTGATAACTTAGACAACACAGAAATTGGTGCGGATTCTCTAGTTCAATAACTAAACTAAAATTAGAGAATTGCTTTCTTTTACTAAAAGGCAGTGCGAGAAAAGGACGGCTATAGCTATGCACTAAGTTAGAGATGTCAAACTATTTTACGCCTTGCGCTTCGCCGTGTTTTTAGATGACATGTTTTTACGTGTACCCTTAATTTGTATGGAAATATTAGTTCAAACTAAATTTGACAGCTCTAATTTACGTCCGTCTCTTTCTTGTTTTATTAGAGAGAAAAAGATAGCAATAGCCTAAATTAAGTTTAGTTTGTGTGCACAACAGAATCAACACCATTGTCAAAGAGTTTCGTTTTATAAAAGTCTACGCTCGTATGTTGCTGGGTCGATGCTCGTACGCTCAAAATAAATGACGTGAGTCAGAAGAAGAGAGCCTTTAACATGGCTGCCAAGTCCTGCAAGAAGGTGTTGCGAAGGGCTCGGTTTGACCACATAAACCGAATTGGGAACAAACTTGCTTCATACCCAACTGGTAGTAAGGCGTTTTGGTCCTTGGCTATGTTACTACCAACATTGCTGAAACCTGACGGGTCGCTCTCCCACTGCTGAGGAGAAAGCAAACTTGTTTGCCTCTCTGTTTGCGGAATCTTCACGTCAGGATCCTGGTGGCGCGACGCCCCCTGATTCTGATGGATGCGGGTCGATTATGTCGGACATTTGCATTCATCAGGACGTCTGTAGGGTACTGCGTGATCTAGATCTGAACAACGCTAGTGGCTCCGACGGGATACCGGCGATTGTCCTGAGGACTTGTGCGCCTGAGTTGTCTCCGATCTTGACAAGCTTCTCCTATTTCGCGTTTCGTTTGAGACTGGAAAAGTGCCGATGGCTTGAAAGCAGTTAGCTTGCTTTCAAGCCATCGGCACTTTTCCAGTCTGCAGGCCGTGCCCAAGAAACTAGTCGACCTGACCCAGCCAATGACAGAACAAGATTACAGTTTACAAACCGAAACGCTTATAAACTAACAATTAATACACTCGAATTTCAAACATAAATATCAATATCTTCACATCAAAGGACATTGGGCACCTTACCATAGAAAATATACCCACGGCGGACAAAGATGAATCATACGTTATTTTAAAGGTTTGAATATATAGTTATGTTAGCACAAAGCGCATTGTTGTGCCTCATGGGAGTATCGAGATATAATAACTTTAAGTTGAGTATATTTTGGTTTACAAAAGGGACTTAAATCTGTCTTTTGTTTTGTTCTGCATTAGTGTATGATAAGTAGCTTATCATTAATGTATTCATACATCTATTGGACTTTTTTTTTTGGAAGGCGGTTCTATTTTTGGTAAACAAGTTTTTTATTTTTCACTTTTTTACAATACATAGACAAACAACCGCAGTAATCGCGAGACATTTGCTGTTAGTTATTGAAGAGTTCCACTATCTATCTCCGAAGATATTCATCAGATCCTAATGTATTATAATTATATTAGGACCTTCCTTGAAAAATATGCATTTGAATAGCGAAAACCTCATCCAAATCGGATCATAGATTTCGAGAGAGATCATAGATCATAGTTTTCGAGAAAATCGCGAACAAGCATACATATGTAGCGACATCTATGGCGCTACATACGAACTAGAACAGCAAAATTCCTACATCGCGCAAGCAGAGTTCTCCGCGCGATTTGAACATATACAACAGCCCGAAATCAACTATTGGGCAGTTGCCCGGACCAGACACAACACCCGTCTGGTCGGAGGATCCTCCCTTTTCAACGGAGGTTTGCGGAACTTTACACCCTGTTCCGCATACCTCCATAATGGTGACCCTCAACTATGAACGCGAGCACAGCCTTCGTCATGACGTCATCACCTCGACAGCGCAGCCTTCGTGCAGCTACTCCAGCGTGACGTCATCATCATCACTTCCTCCAAGCTTTTCAGCAACGAGTCATACAGCCAGCCAGTACAACGATAACGCCGACAACGATACGCCGACAACGATAACGCCGACAATGATACGCCGACAACGATAACGCCGACAACGATACGCCGACAACGATAACGCTGACAACGAAACGACGCTCCTTTCCGACTCACTGGAGCCCGCAGCAGTACTCCGACTCACTGGAGCCTGCAACATCATCCCGACTCACTGGGATATCATCACCGCAGACAGTTCCGACTTACCGTGAACTAAGCGCCTCTTCCGGTTCCGACTCACTGGAACCAACCTTCCACTGGCCCGGCAAGCATCACGTATGAATGACTCGTCGAGAACAATCGATCTCCAATCTCCGGAGGGGAGTGATGTAGCGACATAGCTATGACGCTACATACGAACTAGAACAGCAAATTCCTACATCGCGCAAGCAGAGTTCTCCGCGCGATTTGAACATGTATAACAGCCCGAAATCAACTAATGGGCAGTTGCCCGGACCAGACACAACACCCGTCTGGTCGGAGGATCCTCCCTTTTCAATGGAGGTTTGCGGGACTTTACACCCTGTTCCGCATACCTCTATAGACAAATCCCAATGCTTTATTTGCATCTCTGTCCACCTTTTTAATGTGTTCGTGAAAATTGAAACTACTATCTAATCTAAGGTAAGACCCAGGTCCCGTATTGTTGAGACACGTTCAAGTGAGTCATCCATCAGTTAGTAGGCTGTGGTTATTGGCGCACGAGACCTAGAACATGTGATGACTTTACACTTAGACGTGTTAAGCGGCAACTTATTTCTCACACTCCAATCCAAAACAGCATCAATGTCTCGTTGAAACGCCAAACAGTACTCCGCTCCGGTGATCGACATAAACAGCTTTAAATCATCAGCAAACTTAAGGCATTTTGAGGCGGACAAAACTCCTGGCAAATCATTAACCATGCTTAAGAATTGGAGAGGACCCAGGTTACTGCCCTGGCTGACGCCGGATCGGGTAAAATACTCCGGTGACTGATAGCCATTGAGTTTTACAAATGGTCGCCGATCTCTGAGATAATCTGCTAGAAATCGGAGTAGTTGGGGGACCAAATCCGAGAGATGCAAACTTCATGAAAAGTATATCATCGGCGACTAAATCGAACGTCTTTCTAAAATCAAAATATGCTGTATCAACCTGACCGCCAGCTGTCATTTTGGTCTTCAAGTAATCAGCAAAACACATATGATTAGTTAAGGTGGAACGCGCCGGACGAAACCCATGCTAGGAATTATCTAATAACCACTGACTTAGATAAATATGAGATAGAGCTGTTTAAAACAGACTCATTTTCCCGAAGGCTAGCAGCACAGCAATAGGTCTAAAGTTCGTGACATCTGTTGACGATCCACTCCTTGGGACGGATATGACCCTGGAAACCTACCAGATACTGAGATATACACTATTCTACTGTGACAGATTATATACAAACAAGAGAGGCTTCTCCAATACCGACGGACAGTCCTTCTAAATGAAAGCTGTAAGGCTCCGTTTGGACCCCCGGGTACGGAACCCTAAAAAAGTACTACTAGAAATCTCAGCAATATGTCAAACTTTCGATCTGCTAAGTAATGACGACTTGCTCAAAAAGTTAGCAGCAGTTGGTTTCACCACCCCACATCTGTTAAGGTTTTTTGCAAGTTACTTGGGTAGTAGATAGCAATACGTAGAATATGCGGGACACAAGTCAGAACCATATTTTACCAGGTTGATGCCAAATGCTTGCTGTTTGCTGATTCGTTGATGCAGAGCACCAGTTTACCTTCACACCTGGACCAGTTTGTTTCACATGACATTTGCGCTTGATACTGGTGCTGGAGACTTGTGTAAATAAGGATAGATTTAACATTATGTACTTAAGAGTGGACCTTTGTAAATATTGTAAATAAATGCTGCCGGAGCTCTGCCCGCCGAGTCGTTGTCGCGGTAGCGGAGTTAAGCCCCCGGCGTTTCGCCTCCTCGCGCCACTACCAGAGGTGCGCGAGGACCTTTGCCTCCAGATCCCACGGCGACAGTCCGGAGGAAGCTCGCTGCCTCACTGGAGACCGTGCGGTATCCTCGGATCATCCGGATGGCCATGACCCTTTACATATCTTGCCCTGTGACTTTGCTTAAGTGCCTATCTATAATAATAATAAATGAAGATCATTTTTAATGCTGTGAGTTTGAATATGTACTATTTATCGCATTGGTATTGGTTTTTCAGAGTAGTATCTATGGGTAGGTCAATCAATCTGCCTAGCCTTTTCCCAACTATCTTGGGGTCGGCTTCCAGTCTAACCGGATGCAGCTGAATACCAGTATTTTACATGGAGCGACTGCCTATCTCACCTCCACAACCCATTTACTGGGTAATACGATACCCCTTGGTAAGACTGGTTGTCAGACATTCGGGCTTCTATATATTTTTGTAACGACTATCAAAGATCCATGATTGATTGACAGCCGGGACCAACGACTTAACGGGCTTGCCGAGGCAGGGAGGAGTCTCGGTATGTAAAGATGGTTATCCATCCATGGACCAACCCCGGCAAGCGAAGCTTAACCTGATGGATCGACCCGTGCGGCTGTTATTACTTTAGCCACGAGCTCCTCAATAGTAGTATGGGTAACAGTAGTATGGGTAGGTTATCATAACAAATTGTTTATTTGGTCTCTGCTGCATATAATACTTCCAATCACTGCTCTTTTGAGGATAAATTCGAAACAGAGTTACCTCGCCCTTGGGCATTCAGGGCAGGGAAGGAACAGGGGTGGGTTTTAGTCAGTAAGAGTCTGACACGCGCTCCCGCTCCACCCTAGAGCGGGAGATGTCATTGGATGATTTCCCACCACACAAAAAAAAAACACTGCTCTTAAATAAAATGAACGTAAACATAAGGTCGTCATAACATTTATTTACAATATTTACAAAGGTCCACTCTTAAGTACATAATGTTAAATCTATCCTTATTTACACAAGTCTCCAGCAACAGTATCAAGCGCAAATGTCATGTGAAACAAACTGGTCCAGGCGTGAAGGTAAACTGGTGCTCTGCATCAACGAATGATAGAGGTTGGAAGTCGCTGATTGGCAGTCGATCTGTCCTGGATGTCTTTATTTCCAGCACTATTTCACCGGTTCCATCCTGAAACATACAAGAAGAAGTCGTTTTTATGGTTCCGTACCTGAAGGGTCCAAACGGAGCCCTATTGCTGTCACTCACGTGTCCGTCTACCCGTCTGTCCGTCGTCAGTCACACAAGTTTTACAGCCAAACGGATGGAGCTACAGTCTTCAAATTCACCAATCTTCAAAATAATCAAAATTATTTTTTTTTTCTTTCTTCAAATTCACCAATCTTGTTGACCCAAAGCCATACAAATCCGGTTTTTAAAGACGCTATACTATATTAGTACTGTAGCTGCCGCCGCCGCTGCGCTGGGAAGACTAAAAGGGCTCCAGTAGCAACAGTACCTAGTATAAAACAAAGTTGCTTTCTGCGTCTGTCTGTTTCTCCACTACCTCCTCCGAAAACCGTTTGCGGGGTACGGTTTTTACTAATAGAAAGAGCGATAAACTAGAAAGGTTTGTGTATATAATTTGCGTGCGGAGAACCTATAGTGAAGGGCTGTAAAATCAGTTTGAATTTATTTGAACTTTCGCTAGACGCTTTCTTGTTCTTTGGTCAATTTTTAGGGTTCCGTAGTCCTTAGAAGGACAATGATCCCTTATACATTGTTTTGGTCTGTCTGTCTGTCCGTCCGAGGCATAGCTTTGAAACTGTTAGTAGGTACCTATTAGAAAGCTGCAGTTTTGCATGGGTAATATTCACTTTTGTTCACAGTCATGTCATGTCGTGTCATGTTTATTGTCTTTGACAATAAAACCTTAACGTTCAATCTTAAAATTTAAATGGTCGAATTTCGATCACCGGGCGACTATCTATACATTATTAACACGCCAGGAAAAAGAGGAAAACGAAACAATACAATTTTGAAAAATATATCTTTTTATATTTAAAGTGGGCTTTTGAAAGACCTATCCTACGATAATCATCGTAGGATAGGTCTTTCAAAATAATTTTAAGTGATATTTTATGTTCGAGTCGAGGTTCCTAATCCCACTAAAAGCTAAACGGTTTGCTTGAAAAATCTGAAAAAAAATCGTGATAGTAGTTTATATCATGAACTTTGAAGGAAAACTATCAAAACTAAGTTAGTTTTGTTAGAGGGTTATAATCGCCCAACTTATAAAATGTACCTACTTGGAAAATTTCGTACAAAACACAAATCCCTAAAAAAACTTACAGGTGAAGTTGTTATAGTAATTTTATTTCGTTTTTAATTTAAACTTTATTGTCCGTAAAATCGTGATCCAATTAATATGTTCATAGTAATAAACATGAAGCCCCCTTCTAAGTGCGCATGTTATAACGGGCGACTACGGAACCCTATACTGCGCATGGGCCAACACGTACTTGGCCAGATTTTTAGTTTAAAAAATAATAACCTTGCAGTCGTCTTTTATCAGTTGTGGTTCTCTAAATTCCACGGAGTTGTAACCGAAAAGCTTTAGGTTGTTCTGTCTGGTCAAATCGGCTGGGATGTCGGATCTGAAACAAAGTTGAGGATACATCTTAGCAAATCTAGTATTAGAAAGTTATGTGAGTCGAAAGTTTTCATACAGAACTATTTACAGGATGAATTTTGGTAAAGGAAATGTACCTCTGTGGGACCTTGGTATTCACACAGGAGTATGTGAAGTTCTGCCTGGCTCCTGTTGACAGCAATCTCAGGAATCGAAGTTGTATCGCACCAGATCCTTCACCATCATATGTAAGCTGAAAACCAATGTATTTTTGATAATTATGTTCATTTTCATAACTACATGTAGGTAACCCAGTCGTTATAAAAAATCTAAGGTATTGTTATTTACCCTGTAGCCCATGTCAGTTTGCGAGAACTTGTGGGCTGTGGCATCACCGGTGAAGATAGCTGGTTCCCTTTCGTCTGGGTACACGCAGGTGCTATGGCCCTTGCAGTACACTTTTATAGGCCTTCCGCCGGTAGCTCCGCCACGAGCATCTATCCAGTAGTATCCTATGGAAGAGGTTAATTTTTGACATGATTACGGAACAATATGTCTTTAGTAATTAGACCTGAGCTAGAGTCTCCAGAAATGGAGAATATTTTTCATCTTACCCTTAGGTCAGCTGGCTATAGTTTGCCGCACTAGAGATGTATCTGATTACGTAGTATTTATAGGTAGTTATTATATTAAATATATATGTATGTTTATTATTAGTTTATATATATTTTCGCTCCCGTTTTTTACTACTTTGTTTGTATTTTTTTTTTATGCACCTGCCATATTATCTCTCCACCACCCTTGGTTGACTGGTAGAGAATGCCTAAGGAATTAAGTCCGCCTTTGTACTTTTGTTGCAAGAAGTGTAAAGAAATAAATAATAAATATAAACCAAAATATGATGTTTCTAAGTTGTTACCATCAGTGAGATTAACGTGCGAAGTCCTGAGATCACGACAAGACAGTGCTGGATAGCTCCTGCTACCTCGAGGCCTCCTCACTGCCTCAAGTGCTCCACGCGCAGCCAAGACACCCGTCATCACTTCCTTTACCCATTCTATGTCTTCCTCTGTGAAGAAGGTAAGTTTTGTTATAATTAGGAGGTAAGCAGTTTTTTTTCCTACTAAATAAAGAACTTAAGCTTGATGCTAGGAGTAAATGGATTGATCCCTATGGTCGGGTTCAATAATTTGGTATTGGAAACTAAATGGCATACCGCACTTGATTAAAATCTTACCTTCGTCGAAATTATCTTCAGTAACAGATTCCATAGACTGCGTTTCTACACTGCGACGTCTCCTGGTGTATGATGTGAATAATTCAGGAGGTATCTGTGGTGTTGGAGCAGGGGGGCCTGGTGGTCCAGGAGTTCCAGGCGGTCCCGGTGAACCTGGCCTTCCTTCTGGTCCCGTAGAGCCCTTTGGTCCGAGAAGGCCTTCAGGTCCTGCTGGCCCTATCGGCCCAGTATCTCCTTTTAGTCCTGGAGGTCCTATGGGTCCCTGAAATAAGAGAATTTGGAAATCATGACAAGTTATATTATCAGGTTTTTCAAGACGAATATTCATAAATAATTTCTGAATGTGTACCATTTCTCCTTTAGGTCCAGGTGGCCCAATTGGACCAGGCAGACCTTGCTTGCCAACCTCGCCTTGATCACCTTTCAATCCCATTGGCCCAGTTTCGCCAATGTGACCCTTTGGCCCTCTGTTGCCTTTGTCGCCTCTTATCCCTTGGTTACCTGGAGGACCTGCCTTGCCTGGTGCACCTGAGGGCCCCATTATTCCTGGGGTGCCATTTTCACCCTGGAAAAAATTATAATATTTCCATAATTTTTCTTAATTCCTGTTTGTTTCTATGGAAAGCGAAAATATGACCATAATAATTATATAATTATAGTAAAGTTCATATAAACTTGAGAAAATATGACCATGTGTCGAGCTCCGGATCAGCCGTTGCCGGATTATCCGTCATTACGCAGGTAATGTCATCGCCATACATTTTGTACTAAGCATTAGCGTAAACGATAATAGAAAAGTAATATGGCAGTAATATGGCTATAATAATAATAGGGGGGCAGAGCACAAATGGATGCCCATTTGCCGGAGAAGAAGTTTGCGCGCTCTGACTACATTTCTACTCTCTGCTCAACTCAACCTCTCCTTTTTATATTCTAACAATATCTCTTACTGCTTTGTCCTTCTATTCTCATACTTCTGATTTTATTCATTCTTCCTTTCACATACAGTCCATCCTACTGTGGACTGTGGAATGTGCTTCCCCTCAATATCAGGACGGCTACCAGTCAGTACGGATTTAAGCGGAAGTACACAAGTAAAAGAGTCATCTTAAAGTCCCTATCCATAACTTTATAAAAATACTAGCGACCCGCCCCAGCTTCGCTCGGGTACAAATTATACATATAAACCTTCCTCTTTAATCACTCTATCTATTAAAAAAAACCGCTTCAAAATCCGTTGCGTAGTTTTAAAGATTTAAGCATACATAGGGATATAGGGACAGAGAAAGCGACTTTGTTTTATACTATGTAGTGATATTGATTTTTATATATAGGTATTTTATTTTAAATTTAAATGTATGTTTATTTTAACTATATTATGTACTTTCGTACCCATTTTCCTCTTAATAATATATTCTTATTTTACTACATTGCACCTGCCATGTTATCTCTCCACCACCCTTGGTTGACTGGTAGTCTGGTAGAGAATGCTTAAGGCATTAAGTCTGCCTTTTACATTTGTGTTATATATTTTTTTTTGGGATGGGAAATCATCAAATAACTTCTCCCGCTCTTGGTGTAGCGCGAGGGCGTGTCAGACAAATAATGACCCACTCGTGTGCTTTCTGTTGCGTGTGCCAGGGCCGCGGTGACTCTTTCAAATTTATCTGCGACCACATTTGTGTTGCATGAATTTTAAATAAGTAAATAAATGGATTGCCAAATAAAGTACCCCACAAGTCAGTACGTAAGTTCTATCACTCGTCTTGATATCTACTACATATCTATAAAGACTTATACTTACAATAGGACCCGGCATTCCTCTTAATCCTCGCTGTCCTTCTGGCCCTGCTGGTCCGGCGGGTCCATTAGGTCCTTGTTCTCCCGGAGCGCCTTTGGGACCCATATCACCCTTTTCTCCCGCTAGGCCGGGGCTGCCTTGAAGTCCTGCTGGACCTTCTGAACCCTGTTAATGTAAACCAGGGACACGTTAAGTTATGCAACTTATTGAATTATAGGTTCGTGATAAACGCGAAGCGTATTATTTTGTAAGGAAACTTACCGGATTGCCAGGCATCCCAGTCTCTCCGGGTTTTCCTGGCGGTCCCACAGGCCCAGGTGATCCCGGAGGCCCGGTGTTACCTTCAGGTCCGTCAGACCCTGGTTCACCCTTGATGCCTTGTGGGCCTGTTTCTCCTCTTTCTCCCGGAAATCCAGCAGCTCCAGTAACTCCTTTCGGGCCTTCGGGACCAGGAGGTCCCGAAGGCCCTGTTTCGCCTTGTAATCCTGTTGGGCCATCATCGCCTTTTGGCCCCACTGCTCCTCTAGGTCCCTGTAAATATGAAATGATGAATAGGCCATGTTTCTTTGTAAATTTTAAACACGATTCCACTTATTATTAGAATGAAATTTGTAGATTTATACCAGTTTTCCTTCAGGGCCTTGAACGCCTGGAGGACCAGGTGCCCCAGGACTGCCCACATCTCCCTGTTGTCCCTCAGCACCACGCGGCCCTGCTTCTCCTTGCACACCTTTAGGTCCTCGTCGCCCAGGTGGTCCTGTGGGACCAGCTGGTCCTGTTGCTCCTTTAAACAGAAATAGGTCAAAAGGTAACTAACACTTGTCAGATTTACTATTATTGCTCGCTATAATTTTTGTATCGGTCAGGAAATGGAGCAGTCGGATGTAGTCTCTTATTTAATGTGTCATGGGAGTTATGACCAACTCGCACTTGGGCCGCGGCTTCGCTCTAGTTATCGGTTTGACAGGAACTGTATTTTTTCGGGGAGAAAGACAAGTTTAGCAAGCAGTATATATACCCAAAGCGCCAGCATCTCCAATATCTCCCTTAGTTCCTTGTTGTCCTTTAGTCCCTTGTGGTCCAGCTGGTCCAAGAGGTCCAGGCGGGCCGCGGACTCCGTCTGTGCCAGGTTGTCCAGGAGCGCCTACATCACCGGGCGGTCCCTTATCACCAGGTAAACCTACTGGCCCCGCCTCTCCTCGAAGACCTTGTATACCAGGCGATCCAGGTGGCCCCTAAAAATTACGACGTCAATCGGTCAGTTATTCACGATGGTCACTTGTTAACTTCAAAATTTTAATATAGTTGTGCGAGAAAAGTTTTTTAGCATCAGTAGAATACTAACAGATTCTCCCGCAGCTCCTTTAAAGCCCTTTTCTCCAGGTGGTCCAGCTTCTCCTTTGTCACCATCTTCGCCAGGTGGGCCTACTGGGCCAGGAGCTCCAGTTAAACCTCTTGGTCCAGGCAACCCGTCACGACCAATTGGCCCTTGAAATACATACACAAATTCGATTTGTTAAAATTATATCCGAATTAGAGACACAAACATAGCGAATAAATAGGGCAAGTGTAGTACTGACCTACTGGTCCTGCTTCACCAAATTCACCCTTTTGTCCTCCAGGTCCTGGCGATCCTCGTGGTCCTTCACGGCCTTGCGGTCCTTGCGGTCCTTCGTTCCCAGTCTCACCGGGCTCTCCCTTATCTCCTCTGATACCAGCTGGACCGGGTGGACCTAAGTCGCCTTTGGCTCCAGGGATTCCCTTTAACAATAACATTAATATTTATGATTTGATGGATGCGAGAAACCCCCACGTTGCGCTAGCATTGTCAAAGTTAATTCTACAGAAACCGTTACATTTCACATTAGTTTTATTCAACCGAGGATGCTGCAATACTGATAACTAACTCTGTAGTAGCCTCTTACATTGAAAATGGAGACCACGTCATGGGGGTTTTCTTAGACCTAGCCAAAGCGTTCGATACTTTTTCTATTGACCTTCTCCTAACCAATTTAGATGGTTTAGGAAGAAGGTTTAAGTCCTGTATCTCGGATCGCAAACATTTAGTAAAAGTGGGCAATTCTTCAAGTAGTTTACTGCCCGTTAGTTTCGGTATTCCTCAGGGTAACACTCTTGGCCCAACACTCTTTGCCTTTTATATGGATGATATACTAAATTCTTCAATAAATAACCCTGAAATTATATCATACGCTGGTTACAAGAATATAATCAATTAAAAAAATTTAAGATTGTACTAATCTGCCATCACACACATGTACTGACATTAAAAACATATGGACATTAAACCTCTGGTTCCAATACACCGCTTACAAATCTACACCACACACACAACCGCAAACATTACAGAATTGTTTTTTTATTTTATTTTACACTAATTCTAATATTGGCTTAATATTAAAAGGTTACCTAATTACCAAAATATTATGTTTCATAAAGTACTTCATCTTTGATAGTGACTATTTTATTTACAATAGGTCTTTTTATAATGTCATCGCAACTCCGGCCCCAAAGATACAGGCGCTGCCTAGTTTGTGGTCCAATGTGTCTGTTATTTTATAAACAAAGCGAATGGTTTTAATAAAATATATATAAATATATAATATATATTTTTTTTATTCTTATTCTAGTACATATTTGCAAGGCATATACTCACAGCTGCTCCCGGTAATCCTGGTTCTCCGTTATTTCCTGGCGGGCCTGGAGATCCAACGGGTCCAGGTTTTCCTTCGGGGCCCGCTGGTCCAGGTGGACCCTCTTTCCCAACTTCTCCTGGAGTTCCCACGTCTCCGGGCGTTCCAGGTATGCCAGAAGCACCTGGTGGGCCCGGTGGACCCGGCTCGCCATTTGAACCTTGAGGCCCGACAGGCCCTGAGGGTCCAGTTAGTCCGGTTGCGCCGGGTTCACCCTGTTTTAAAAGTTAAATTTAAATTAGGACGTTGGCAGTAAAAATTTATTAGTGTATCGCCACATATAGTCTTTATTATTTATTTCTAACCGTTGGGCCTCGTTCTCCTGGTGGGCCAGGTAAACCAGCTTTTCCGTCAGGTCCGGGGGCACCCATAGCTCCTGGGAAACCCCGTACACCTTCTAAACCCTGTGGTCCTCTTTCGCCTGTTGAACCTGGCGGTCCTGGCTGTCCCGTATCTCCTTTGGGTCCTGGTGGACCGTCCGAACCTCTTCGGCCGCGTGGTCCTCTGTAGCCCTAAAATGATGTTAAAAGTTATCAAAACGTTGCTATGTGACGTGACTAGGTTTTATTCAAGGTTTATAAAATACTCACCCGGGGTCCAGTTTCACCGCGATCACCTTGCTGTCCTACTAAACCCTGTGTATAATAACAAATAAATAATTCAACAATATGTAAAGGTATGTATTTCTATGTAATTATGTTTTTACGGTAGTAAGAAATATCACCATTAATCCTTTCGTGCCTCTTCTGCCTCTCCTTCCAGATGCTCCTTTGTCACCCTTTTCACCTTGACTGCCGGGATATCCTTGTGGGCCTTGAGGACCGGTCGCTCCTTTCTCTCCGGCTGTGCCTATGGGGCCTGTTTCGCCTCTTGGTCCTTCTACACCCTAAAATCAGAAGTGAGTATTAGTGTCCGATACGAATAAATTCGTGTATTGAGATAACTGAAAAGCTTTTTACCTTTTGTCCTTCAAGTCCCTCAATGCCAGGAGGACCAGGTTCTCCTGTCAAACCTCGTTCTCCTTTTGGTCCCATATCACCCTTTTCTCCTTCAACACCTGTAGGTTAAAATTACCTTAAGTACAAAAAGTTGGTTTACGTAAAACGACGCGATGCATATAGAACTCAAAGTTCTTGCCTCTTATTCCTTTATCCCCTTTGTCTCCCGGCAAACCTCGTGGACCCTCATCTCCTTTTAAACCACGACTTCCAGGAAATCCCAGCATTCCCTGTAATTAAAATATTTGTTTTACATATGTTACAAGGTACAAAAAAAACTTCATTATTAATAATCAACACAAACCTGTGGTCCCTGAGGACCTACGTCTCCTGATGCTCCTTGCTGCCCTGGATTGCCTGGTGTACCTGGTGACCCCTCCGGACCGGGTAGCCCTGAAATACCTGGTTTTCCTTGAGGACCCTGGAAAATGTACCAAAATTATGCCAAGTTGATACCATCAGGTGTGCCGCGTACTGGTTTGCCACTCCATACTTTCAAATTATTGTGGTTTAAAATCTTTGCACGGTTTACAGTGTTTATAACATATTATATGGACATTATTTGAAAATATATTTTCTACATTACCTGAATTCCTGGAGCTCCTGTAGGACCTTGTGGCCCCGATGAGCCTGGAGAACCGATAGTGCCAGGCTGTCCTGGCGGGCCAGGGGGACCCGGTTGGCCAGTCGAACCCTTTGCCCCATGGGGCCCTTCAAGACCAGGTATGCCTGGGTACCCTATAAGTCCCGGAAATCCTCTTGGTCCCATGAAGCCTCGGGGTCCCTACAATAAATAATTTTAGTGATTTGAGTAATTAAACAACGGGTTAGGTTAGCTTATCCAGTTCCATTAAAATAAAGGTCTTTACCAGTTCTCCAGGAATTCCAGCAGGTCCGGAAGGTCCATCGTCTCCAGGTGGTCCATCCTGACCAGGTGCTCCCGCTTCGCCTTGTAGACCCGCACTTCCTCTTTCACCTTTGTCACCAGGCATGCCAGGAAGTCCTGGGTAGCCTTGCTCGCCTTTAGTCCCAGGTGCACCCGTTGATCCCCTCTCTCCATCCCTGCCTGCGTGACCTCGTCGTCCTAATCTTCCTGGTGGGCCTTGCAGACCTCTTGGGCCTGGTGGACCCTAAAATCAAAGTCACAAAGTGCTTATGTCACCCAAAATATTAAAAAAAAGGTGTATTATTAATTGTTGACTTACAGGTTCCCCTTGTTCTCCCAGTTCTCCTTTGGAACCTTCTGGGCCAATCTCGCCTTCTGGGCCTGGTGGACCCGTCAAACCCATTGGCCCCTCTGCTCCCCGCATTGCAGCCTGTATAAATTTTCAAGTAATTTATAACACAGACATGCGAAGTTAAGAATGAGGGCAGTTTCATAAAAAAATCTAATTAGTCCGTCAGTTAGATTACCAAAAAATTTTGGACAAGTATTTTTTCTTTTGTCATGTAAACAAAAAATGAGGACGATACAGTGCATTGAAATTTCGCGTGACATCACGGTGTGCGACACTTTTTACCACAAAGTGACGTAACGACCCCCCACTCCTGAACTTTGATGCGTTTTATCTTTGTGATTTTTAATTGGTTTGGTAAAGCAAAAAATACGTGTCCAAAATTTTTTGATAATCTAACTTACGGACTAAATAGAATTATTACTTTCATACCTAGGAAAAAAAATCTTTTTTTTTGTTATAGGGTATCCTATTACAAAAAAAAAGAGATTTACAAAACAAAATGACATACCATGTGTTGTGAAAACATTTGTCGAAGAGCTTCTGATTGAGCGTCGGGTCCTTTGTCAGTTGACGACTGTTGCAGCTGAAAATAACAATAATTATTAAATTAATAAAATCGATAATTAAGGGAAGATTAATCCTAATCTCTGCTTTAATATTGTTGTGATACTTACAGGAATAACAAAAACGTTGCCTGGAGGGCCAGGGAATCCTTGCGATCCCTCAAAGCCAGGTTTTCCCGGCTCTCCCTTGGGTCCCCTTGGTCCCTGCGGACCAGGTGGTCCGGGGTATCCTCGGGGGCCCATGTATGTGCCAGAACTGCCGTAATCATAGTAGGTCTCAGATGAATCGTAGTTAGTTGTAGAATTGTCCTGAAAATAGCATGCACAGTTAGTTGGTGAAAGATTAAAGAACAGAAAACGGCATGAGCATCGTCATAATTTCTTAAAAAGTTTAAGGTGTCAGGTACGGGAGAAACAGACACAATTAAAAATCTATTGTTCAAATCACACCGGTGTGATTTCGGTACCTCACAGGCAAGCACCTACAGGTGGTACCTAAAGGTAATCGAAATCGGTTTTCTTAAATGGGTATTCTTTCACGAAATAATCTCTTTCATACCTAAATTCCACAAAAAACAAATTGAGTTACTAAACAAAAGAGAATGTTACACGTTATCTTACTTGGTAACCGGTAACATCCGGAGGATGTGTGAGCCAATCTGTGTCTTCCGTGGTCGTCATAGGGCTGTATGTAGTCTCCGTGACGACTACGGTTGTCCCGGACACATCCGCTTCGTCATCGTCCCCTCGTTTAGACTGGAACAAGATACGTAATGGAAATAATCTCACGTGTCATAAAAACACGATAATTCCATTAAAAATCCCCATGTTGAGGTGTGGGTGGCGTTAAAAATAAAATGAAAAGAATATTTTTGTGAACAAATAACATTTTTTTCGTTTTTATGACAGGTGTATGTTTTGTAAATGCAAAATAAGATATCCGATTCACCTTTGTTTTAATGTTAAACTATTCGAATATTATTTTCAGTCTTTCTAATTTATTTTCAGTCAGAAAATATTTAACTTACTCTCGGAGTAGTCCGTTCAATAGCGTCTTCACGTTCGGGTTCGTTCTCAAAAGGAGTCGGCGGCGGAGGAGGTATAAACTCATTATTATCCGTAAATCTACCGAAAATACTATTTTCATCTGAAATAAATGCGTGCACTTTTAACAACAGAAACTAGTACTACAAAATAGTAAAAGGTCCTCTGAAAGTATAGATTTGATACCTGAATCTGTGGACGTAGTTGGTGCATACTGATTGTTGATTGGGAATGAGTTAGCGACCTGCCATACTGGTTCAGGGGTTGTCAATATTCTGGTAGGCCACCGATAGTACGACTCGTTTCTATCAAAGAATCGGTTCCGGCTGTGAGGTCCGGATCTCCGTCGTATATCATCTTCTGTTATTGTTCCTAAGTTTGGGTGTTCTGTGGTATCTTGTCGTGGTTCAGGCTCGTAGAGTATGGGTTTGATTTCTGGTTCTAACTGTGCTGCTGCTACAGGGACGTACTGTAGTCCAGGTCCCCCTTCACAGTCGGGAGCTATTGATAGACACATGTCGTAAGCGACGTCCGGTTTGTTTGCGAACTGCAGTAACTCGATTTCACCCTAGAAGATAGAAAAAGCTTAAATTTTTCGGCAAATTAAATTTATATCTAAGTAGTAAATACGCATAGACTTTTCCTTCCTTAGTCCCAGGTAGGATAATTATATTCTCTGAGTCGTAATAGTAATGTCATTCGAATCAAAATTAAAATTCAATTCGAAGTGTTTTAGGACTTTTTGGGTAAATTAAATTATTCATGATAATGAATGTACAGAGAGCGACTAAGCTGTAATTTTTGTCTAAGAATAAAAGTTTATTCAAAGAATTAGATTACCGTCATAATGGCAATGGGACTTTTATATTTTTAACATAAGAAAAGCTGTTATTTTAAACTCAGGTCGTAATTAACATCCTCTTAGGCCCTATCCATACCTACCCCACGTTCGCAAATGTCGAAGGTATCTAAACACGTGTAAGATCCAGCAAGATAACTTTTATTCTTTAAAAGTACAAAGTAATTTAAAGTGAAGGTACTACTGTCTTCTCAACACTAATAATTGCGAGTGTGTATCTACAGTTTTTTTTAAAGCTTACTCTAGACTGCGGTCAAGATTTTCCCATTTCCTATCATTTCTTGTTGAAAGGATCGATCTCACAAAACTGTTATTTGAATGCGATCCAGGTCTTTGGCTTTTATGGATTCTTCAATGGTGCTCTGTTTGTTCACCTACCTCATAATACTGGTCAGCAGTGACTTGGGAACCGACTACCAGGGCTCCAGCTAGATTGAATGTACTGCCTGGCTTGCGATCCAGTCGTAACGTGCCCCTCACTTCACAGTCCACTAGAAGAGTTGCTGAGTCGCCTTTGATACTGATCGCTAAGCGGTGCCATCTAAGAGAATACCGCAATTATTTATTTATCTGGCGTTTCCAACAAAGGATATATACACACACATGACAGATCAAAAAAATCTATTTATATTTAACTAGACTGTAAATATCAACCTAAAAAGCAAAAAAAGAAAACACAAAAATTAACAAGAGTAACTACAATTAAAAATACATCATTTACTTCAAAACATCAAGTATTTGGGCTGGCAAAATTCTGCAGATACTTTTTAACAAACATTCGATAATTGCACCCAAAGTTGTGGCAGTAAGTTTTTTCATTAGACAAAGAAATACCAACAAAGTTATCTTTGGCTTTTTTCTAACAAATACAGATCGCATCGAAGAATTTGAAGTCCAAAGCAATCAAATCTACTTTTTTCGAAACAGGCTGTTTCATCCTCGTCGAAGTATGAAGAATTTATATTACTAACCTTCCATCAGCGATATCGACCCGGTACGTGAGGAGCTCGTTGTCGGCAGGGTCTCCCCTCGTGTCCTCGTAGTACAATTCTATCAGGTTGCCCACCACCAGCTGCAGCTGTTCGTCACCAGCATCCGAATACAAGACGAAGATTGGGTTTTGGTCCGTCCCTAAATCATGAAAAATATTTTATTTTCGGGGAAATCTATTCTAATATAATAAAGCGGAAGAGTTTTTTTGTTTGTTTAATTACGCTTATCTTTGGAACTACCAGTCTTAAGAAAAAATACAACCGACTTAAAAAAATTGCAAAATAACTTTAATTTCGAAAGTCGGTGTTTGTATTTTTTGGTTTCTTCGTTACTTGACACCGACTTCCGAAATTAAAGTTATTTTGCAATTTTTAGAAGTCGGTTGTATTTTTTGTAAAAAACTTGGAAGAAGCAAAACTAAACATTAAAGTTATGCCCGAATGGATAACCCTAGTAACATGGAATTTGAACATTTGGAGACAACCAAAACGTCATCTGTGAATACAAATTTTTTGTTGATGTTGATTTTTTCAAAAAATGCTGAATCAATTTCGATAAAATATATATAGGACCACCTCTGTAGTACGACCTACCAAAAAAAAAAGAATCATTAAAATCTACTCACAAATGGTGGAGATATCGCGTAACGAAAATTAAAAAAAGAACATATAACACACGAAATGAGAACCTCCTCTTTTTGAAGTCGATTAAACAATCTGTTTGTATATGATAGCCAGATTTATAAGGAATAGTATAGGACATCTAACATTACATTATAGGCGGGTGAAACCGCGGGGCACTGCTACTCCTACTTCCTAGTTTGGATGGATGTTTGTTACACAATCACGCCCGAACGGCTGGACGGATCTGGATGATATTTGTCACAGATATAAATTATAGTCTGGAATAGCACAAAGGCTATAATTTATTATGGGGTAGTACTAATTCCACGAGGGTGAAGCCGCTGGCAGAAGCTATTAATTATACATTCAAGGCGTAGCTTGGTTATGTAAGCCGATTTCAGTAGATACATAAAAAATAATTGCTATGAAGACAACTGAATGAGTAGGCGTGAATTTATTATGCAAAGAAAGCTTCCTTTTTTACCCGACTGCGCGACGCAAGGAAGGGTAATGTGTTTATCTGCCTATGTATGTATGTATGTATGTTTGTCCCTTTGTGGCACTATAGAGACCAAACGCGTGGGCCGATTTTGATAATTCTTACGTCAATTGATTCGTCTTAATCTTGCGAGTGCTACTAAAGACATGACAGTAATCAAAATACAATATGGCGACCACCAGACGCCATATTGTGAAAAAGAAAAAAATTAAAGTCGACGAACTATATTGTGTGGGGTTCTAGTTGTTTTTATTATAGTCGGTTTTTTTTTAAATACATTTTTATTTTTTATTTTGTAAATTTTTTCATTTTCGTAGTATGCTACGTGCTACGCCGTAGCACGACGCGTAGCGCAGCCCTTATCCTTTTCACAAAAAAGTATGCACGTTCTCACTAATAAATACATAATGTACATAACTTTAAATTAAACAACTTTCAATAACGTTATTTATTTCAGTTTAGACTGATACTGTTTTTATGTTTCTCTTAACTACTGACATTGTAACAAATTCTGTAAAATAAAATAAAAGTTTAGCCCATTGGATAATGATCACACAAATTCTTGAGAACGCAAATTCCTTTCGTTATAGCACTGTTTTGTATTGTCGTACGATTTGAAGTACCTTTGTAATGGCGCCGTTTGAACCCTCTTAATAGTCGAAAAGCCGGAAAACCCCTGAGAGAAACGTGATTATGTTGTTTAGGTTATACCCGGAAGCGTTTAGATAAATATAAGTAACGGCGAAAGTGTTACCTAAGTGTCCAGTCTTTTTTGCGATTAGTACTTAGTATTAGTCTAAGGTCTCAAAGCCGCCAGACATTACTTTTTTTTGCATACATGTAGATCAATCTTATTTAAAAAACTAAATAGCCCAACAAACCGTTTAGCGCCCTCCCAAATCAACGCTGAATTTCATTTACTCCTATTAGATAAACTATGCCCAAAGTGAGGTAGCGACTAGACCTTAGACATTATAACAACTAATTAGGTGTTAAAATATTATTTAATTATGAATTATTAAACAATATTCTGCAAACAGACATAAAAAACAGCACTCAATCATGAATAATGTAGGTATATTACGTACCTTTAGCGCCTTTTTTTTTTTTTTTTTTTTTTTTGTGGGGTGTAAAATCATCCAATGACATCACCCGCTCTTGGGTGGAGCGAAAGGGCGTGTCAGACTCTTACTGACTAAAACCCACCCCTGTTCGTCCCTGCCCTGAATGCCCAGGGGCGAGGTAACTCTTTCGAATTTATCCTCAACTCCCGGGCAGTCCTCAACCCCCGGGCAGAATTTTAGCGCCTCATACCGGTAAATTAGCCGTTGGCCCAAACTTGCAGGTATGCGTTCGTTCAATATAAATACTACTCAATCTGACAAATATTGTTAAATAGAAAATAAGTAATGTTTGGCGACTCCCAGAGTCACCAGACATTACTTATTCTCTATCTTACTCTATATGGAACATTTGAAAAAGTGTCTCACCTGGCAGTCGAACGACAGCTAAAATTGAGAAGTCTTCTGGAAAACTGTTGTAGAACATTCCAGCGGCCAGTCGGGACAGGGTGGCGTTCTCATTTAGGGCGATAGCGGTGTAGTCGGCCTCGTTCTCCAGGGGAGACTGGCACCGCCCCGGGGCCCGAGTGACCCCATCAGGGAGCTCCTCGCTGTCCCGAACCAGAGACAACACATCGAAAAATTCGGTCGCATTCTCATCTGAAAATAAAAGGTTACATCAGAATTCATAGTCAACATTCTACGAGCAGATAGTCCCATGGGAACCAACAGTTTATTCGGTGACATCAGATCCAAGTCTGTAACAAATACGATATCTCTATCTGTTGACCTCTTAGTGTAACTTCGATTCTCAGCGGAATCATACCCTTATCTCATCATTATTTTTGGTCTTACAACTTTTACTATTTATTTTTAGAGCTAGTGTTTTTCTAAGAAGGTGCCCTCAAAATTGTATGCGCAGTCATGCGTCTCGATATCGCAATAAAAACGCTTAAAGTAATAATATTTACTCACCGTCCCCGTTGCCCCCGCTGAGTGCGCAAAACAATAATAAAAGGAGAAATTGTCCTTTTGTCTGTGGAGCCATTGCGGCCCGAATAAATATATGAGGTGGTTGATGTTTATATTTGGTCCCATCCCGGTGGGAGCGGCAGGGTGTTAGTCCGAGGCTGTGGGGTGTCGCAGCCTCTCGCCGAACACGCGGGAGCGGCGGCTCATGTCTGTCAGCTAGCCAGCGGCGGCAGGCACGACACTGAGCCTCCGAGCCGCCGGCACCACATCAAATCGCCGGCCATCTTTATTGCATTGGTGTCAAAATAATGAACGCTAATGAAACGACAGAGATCGTAAACTGTCTTCATTGAATACGATCTGAAACAATCATGAATTTGACAGTTGTTGCAGCTATTTGCTTATAGACTTAAATATATAGATCAATCAAAATAGTTAAGGCTGAGTCACTGGAAAAGATTAATCGGTGCATTCAAGTAATAAGATTGAGAACCTAAGCCAAAAACAAACTCCACATGAATCACATTAATCGGAGTTAGATAAACAATAATATCGTTTGTTTGCTTTTGTAAAATGTTGTCGCCGTCTGTCTTGCGTATATTGATCAATACACAATTCGGCGCTATCAACTCTCTAATAGAGATTCATTTGTTTTGCGACTAGACAACACATTTGTGCGTACTAGTTCAAGCGCTCGAATACCGATATCCATACTTTGAAAGTTCTTAAAAAAAACGTTAGTAGCTAAGGTATCTAAGTTAGGTAGACATTACTGTCATTAGTTTCAAGTCTATGTTAATATTAATGTTAAATTCGAAATGCTACCTAGTATTTTGAATAAGTTAGTTCCAGACGGTAGGGTCTTCAATAATTCAATAATGTCTAGTTTGTTCCATATATATCACATCCACATCCACTTTTAAAGTTTTTTGAGAATTGAAATTACATGCTTGTTTTGGTTCAAATGGGACGGTACAACCAAAACTGAGCGGTAAGCTTAAGGAGTAGTGTTAAGCTTCAGGTGGTTTATAGGCATCTAAGCACGTAACGACCTGGACTGACGGTTCTGCACTTTCTAAGCATTTTTTTTAGTTTAGTATTCATCAAATAACTTCTCCCGCTCTGAGTGGAGCTCTAGGGCGTCTCAGACTCTTACTAACTAAGACCTACCCATGTTCTTCAGTTACCTGTGCCAGGGCCGCGGTGACTCCTTTGATGACTTCCGCGACCCTGGTAGGCATCGGCCCTAGCACTTACTAAGCTGGACCTAAGTACTACGTGTCATAGCACTTACTAAGCTGGACCTAAGTACTACGTGTTATAGCACTTACTAAGCTGGAACTAAGTACTATGTGTCCTAGCACTTACTAAGCTGGAACCAAGTACTACGTGTCCGAGCACTTACTAAGCTGGAACCAAGTACTACGTGTCCTAGCACTTACTAAGCTGGAACCAAGTACTACGTGTCCTAGCACTTACTAAGCTGGAACCAAGTACTACGTGTCCTAGCACTTACTAAGCTGGAACCAAGTACTACGTGTCCTAGCACTTAATAAGCTGGAACCAAGTACTACGTGTCCTAGCACTTACTAAGCTGGAACCAAGTACTAACGTGTCCTAGCACTTACTAAGCTGGAACCAAGTGCTACGTGTCTTTAAGGCTCTTTACTAATTGAAATAGATAGATTGTCAACACCCGGTCTATGCGACATAAATAACCTAGGTGCCGCAACTTACAGTGTGGGGAAGATAATACCCATAACATGCGGTGACAACAGAACAAAGAGCGAAGTTTGCCTCATTACCCACTAGGTGCGACGTACTTGTTCGAGGAGCGTGTATTTGTCACGGAACTCGGTCTTAACGAACTTTCGCATAGTTCCTTATACGTGGTTTGTCTTGGGGACTGTACCTACTACATACCTAACGATAGAACTTTTCTTGTACTGACTTCTCTTTGGCCTACTTGTTGGGGATAGTTCTTCGAGGTCCCTCAAAACGAAACATTCAGTCCAAATAGGACCAAATACAGAGTACTCTTTATTTATATATGTGTATAATTTCAACATTAAACATCTAAAATTATTTATAAAGTTTGTAAAAAAAAAAAATGTCGAAAACGAGAGCAAAGTCGGTGTTCTTCACACGTCACACTCTGTTCGCGCTCACGGCAAACTTTGATAACATTTGTATTCAATTCATAAGCATATAAAATCAAATTAATCGTGTTTAACTATGCATCACAATTACCAAAAACATTAATTTTATCTCTTAACAGGCATTATGTCTCTATCACACGTTTTTGCTAGTTTCGCGAGCGCGCAACAAAACTGCAACTATCTTACAAGAGTGCCAACTTTTCACTACACGTTTTAGCTGCGCGGGCGCTCAGTAGTATCCTGGTGTCAGTGGAGGAGACACGTAAGTTCGTCGCTTCTAAACAAAAAAATTACGAGGTAAGTTATTCTTTGAATATTTTCAAAGAAACTTTCATGCGCATATTTTGAAGGATAATTTTTATAATTTTCTACATCATTTTGAATTAAGGAATAAGATAGATCTTCGATATTATTCCCAAGTACTTTGTTCGTTTGTTCGTTAATTTACCTATAACTTTTTAATGGTAATTCTAAAAAATGTGAAATTTTCGTGACTATCGTGGCACAACTTTCGTGGTTATTTATCCACGAAAGTCAGCTAGCTAACGTTTTTTGTGACGCCGCAGATGTATTTACTCGATTGTCGTGAAGCTCAAAAGAAAGGTGTTATGTATTTGTATAAGTATTATATGCAGGCATGTGTTTAAATTTTTTATTGTAACGACTCGTAGAATGTGATTCTGTTTGTATGTTTTCTCGTAGCCAATTTAACCGTTTACCCCACCCCAAACTGGGCTGTTTAGCCAATTGTATCCCTCTTGCTTAAATAATCCCAACATTATCTTTATACTTTCTGATTGTCTTGTACTTTGCCTACTTTAATTACTCACATCGGTCTTGTAATTTATTTTTCTGAAAATTATTTTTAGATTACGTTCAAACTGAAAATATGCCACCGCAAAGTGCAAAGGAGCGACGGACGAAAAAGCGTCTAGCAGAGATAAAAAAAGACCAAGAATAAAAAATTGCACAGAGTTACACAATGCAGTAAAAATGAAGGCAAGAGAAAGGTGCTACAAAAGCAAAGTAGAAGGGAAAGTCATACCAGTTAGTGAAATGAGTAGTAGAAGGAAAAGAGCCGTGAGAGAACAAAATCGCATAAAAAAAACTGACGTTTTCATCAAATAATAAAAGAACGAGAGAACCTTGTTCTTCAGGAAAATATGATAAAGTGCCCCGAATCTCCAAATTTAGTTGAAGACCCACTGTGTTCTCCTAAATCACCAACTCCTTAACAAGTGCTAGCATTATCACCTGAATCTTGAGAAAACGACTTCATTTCAAGACGGGTAACTAGACAGTACAAAAACACATTGAAGCTTCATGTTCTTCTGAAGTAGTTTCATTGCGTTCTTCCACTGGATTCTTCCCTGCATTGCAAGAACTAACATCTTCGTTGGCTCTTACGTCGCAACCAATGCCTCCTGCCAAATGTGACACACCTAAATGTGCAAAACCACTAAATATACGCCCGACAAGGTTAAGACTATATGATGATCCAAAACACTATAATTGTTGATTCCAAATACAAGTTGATTCATAAATAATGTCTATTATTTTATAAATTTCAATCCACAGGAAAGTGAACAAATAAGGATTTGAAACAATATTTTGCTTGTTGAAAATACGTCTGTAACTTTCGTGGCATCTTTCATAACTTTCATGGGCACCGAAATTTCAAAACAGAATATCTCTGTAGTTTATGCACCGATTTACATATAATAAAAAAATTACCTATTATTTTTACAGCGTCTTAAATGTGTGTCCATTTATTTGAAGATTACTCTATAAAAAAAATTCGCCACAAAAGTTACGCGAAGAATACATACTTTTTGAAGCCTTGACCCTTGGGACTTATTTATAAAAAAAATAACCATTTGAATTTTTCACTTGAAAGAAAGGTGGTAAAGTAAGAAGGGTGGTAAAATAATGACTAATCATTTGAAAGAGGTTTTGTTCTTTAAACATGCAGTTGAATTTGATGGATTAGACGTATGCTATCTTGAATTTTTTATAATTTTTTATTTTTGAAAAAAAAAAGCATAATGCAGCCTTGCCAAAAGGAAAATAACAAAAAAAAAAAACGCAACCTTATTTATAAAACTCGCTAACCACATGTTCAGTTTAAATACTGATTAGCGGATTCTAAATTAAAATTCTCCATGGAAAATTTTGCTAATCAGTATATAAGCTAATCATTTGGTTATCTTTTTATATAAATAAGGCCCATGGTTAGCAAGTTTTAGAAATAAGGCTAATTGTATTTAAAGCTGATGTCCGGTTTGATTCATATTCATACCAGCCTTTTTTTTAAGACTGGTATGAGACGTTAGGTTTTAGTGGTGAGAGGGTAGGTTTTAGTCAGACTCTTACTGACTAAAACCTACCCTTGTTCTTTCAGTTACCTGTGCCAGGGCCGTGGACCCCGTCTATTAGGTCGGCACCTCTTCGAGGCGCGCGTGGAACACTACGCGCTGTCGACTCGGGTCTGGTCCTTATCGGACGCCGCTTATACATTTAAGGTTCCTTGTTGGCAATCAAAAGGAAATCAAAGTAAGTACTGTTCTTTTTTTACTACTTACTATTTTATTGCTACAAGCTAACCTTGGCCCGTGCATTTCTTTAGGTATCTTAATCTGAATCTGAAATAATCAACACTATGAAGGTTTCAGAATGTGTTTAACTTCACAGGGCAGGTCTATTTATAGAGATATATGTTTGACTTAAGCCTACTTGAGCTTTAATTAGAATTTCGCGACACGAGGGAGGAATTATGTCCCTTGGGTACCTACTTTTATTCACAAGTCAGAGGTAGGGTGAGACGATGCATAGGTATATGAACCTGGAGTATGTGTTTGTAAGGCACCATTTACGAGGGTAGCTCGATTGCTGAAGCGTGGACCGACCTTTACAAATATTGTCGTGCATAACCGTGGGTGGCCCACTTTCCCGTATTGTAATCGTCGATGAAACCTTTTTAAAAGGAACTTCGGAAAGACGTTTACAACTCAATGTAGGTAAATATCAAGAATCTACTGAGTGAACTCATTGCTGGGAACTTGCACTAAACTCTGCTAGTTCCTTAAGTTTAATTTCGGAAGTCGCTGTTTCTGGTTTAGTTTTCCGTTATTTCAAACGCAGTAACTCAACAAGCTTCCTGCTTATGGCATCCCAGCTGACTTTTGTAGCTGAATTTTAGACTTCCTTAGTGAACGGTCGATCCGAGTAGTCGTTGACGGCTGCTCCTCTGATGTCATGGCTATTGATGCCCGAATTCCTCAGGGATCTGTTCTTTCTGCAACTCTTTTCCTGCTCCACATCAATGTCCTCCTTCAGCTTGGTATTGTTAGGTACGCGGATGACAGTACGGTTTCAGAGAGATACTTGTCCAGCGCACAAACCGGCGGTGGTTACGTTCATTCCTTGAGAGAGGCCATGATAGAGCGGACAAATTTTACCTTATAAGCCTTGTCTCCACGTGGGGTGCTGACAATCTGGTCTCTTTTGGCCTGGTTTGGTGGCATTAATGCCACCAAAACAGGCGTGTCTTTTTACAGCAAAAAGGAGTCGTTTTAAACTCCTACTTTTCGGGGTACATCTGTTCCTGTAACTGATCGGATCGAGCTCCTAGGCATGAAGTTGATATCCAGTCTCAACTTTGGCGCCACCATTGAGTACAAAGCCCAAACTCCGGCCAAAAAGCTGAGCATCCTAAATAGAGTTAGGCGATACTTCACGCCTGGACAGCTTTTAACCCTTTACAAAGCACAAGTCCAATCATTTTATTTTTTTTGGGGGTGGGAAATCATCCAATGACATTACCCGCTCTGGGTGGAGCAGGAGGGCGTGTCAGACTCTTACTGACTAAAACCCACCCCTGTTCCTTCCCTGCCCTGAGTGCCCAGGGGCGCGGTAACTCTGTTTCGAATTTATCCACAACCCCTGGGCAGGCATCGACCATGACGGTCCCCGTTATGGTTTGTTGACAACTCTTTACTACGCTCCAAACAAGTCCAATTCTGCATGGAGTATTGCAGCCGCTTTTGGGATGGCTCAGCTAAATACCAACTTGCTGCACTTGACTCGGTGGAACGCAGAGCTAAGAGGCTCATTGGTGACGTACAACTGGTGGATGCCAAGCTTCACAGCTTGACTCATTGCCGCAAGGTTGCCTGCTTGTCGTTCTTCTATAGAATGTACTTCGGAGAGTGTGCCCAAGAACTCCACGACCTCATCCCACCGGCCCCCTTCTACCATCGGACTTCTAGATGCACAGCAAGTTACCATCCCTACCTTTTTGCTATTCCACCAAATCGCATTAAGCGTTTCCAAACGTCTTTCAAACTGCGCACAGCAAAAGAGTGGAATTCTCTACCTGCGTCCTTGTTTCCGAACGCATACAACCCTAATCTCTTCAAACTTAGAGTGAACAGGCTTCTTCTGGGTAAGCTCGCTCCATCGTCGACTCTATCTCTGTCACCTCTGAACTAAACCATAGAGTTACGAGCAAACCCATCAAAAGAAATTCGCCTTATTGGATTTAGAATGATGTCACTAAGCTTACCATGAATTGACCAAAATAAGCATGTATGCAAAATTTCAGCTCAATCGGAAACCGGGAATTGGGTCAAATTTAACTTCTTTACATACTTACAGGTGCATTTATTTAAAGCGTGTTAAAAATTAGCCTACCTGCACTCATCAATGCTTAGCTCTACGGACGCTCTGGGATAAAGAAGACAGGTTTATTTCTTGAAGAATACAACTTTTCACTTTATATTAAAAAGAGAGTTTCAGATTTATTGATAGGCTTTGTATTGAATTTATTTGACCTGTCAGAATTTCACACCATTCGAATTTTCTACACGATCAGGCTGGAACGAAACCAATTTTTTTGAGAAAATAAATATTTTCATTTCGTGCACTCGCTTGCGTTGTAAAAGGTTTTGTTCATTTATAAATGTCACTCTCTAGCTAGAATATATGGAAAGCTGCTTGGAATGAAGAATTATATAAAGCCTATGACTCAGCTATACCGATCTGATTTACGAGCACGTTTCTTTAAGTAAATGTAAAACCATGTTCACACGCACTGAACGTTTTTTGCAGCAATAAGACTGTACGCAAAGCATCATTCTGCTGTTGATATCTGTTTGTTTGGTATACAATGTGAAGACTACGATACTGCGGCAAATGAAAACACTGGCAATACTCATCATTTTAAACAACTTGTAATAAGGGACCAATAAAGAAATCACGAAAAAAAAAATTTGTCTAGTTATGCAAACATAATAAATCTGCAAACACAATAAATCTACAGAGTATTGCCAGTGTTTTCATATATTGTCGCATTGTAGTCTCTTCATTGCAAGTTGAAAATCGAAATGGTACTGACTGTGGGTACTACCTATGGTTAAAACCTTGTAGTACCGTTAAAACATTGCCTTATCTTTACTTCTATGCACATAACATAATACTGCTTTTGGAACGAAGTTCCTTATCGCGCGTTGTGAAAGGGGGCTAGACGGAAAAAATTCTTACGAAAAGTTGTCACGACACTAATGAGGCTGTCCATCCAAAAAGATTGTGTTGGAAAAACAATCTAATAAAAACTTCTTGTATTTTTGGTGGGTAGGTACAAAGTTTGCAAGCAGATCAAGCTTTATCAAACATTATTTGTTATAGTTGTTGTTATTGCTAAAGAGTTGAGTTGAGCTGAGCTAAGCTGAGCTGAGCTGAGCTGAGCTGAGCTGAGCAGAGCTGAGCTGAGCTGAGCTGAGCTGAGCTGAGCTGAACTGAGCTGAGCTGAGCTGAGCTGAGCTGAGCTGAGCTGAGCTTAGCTGATCTGAGCTGAGCTGAGCTGAGCTGAGCTGAGCTGCGATGAGATGAGATGAGAATGATGAAGTATAACTTCTTACGTGCGTGCGTGTGTGCGTAGTTAATAATAAAAAAAATATTATAAATTAAAAAAAAATAAAATTATATTACAATTCCTTCACTAATTAATCGAAAGGAACTTCGTTCCATCCGGATGTCCCTTGACACCTCTAAAGTTTTTTTTATATCTAAGTACGAATCTGCCTAGGGTCGTGGATAAATTCGAAATAGAGTTCGCGGTTCCGCGGCCCTTGGCACTGACAGAGGCAACTGAAGGGGTGGGTTTAGTCAGTAAAAATCTGACACGCCCTCCCACTCCACCCAGAGCGGGAGAAGTCATTGGATGATTTCCGACCCCACAAAAAATAAGGTCTAAGTACGAATGACTATATTTATAACTACGAATAGTTATTCAAAAATGATGTCAATAGCCAGGCATAGTTACAGAGTTGAACAGAAAACATTACGCATCAGCGTAATTGCTTTTTACCGAAGAAACCTTGGATCAATTGTTCGATGTAATGAATCGAAAGAATTTACGATACCTATTACTGAAAATGACATACGCTTCTATAGTACGGCACTTACAGGCACAAGTTGTGAAATGTTTTTTAATGAATTAGAGATCTTAAAATGTAGCTCTTTGGGGAATGGAACTGTTATCTTTTATTATATAGCCAAGTTAAGATGCCAGTTGCGATTCGTCTGTGAATTTGACCATTTTCAACCAATTTTAATGTATGTAAGTTTTTTTTTTATCCTGACACTGGTATTTATTGTGAACTAGCTAACCTGACAGACGTTGTCCTGTTTTAGCTATGAACTAAACTAAAAAACGTGCGAAGTGTAAATAGTCGTTAAGTTTTATGAAGTTTTCTAAATTTCCGCGCAACTTTCTTAATATTTTCTTTCCTAAGAACCTTTTCCTGACAATAACAAACATAACAAAAAAGAATTAGAGAAATCGGTCCAACCGTTCACGCGTGATGCCGTGACCAAGGGAAATACGGTTTCATTTTATATATTTAAAGATAGATAGATTTATAAAGCATTGTTATAATTATTTCGTACATAAAATTTCGTTTTCGAGTGTGCAAATAACTTCAACTTGCTGACTGACTGATCTACTTACTCCTTGACAATTCTAAAGTGTTGTCTATCGGTTTCAAACGAGTATAAAAACATTGAATACTGATGGAAAAAATGTTAGTTCGTTTCTGGTGTGTTATTTATCGCTTCGAAATTCAGCGTGTGTAGTCCTTACCTATAAGTGGTTTGAAGCAACAATGTTAACTGTGAATTATTTACGGGTGGTTACAGCTTAGCAGGTAAACAGCATAATGCCACCAATTACACTCATTTTATGTACATTAGCCAAGAATCAATTTAATATTTGATAGACAATTCATCCATTGCTGTTAAAGTTCAAAAACATTTTATAGCTGTCATTATTTAGTCGGTACAATGAGAATAATTGCGAATAAATTCGCGTTTATTTGCGAGTACATGGTAGGCAATCATGTTAGTATTCACAAGGCGTAATATTTCTTATTGCAGCTGCGACCTAAATATGCAGAGCTAGTCGTAATTCAACGATTTATGTCAGTGCGACATGTAAAGACATTGTTGTATGAACAGCGAAGCGGTCGCGGTGTGGCTTCGACTGCAGAGCGAGTCGATACAAGCTCGATACGTTATAGGTAGGTTAGTATCATGACTAGACTAGGTGTGTTTCATCTGGAATGTGCAAAAGCAAAGCACAGGTGCGCGTCGAGATCCTAAAGCTCTAAATGCGCTCAGTAGTGGGCCAACTTAATCCTCGGTATAAGCCAGGCTGAAGTTATCCTCGAAGTCTCTCACATGAGACTCATACCTAAGCTTAAGCCCAAGTTTTGTGAGAAATACCTATGGCTAGTAAATTGGGTAGTTAGTTGCCGTAGACTAGACATCTAGAGATGTGACTCCAAGTTCATCTTTCGACAGTGGCGCCATGAATGCGATCTCATATACTGAAAGGCGCTCCGCGAATTATGTGACACAAGCTTAAAACTCCGCTAAACTATGTTTGGAAGTTCTGTAAGAAAGCTCATTCGGCGTAGTTATGGCTCGTTAACATTCGCTGATGTGAGTGAAATTCAGGACATAGGGCGTACCTAAGTGGAGCGCTTTATAACACGACAAGAGAGTTGTCAACATAGCTAATGGCCATATATTGTATATTGCAGGTAGTATTTATGGCTTCTTCTTTTCGTGTTGATTGACGACTATCTGTAGACTCAAAATTTTGTCAGACCATATGTAGCTACATGAACAGCTCTATCATTGGTAAAACCCGTTTTTTTTTTTTTTTTTTTTTTTGGGGGGTGGGAAATCATCTAATGACTCTTTCCGCTCTGGGGTGGAGCGGAAGGGCGTGTCAGACTCTTACTGACTAAAACCCACCCCTGTTCCTCCCTGCCCTACGCGCCCGGGGGCGAGGTAACTCTTTCGAATTTATCCTCCACCCCCGGGCAGATTTATCCTCCACCCCCGGGCAGTGGTAAAACCCGTACAAAAGGATTTCGCTAGCGTCATCGCGAGTGCCCCTGGTGCTCCAATTATGAAGCTTATGCCTGAAAAGGTGCCGAACAGGGCCGATCGCGACCTACCAAGAACCGCTGCGGCAAAGCTCCTACGGACCCCGAACACGCCGGTGTACATCTCCCGCCTTCACTACACCACTAAGGCGGAGGACATCGTGGAGTACGTGTGTCAAAAGACGAGGTACACGCCGAGGTTGCAGTTACTGGTGTCGCGCCGCAACGTCAACTTTAAAGCTTTCGTGGTGCGTGTACTGAATTGTTTTCTCTCCTTCGTCCTGGAAGAAGATTTTCGGCCGCAGGACATGGTGTTCCGTCGCTTCCGTGGACGAGTACCACAGGACAGCACAAAGTCAGACTAGTGTAAAGTGAAGTGCTACTAACATAGTCATAGGCCTTATTTATTAACCCAAATTTTTGTTTATAGGTATTAAAATATGTATGTTTAGGTTAAGGTATTTTTCTATGGGCCTGTGTCGCCTGAAATAAATGGTTTATTATTATTATTATTGGATCGAGTTATAACTGATTTATGACTTCACCCATGGACTACAATATTCTTAAGGGAATAAGTGCTCTTGCTTGAAGCCTAAGATACTCGAAACAAATATTAAGAGCTGGACCAGACTATCACCGCTTCAAATGCCTTCCGCACAAAACCCCTTCTATGCCCCTTTGATTCAACTAATGTTGGGACAGCTACTACCCTTAGCCGCCATTGTCTTCCAAAAGTGGGGCAGCCTTGACTACGCGACAGATAAATGTAAACTTAATTAATGCAAGGCGAGCAAATGGGGTGGGAACTGTTTGTTTTGTAATGGCTCTTAAGAAATGACTCCAAGTATAAAACGTTTATAGGTTCCCAACTGGAAACTCAGCTATTTTATTGTGTGGTCATCATCTGCAATAATCACTATCACTACATATAAAACAAAGTCACCCGCGGCGTTTGTCTACTTTCGATAAACTCAAAAACTATTGAACAGATTTTCATGCGGTTTTCACCAATAGACAGAGTGATGAGGACGATTTAGGTGCATAATTTGTACCCGAGCGAAGCTGGGGTGGGTCGCTAGTTATCGTCATCATTATCGTCAGCCTTTTAATGTCCCCACACTGAAGCACAAACCTCCTCTCTGTGAAAGGGTGTGGGCCGCAATCCATCATGCCCAATGCAGGTTGGTGGATGTCACATGTGTTCGAATTTTTGGTGCTAGGACATGCCGGTTTCCTCACGATGTTTTCCTTCACCGTTGCCGAGCAGTGGTGATGAAATAATTTAAACAAAGTCTCGCAGCCGTTACTACTGTGCCACCACTGCTAGTATGCTAGTATGAAATAAATAAAAGGCTTTGCCTTTTCGAAGTCGGATGAAAAGAAACAAAATTAGTAGGTGATGTACAGTTTATTCCATGTAAGTCTCAGACATCCAACTGCTACAAAACACCCCGATTCTGAAGCCAGAGTCCTCGACGACGAAGAAATTCACGTAATGAGAGGGACTTAGTTTAATTTAATAAAACATTAATCTATAGTCTCCATCTGGGACTGGAAACGCACCAATTAATTTTGTCGCCAAAGACGGTCTGATTCGTTATTAGAAACTAGATTTATTATTAAGGTATTAAAAGCAGGTAAAGATTAAGGGTGATTGATTTATTGGTCTAATAGCTTTGGCTGATCGACGGGTATCGGTCGATAACGAATTGACCGGTCGACGTCGACTAAGCCATTATACCATCGATCGATGGCATCGATCGATGGCATCGATCGACGCGCGACGGTCGGTCGATTTGTGTAATAGAAACTATCGATCGATGTCGACTTATGCATTCCATCGATTGACGATCGATCGATTAGTGTAATAATAACACTTTTTTTTTAAGGTTAAAAGTGGGATAGATAGGCCCTATCCATTCTTCTTTTAAATTATGAATCAAACAGTGTCCAGAAACAAACGATGTCAGTACACCTCCACCTTTAATGAATAGCGTGATGTGTATGGTTTTATATTTTTGATTTTAAGGTTTCAGGATGAGTCTCCTGAAAAACTTTTTCTTTTATCAATCTCTGGTATAGTTTTGAAACTGTTGGGTACTTGCTGATGTCCAGTTTATGTCTGAAAATGAAAAAAAAAATCATTCAAATCATGAATTGCGTTTCAATCGAAACTTTTAAGACAGTTTGTGTGTGGTTTCAGTTTCCAGATCACAATTTTCAGATAAAGAGCGAAGAAATGGAAAATAAACAGATTTGTCAAACCTTTAAGATAAGGTGAAGTGTTTTAGTTTTCTATTGGGCCCACACTCTTATAGGCTGAGTTGTTAAAATATTGTCTATGGTAAAAAGTGAATAATGGAATAAAAACATGGATTGTTAGCTTTGTGTCCACTCGAAAGTGGGCGTCAAGTTAGGGAAAAGGCTGTGAAGCTTACCTTGTAATTTTCCTCAACATATTGCAGCCTAAATTATAATTATGCGAAAGATTAACTTGAAAGATGGTTTAATTAACATGTTAATTACCAATTAGGTCCATCATTGTATCTTTTGTGGGGGTGAGAATCATCCAATGACTTCTCCCGTTCTGGGTGCAGAGTACCTAAGTCCTTGTTTAGCGGTTGTCTGTTTTTGTAAATAATTCTACATGATTTAATTAATTTTCTGGGATGTATCTCTAATGAACTGTGAACCTCGAGAAAGGTAGGTACTCGATAGGTATTCGTGTTTTTTTCTGGACTTAGAACTATCTATGTTTTACAACCTATTTTAGAAGTAAACTGTAGAAGAAGCATTTAAGCATAAGCAGCCTTTTAATGTCACCACTGCTGGGTTACGGACCTCCTCTCTGCGAGAGGGGGTGGGCCATAATACGCGGGCCCAATGCACTTGCCTTGGTTCGAACGCACGACCTTCAACTTGTAAGTCGCGGTCGTTACCACTGGGCCACCACTGCTCCTACTGCACTGCTTTTGCAGAAGAAGTGACTGTTGAACCTAACACGAGATTGTGAGCTTCTAAACGTACCTGGTAACTGCATTATACAGCTGGGGCACCAGACACAAGTCAGCAATGGTGAATTGGTCTCCAACGCAATATTTTCCAGCGGTCTTCTGCAGCAGGTCCTCCAAGGTCTGCAGACCGCGGTCGGTCCAATATCTCGTGAACTGGGTGTACTGCTCCGTCGTCTCGAACTGGGACCTCAGACCGACGTTTTGTAAAGGCTGGATGCCTGAGACTACTATCTGCAAAAGAAAATGATTTGGATTTTTGTAATTCGTGTTTTGGAACGCAGAAGAGCCGTTCAGTTCACGATTCAGATTAAATCTGAGATTTTCGTGCTTTGGTTAGTGGCCAATTAGCCATACCTACATTACGTTACGGGTGAGATTGAAAGTTAATATCTACTTCGTATTTCTTTCAGTAAAAGTGTCTCTGAAAACTAGTGCCTAAAATCGCAGAATATTTTGAGCAAAAAGGCGAGCTTATTCGTTTATATAATATTTGCTGAAATTTTTAGGGACGCTAGATAATTTCAAGTTTCATGATAATTGCCGAAATGCCGACCGAATGCCAAAGGGCCGCCAGAGAATTAACACCTCGAATACCCTTTAAAGGCGGACAGGTTAAATGGTAAATTCAATTAATTATATAATTCGGAGAACAGTTAGCAAAAGTTGTGCCATTAGCCGTTTTTATTATTGGATTATGTTTTGTCAGCATCGTAATCAAGTTAGGATTAATGGTCTTTAAGAGTTGGTATTAGCAAGACTGAAGTGAGACTGGGCAAGTCATGTCTGTCAGATGCTGTCAAAGCTGTGGACCCGTATAATGCAAAACTGGCGCCCTGACACAGCTAGACGGGGTCCCGACAAGCCGAGGAGAATATGGCGGGACGCCTTGTATGGCTTCTTGGTGAATTGGCGGGAAGACAGAAGTAGCTCAGCTAAGAGAGAAGTGGAAGGAATGCATGGAGGAGGCCTTTGCCCAGATGTGGGACAGTTCAGGATAACTAAAAAATAAGTTGGTAGGTATGTACGAGTACCTACCTGTAGGTATTGTCTGATGCCTAACGTGGAGACCCAGTTATGTGATGATAAAACAGGTACAGAAAAATCACAGCCTCTTAAAAACCGGCCAAGTGCGAGTCGTACTCCTACAAACCTCACAAAGTTCCCTCATCCTGGCTTTCTGCAGCGGAGACTTCGGCGTCATGGTCGGCTCGGGACGAGTATCCTCCAGGTATTGCACGATAGCCATCGACTCCACCAGCGTCTCATTATCTATAGGAGCATAAATATAACATTGTCAATAAAACGTATATAGACACATGGTTTAAAAGAGTGTCCACGGAGTTTGCACGTTCTTCTCCATAGAGAGCAACGCTTTGAAATGTGCAATTAATTTCAGCTTTCTGACTGACCGACTTCTTGACAATTCAACCTGCCTGTAAATGGTTTATTTGAAATAAATGCTTTGAGTTTGAGTTTGAAAGAGTCACTGCGGCTTCTGGCACAGGTAACTGGAAACACGAGTGAGTTTTAGTCAGTAAGAGTCTGATACGCCCTCCCGCTCCACCCAGAGCGGGAGAAGTTATTTGATGATGCCACCCACAAAAAACGGGGCCGCGGTGACTAAACACACCCGCGAGTCTCGACCTTGGTAGGTATACGTAGATGTAGACACTTGCGGTCATAAAAAGTGGGAGCGAGACCGCACAAGACCACGGTCTTCAGAAATCTCATGCAGTTTGTACAGTTTGTCTGTTGGTCCTATTCGCACGTTTCAAGACCGTTATTGCTAGGGGGCATAAATAATAAACTGTTCTCATCTGGCCTTTAATTAAACAACGGACACCACACGTAGACGTACTGTCCCTTTAATATACAGGCTGTTACGGAAATGTGTGGTCATATTTTATATACTGCTTCTGCCCATGGAAATGAACAACTTCGAGGAAGTCATAGAACATTCCCAAAAAAAATTTGAGCCTCCCATACTAATATTGATCAGCTGATGATAACTTTGTACGGAACGTTACATTTTTTGCTGCTCAAAATGAGTATCGGAGGACCAATTTTTTTTTTTCGAAGTTGACTATAACTATTTTGAAGAAAGTTTTTCATTTCTATAGGCAGAGGCAGTATTTAAAATATAACCACCCTGTAGACACGAAATTCTAATATAAACATGACGCAAATAAAATTGAAAGCGATTGATTGACCATTGATTGAAACAATCAATCGGTGACAAATGGTGCGACTTGAATTGAAGCAATCAAAAGTTGTAAATCAAAGAATACAAATAGATGATATTTCACGAAAAGTGTTCAGCAAATCAAAATAATTATTCGACTCACTAGATTCTAATTTGATCCTGACTCGGTTGATCGATCCTGTTGTGACTACAGAACCATTTAATTTGTTAAAAGGTCTCACTATTCATTGATCCTCCTATAACGTAGCCGGCCCTTGAATTGTCAAATAATTCACTTAATTCGTCTCGTATTTGATTTGCAGGTAAATTAAGCGAACTTTACAAATTCCTCGAGGCGGAAAGTTGGAGCAAATAAGCTTGCCAAGTGGTAAATTATTTTCGTAAGTAACAGAGGGTGTGATTTAATTTGAACCCTCTGCTACGGAGATAGATGTGTTTATCTAGTGGAGATAAGCTCTTGTTTTCTGTCGCAGCTTTGATCGTTGTCCCGAGAACACATACATAATTTCTCTCAATATTGGTTCCCACACTAGTTTTCTAAACAAGGATTTCGCTCGTTTGTCGCATGTTTTTATCACATTTTTGTTAGCTTCTCCTGTAACTAACTAACTAACAATCTATAAACAAATCTTAGAAGTTAAATTTGACCTTTCGGTTTCCAGGTAAGCTGGAATTTGGCGTAGATGTTTAGTTTAGATGACAGTGCATGGTTTGCTGAGTGACGTCATTCTAAATCCAATATGGCGGACTAGATATTTTGTATGCATTCCCATGATACTGTCAAATGGAAGGGTCTGCTGAGAAAAACACGAGAAATAAAAAAACTTGAGAGGTGTCAAGGGACAGCCGGATGGAACGAAGTTCCTTTCGATTAATTAGTGAAGGAATTGTAATATAATTATATTTTTTTTTGAATTTATAATATTTTTTTTATTATTAACTACGCACACACGCACGCACGTACTAAGTTATACTTCATCATCTCATCTCATCTCATCTCATCGCAGCTCAGCTCAGCTCAGATCAGCTAAGCTCAGCTCAGCTCAGCTCAGCTCAGCTCAGCTCAGCCAAGCTCCGCTAGATTTAACACACGAAATTGGTTAGATAATGCTTGATCTGCTTGCAAACTTTGTACCTACCCACCAAAAATACAAGAAGTTTTTATTAGATTGTTTTTCCAACACAATCTTTTTGGATGGACAGCCTCATTAGTGTCGTGACAACTTTTCGTAAGAATTTTTTCCGTCTAGCCCCCTTTCACAACGCGCGATAAGGAACTTCGTTCCAAAAATAAAGTGTGTTTTTTAGTTTTTTTAACTACACAAAATTATTTTCATTCATAAAAAAACTGAGTGTGGAGACACTCTGTTGTATTGCAATATTGTTTATTATTTCCCATATTATTTACCTGGTTTCCAAATTAATCGACACTGTCTAGGTGGGTAAGTAACTACATACCTCACGGTATGTAGTTACTTAGTCTGTCCACACCTTATGTGGGCATTATTTCGTGTCTTATTTACTTAAAACGGTCCTAATGGATGAGTATTCATAGTGAATTGAATTGCGCAGATATTATCATATCTGTACATATTTGCATGGTAGTCGCAGTGTAAACAGCTATAAAAAAACTTGTAGCGAATTCACTCCGAAACTGTTGAAAAAAGAAAGAAACATAGGTAAATGATTTCCACAGTAATTTAAGTTGGTACGTTTTCAAAGAACAAAACTTCGAAACACAAATGCGAAAACATGCTATTATTTTTTGTCTATAAGCACCATTCAGTGGAGCGTCAGAAGCAAGCAAGCAGCAGATTGAGCACAAATAAATGAGTTCAATTAAATCAAGTCGAAAATTGTTTCCAATTTGTTTCATCAAATAAAACTGTTACAATAATTGCGTCTCAGATCATCAAAATACTTTAAAATCCCTCGCAATTTACTATTGTCTTGCAGTCGCAAAGTTGAACAAACTACTGAAATAAATGTATGAGGAGCCGACGACGCACTTTGCAGGATTCAATGACCCAAATAGTTACCAATTCAGTCAGAGTTTTTCTATGTGCGATGTTATTAGGTGGCGACACATTCATTAAATAGCTATTCGCGGAGTTATTGACCGGTCCACTTAAACAAACGGTCGCTCGCCTCTGGCACGCAAATGATGTTTGATTGTAGCGGACCGCGGACCGACGACACTGCTTGAATTTTTAATATTGCAGCTTTAGACCTTACTAGACCGAGCCCGACCACTTAGTAAGAAAATAAAAAAAGATTTAGGTTCGCATTTTGAGTGCATTCTAACGGGTCAGAATGGGTCCATTTATTTACGTGCCCAGCATAGACTAATAATTCTGTTTCTTTGCCAACATTTTATTGCACTTAGGTACAGAGATTCAATAAATATTGCAATACCTACCATGTGTTTGTGTATAATTCCAGAAATTCTTATCAAATAGCTTTAAAGATTACATTTTAAATAAAAACTCTTCGAATACATTACTTTGAATAAATAAATACCCTCAGAATTTTCGGGACTCAATTTGTTTACGCTATGATCACACAAAACAGTTTACCAGATACACAAAGTTAAGCTTTTATCATCGTCTGTCATCTTTGCTAAACCGTTCCACAACGGATCTTTAATACCAGAGATAGCAAATTATAGGGGTGGGCAGATTAGCAGCTCTAATGTGCTTCTGTTGGGACTACCTCTAAATAATGGTACTGCACTTATCAATCCGAGGCTGTAAATAGTGATAGGGGAATAAACTTGGGATGTTGTGATAGATTTAACATTCTATTTCGTGTACAGTGTACTTTGTTAGAGATAGAAGGTCGTTCTCCAGACTTTATGTCTGTAACAGTATATTATCAGGGACAATTCCAAAAGTAAAAAAAAAATGCTAGACGGGAGATACTACGACGTGTCATGTCATCAATGCCTAATCCTACCTAATCTAAGCAAGTTGTGACCGATTTTTTTAATCACGATCTTAACAAAAATACCTGGGCGTCCAAGTAAAATGGGTCCAGTTAAATGATAAATGAGGTTTACTTTGTAAATAGGTTACAAAGAACACTTTCACACGTCAATGATTTTTGGCAGTTTAATCTAGATGAGGCCTGAAAGAAACACCGAAACAAACTCAGAGGTCAAAGTCTCTTTAAAAGTGTTCTAATCCATACAATATGTAGTGGTCAAATCATATGAGAATCATGTACGTTAAGTCTGAGAAGAGCTTTTGAGGAAAGCACGACGCAGGTTTGAGTGGACCTGTCCAGACAGTGCAAGCATTTGCCAGTTATCGTGTAGCTCAACAAACCGACGAACAATATCAAAGTAAGGACATTTGGGTAGGCCGCAAAAGTACTCAAACTGCCAGACAATCATTAAGTCTATGTGAATATAACCACCCACATAGTTCTCACATTCACAATATGCTGAGGACCATGCAGATTAGTGTTTGTAATGGTCTTTTGAAGAAAGAACCACACATATTTCAGTGGACCAATCCAGTCAGTGCAAGCATCTCTCAGTAGTCGAATAGCTCAACTTAGAACTACTAAGGAGCTCAATGACTCGACGAACAATACCAAAGACATTTGTGTAGGCCGCAAAAGTACTCAAACTGTCTGACAACATTAAAAAAAAGGAAAATATAAATTAAAATAACCTACATGGTCCCCACATTTGCGTTTCGCGATTTTAATTGATATTAATAAATGCTGATCAAATAGTAAATGACTATGATGTTTCGAAATACCAGAAATTTTAAGAGAAAAGTTAACTGAAAGAAACTTGATTTGAGAAAAACGCTTTTTCTCAAATTCAGTTTTTTCAGAGTTTCAACTGCAAATGTCTTATAAAAAAATGTTCCAGTTTTTGAATATTTATATTTAATTCTTATTATCAAATGACTATTCTAGATACCGAATCTAGTCTTAACTCAATAATCTACCATTAGACCCTTTTTGCTTGAACAAAACTGTAGATATTATAATCGCAGTGAAGCGCTTGATTTAAATGATGAATATATTTTAATGTTTCCCTCTCATTCGCGCAGGTGACTGTGATTAGACAGGTGTGATCCGTTTTTCCTGTTTGCCCTCATTCAATATGCCCCTCGTTAAACCAATCAGCTTGCTTCCAAGTATAAGTATCTAGTGTTCTAAGTGTTTAGCGCAATCCATGCGGGTGCTAGTCTTATTCCAGTTATTCCTATTTATATCTCTGACTAAAGAGGTTGCCTCGCGACACAGATGACAAATCTAATGTTTAAACAGTCGCTAGTGATTGTTTTTAGTCCTCCTTATAAATTCACTGTACATTCAGTAGCATAGGTTCTTTGTACTGTGCCCGACCCAGTTGTCGATAATTGTCATATCTCATTGTACTGGGATCGGTTCATCATCACTGACAGGACTATTGTAGCCCATAAGGCTGATATAGTGGTGGCGGACCGATTCGAGAGGCGTGCAATGATCGTTGACATTACCGTCCCGTATGACGAGAACCTCGTGAAAGCTGAGAAAGCTAAGCAAATAAAGTATCTTGACTTGGCTCACGAGGTTGGCGACATGTGGGATGTAGACTCAGCGATCATTGTGCCGATAGTCGTGTCAGCCAATGGCCTTATAGCCACGAGCCTCGACGAACACCTCAGGAGGTTCTCGTTAGGCGGCTGAATTCATAAAGCTGTACTTCTGGACACGGCTCGCATCGTCAGGCGGTTCCTCTCTCTGGAGCCCTGACCGCCGGCAGCTTGGGCCTTGTTCCCGATACCGGTGTAATTATATTTTTTATATTTTTAAATGTTATTTTTTATCTTTTGTAATGAAATATAATTTATATGTATATACGAACGATATGCTGGTCGGAATCTTGATCGTGCTTTCGGGATTGTCCTGAGAGCCGTGGTTTAACTCTCCACTCCTTAAGCACCTCAGAATATTATGTTGCTACCTTGTTGCTACGTCACTCTACGTGTTAGCGACAGTTTTTGGGGTCCCGTATATTGAGTGTGCAAGTCACCCCCTGCCTTTTGTGTCGATTTATATATAGTAAAATTATTCAGGCAGGGGCGATAGTGTTTACATAGTTCTTGGTAACCAGTCCACTTAAGCCTCCCAAAACCATAGCCATCCATGATATCTTTGTTTTTTTTTAAATCTTGCAATAGTTTCACACCAACCGGGGATTGTCCTTGGGTGCTCCCTCCTTCTCCAAACTTCCCCCCTCCTCTGTCCTCTTTCTCCAAACTTTTCGAATAGGTTTTAGACAGGGCAAATCAACTGAAGATGCACTGCGCTGGTCTTTATTGGCGATAGTTAGGATTATGTGCGGAAGGATACGAAATTATAGGATTAGCGAGAGTTGCTTCCTGGCTGAGAACTAATTTCCTCACGCTGAATAGCCAGAAAACTGTCTACATGGGCTTCTCTGCAAGTGATAGAACCCAGCCTGACACTGATGTAAAGATTCACCAATGTCAGGACCGAGACCCTGATTTTGCTCGCCCGATTCTCGAGAAAGTAGGAAAAACGAAATACTTAGGTATTGTACTTGATCAGCGTCTCTCTTGGCATTATCATGTGTCATTGTTTAGTGATCGTCTGAGAAAATTAATATGGATTTTCAAATCACTAAGACACATTGCATCTGCGAATCTAATTAAACAAATAACACTGCTCTAGCCCAATCTGTTTTAACCTATTGCATCCCTATTTCGGGTGGTGCCTCCAAGATTAAATTCCTTGATGTAGAAAGATCTCAGCGAGCTCTTCTCAAAACTATTTACTTCAAACCGTATCGTTTTTCTACACTTGAGCTTTACAATCTATGCAACCTCTTAACTTTTAGGAAGTTGTATATTCTAACAACCCTAAATATTAACAAAACAACGGTTTTTGATCACACAAAAAGAAGTAGTCAAGGTTGAATAACTGTGGTCAGGGTCGGCACTGCATTTGCAAGGAAGCAATTTTTTGCCCAAGCCACTCTGCTGTACAGAGTTACCGCTCCCCTGGGCACTCAGGCAGGGAAGGAACAGGGGTGGGTTTTAGTCAGTTACGAGTCTGACACGCCCTCCCGCTCCACCCAGAGCGGGAGATGTCATTGGATGATTGCCCTCACACAAAAAAAAAACTCTGCTGTACAACGCGTTAAGTAAAATAAAAATTATTTTTTATCAAAAAACGCATTACGAATTAAAGAAGACCTTGACTGCATTTCTAAAGACTTTTAATTATGAAGAAACTGAGTTACTTCTGCATCCGGTCACATCAGATATAATAATAAAATTTCCCACCATAGATACTGGGAGATAAAGAAAATAATAAATATGTCGACTGCACAACTTACTCGTACGTAAATTGATAATAAGTTTTTGTATTCCCCTTCTCTTTTACACTCACACACACACTTGCACTCCACACTCCACACTAATACTCTACACTAACACTCCACACTCATTTATCTTTGATAATGGAATCTGACGTGTTAACTCGTAAAATTTTTTTTTTTTTTTAATAAAAACGTTGCCCCACACTAGGATCGTAAAATTCATTGTATAAATTCAATTAATTTCAATCAAAAATCAATTCAAGTATGTATTACATTATAATAAGTGTATTGTAATGTAATTTTATCTCATTTTAATTAAGAACTTTATTTTAATTTATATTTGTTTTTAATTAGGTAAATTTAACAAGCTCTGTAAATATTTTTATACATATGGAAGAGTGAGGTCTTGTGTTACAAGTATCTCAATACTTAAAAGAAGGCCTCTACATAATACCTACTTGTAAACCGGGATTACGTTAGTCAATTATTAAATAAGTAAATTAAAATATTAGATTTTGAAGAACAAGGAACATAATGCATTATGTGTCTATTCTCGGCAGCACTTGGTCCAACTCCCATACATGGATTTTGTATGAAAAAAATGAAAAAAAAAAAAAAAATGAAAAATGTTTTATTCAATTACAAACAAAGTTCGTAAATATGATTAATTATGATTATATTATATTATATTACGTATCATTACGTAATTATGATTGTGACTGTACAATACCATTAATTTCAATTTAATATCGACAGCGCACAAATATTGCAGGCTGTCGATATTAATTTTGGGAAATTACTTATGTCGGTGCGTACCTATTCAATTGAAATTTTCTCCCACAAAGAGACTTTTATTTGAACCACGCCACGTTACAACTAGGTAGTCTAAGTTTTGTATAATCGTGGTAGTGTTGTTTAATATTTTGACGAATAATGATTAATGACTGCTGTTTAAAAATTTGTTTGCAACCGCAAAATTAAAGCACTATGACCAATACAACAAACAAAGTATATTTTGTGTACGAGTATTTTCCTTCTCTTGTCTGTTTCGTAAACAAATATGGAGTAGGCACAAAGCAACATTCGAAGCAGCTTTTGAAGTAGGTGCCTACATGCTCATTAATTAATGCCTTATTGTTGTTTTTAACAAGAATCAAGACGTTCTTCTGACGCGTAGGTGTGTCTTGATTCTCTTAACGTGTCAAATAAGTCAAGTACAGAAACCCTACCAAGGTATCAAATCATCTTAGCCAGGATCATGTTCCTATAACCCCTATAAGTATATGTATTGGGTCTTTATCTATGAAATTGCCGTTTTATGAAACTGCCATTTGAACGGTGATAACTTCGGATTGACTTGGAATCTTAAGTTCAAATAAACTTTATATTTCTTTTTGAATTCTATATCTTCGCCTGGAGAACATGAAAATTGAAAAATAACTTTAATTTCGGAAGTCGGTGTTTGTATTTTATTTCTTCTTAATTGACACCGACTTCCGAAATTATAGTTATTTTTCAATTTTAAGTGTATTTTCTTTTTTGGAAGTCGGTTGTATTTTTGTTAAAAAGTTTTTTATTTTCCACTTTTTAGTTGTTATCCCCAGAACTAAAACTAAATATTAGAGTTACGTCCGAATTGATAACAATAACATGGAACTATGAATTTGAACATACTCGTAATTGGAGGACACCAAAACGTCATCTACGTATACACATTTTTTGTTTATTTTAATTTCGATAAAATTGGTGCGGGGCCACCTCTGGAGTATACTCTTTCGGATAAAAAAAGAATATTGAAAATCGGCCCACAACTGACAAAGAAATCGGTGCAAATACATAAAAAAGGAAAATAAGATTGGGTTTTCTTGAATTTCATACAAAAATGGTTGTAAGTATAGCGATATTACAGAAAATATAATACTCAAAGAAAAAATAAACAACTAATTAAAAAAAAGAAATAACATGCCATATATATAAAGTTTATTTAAACTTATAATTACAAGACAATCAGAAGTTTTGACAGCTCAAAATAGCCCGTTTTGTAAAACGACAACTTTATAGATACTTCATAGAACCTAATAGAACTAAGAACTTCAGTTAATTAGCTACGAGCACCAATTTGACCTCATTCCCTTGATTGACAGCTTATCAATCCGAATCGCTCGAAAATCAAATTTTAAACGCAAGAGTACCTTCTGTCCTGTCGTGTTGTGTCGTGAAATCGTGATTGAAGTGTGCGTACTAAACGTGTTAATGGCGAGCCTATTAGCGCAACTAAAGCGCACTCCATCGGCCCAAGAGGCTATTGTGGCAGAGTGACATCAGCGAATATAGAACCGAATGCATGTTCCAACATTCATCGACCTAATATGATGAATAGATGCTTGTCCGGCCGTGATTATGCTGATTTATTGGTAGGTATCCTGGCAGTTATTAGACCGTTAATGTTAATGATGATTTATGGGACTAATAAGTAACTATTTGCTTTTTTGCCTAGCCGTTACCCGTGACTTTGTTCACTTATAACATGAACAATGTTTCATCTCCGTATAACAACGTAGATACGTTAATTTTGTGGTAAACTAACCAACCTCAATAAATCTCAATAAAAAAATGACTAGTAAAGTGTTTTTTTTTTAAACCAATTGACAAAAATTATAATTAATAAAAATAATTAAATTAAAATGACAACTTTGTTTCCCATTTGTTAGTTGAACTTGTACGTTAGTAAGAACTAACGTGTAAGTGAAAGAGTGCAACCGAATTGTATAGTAATATTTAACGTAATATAAGTAGTAAAAAAAAATATTCTTCTATAAAATAAAAAAAGTAAAAGAAATAAAACAAATTAAATATTTAAAATTATTAATAATTTAAAATAATACGGGTTACATTACTTCAATTCGGTTTATCATTGAACCCTTTCATGTTTTATCTCTGAAAAGCACCTACCTACTCGTATCTAAATAAGAAAACGGTCGTTTCTACCGCTGTCCCTTTGGTTTCAGTAATAAAGGAACAATCGCGTTCTCAAAACTATGTCAATACGATCGGAACACAGAAAGTGTATTTGGAAATGAAGTCATGTGGAAAATGGTCGTTCAGTCCCGGCCATTTCCTCCCCGCAACTTAATCTGGACAAAAGGGGTTTAACAAACTAGACGATTAAAACTATCTCTTAACCACGCCAAGTACGACCATTTCTACTAAATGTTATAGTAAAGGCTACCACAGACCGGCCCGAAGTGACAATGCGACAACGCTTTTTAATAGAAAAATATTCTATCTTTAGAAAGGTTGATGGCAAGTGTCCGAGGGGTCACTGAGTCACAGTCCATTTAGGTGGTCGGATCAAATTAGCTCACCCCGGGACTCAAAATTTCAATAGGCGCTTCACAATGCCAAAGATAGGCACAGATGGCGAAGCATCGTAAAGAAAGTCACTTCACGTCGGGGGAATTACGATCCTCAGTAATGAAGAACACGACGGGAGAATGAGGATTTTTAGGAAAAAACTCGTCGTTGTCGCATTCGTCGCAACGCACCTGTCTGCCGGTGCCTTAATGTGTTATTCGATAGCTAGCCCTAGTGAAAATAAAAACATACCAAAACCAATTCCAAGAAAGTTTCTTAGAATCAATTTGCAAATATATTTGAAAATTCATGTATTAGAAAAATGTTGTATTTTTGCTCCTTAAAAAAATATTTCCTAACTGTAAACCTACCAAATAGGTAAGTTAGGTTTGGTTTAACTATTTGGTAGGTTTACAGTCAATTCGTGTTGGATAATTGAACATTAAACTTTGAACGAATGTTCATTACTCAAATTATGCCGTTTCAACGGCTGCCAGAATTTAATGAACTGGAAAATACAGTCACCCAGAAAATAATAACTACTTTTATGAAAGAAGCTACTTACGTGAGGTCAGTCAGTTAGATAGATGGTTTTACCTTGTTCCAGTATGTACTTGCAGTGGGGTTAAATTAGGAAATACAGAGAAAATGCAGATATATTTAGGTAATTAAGGTGCGTACCTATTTCATTACAGAAAGGATGTTGAAATGAGTTATCGCAGTTTACGAATTTAAAATCCTCCACAGTCATTATAAAGCTGTGTTATCGCAGAGTCGACTAATTTTTACCAATTTCCTTTTCGTAGAATCAAGCGGATATTGGTGTATAAAGCGCTTTTATCGACGGGCGAACGTGTGGATATAATAACCTCATATCATACGTCTCTATGACGTACCTACGTCTTCGAGACGTACCCACGACTACACCCACCTGTATAAGTGATGAAGGAAATAAAACGCTCACAAATTCAATTATGAAAACAGCCCAAAATGAACGCGGAAAACGTTGACTCTTTCGTGAAATTGTGACACACTTTCAGAATTTTGTTTGTGACAATCTTATTGATATTTTCCATCGTCAACCACATCATCGCTTACCATCGGATGATATAGTGGTTAAACGGAAGCCTATCAATGATAAAAAAAAAGATGTACTAAGTTTAGTTCTTTGGTTGGAAATCATCCAATGACATCTTCCGCTCTAGGGTGGAGCGGGCGTGTCAGACTCTTACTGACTAAAACCCACCCCTGTTCCTTCCCTGCCCTGAATGCCCAGGGGCGAGGTAACTCTGTTTCGGATTTATCTTCAACCCCTGTGCAGGCATCGGCCATGACGGGGCCCGTCATGTTTTGCTGACAACTCTTTGAGGCGCTCGTGTAACATTACACGCCGTCGACTCTCAGGCCTGGTGCAGGGGGGTTAGACAAAATACTATTCTGTTAACGTTAACGCTTACGCTTCGTGCAAAATGTATGGCAACGACATTACTGGGTGTGAGTCACGTGACAGTTCTCTCCGTAGGTAATGTCCTTGCCATACATTTTGCACGAAGCGTTAGAGTTAGCGCTATTATAAAAGTTATTTGGCTAAGGGGGCGAGTTACCCACTACTCGCCGTCCGCAAGCCCGGGTAAGTTTAGTTCCTCTGACATACGATGAAGGAAACCCTTGTTGGTGATAATGCTTGTGCCTTCTAAGGCTAGTAACTAGTACTTACATAAAAAAGATTAGTGAGTCCTACTTAGTTTAGGGTTTTCCTAACCTAAAGTTTTCTTTTAGACTACACGAGGCTTTCTAAACAACATCATCACAAACAGTCATATTTCTTAGATCGCGTGATTTAATCATATTCTGTAGCGGAATCTTTTACAAGAATGACTTATTATTTCTTTTGCCTAGGGGAAATTACGTTTTGGTCCTTTTGGGATATTGTGGGCATAATCAACCCACAGATATTTACAGCGAAAACGAATGACATATTGTGTTCGTCACAATGGCCAAGTAATATTTATTTTTATTCCGCACCATAGCCTAAGGATCCGACGAAATTAATTTAAAATCATATAATTTATAAACTCCTCTCAAAAATTTAAGTATTTAATTTAATTTCAAAACATCCACTTTTTGAAAATAAATATTGATTGAAAATCTATTGATGAATCGTCCGTAGTATGCAGTTTTTTTTCATGAGGTTATATTATTAATAGGTATAACTTCTTGCCCATACGCAGTTGGGTAGGTCAATAATGCCCAGTTAGCAAATCCATTGGTTGACCACCTACGTGGTACGTGGGCCAGTCATTTAAAAATTTTAGGTCGCAATAAATTGCACTGTGCTGCATGTTTGGGATGCTGTTAGGATATTTACCAAGTTTGCAGCTTAGAAAGACCTATGCTACCTGCGTGGTGCTCGGAAAACCTTGAAATTTTCGGTAATTTTCTGGTTATAACTTCTAAATGGTGCACCCTTTTTTTTTTAAGAATAAGTCAATCAGTCTACTTTTAAAGCAACTACTTAGATAAAATTTGCTACAATTTGAGTGGACTTGTAGCTCTGTAGGATTTTTAAACCTCGACATACAGCATTTCAAACATTGGGTATTATTACCAAAACGTACGAAATCGTCTATAGTATAGATGATTTCGTATAGACTCTATAACAACATCCCGAAAAATCATTACAGTGCCATTATTTGAAACCTAACTTGTTTAGTCTGTCTACGGTGACTGGTCTAATATATTATTATATGTACTTTATCAAGTTAGTATCTTGACATTTTAAAAACGCTTAGTCAACACTGTAACCGTGACAAAAGTTTAAGGAAATACCGCAGAGAAGAATGATTTGTCACTATCGCATCAATAAATGATTTGTATTTTTTATATCTGTATTGATAACTGGATATAGATATAAAAAAACCGGCCAAGTGCGTGTCGGGCCACGCGCAGTGTAGGGTTCCGTAGTCCCTCGTCGCTCGGGGCTTTATGATTATTAAATTACACATCATCATCATCTTACTGCTCTTATCCCGTATAACTTGGGGTCGGCGCAACACTTTTTTTTCTTCTATTCGGTCCGGTCAGCCGTCACGCTATCACTAACTCCTTTTCATATCACTCCGAACAAAATCCATCCATCTTTTCTTTGGCCTCCCTCTCCCTCTCCATCGATCCACACCGTGATCCACACATATATTCATAACTCTTTATTAAATTACTATGAACCTATTAATTGAGTTCACTGTTTAACGGACACTAACGTTTAAATTAAAAATAGATTTCATTTTTCCAAAATTTTACATGTTTAAAAATTTTAATATGTATGTAATATGTACTTCACATAAGATATATTTTTCTAAGTATTTTGTGTTTTGTAAGAAAATTTTCAAGTACGTACATTTAATAAGTTGTGTTGGGGAACAAAGCTTATTTAGCCGTGATAGATTTCCTTCAAAGTTCGTTATATATTTATATACTTCCATCACGAATATTTTCAGTTTTTTTTTGAGTGACGCTCAACTCTTACAAAAATATTACACTAAACTAACAGGGCGATACAAGTTTTTACAGGGTGCATAAACGCCCATTAAAAAGACTTCAAATAACTATGCATTATGTACATCAAACTAATAATGCACCAAAATAAGTGCTGGGAAGCAAAATGCTAAAATTACGGTAGCCGGCAATGAAGGTAATGGATGGACAATGGACATCCCATCCATACGCACAAAGCGTTTTGAGAAAACATTCATTGTGCGTACAGCTAGGGAGTGGAATTCCCTACCGGAGTCTGTGTTTCCTGATAGCTACAACCTGGGAGTCTTTAAGTCAAGAGTAAATAGGTTACTTCTAGGCAAGCGTGCTCCATCTTCGACCACATCATCGCTTACCATCAGGTGAGATAGTGGTCAAACGCGTGCCTATCAACAATAAAAAAAAGGTAAATCTCGCAAAACATTGTCTAAGCAACGGAAGGGATCTATCTATCTATCTGGTACTCTGGTTTCCGCACTCATTCCATGGTGGTCCATTGTGCGTGACGGTAAGGATAGACAGGGATTGTTGTCAGCGTTTGTTGTCCAGCTATGGTCCATTACTTTGGTACAAAAAAATATCACAATGACGGTCTTGATGATTGTTTCTTGGTTTCGTTAAGCATCTTTTTGTATACCCTTGAGGTATCTAATACTTACATAGCAAAAGAACAAAATGGGGTTCTATAAACTCGTCTGATACCCAATGTGAGTGCGGTGCCCCTGTCCAGAACATAACTCACATACCGAAATGTCCCAAGCGCCCATACACCTGTACTATGGAGGACCTGATGAAAGCTACTGACGCTTCAGTTATGTGGTCATCTTTTAGGCCAAAAGTATTTAAAAGTTAGGAAACCATCGTTTCGAAAGAAAAAGAAGAAGAAGCAAAAGAACATGCTGACAACCACGAACAATATTATATGGGGTAAGTTAGCGACTCTGGTAGTCTAGTCTCTAGCCATTGTTAATGTTAAGTACTTGAGTTGTTACGTTCAATTGCTCATCATCATTTTCCTGCCTTTATCCCATTTTACTTTTTATTTTTAAAGTAACATGGGATAAAGGCAGGAAAATGATGATGAGCAATTTCGTGTCTCGGTCTATATCGCCACAGGCATAGGACTGGAGAGACCGCCGAAATCGCAGAACAGATATTCTGTTTTGGTTCTGCTCAATTTCAGGCCCACACTCTCCAGTCTTTGCCACCACGTCTCCAATCGTGAACGTCATAAAATATATTAGTATTGTCCCAAGACTTGTATGAATAACGAAGCGGGTTAGATATTAAGAAATGAAGATGTTGATATCATGCTGTTGACAAAATGTTTGTTTCTCATGTTTGGTTGAATAAATTAAAATTCTTGAAAAAAAAAGTGAAACAGGGTGAAACGGAAATGGGTGGACATATTATAGATACTGCTTCTGTCCATGGAAATGAACAACTTTCTTTAAGCAAGACAAGGAAAATTCTCAAAAAAAAAATGGAATTCCCGTACAAAGTTATCATTAGCAGATCAAAAAGGGCGGGTACGGAACCCTAAAAAAATTATCCACTAGATCTATTGTTGTCACTCATATGGGAGTTCCAGCTTTTTCTCGGACTTGACTATGACTGTCTTGATGAACGATGTTCACTACTATGTGCAGAAGCAGAATTTAAAATATGACTACCCGTTTCCCTTACACCTGTGTAGGGTATATACAAGGTGCAGACGACAATACAGCAATAAAATGAGCCCAGCAGGTGTATTTGCTAACTCAGTTGACATCAATTTGATAGGCATATTGTACTACGTAGTTGGTACATTTTTATTTTCCTATACGTCAAAGCAGCATTGTACTGCATAGTGCCTATCAAATTGATGTCAACTGAGTTAGCGAATACATCTGCTGGTCCCATAGTAAAAGTTGTTCATAATGATTAGTAAGTATTAGCAGTGTTTTTTTTTTTTTTTTTTTTTTTTTTTTTTTTTTTTTTTTTTTGTTATATTGCCGTTTAAGTTACAGAAACATTCGTTTCATGAGGAATTTTCTGAAAACCCGAGGATTCAGAAATGATTTACCTATAAGAACAATCATAATGACCACAATGTTAGTCAGCATTACTGATGCAAAAGGCAAAAGATACGAGCATATTGCTTTTTACTTCGTCATTACTACTTACCTATAAGCAAAGCAGGTACTTTCTGGTGAGGGTTGATAGCTCGGTATTCTTCAGTGTTCTGCTGGTTCTCCTTCACGATGTCCACTGGTCGCTCCTCGAATGGGATCCGCTTCAAGTGCAGGGCTGCTCGCACCCTCCACGAGCATGATGATAGCCAATAGGCGTAGAGGATTGCTCGGTTTTCAGCCTTCGAAAGTAGTTTACATTTTGTAGTTCAACTTTTTGTTTTTATGGAAAAGTATGTACAGACTGTTGTCAACATTACCTGACCCACTCTAAAATCAAACGACTTTGGACCCTCTGCCTGTAACATTAAGGTTTATTTAATTTATATGAGCTTATCACACAAGTGCACGAGGACTCGATGAACAAAAATACAATAATAACACAGACACTCAAATTTGATCTTTAACACGTAACGTTAAGGTAAACCCACCCAACATAGTCAGAGCCACCGGCATTATGTATGTTTTTGTTAAGCTATTTTAATCATTATCTCGTTAATGTTAAAGTTGAAAAGCTTTTAAGTCACACTACATAATTACAACCCAATTTTTAATTTCGCGTATTCCCAGCAAGTTCTTGTGGCTTAGCGGTTTGATGCTGGATTGACGACGAATAACATGTGGGTTCGAAAACACAGTCCACCTATACATCAGTTTCTTTTTTAATTTGTTTTCATTTCTACAATATTGCTTGCAATATTAAAGAACGACCATTATGATTTTCGCCTAATAACTTATCTTGTAAACGGGTGGGTAATTTAAAAAACTTTAAGTTCACAGTTCTTTATAGTGAATACGAATATTTATTTTTCAACTACCCACTTATTACAAGTTATGTGAAAATATTACCATTTTAAAAAGTTTATGTATAGTCTGTAGTTCTTTACAATAATACAAGAAATAGTTTTGGAATATTAAATTCTATATTGAAAGCAAAACAATATCTTTGTCGCAGGATTTGATCTCGAACTTTGTTTTTCTCAGTCTTACACACAGACCACGAGACCAGAATTATCTAAACTAATGCATTAAAATAAGCTATTACACTTATCATATTATAACAAATAGTTATAAAATATAACCTAATGCTAACGTTTTAAAGATCAAATTTGCGTGTCTATATTATTATTGTATTTGTTCATCAAATCCTCGAGCAGTTGTCTGATAAGCTCATATAAATTAAATAAACCTTAATGTTACATAGAGAGGGTCCAAAGTCGTTTGATTTTAGGGTGGGTCAGGTAATGTTGACAACAGTCTGTACTAATCGCTATTGATGAGAATTTTAGACCAAGCCTAAGTTATTGTAAGTGAAATCGTATATATGTAGAATTAGAATAGAGTAGCATAAACTTTTTTGTACCTAGATCTACACCAAGTTTAGTTACATAACTTGACACACAAGCTTATGAATATTTTTGTTTGATATAGATAAAAAAAAAATATTTATCAAATAATAAAAAGTTCTTGTGTAGTACTTTCCGTAATTTGCCGAGCAAGTCTTTATTTTTAAACGATTATTTTGTAAATACTTTATCTTCAGGGATACGTCCAGTTAAATATCGTCTCTATCTAGCTTATTTGTAAATGCCTACGCCGAATTTCTCTGTAATAGAGAAGACATGGCTCATAACGTTTGTCGAAGAGTCAACATTCTTACATTTCAAGTTGTCTAAGTCCGACAGTGTAATTCCAATCTTCAACTCGAGAAAGTGGTAATGTGAGTCCAGTTAGTTTACCTACTAAATAACAAATAAAAAAACCGGCCAAGTGCGAGTCGGGCTCGCGCAAGAAGGGTTCCGTACCATCGTACAAGACTTGTTGCCGTTACTAAGATCGAGCAAAACAAGCCAAAAATTTCTCAACCCTTTAATTTATTTTCATTATTATTATTTGTTGTTAAAGCGGTAACAGAAATACACATTCTGTAAAAATTTCAAAAGTCTACCTATTACGGATCATTAGATACCTACAGCCACTGACAGACAGAAGGACGGACAGCGGAGGCTTAGTTATAGGGTCCCGTTGGTTACACTTCGATTACGGAACCCTAAAAACTAGTCTAGACAACCTCTGAGTTTATTTGCCTTATCTGTGAGTTTGATTTAGAACTAATTTAGAAGCTGAACTTGTTTTCATTTTTAACCAGTTATGTATGGAGTCTTATTTAATTGGGTTTAGTGTTTATGCTTGAGTTTGTTTTTAATGGCATAATTGAGTGAGCTAGCTAACAAGTGGCGGATAATTTAATTTTATGATTATATTTTAGACGATATATCTTTATTTTTCTGTTTTACATACGTTACATACAGATATGTTAAGATTGTTGCATATAATTATAAAGATTCTAGTTCTTCAAACTAAACAGACAGATGTGTTGCTGGGGAGTTTGTTGGTCACTTCTCCTTCACAGCTAGGAAGTGGTGCCGGGCGGGCGATTTTGGGGGACTGTCTTTATGTAGAACTTTAACGTTCAAAAAGTGCTGGCTCTCAGCTTAGTTTGAATAAATGACTTTTGATTTTGATTTTGAACCGACTTCTTCCAAAAAAAAAAAATACTAAAAATTTAAAAACTAAGTATATTAATTTCGGAAGTCGGTGTCAAGTAACGAAGAAAAAAAACTAGAAAAACCGACTTCCAAATTTGCAATCTTTAGTGTTTTTTTTTAGAAGTTGTTGTTTTTTTGTATGAAGTTTTATATAATTTAATAAAAACTGCACCGTTTGTAGAAATAGATTGTCTTAACAAAGAAGAAGGGCAATGATTATAAAGTAGGTATGTCTAAATAACATAGTCTACAAGAATATTTATTATATTTCTGTTTTTAATTAGTGATATTTAAAGTAACATGAAGTACCTAACTATTATTTTTGAAAACGATCATGAGGGAAGAGATTCTGAGTATTCTGTTGTATATTTTTTTTAAAGTTTTGTGTTATTCTAACTCAACTATTTGAGGTTAGTTTTTAGGTTTTTTAGAGTTCTTGCGCGATTTTGAATTTATTGGTTGAACTTACTTTCATGTATCTATGTATCTATTCGTTTTAAGAGATGGATACTTGTTGCATATTTCAATATTGTGTTATAAATCTATTAAGAAGTCGGTTAAAATAAAAACATACGTTCAATCTTCATTTTAGATAAGTATTTTTATGTCAGATCCATAGAACCCAAATACGAACAAACTTATGCGAGTCCTGCTAGTGCCTGGGTAGCTTTAAGTATCTAAGATTCTATTTAGTCGGACATACCCTCAACAAAATCTAGATGGCGTGACATGATGTTATGCCGTATATATCTTCAATCATAATGGTCTGTAGTTATCTACTGACACTTTAATTATGCTAGATATGCTTCACTAACATATATAGTTAATGTGGCAATATTAAAGCACTTACCATGCCAGGAGTCTTCTTATTCTCAGCTAGGGTGTCTGAATGACTTGATATCTTCTTATTTATAAAGTGTTGTGAGATAACCCTTATCAAAATATTGGATGTTGTGAGAGTGACAGTGCGACTGATTGTTGATTTTGTTTAATACCTATTACTGTATTGTGAGTTCGTTCGTAGTTTTTAACGTTTTCAAGGTGACTAGTGTTCAAGTCGATAATAAACCGAGTTTACTTTTAATACCTATTAAATATTGATGTAAAAATAAACACGAACCTGTTTTCGTATCGTATATCGTCTGTGGCGTCCAAATGTGTTTGTCGTAGTTCCTTGCCTAAACCCTAGATGTCACTATTACCAATGAAACTCTACTGGCGGGAAAATTCAAATACTTATAAAACTATTTCAGTTTATAAAATAAATAAAACATGAAAGCTGATATACTTTTCATTTATTTACATATATAATGGCAATATACGTAATTATTTTATTATCACTATTATATTATTCAAATACTTTTTGTTTTTTTTTTTAACCTTATAGACACAATAGAAGTGGAAGTTATATAGATATTACATTCTATGGATTAACAAATAGTTATATTTCAGAAGACAATAAGCATTATGTTTGCGCACAAGAACAAAAAAAATGTCCACAGTCAATAATCTTTAAATATTAAATTTATTCGATTAACATAGAATACACATCTTATTGTAATATTGTTGCCGAATGTATAAACAGTCATTACAAATATTTGTTATAAATTGTTAATTACTACCAGACAACCATCAAAAATGATAGTAACGATTTGGTCATTTTATTGTACTATTCAGCATTTCAAAGAAATCTATTAAATCACACAGTCAACGACATTAGAGATTTGACAAGAAAATACTCTTCTCTAAGGTCAGAGACAATGTTTTCATGACGATGGTCCTATAAAATAATAGTGCGAAGTTTTTCATGCATGCTATTTGTGAACAAGAAAGTTCCAAAATCGTCGATTAAAAATATAAAACTGAGCAAACTTCAAATTTTATTGCTTTAAATACACATTTTCGTCATAGACACGATAAGACATCTATCGCTAATACAAAGATAAACTGGTCTGAGATACTTTTAACTCACAAAAGCGCGTCGAACATAACCAAATCTTCACTGAACAAACAGTTTCAGCCAGTGACATGACATATTCCTACAGTTTCAAAATTTATGGAGTTTTCCTACGCTGTAGCTACTTCCATCCAAATTTTTCCTATCATGTTCATAATTAATTTATCTATCACGTAACTGCAAATCAATCGGAACTTAGAAAAGCTTCAACAGTTCTAGTATATTCATCCCCATCGTAGTGGTGAGCCTGGTGGTCGCATGAGGGTGGCCCTGGTCTCCGCCGTGAGCGTGCCTCCTCCATCAGAGTCAGGTAGACCGTAGAACGCGTGTAAGTGTCGTCGATGCTGCAGTTCGTGCCCTTTGTGGTTGAGGCTCTGCAGGCGGCTCCACAGCGAGAAAATCCTCTTATTCACTGCTTTCTTCTGCGTTGGGTTTCCTGTAATATATAAAAATATACTTTGAATGACTGAAAAGTAGGTTAATTCATAACTAAGCTGTAACTCTTAAATCCGATTAATTAATATTATAGTAAGGAAAATAGATTCAGATTCGTGTTTTGGACCAAACTATAGTTGTTTCAAAACTAAAAGAAAATAGTACCAATATGTTGCGATTAGATAATAAAATTTAGAACTTGAAGGATTTCGTCGCATCGAATGATTTCACAACTAAACTAATATGTGGGCGTCAAAGCAAAAAGGGTCCAGTTCTCGGAATATAGTTGTATACGCTGTTTTGTTGCAATTCGAAATTTTAATTGATTAAAATTTAATCCTCAATTATCTACAAGTTCATATAGTAAATGACTTTATATGATGTTTCTAAGTACTAGAAATTTCTTTTTCGCTTAAAATTCATTAAAAAAAAAATTGCGTTATCTCAAATAAAGCTTTTTCAGAGTTTAACTTCACATGTCTGATAAAAACAACTGTGCCTGTTTATGAATATATTTTCTAATGATATTTTCTAAATCCTTATTATCAATTGACTTACACTTACTTACACTTTTGATTGACTAGATGGTCGCTTGGGACTAGATGGCGTTGTGTGATAGTTGTGGAATATTATTATTATTACTTATTTTGTCGAATCTCTTAACTCAATACCCCACTACTGGACCCTTTTTGCTTGGACGCCCACATATATACTCGTAACTGATGTGTACAAACGCGTATCAAAACAACTCATTGGGCATAAAACAATCATCCACACCGCAGTCAATTGTAAAAGTGCTCAGGACGCTGGCAGCATTGCCACATTGAATACCAATGCTGATTCGTTGACCAAAGAAAAGCCCAAGCCCTCAGGTCACGTGAAGAGTCGACTAGCTGTTTGCTGATTTACCGAAAACTCGATGAGCACTCGGACTTCATGGCCCCAGTGCTTCAACCCTAGACTAGGCTCAAACATGTTCCCCAACCCACTTTTGAACCAATAAGGTTGTTATATTTGCGCCGTTTGAGGTTTTCTGTACCTACAGCAGCCGTCCAACTAACCTGGCTGATCCTGTTTTTAGTATTTCGTTGATTTTATTTTATTGTACATTTATTTTTACCTAATGCTTCGATTGTTTTCATAATGATTTTAATTTAATTTATTTCAAATGTTTTGAATTTATTTTAATGATTTTAATTCAGTTTTAATCTTTATTTTAATCTATTGACATGTTATGAATTCAGTTTTAGTTTTAATATTTAATCTATTGACATTGTTATTAATCCATTTTCGAGTTTTAACAATTTCTTAATGTGTGTAATTTATTCGTTTTTTTTCTCTTCTTTGCAATATTAACAAAAACAAATTTTATTTTGAGTTTTAATAGTAAGTTTATGTTTAAAATTAGATATAAGTCTTATTATTTTAAGGCAGCACTATTGTTCTAGTGAGCGCTATGTACGCCTTAATTGTCATGTGCATTAGTTGTTTTGTTATTGAGCTTGTTTTAAATTGTGCAATATACAGGGTGTAAGGTACATGAACGCACATACGTGTATTCAGTTTAGGGGACTGCACTTCACGCTAGCCCCCTAGCGTGAAGTGCAGTCCCCTAAAGTGATTTTTTTTTCATTTAAAATGTGAAAATGAAATTTTTTTTTTTTTCATTTAAAATGTCTTTGGGGAAGATAGGTATAACGATTTTCTACAGTTTAAAGTGAAAAAAAAAAATTTTTTTTTCAAAAATTAGGAAGAAAGGACGACGAAAAATCCAACGCTAGGGGGTCCAGAATCATGTACTGAATCACTAGTACACGTATGTGCGTTCATGTATCTTACACCCTGTATGTGATGTGGCTGTACTTAATTGATTAAATAAATAAATAAACACCTAGCCAACTTTCAAGGCATTTTAGTCATTCCGTCTGGATGATGTATTTAAGTTTGAACTCACCTGTTAACTCACTTTGCGTACTAGCTACGCCTTCCCTTTTTACCTTCATGACGTTCACTTCGGGGTTTTCATTCCTGAATTCACTCTTTTCATCCTCTCTCAAGTTATTAGATTCTATTCCAGAATTTAAAAGATTAGCATATTGGGCATTTGCATTGTCAATATCTTTATTCAAGCTTGCTAAACGCATTTTAAGTATTAACAGGGGGTTAGTTGCTGCCAGCACTGCATCGTAGACATTATTCGTACCAGGGTTGCTGTCTAAGTAGATTTCGTTGGCTTTATCATTTACATCTTGATTGTCAGGTGCAACTTCTTCAGTGTATTCTTTATTAGGGTCGGGGTCGAAATTCCTTTTATCCGTATTGTGTTCATACAACTGGTGGAGACGATCTAATTGTCTCGGATAGTTATGCCATTGTTCTTTTCGAAATCCCTCTCCATTGTAGTTGTCATCTTTGCTTATAATATTGAAAATATCATCATTCTGATTATTGTCTGCATCTGCATATTTGAGTTGAAATTTATTCAATCCTGGTTTATTCTCGGGTGAGACGTACATTTTGTATATTTCATCAAGAACGTTTCTTGTTTGATATCTATCACTAAATGTATTGTCATTATGTTGGCTATCAAAGCTGAGCTGTTCTTTGTTGAAGTCATTGACGGATATTGGAAGAACATTACTCGAGGAGAGTGCCACTATCGCAAGGAGCAGCACGGGGACGATGTATTGCCGCATCTGTAACAAGCAAACGTGTGTTTATAAGATCTGACGTGCGAGTAAGAACTGAGATGTCAAGTACCTAAATCTCAGTTAATTGGTTTAAGTAAACGTCATGCGACGACACCTTAGACGCGACGATCGTCTACGTTTATTAATTAAAATTCTAATGTCACCTGATTTGCGTTTGACTAGTTGGGAATATTCAAAGATTAGGCGCTTCAGTAGATAGAGTGAGTAGGGGACGTAGCATTGTTACACAGAGGTAATTTGCATATCTTTTGGTCTCGAGATAATACGGCACATGGCGAAGTTGTGTGCAAACCTCTCAATATTAATAAGATTTCGGCAAACAGCCGCGCTAAGAGAAAATCAATTCAAGTTTATTTATCTTGCGCGACACGATTCCTAACTTTTAGGTTCCTTCGTTAAATTGTATAAAGTTTACTTTATTTACTGGAACTGTTAATATTTTATGTACCTAAAGCCCCGAAGGTTAAAACGAAGATCTACCTACGTACAATTTTTTTTCACTTTCAATTGTCTTTTATTCATTTATCGAGGTTATTTATTTTACCTAGAAAATAAAACGTAACCCTTGGGTCGGTTCCCAACATATTAGTCAATACTCTTGAGAATTTTAAACTAGCTACAGAAGAATGAGTCGAAAAATAAACTTGAAACGAAGTTTTAGCAAGATAGTAATAAAAATGAAAGGCTAATAGAAGTGTCAGTAGAGAGTAGAATTAATGAATGAACGTCAACTTGAATAAATATTAAGGGTGCTATCACAAAATGTACCTAACATTTGAAGTTCGAACAGCCGATGCATCACATGCATTTTTGAAGATACACTTCTTTTGGCGCGTTAGGGAAAAATTATGAGTGTAAATTTTTACGATGCTCGCGTACACCGTCACAAAAAACCTACAGCCTGAAGTTAGCTAGAACCGCCACCCTGAAGTTAGCTATGGTCTGTGGTTCATGAAGAATGATTGTTTTCCTTTTGTAAACTTTGTGACAGTTTGGTTTTTTATCTTGTTACGCCAAAGAAGTGTAACTTCTTACGTGCGTACATAAGTACACACACACTTTTTTGCAGTTGCAATTACGTTAATTTAAGGATTTATAATTAAATAGCCATACTTCAAAAAATTATAACGTTTTAATTTTCTATGAACTAAAGTTTGTTCTGGTATAAATTTTACGTATTATCATGAATGTTGTAAAGAGAAATTTAGTTCTGAGCTGATGGTGATCTTTTTACTATGAATTTGAGTAGGTCGTGCGTTGTTAACGAAATTCTTTATTACTATTAGCTATAAAAATAGCTAATAGTAATAAAGAATTTCGTTTCACATACATTTTTCTCATATTATCATTTCATAGAGTAATCAATACGCAGATTATTCACTTTCAAGAAATATAAATCATTGATTTTTGTTGTTAGAATATTCATATCATAGAATAACAAATCAAATATTATTTATCCTTATATTGTTTATTTAATATAAAACTTATTACCAAGAATAATATTTTATCGAGTGACAGTTTCTAAACGTTTCAATTCATACCTTTGATAAAATGAATACCCTCCTATGAAATTACATTAGCGCGTTCACAAAAATAATACGGGTAAATTCTTGTAAAGCAGGAAAACAATCTTGTTATTCTCACTAATAGTGACTTCATGCACATACCAACTCTGTTTATTTTGTTAAAGTGAGTGGTACAGAAGGTAATACACCATGCATGCAGCAAGCATGCGGCATGCAAGTAAGCATGCAGCATGCAAGCGATCATACAACATGCATAGTGCAAGCAAGCATGCAGCATACAAGCGAGCCCGCAACGAGGCTCCGCGAGGCGCTGCGAGGCTCCGGCGGTCCCAAGCGAGCTTATCGCCGCATATGGTATTGACGCTCACCACCTGCTCCTCAGCTCGCGGGCCGACTTGCCCCTCCGCGCCTACGCGGGCTTAAATTACACTCTAGGGGTAGGGCAGACAAGACTACGTGGAGTCGGTATTGCAGCGATTCGTTTCTGTCACTAACTTTTGTAACACAACATAGGTATTGATTTTTAGGACTATATTTACATTTTAGTCGAAATAAAATACCCTGGAAAAATACACCGAACAAATAATATTGGTTTTAAAATAATTCTACTGTTTATTCTAAAGTTTGAAATAAAAATATGTGACTATAAAATATCATTGAATTGTGTTTCTGTAAAATATGTTTCATTCAAGTAAATAGTATTTGAAACAATAATATTCGAAATAAAAATATAAGGACCAAATATTATATGAAATATTTTCTGGGAAACGAAGTTCTATGAAATTTCTGTCTGCAAAGCAAGGGGACACCATTTGAGTGTGTTTGTTTTTGTAGGTATTGCAGACATATTATGTATATGAAAATTTCAAGGCCGCTATAAATTAAATAAAGGACTATATAAGAAACATTACTATGCATATTCTATTTTTCAATCCATGAGCTCGAAAAGGTGCCGTCGTAGCGACAGTGCTGCATTTAAGGTTGCCAGACCATTTCTCATATACAGAATTATGGATATGCAAGGTTTTCTTCACCGACTGAGATAAAAAAAAACAAAGTTAAAAAGTTTAGAAAGTACGAAGAAGTACTATGAAGGTTTGCCGGCTCCGACCCCGCAACTTCATGCTTGAGAGAAGTTTCGCGAACCTTTGGGCCAGCGAAATAATGTTGTGTAACGTTAAACAAGAAACTTAGGAAGTCACGAGTCACCCAACGTTATTTACATCCGTTTCCGTCAGGCAGTCCGTCGGTGTCGGTATTAAAAAGCAATAAAGGTTATTAATGGATGGCAGAAATGTTCGCAATTAACGAAGTCCAGACATTTCAGGACGTAAACGGAAGAATATTGAACAGAAGTGACCTATTAACTGTCGGTTCGCAATGCATTCAGGACCTTGTTCCTTTTGTTTTTACGTTCTTTTTTATACTGCCCCTAGCAGCAGCTACAGCAGCTACAGCAGCTTTGCCCGCGTGGAGAAATTAAATAAGATAAAAAGTAAGTATTCTAATTTCTAATCCAGGCACACGGGTGGAACACCCTGCCAGGGTCTTGGGAGTGATCGAAGGAGTCACCACGGCCCTGGCACAAACAACTGAAGGAACACGGGTGGGATTTAGTCAGTAAGAGTCTGACACGCCCTCCCGCTCCACCCAGAGCAAGAGAAGTTATTTGATGATTTCCCACTCAATAAAATATACTTACAAAAAAAAAAAACGGGTGAAATACGGGTAGACATTTTCATTCAAATCCATTCAGCTTTTTCGCCGTGATTATTATCAAACATCAAACCATACCGACTTTCACATTTATAGTGTACTATAAGCGACCCGCCCCAATTCCGAACGGGTACAAATTATAAGTACAAACCATCTTCATATATCGCTCTTTCTGTTATTGAAAACTGCATAAAAATCCGTTGCTTCTTTTTAGGAGGAGTTAGATTTTAGCGGAGAAACAGAACAGACGGACGTGGGAAGCGACTTTGATTTATACTAGTACTATGTAGGAGATGTAGAGATAGAGAAGTATGAGTAGGACAGTAGGATTTTTTATCTTTATTTGCTTTGTGATCGGAAGTGGGAATAGAATAAGATGGGATTTTTGACACCAAACAACATTTCTTTGCCACTGATAAAAAAAACGAGCGAGCCTTACAGTAGTCGCTTAAGATGTTACATTTGTCATCCTTGGTAAAAAGAAACATTAACATTCCATCCTGAAAAATAAAATTAAAATGTTTATTTCCAATTAACCGCTCGCAGATTTATCGTGCGAGCGCTCTACCATCTGACGGCCAATTCTATCACCGCGCGCACTCATTGATCAAATCAAATAGCGCGCGCTTCTTCGGCTTCCTGTTACACACTTCCGTCCCATTTCAAGAAATTACTCCCACGTATTACAGGAAAGCGAGAGGAAAGATGTTACTCATCAAAAATGATATGTCTACAATAAACACGTTCAAACTATCTGGAAGGGGTAAAACACTCTAAATCCTTCTGTTTTTCGGATGATAAATAAGTGAGCTGGACCTGAAATTCAAGAAGAACTTCTTCAAAAGATTTCGTGTCTTCTTACCTAATATTGTAATAAATACATGTTCCATGAACTTATATGAATGGAAAGGGTGAGTCTTGTGAAAAGTCAGTTGAGAACCGAAATTGCAAAGTTTTGGGGAATCGGATGTAAAAACTTTTCTCGCATACAATATTGAGAACTGACTTATAAATAGTCTTACTTGAGTACCTAAAAGTTTTCTATTTTCGATGTTAACCAAGTACCATGCTACTTATTTAGGACTTTGAAACTTTATTCATTCATTCATTTCATTTTTTTTTTCATTTCTGTTTTCAGTGGAAAACTAGTTGAAGGAGGATGAGTTCGATTTAAGATTTCGACTTTTAATGGTTTTTTATTGAAAATCACGTCTAATCGACTAGTTTTATTTCTTTGAAAAAAATATATGTTACACAATTCGCCGTAATTTGGTCTGAGAATATGTGAAATTATATTTTATAACATAGTGTAAGTAATTAATTTGTAAAGTTAATGTCTAACGCGGATAAAAATTGAGAATCACGCAAAAACTATAAATCTTATTTTTATAAAACTTTTATCATTTTAAAGATCATTTAATTACTTATAATTTAGTCTCAGTGTTTTATTTCAATACCTGTTCTTTTATGTGTAATTAATTAATAATATTGTGTCTAATTTCGGACAGCGCTTCTTGATGGGCGAGTCCTATTACTGGGTGGACGTACGACGCGTAACGTGAGCTTAGCACAGAACACTCAAGCTAACCACTCAAGGTCATTGGCAGCTAATAGCGCCTTAAGACAGACAAAACTGTTTTTTTTTTATAATTGATGGGCTCGCGCTTGACGACTATCTCACCTGATGGTAAGCGATGAAGCACGCTTGCCTAGAAGTAACCTATTCACTCTTGTCTTAAAAACGCTACTATATATAGGTAGGTAATCAGGTATGTATGAACAGTGGTTTTATTCTTTAAAAAAATACCGTGTAAATTTCAGTGGGCTGAACTTGAAGTTAGCTGTTAATCCATCAGGTGGAAGTCCAGCTCATTTCAGATAAGTGACATTTTCACAGAATAGGCCGGCTGGTGTAGGTTATCAACATAACCCCTAGATAAATACCACTCTGTATTGTATTGTATTATAGAGTAAGATCTCAGAGCCGCTAGACATTATTTATATTATGATTTTCTATCAAAAGGTCTGGGATTGAGTAGTGTTAGTATTCATTATTTATTTATGTAAAAATACCAGTACAACATTACAGATTTACAGTCCAAGGCGTTGCACAGACAAGAAAAAAAATAGTAAAATAAAACATAAACAATGAAACACACTAAATATAAAAAAAAACAAAAAAGTGACAAAACAATAAAATCATTTAAAAATTACCTATTATCCAACTTTTCACAAAATTTTAAGCATTCACGACACAGAGCAAACAAGTCACACTCCGGTGTTGAAGCCAGAAGAGCATTGAGGATTGAAAGCGCACGAACGAGTGGTGAGTTAGCTCGTGACACTACGTGGTGAATGAACAGCTAAGTAATTAGAACGTACGCATAGGTACGCGTAGGTAGTAGCAGGTGCTAGCTTGGGCCGATGGTCAATTTAGGTTTAAAGATATTTATTCTCAAAAAAGACACAAAGTCACTTACATGAGAACAATTTGTTTACCTTATGCTAAATACTAAATAGATCGAGTTCGTCAATAAGTTAAATATTGAGTTTATCACTGATCCAATGCATTCCCGCATCTAAGGAAATTTGTTATTATTTATTTAATAAATATTGGGCTAATTGCTTCTTGAATGCATTGAATGAGTGTACATTTTTTATGCATGACGGTATTTTGTTATACAACTGTGCTCCTTCATATGTTAAATTTTTCTTGCCGAACTTAGTTTTCATCTTTGGTAAGATAAGAAAGCTAGCTCGACGAGTGCTACGTTGGGTTACTTGCTTTACTTTAGTAAACGATAGGTTTGTCTGTATACTTTTGTTAAGAGCTTTTCGGATAAAAATACATGTGTTGTAGATTATTATTTTAATATTAGAGAAACAAAAATTATGAACATTAGAATAGCTGTCTAATGTTCATAATTTTTGTTTCTTCGTAAATTGTGCTTGTTGGTGTTAGATAAGGATAATTAAAAATCATTTTTATTAATTTGTTTTGTGCAACTTGGAGCTTATCTAGCTTCGTTTTGGCCGCACTGCCCCAAACTTCAACCAGATACAGCAGGTGTCGTTTTACTACGGCGTAAATTTTCAATTTACCGGTACCAGGTGCGAATGATAGGTAAATAAGGAAAATAAAACGTTTGACATGATTTGGGAAGGTGCACCTTAAATACCTACTTATCCTCTTTGATTTTTCAAATATGATCAGAAAAAAAATTGGCCATCGGCCCATGCATCCACACGCCCATTCGTACGTTCAAAGTATATATATAAATTATGGACTAACACTAAGCAATCCGACAGTTAATGAGAATATAATTAATGTCTGGCGGCCCTGGGATCTCGGACTATTATAGCTTAGCTTAGGATCAAGTCCTGGAAATGAATGTTGTATGATGTACAAAGAAATTCTTCTAGCAAATGTTGTAATAGCTCATTCATAATGTCGGTTGTGGAGGTCAGATAGGCAGTCGCTCTATGTAAAATACTGGTATTCAGCTGCATCCGGTTAGACTGGAAGCCGACCCCAAGATAGTTGGGAAAAAGCTCGGCAGATGATGAATGTCATGATGTGTACCTATCACCCAAAGGGTTATTCAGAGGCATACCTATGGAACATTCAGATACCTAATTATAATAATTTTAAACAAGTGTCCTAGTTATCCTTCCATATTTTTACTTATTATTTTTGATTTAAGCCGACTAATAATATGTTGGTTAATTTCAAACCACCTATCCTCTCCCTTATTTCTATCTTAAAACATAAATGCGGTTTTCAAGCCCAGCAAAGATACGAAGGTAACGTTAATTGTAAAAGTTACCAAACCTTAAAATTCCTTAAGTAAAGCCGCCAGATTACAACTGTTTTGTTGACTTTAATCTTCTCTGGAGCGCCTACTAATCTTTGCTGGAGCCTGGAGTCACGCGATTAAAACGTAAGTATATCATTTACTTAAGTAAACGAAATGCTTGCCTTTACACTCTTGTAATATTTTTATGATCCGTGATATTTTTGTCTTCCTTCTTCGAGTTACTACGTACCCTACTATAGTATAGTCTGCGCGTGTGCTGTATGTGTAGGTACGTATACTCGTTACTTCTTGATACATAAACTGAAAAATTATTTAAATAATGATAATACATTATTGTTAAACTTGAAATATCAAATGATTTAAATCAATACGTATAATAAAGACATGCAATATTTTTTTCAGATGTATAAATTTTAAGTGTATCAAATAAATTTAATTGAATCGTTGAATTGAGAATATCATCCTATATTTTTAAATTGAATTGAAGTGTTGTTTCATATTATTTGTGTTTGTACTCTAAATATATTTGTATGTGTTAAATGTTTAGTTTTTAAATTATTATGATAGCATGTTCCAAACATTATCCTTTGTAATGCAAGCAAGAAATAAAAGGCTATTTTATTATTATTTTAATATTTTTATGAACCGTGACATTTTTGTCTTTCTTCATCGAGTCACTACGTACCCTACTATAGTATAGTCTGCGCGTGAACTGTATGTGTACGTATAGATACTCGTAGTACGTATGTCTATTACTAACTAGTGACGAAATCCTACTATATATTATATATTTAGAGCCTTATCTATGAAAAGTAAACCAATGATTATTTTAAAGACTGATTAATAGGTTCTTAATTCAATATTTTCGATGGAATTTGAATTTAGAACCCGTTAATCAGTATTTAAATTAAGCATAAAAGGAAATTATCTATAAAAAATAAGCATGTAATTAGTTGAAATATCAATACAGATTCTTATTTCAATATTTTCTATGGAGAAATTGATTTTAAAATTCGTTTAAACAATATTTAAAACTAAGCATATGGTTAGCAGGTTTTATAAATTAGGCTGTTAATATTTTAAATGTGAAAGTCTATTAAAAGAAAGTAGTATCTATATCAATCAGTGACACCAACCCAGAGGCTGAAAAGCAGACAGTTTCCTGAAAACTGCAGTTCTGTCAGGAAACCCGGCCGACGCCCGCTTCAAACAGTGGCAGTTCCATGGTTCACTTGGAAGTCCCTGAACCGCCTTAGAACTCAAGTAGGAAAGTCCAACTCCCACCTCGTAAAGTGGGGCTATCTTGACGGAACGGTAGCAGGATGTGGATGTGGAGCCGAGCTGCAAACTATGCTGCACTTGATGTCCTGCCCTTTTTACCTCAAAACATGCAGCATATAAGTGACCACTGCGCTGCCACCGTTGACGACGTGGAAGTGGTCACGTTTTGGGCCAAAACAATTTATATCATACATAAATTGTGACCGTATGTAATAGCTGACCCGACGACGTTTTCCTGTGAAACGCGTAATAAGTTTTCTGAAATTTTCAAATTTTTCGCGCAACTTTATTATTTTTTTTCTTTCATAAGAACCTTCTCCTGACAACAACAAAAACAACAAAAAAGAATTAGCGAAATCGGTCCAACCGTTCACGCATGATGCTGTGACCAAGGTAAACAGGGATTCATTTTTGAACGACTTCGCAAAAAGGAAGAGGTTCTATGTTCGACTGTATGTTTTTTAATTATTTTGTTTTTTTAATTTGTTGTCACTGATTTCTCTGTCAGTTGTAGACCGATTTTCAAAATTCTTTTTTTATTCGAAAGAATATACTCCCGAGGTGGTCCCGTATATTTTTTATCGAAATTGCTTCAGCGCTTTTTGAAAAACTGAACAAAAACGAAAAATACGCATACATAGATGACGTTTTGGTTTTCTCCAATTACAAGTATGTTTAAATGCCACGTCCCATGTTATTGGGGTTTTTAGTTCTGGGGTATAACAACTAAAAAGTGAACAAAAAACTTTTTTACAAAAAAAAAACAACCGACTTCCAAAAAAGACAATACACTAAGAATTAAAAAATAACTTTAATTTCTGAAGTCGGTGTCAAATAACGAAGAAATAAAATACAAACACCGACTGCCGAAATTAAAGTTATTTTTTAATTTTTAGTGTATTTTCTTTTTTGGATGTCGGTTGTTTTTTTTAAAACAAGTTTTTAAATACGAGTATATAGATGTAGATAAAACTTTCACACGGATAAACTAGGATATAGAAATACAGAAGCTGGCGGGCTACACTCCCTAGGGATCATTTACGAATAGAACGCGGGCGAAACCGCTGCCAAAAGCTAGTTTATAATAACTTTCCCTAAACGTAGATATATAAATTCATATAATTTTTCTTTTCGCTAGTCTTCAACCGCAAATGACTTCTGGAATGCTCATAAAAATAGATGATTTGGAAATTTTAAGGACTCGTAAAAGTTTATAACTTATCCCGAGGAGCTAAGCCTGCGTGATATTTGAACTTTCATTTCATAAAATGCATCTGCGGATGACTGAAAACGGAACGTCTTTTTCTAGACGAAATGGCAAAGAATTATTACGGGACCTTGATTAAATATTGAAACTGCTGCGACGGTAAAATCTTGAAATTGTGATCGGCTTGGAGTATGTTGTACCTAAGCTTTCACGATATTTTCATTAATTAGGTAGGTAACATTTTTTGTCAAGCAATATTTTCTGCCTAATAGATGTCTCCGATGATAAAACCCAACTTTAGATAATGAAGACGTTTGCTGGGCAAAGGCCTCTGACTCCAGTTACAATATTTTCATTTGTCTCTGTGGTCTTTAAATTACTTGGCTTAATTAAAAAGCCCCTGGTTTCAGGATTATGACCACTCTTTGATCTGTCATATCTTCATTATGTCTTAGGGTCCAAATTATTTCACAAAACATCAAGTAGGGCTTTTCAACTACTTTTTAGGTTACTTGAATGTTTCAGTTTCATGCAATTAGTACCTATAGGGAGCGTGCACGAACTATAGATGGCGCCACGTAAATGTCAATGTCTAGTAATTTATGCAACACAAGTTGCGGATTTCACTCACTAGATGGCAGTCTACGTTACGCGTGCTGCATGTGTGCATGATGCATGTGTATACATATATGGCACGGAAATGTCGATGACAAGTTTATAAAGGGTAAAAGTTTCGAATTTACTCCACTAGATGGCACAGACTACAACTACTAAAAATTGTTGATGTTTATGAGTATTTAACTCCCTAAGAGATTCCTAATGAATTAAGAATTCCTGGTTAGACGTCATGTGCAATGAGAGATTATAGGTATCTGACGCAGCCTACTAGCTTAATCAGCCTTTCAGTTAACAGCCTAGCCTTTTTACTAAACGGCGCCATTCAACTAGCGGCTCGAATGATGTTTAGACATTCAATTAAAAAAACTAGGCAAATGACTTGGATCCTTAACTTTTAACTACTTGCCTAGCCCAGATATTTGACAAAGGTTGTGGCAAGTCGTAAAATTAATTTTGATTTGCGATCAGCTGGCAATGTGCTGACGACGGTCGTAAGTAAGATATGCCGACGGAGCCCCGCTGCTTTGCTAATATTTCTGTCTGTTGAGTTTAAGGTACCTAACATGAAGGAGATGACGGGGGCTGGAGTGAGCCGGTCGATCAAATCGGTCGATATCCTTCGAAACTAACCTGTCCGTGTCGAGGTGCCCCAAGTTTTTTTACGATACATGGTACTGGAATAGCCTAAACATTAGCCAGCCCGTTCATACATTGTATTAGACGCATTTGCTAAAAGTCATGCAGGCCGCTAGTTGAACGCCGCCGGGCCAAAGGCTGCTTACTAAATGGCTGATGGCTGCGAGTCTGCGGGATATCCTCGACACTATAAAAAATATCGAAAGGGTAAAACAGTATATTGTTTGAATTAAACTGATGTAGAATTCAATGATTATTGGAAAGGTTCCTTAACTGCCTCTTTGGTTTACTGTTTGAAGGCGCTATTACTGAGCGTGAGATCTAAGGTTCGGTTCTCAGGTCAGCACAGTGTCATTGGGTAACAGATTTGTGCCCGGTTGATCTTGATAATAATAGGCTTATAATACCTATAGGTATTCCATTCATAATAGTATTAGACAGTAGTTAAAATAGTAGATTATTAACCAAGGGGATAAAGCAGTGTCTTCTGTCGCGGGAGACGATTTAAATCGCGAGCGTAACGAAGGACTCGAGGTTTACTCCCGAGCGTAGCGAGCGAGGGTGTTAAAAGCTTAAATCACGAGCGAAGCGAGGGATTTGAGTTCACCAAAGACTAAGACAGCTTTATCACCGAGGAAAATACTCTACTTTTCGTACCATTTGCGAAAAAATTAACATAATAATAATATGAGATAAACATTTATATTAAGAAATTTTTCCACATTTTGAGTCATAAAAATTTTAGACTTCTTTGCGCAATGCCCTTCTGATTTTCTTTTTAAAAAAGCCAGTAATTTCGTGAATCTATTTATTTCAATGCTGTGTTTGATGCTTATTGTAGCTTTCAGTTTTGAGTATATGCACCAAAGTGTATTCGGATTCTTTGTCTTGAATAAATAATCAAAATAGACAAGAAGTACTGATTCTGAAATTGATAGGCCTTTCGCACTTCTCCACGTTGAAAATTCTTCATAAGTTTTTAAATAATTTTCCTTGGATTTTGTTGGAAGCAAATTATTTATAATTGCGGCAGCATTTGCACTGATGGAATCCGACAATTCACTGTCACTGTCGCTTTGATTTAACATCGTAACGTATTTTTAGAACATTAACTTATTTATAAAAATAAATTAAAATAAACTTAACGTTTATGTATTTGAAGAAAACAAAAACGAAAATTCCTAGACTAATATTTATAATGTACTCTGTGACTAATATTTTTTTGTCGGAAAAGCAAAGGCATCAAGCTCATACGGCCTCGTCGGTTTTCGTAATTTTATTTAATAATCATAAATGCATAATAAATGCGTATTCCTTTTTCAAAAAGATGCTTTATATACAAACTCAATGGTGTAAACACAGATGTAGTTCAGTATAAATTACGGTAAGTATTCCAAATTTAAATCACATTCTCCCCCTAGAGGATGAAGGAAATTCAGTACAATTTTCTTTCCCTGTTTTTAACAGATTAAAAATGACTATTGTTATGTTCGCTTTTTGTGGCATAGAATGTCACTTTTTTGAGCAAGTGGTACGAAAAGCTTTATTATGTCTTCATAATGAACACAAATCTTTAATTCTCAACTTGCTGAACCCTTTGAGATTTACAGATTTGTGTTCAGCACCAGGCCCGAGAGTCGACGGCGCGTAGTGTTCCACGCGCGCCTCAAAGAGTTGTCAGCAAAGGACGGGGCCTGCCACGGCCAATGCCTGCCCGGGGGTTGAGTATAAATTCGAAAGAGTTACCTCGCCCCTGGGCGCGTAGGGCAGGGAGGAACAGGGGTGGGTTTTAGTCAGTAAGAGTCTGACACGCCCTTCCGCTCCACCCTAGAGCGGAAGAAGTCATAAGATGATTTGCAACACCCCAAAAAAAAAAAAAACGTTTAACAAGGCGTCGCATTCACAAGTACCTATTCACATTGAATGACAGTCACAGAACATTATTTATTTACGACATAAACCGGTAAAATTGAAAAAAACCCGGGTATCACAACTTATAGGGGTAATTTTTTTTTGGTAAAATTATAGTGAAACTAAAAACATTCCAGGTATGTTCACTCCTGCTTCTTTTGGGTTTTTGACATTGACTGACGTACGTTACGTATTTTTAGATACGTTACGATGTTAAATCAAACAGCGACAGTGACAGTGAATTGTCGGATTCCATCAGTGCAAATGCTGCCGCAATTATAAATAATTTGCTTCCAACAAAATCCAAGGAAAATTATTTAAAAATTTATGAAGAATTTTCAACGTGGAGAAGTGCGAAAGGCCTATCAATTTCAGAATCAGTACTTCTTGTCTATTTTGATTATTTATCCAAGACAAAGAATCTGAATACACTTTGATGCATATACTCAAAACTGAAAGCTACAATAAGCATCAAACACAGCATTGAAATAAATAGATTCACGAAATTACTGGCTTTTTTAAAAAGAAAATCAGAAGGGCATTGCGCAAAGAAGTCTAAAATTATTACGACTCAAAATGTGGAACAATTTCTTAATGAAGCTCCTGACGAAATTTTTCTGGCCACAAAAGTAAGTATAGATGATTTAACTATGAATATTTCGTATCTTAGTGATGGTAATTATTCTATATATTTACCTGTTTATTATCTGTGTTATAGGTGGCCTTAATTTTTGGACTCAATGGTGCTTGCCGCGGATGTGAACTTGTAAACTTAAAGGTTGAGGACGTTGAAAATCATTCCAATGAGTTGCTGCTGATTAATGTAAAGGAAACTAAGACAAAGAAAAATCGGTCATTCATTGTACAAGGACAATATACTAAAATCATTCATAAATACCAAGCATTACGTCCCACCAACATGGAAAACAATAGATTTTTTATAAACTATCGGAATGGGAAATGTACTCGACAAGCCATCGGCAAAAATAAAATTAGCAATATGCCAAAGGAAATTGCTAAATATTTAAAACTTAAATATGTTGAACTCTACACCGGTTACTGCTTTAGAAGAACTTCGGCGACTTTCTTGGCGGATTCAGGGGCGGATATTACGTCAATAAAAAGACACGGTGGTTGGAGCTCTGATACAGTAGCTGAGGGTTCGAAAGCTCAATGGCGAATAAAACCATATTAAGCAGTCAAATTAACAAAAATATAAAACTTAATCCATCAGAGCCACAACCATCAACTTCCGGCATCTTATCTTCGTCCGTAACTCACGATGTACCACCACCACTATCTGCGACGTATACTATCTACAATGAAACGCAAGTTCCTCAGACGCAAGAACAGAGAAATACTCAAATCAACTCATCAACAATAAATGTACCAAACAAAAATGTAACTCTCTCTATCAATAATTGGACCAATGTTTCGAATGGTAACTTTTACTTTTAATTGTCATTATTTTAAATAAATGCTTATCTCATATTATTATTCTGTTAATTTTTTCGCAAATGGTACGAAAAGTAGAGTATTTTCCTCGGTGATAAAGCTGTCTTAGTCTTTGGTGAACTTAAATCCCTCGCTACACTCAGGACTCGTCTTAAATCCCTCGCTGTTTTTAACACCCTCGCTACGCTCGGGAGTAAACCTCGAGTCCTTCGTTACGCTCGCGATTTAAATCGTCTCCCGTGACAGAAGACACTGCTTTATACCCTTGGTTAATAATCTACTATTAGGGATGATTGTTTTGGCTTCAGTGGGCATTTCATGAAGTTGATAAGACGTCTTAATGAAGGTGTGAGTAAACAATTAATTGACTGGTGCCTCCTGGCACTATTTTTAAATAAATTCTTGGTTACCTATGCTACCTTTTCGAAGTGATTAATACTACCGAGTAGTTGCTGCGATTAGTGAATCAAACTTCGAAACGTAATGACTCACATTCACTTTACCTCACGAGCCTATAAATCAATTTAGAAAGTCGAAAACTCGTATTATTCATGTTTTTCTCCGTAATACATTCGATTACGGAGAATCATTAATATTTTTTCATCGAAAATGAACAATGAATTTCATACGTTTTGATGACACCTACTAAATATTTCGTTGAATCGGTTCTTTATAGATTATAGGTAGATAATATCACCCTTTATCGAGACACGTGAGTCAGACAACTTTCGGGAAAACTGAGCCCTATTTCCCAGAATATGTAGGTGGTAGGTACGAGTATATTCTATATTTTTTATTCGTGTTGCTTGGGAACCGATTAGGTGGGTGTATTACCTAACCACAGACCTAACTCTTGTACCATCAATAAAATCATCGAACCCATGTGGGTACGTGGATTTGAAAAGATGCTGTTGTGTATAAATATAATGACTTGCTTTCTATAGACGTAATTAAACTACTCTTATCGTTTTACTACGAAGATTGTTTTATTAAGCATCCGTGTGAAGGATATTTTGAAGTTGTACGCGGCCAACATCAACCGACTCGCCACTGATCGCCACGGATCTTATGAAACTGGCGAAAGTTACTTATTTGAGTTTCTTTTTATTTGGAATTTATCAGTAGATATGTACCTAGCAGCCAGAAGTCTGAATTTGTTCCCGGTAGATGATAATACTCGTGACTCGCCTACTATTACCTACCTTCATATTTAGTACCTGCCGAACTCTCAGAAATAATAATAATAATAATCGTGTCAGCCAATGGCTTAATAGCCACGAGCCTCGACCAACACCTCAGGAGGCTCTCGTTAGGCGGCTGGATCAAGGGCTTGATTCAGAAAGCAGTACTTCTGGACACGGCTCGCATTGTCAGGCGGTTCCTCTCTCTGGAGCCCTGACCGCCGGTAGCTTGGACCCTGTTCCCGATACCGGTGGGATACTATTTTTTATATTTTTAAATGTTTTTTTATATATTTTCTATTGAAATATTTAAAAATATAATTTATATGTTTACAGAGAAATAAACGGAATAATAATAATAAAGTTTTTTATTTCTCACCACAACATAAGGTACATTTAACCAGAAAAATACATAACAACTACAATTTAATCATTATATTGTGGGAGACTGGTGCCTAAGCTAGACGTAAAGCCTGTATTTCAGGACACCAGGACTGCCCCCCATTCGGAGATAGTTACATTTTGTAGATGATTATTTACTCACACATTATTAAATGCGGTAGGTTATTTATATATGTACGTTTACAATTTTATTATCCATTGCAGTGTTAGTATTTGAGTGAATATGTGTTATGTATGGGTGTGTGGGTGTGTGTGTATGTGTGTGTAGGAGGGAATCTAACTGAGATTAGGAAAAGTGTGCTAATAATGGGTTGTATGAACAGGAGGTAAGTGTTTAAATTGGTTTAAAATAATAATAAATAATTGAAAAATTGTTACGTAGCTTTAACAACATGTGGTAATTTCACGAGTAAGCAAGTTATGTCGAGGTATTCCTTACCTTCATTTTGCACTTATTACTGGTAAGACTATAAGCAGACAGTTTTCTATTTATGTTATTATATAGAAAGCGACCCAGGTAGCAAAAGAAGCGTTTAGAGAAAATTGTAGTGAGCCGATAATGATGGCGGTTTACGGGATCAAATCGTCTTTTACCATGTGATAGTAAGGGGTTGAAAGTAAGGAGTCGGTGCTGTTTTAGGACCGTTTGTAATATAGACAGCTGACGTACAGTTAAAACTTTAGTCTCTTTGTATAAGTGTTCTGTGGGATATCGGAATGGTAGGAAGGAAGACACCTTCAAGATAGCTCTCTGCGTTCTTTCCAGTTCCAAGATTGTGTATTTAGGTGCACCCCCCCAAGATGTTATGCAGTAGGTCAATATCGATTGGACGAGGGCAAAGTAGATTAGTTTCCGCAGCTTTTCATCTGCCACCTGTCTCAGGGTCTTGAAGACATATATTAATTTGCGCAATCTATTGCTATCCTGAAATCTTAGGTTGCAGTCTATAATAATACAGGACCTAAGTACTTTACACTGTTTTCTTTTTGTAAGTGTGTGCAGGTACACGTGTTGTCATTTTTGTTGGAACAGGAGTGGGCTACGATGGAGTGTAAAAGTGAAATACTACAGAGATGATGTTTACGTTACGTGTGAATGTTTTAAATACAACAGTGTCTATTCTATTGGGGAATACAGACGAGATGATGTATTGTGTAATATATAATATTACATGTCATCCAACATCACACATAACAGTACCAGTCGTTTGTTGACAAAACGTAAACAGCAATTTTCCGGTATACCGCTGCGCAGTGCGATCTGCGGATATAAAAGTCATAATCATAATGTTCAAGCGGTGTAAAATGTTGCGTAGTATGACGGTCGGCTGACTGGCGCCGCACACGTCGAGCGTCCGTCTGCGGCGAGGGCGAAGGGGCGAGGGGGCGAGTGAGGCGCGGCGCGGGGCGTCACGGCCGCCGTCCGCCGCCGCGCGCCGCATACCGTGGCGTCCCGCGTCACCGGCACCTTCGCACGACGACGTGGCGCCGAGCGCAGCGCGTTCCATCCTCAAAATGAATATGTTCGACGACGATTTAATCGAAAATGTTAAGAAATACCCCATTTTGTACCGCCATAAAGGAAAGGACTATAGGAACATGATAAAAAAAGGCAACTGTTGGATCAAAATTGGTGAGCTACTAAACAAAACACGTGAGTAATTTCCCTTAACTATTATTGTGATGTCGTTTACCTTATGTGTACTCGTATTTTGTGCATGATTCATGCTACGTTACGTTACTACTGTTATCGTCCAATATCTATGGTGTTACGACCGTGTGGCTGCTGTAGCCAATCAGTATCGAGTATTAATTAATGTTCGCGGTTTAAGAGGCTTGCAACGTACCTAAGCCAGACGTTCACTATTACCTTGCCTGCTTACAATGCGTCATGGATTGCATTATCATTATTCAGTTATCTTTGTCGTGGATACTTAAAGTAATAATTGTATGAATGTTTATCGCTGCTTTTTGTATAGATAGTAGATACTATCAGACAAATTATATTTTGTTCATAAACCACTTTAATATTTGACGTCGATGCTTGACGTTTTGTATTTTCCTAAGTATCTTCTAGCATTCTATTATGATTTCACTGTAGATTTGCGGGTCACCACATCAATTAATCAATATTCCATAGAATACGTTGTTGACGTCTACTTGTCCATGCTACCATCGATGGATGACAGCAATCAAACATACCTATTGACTGAATTTTTTTTGTTACAGCTGAAGAATGCAAATCAAAATGGCGCAACATACGAGACAATTATATGAAAAATAAAAAGAAAAAAGTCACTGGTAGCGCCTGTTCATATTCCAAGTACGATGATGAGAGACTGAACTTCTTGTCAGAAACACATGAAAATGATGAGTTGTCCTTCATTGCGGATAATCCTACCCAATCCATAGCCCATGATCCTATTGAGATTAGTTTCGAGACCGTGAAGGAAGAATACGATTCATCTGAAGAGGTTCAATTATCAGATTCGTCGTTCGTAAAAGGAACATCTAGTTGCAGCAACGCAGAGCTACCCACATTTGCTCCAACAATTGTAGCCACACCTTACGATGCCAATCAGTCAATGGTCGCACAGCAAAATTTCACCGTTCAAGAGCAAAATGCAACTCCACCACCAAAAAGAGCTATGAAACGAAAGATGGACTCAATTATAGATGAATTGAAGAAGGACAGAGAGGAAAGGAATTTAATTTTACAGCAATTGGTTACTAAAGCGACTTGCCCAGCGGGACAGTCGCCTATCCATAACTTTTTCTCCAGTATGGCAGACATAGTTTGTAATTTCCCTCCAGATAAAATCGCTGAAGTACGCATGAGAGTGTGTAGCATGGTTAGTGAGGTCGAACTTTCAGTATTAAGAGATACAAGTCAGTCTGACGGGTGTTTTTAACTTCCAATAAGGTTATGTTATGTTAGTTATTACAGTTTTATTCTTTGTAGAGATCTAATTAAAATATACATAATTTTAATGAGGATATAAATAAATATTTTCATAAGGATAAAATTGATTTCAATTTATCTCTTGGCGATTTTTATTTTTCATAACTCGTTAAAATGATCTATCTATAAAATAGAGCATCACTTGGTGTTTCAGATAATGTCAAATCTCTTGGTGAACCTGGCGAAATCTATTCGAAGGAAGTGTATCTCGTTACGATCTCCAATCAAATCGGTTTGTTTGTATGCAAATAGTTGGGTCGCTCAACATGATACCTCTTATGGAACCTGAGGGCAACTAATACATATTTATTGGTAATTTAAGATCTGCCTTATCTACTGTTATTTTAACAATAACAGCGAGTAGTGGTGTTTGCTGTAACTTTGCGAAAGTGTTTTGCATTGCATTCTATGTTTTTAACCGACTTCGACAAAGGAGGAGGTTCTATGTTCGACTGTATGTATGTTTTTATTTATGTATGTCCACCGATATCTCTGTCAGTTGTGGACAGATTCTCCATAATTCTTTTTTATCCGAAAGAATATACTCCTGAAGTGGTCCTATATAAATTTTATCGAAATTGCGTCAGCGGTTTTTGAAAAACTGAACAAAAACGAAAAATATGTTTTCATAAATTACGTTTTGGTCCGCCTCCAATTACGAGTATGCTTAAATTCCACGTTCCATATTATTGGGGTTTTAATTTCGAAAGTCGGTGTCAAATAACGAAGAAATAAAATACAAACATCGACTTCCGAAATAAAAGTTATTATTAAATTTTTAGTGTATTTTGTTTTTGGAAGTTGGTTGTAGTATAATTTAATTCACTACAGGAAAAGTATCCACCTAATTCAAGAAGCACGATTTATATAAAATTTGTTACTGAAAAGTAAGTAATTTCATTTATTCTACGTGGGACAGGTAGTTTTGGTTTCTTGAATGACCTTGAGTGGTTAGCTGGCGTGTTCTGTGCTGAGCTCACGTAACGCGTCGTACGTCCACCCAGTAATAGGACTCGCCCATCAAGGAGCGCTGTCCGAAATAAGACGCATTATTAATTTATTACACATAAAACAACAGGTATTAAACTAAAACACTGAGACTAAATTATAAATAATTAAATGATCTTTAAAATGGTGAAGGTTTAATAAAAATACGCTTTATAGTTTTTGCGTGATTCTCAATTTTTTATCCGCGTTAGACGTAACTTTACAAATTAATTACACTAAGTTATAAAAATATACTTTCAAATATTCTGAGATCAAAATTTAGACGTCCCGGTCGATTAGACGTGATGTTCGATTAAAAACCGTTAAAAACTTTTTTACAAAAAAAAACAACCGACTTCCAAAAAAAAATACCTACACTAAAAATTAAAAAAAAACATACATGTAGTCGAACATAGAACCTCAAAGTCGGTTAAAAAATAACTTTAAATTCGGAAGTCGGTGTTTGTATTTTATTTCTTCGTTATTTGACACCGACTGCCGAATTTGAAGTTATTTTTTAATTTTTAGTGTAGGTATTTTTTTGGAAGTCGGATGTTTTTTTTTTGTAAAAAAGTTTTTTATTTTTCACTTTTTAGTTTATACCTCAGAACTAAAAACCCCAATAACATGGAACGTGGAATTTAAACATAATCGTAATTGGAGAACACCAAAACATCATGTAGGCATACGTATTTTTCGTTTTTGTTCAGTTTTTCAAAATGCGCTGAAGAAATTTCGATAAAAGTTATATGGGACCACCTCGGGAGTATATTCTATCGGATAAAAAAATAATTTTTAAAAATCGGTCCTCAATTGACAGAGAAATGGGCGGACATACATAAAAAAAACATACATACAGCCGAACATAGAACGTCCTCCTTTTTCGAAGTCGGTTAAAAAGTCGTATGTTGGCCGACACACTAATGTTGTTAAGAAGAAGGAAAGGCTTCATTACGACTTCCTTTATAATAAGGGTAGGTACATATGGATCCGACCCCAAGATAGTTGGGAAAAGGCTAGGGAGATTGATTAAATAAGGGTACATATAGGAGATAATTACGAAACTGCCGCTGGTTTTCTCGCATTTTCTAAACCTTTTTCAGAAAAGCTGAAAGGGATAAATGTAACATAGAGGTACGAATATATCACTAATGTTAAATCAATTTTGAAAGGTTTTTGAAGCATAATTATTGTATATGAAGGGTTTATTACGTTACAAGACCTTGTTGTGTTTAACCTCCGTCTGGGGAGAACGGAGGATCATGTCGGACTCCTACAACGACGTTTTAAAACCAACGTAATTCCATAATATTTGAAAAAAATATATGTTGCTCTAAACATTTTTTTTCGTAATTTGATATGTGAATATTAAAAATCATATTTTTATAACATAGTGTAATTAAATTTGTAAAGTTATGTCTAACGCGGATAAAAATTGAGAATGACGCAAAAACTATAAAGCGTAATTTTACGAGTATGAAACCTGCACCATTTTAAAGATCAAATAATTATTTATATTTTAGTATAAGTACGTGTTTTAGTAATATCTGTTGTTTTATGTATAATAAATTAATAATGCGTCTAATTTCGGACAGCGCTCCTTGATGGCCAGTCCTATTACTGGGTACGACGCGTTACGTGAGCTCAGCACAGAACACGCAAGCTAACCACTCAAGATTGTTGGCAGTCAATAGCGCCTTAAATAGTACATTTTCATGCAAGTGAAACAAAAACGGCCGTTTTTGACACTTATGCCTACTACTTTGGATACGAAACATTCTGAGACCTGTTTTAACAACTTAAAAATACTTTATCCTCTTTGTAACAAACGTGACGTTGGATTTTTTAATATTTATTTTCTATGCCAGGCTACGATTTTTTATTCAATGTGGGCGCCACTTGGCCGTTAGTAGGGCCTTCGTCTTCCTGCCCCTATCCTATGTTACTTGGGGTCGGCGTAACACGTTTTTTTCTTCCATTCTGTCCTGTCAGCCGTCACGCTATCACTAGCTCCCTTTTCTTTCATATCACTCCTCACACAGTTCATCCATCCTTTCTTTGGCCTCTCTCTCCCTAATTTCACCAATAATGTATAATTTTTTTTTAATTTTGGGGCTATCAATTTGAGCATAACTTTACTATTTAGTTTTTGTTATGGGGTACAACAACTGAAAAGTGAAAAATAAAAAACTGACACACACTTAGTGAAAATTAAAATACAACCCACTTCCAAAAACACTAAAACATGCAAAATAACTTTAATTTCGGAAGTCTGTGTCAAGTGGTGTCAAGTAACGAAGAATCAAAACATGTTTTAGTGGTTTTTAAGGCAGTAAAAAATATTTTAATTTTTTCTTCATGCGCTTTGGGGCTGCCCGGTGACCGGCCGGAAATAGAATATATAAATTGTGGCGGGCCCTTATCGCCGCACTTATCCACACTCGTGCAAAATAGGTGCATCCGATTATTATGTATAGTGCGAAATTACTAACGAGTTCCTCGTACAAAATAAATACCACCTAATACCAATTATCCAACACCTTTTTAATTAAGTACTACATAGCGAAAAAACATCTACAAAGTCTTCGATAGAGTAATACTCTGCAGAGTAACTAAGACGTTAGATGAAAGTCAGTCAAGAGAGCAGGCAGTATTCAGAAGCGGATACTCGGCTTTAGACCACATTTAAGTTAGCAAACCATTATTTGAAAAAAACAAAGAGTTCAACTTCACCTTCTAATGCTGTTTCGTGAACTACAGTAAGGCTTTCGACACCATAGAGCATGATTAGATTTGGCAAGCACATAAGAATCAAGGTGTCGAAAATAAATACATCAGAATACTAAAAAACATCTGTGATAACAGCAAAGCTAAAATTAAATTAGAGAAAGAAGGAAAGGAGATTGTTTGTGATTGTGTTTCTTGTGTGAGGTCAGGAACTTTGCGGGTACTCTTCAATGATTTACTTGTATTAAAGTTGATAATAAAACTTGATTTATTTTAGAAATATACAATTATATAGGGATATAGAAATAAGTCTAGTGAAACGACCAGTTCGTACAACGCGCTGTCGACGCAGTGTCGCTGCTCTCCAGCTGACGGGCCGTATAACCCGCTCCCGCGCCTCGCTCCCGCGCCCTTGCCTTCCCCGCGCCCGCCTGTCGTCGCTGTTGCTGTAGTGTGCGTGTGTCACGGGGTATGCGCGTGAACATGGCCCCCGGGTTGGAAGCACCCGCTTCCAAAGGAGTGCAGCGGTGGTACGTTCTTCAGGAACCTCTCACGTCATCATCGGGTAGTAACGGACATAGCTTCGTGTAAGCCCGCCGGATCAGTCCCGTCGCTGTTTTGACGTCGGCGACTCTGGAGATGCCATCGTGTCCTGTGAAGGTGTTCGTGACTCTGCCGAGGCGCCACTTGAGTGGTGGCAAGTTGTCCTCTTTTATGAGAACAAGGGTATCAGGTTTGATGTCTTGTTCCTTATTCTTCCATTTAGTTCTCATCTGAAGCTCAGTAAGGTATTCCTTCATCCATCTCTGCCAGAAGTGTTGTCGCAGTTGTTCTACTCTTGCGTAGCGTGACAAGCGTAGTGTTGGCGTAGTGGTGAGGTCATCAGAGGCAGCTGCAGTGAGTGGCCGACCGATGAGGAAATGTGCTGGAGTGAGTGGGAGTGAATCGGTGGGATCAGAGGATAATGGGGATATAGGGCGTGAGTTCAGAATAGACTCGATCAATGCTAAAACTGTACTGAACTCTTCATAAGTTAAATGAGCGTTACCCACCACTCGACGGAGATGGTATTTGCATGACTTAACCCCTGCCTCCCATAAGCCACCGAAATGAGGAGCGTACGGCGGAATAAATGACAATTTAATGTTTTCATTTGCTGTATAATTGATGATAGAATTATAGTTATTATTTAAGAATGAACTAAATTCCCTTGAAGCTCCTACGAAAGTTGTCCCATTATCAGAGAATATCTCTGCAGGTTTACCTCGTCTAGATATGAACCTTTTTAAAGCGAGTATATAGGCATCGGTAGTAAGACTGGTGACTAATTCCAAATGAATGGCCTTTGTAGGAAAACATATAAACAAGCAAATATAACATTTTTCTAGTTTTGCTCCTCTACCTTTACGGCTAAGTATGAGCAGTGGTCCAGCATAGTCGACACCGCAACGATAGAATGGAAACTTTGACTCTAATCTCTCAACTGGTAAGTTGCCCATCTGAGCCTTTATTGTTTTGCCTTTTATACCAGTACAGACGACGCATTGACGGGTTATCTTTCTAGCTAAATTCCTGCCACCCACTGGCCACCACTTTTCTCGTAAAGTGGATAATAGTAGTTGAGGCCCAGCGTGCAATAGACGATGATGTTCGTATTTGAATAACAATATTGTGAAGTTATGTTTACTAGATAACACTATAGGATGTTTTTTATCGAAGCAAAAGTCAAGAGAATTCTTTATTCTACCGCCTACTCTAATAAGGCCTTGTTCATCTAGGAATAAATTAAGACCGCTCAAACTACGATTACATTTTATTGGTAAATTATTTTTTAAACATTCATATTCGCGGGAAAAGGATTCCCTTTGTGACAAGCGAGACAAAATAGTAACCGAGCTATTTAATTCCATAACTGATAACGCACCGACCGCTCGGTTTGACTTTGATTTAGTTCGCGTATTCGAAATAAAACGCAACACATACGCCATTGTGCGTTTTAAACGATTTAGCGATGAAAACCTATCGAATAATTTTAAATTTGTATCTAATTGGCATACCATTGCAGTGGTGTTTAATTTAAGTTCGGGTAAATCGTTAAAATTAATATCACGACATATAGACGTGAGACCTTTTTTCCCAATTTGAGTTATGTTTAGGACGATGTATGACGATCAAAATAGAAAGAGGAGTGCGCCAGGGCGACCCCCTCTCACCGAAACTTTTTACAGCAGTTCTGGCGGAGGTCTTTCATCAGTTAGATTACGAAAAATGTGGGCTATCCATTAACTGTGAAAATTTATCACACCTAAGATTTGCGGACTGATAATCTGATAATCCTCTCGCCAACTAGTAAAGGCCTGCAGATGATGTTGAATGACCTAGATAGAGAAAGTCACAAGGTGGGATTAGTCATGAACACAGAAAATACCAAAGCTATGACAAATGGGAAGCAAGAACCTATCAGGATCAATGACAACCTAATTGACTATGTCAATGAATACATGTAGGTACCAGGTCAAATAATTTCTCCTTTAGATCTAACCACAAAAAAAAATTGACAAGCGTTGGAAATGCTTGGAAACAGTATTGGAGTCTGAAGGAATTTATGAAAAACAGTGAAATTAGGATAAACAACAAACGGAAACTTTTTCGTAGCCAAACCTGGGCAATCACCACAAAAAGCTAGAAACTTGTCAGAACTCCATGGAATGAAGTATGTTGGGTAAAAGACTATCCGATAGAATAAACATTGTAACCATTAAAAAACACACAAAAACAAAAGATGTCATAAAAACAATAATAAAGCTAAAGCGGAAGTGGTTAGGCCAGAGGTAGTGAAAAATGGTCAAAGTGTGTCATGAATTGGTTCACAAGTGACAAGAAGAGAAAACGAGGCAGACCATTTAGAAGATGGGTTGATGACATTAAAGCCATAGCGGGTGGCACATGGACAAGAGTAGCCAATGAAGAGAGACATATGGCCATAGTTGGAGGAGGCCTTTGTCAATTAGCGGCTTAGACAGGGCCTCGATGGAAAATAAAATGATTAATGAATAAGTGCATTGTTTGATTTTTTATTATTTTTTCATTCAGCTGCATCCGGTTAGACTGGAAGCCGACCCCAAGATAGTTAAGAAAGGCTAGGCAGGCAGGCAGATTTTGAATGAGTGCATTGTGGTAAAGTGAAACTTTTAAATTTTATAATAAATAATCCTAGTGTAGAACGTGAACCCATTTATTCGTTTTTTTTTTCCAATTGCTGCATTCGCATTTCTATTTATTGTTTACACCACTTCATAACATATAATATAATAATAATTTATTGGCATAAACAAGAACACACATTACATTGGTCGTGAAACACTGGTGCCTGTGGTAGGTAAATTAAAAACCTGTATTACAGGTCACCAGAATTTCACCTCTCAGAAATTGTTTCACATAGAATCATTGAATGATACCAATAATTAAGAAAAATACAAGGTAGGCAAGCAAATTAAAATAATTGTGAAATACTGTGTGTAGGTGATTGTTGTGTGATGGTGTGTGTCGTGTGATGGTGTATGTGTGTGTAAAATGTGTGACTGTGGGATTAGGTTAACTATGTTATTACCTGCAGCAGGCCTTCTGTTGCAGTATACGACTGCTTAAGGAGCCAATCCTGAACAATAATCTTGAGATTGTATTGGTTAAGTTGGTGCACAGCTAATTTTATATGGATATTATTATAGAGATAGAGGCCAAGGAAAACAAAGAATCGACAGCTGAAAGCTGTATTGGTAGAAACAGATTTGACAACAAGGTGGTTACGACGCGTAAGCGCTGGTAGATACTGCGTCAAGGAGTGTTGCTTGATGACGATTGCCAGAATAAATAATTGTCGAACAGTCAACACTTGGCAGTATTGATAAAGTTCGACTGTGGGAAATAAGCGGGGCTTGAAACAGCAAACCTTAAGGACCGCTCTTTGGGCGCGCTCAGCTTTAATAAGATTAGATTTCGCAGCACCTCCCCAGGTGGTGTTGCAATAATTCAGAATTGATTGGCATAGCGCTTGATAGACCATCTTCATAACATCTGCATTAGCGGATTGGCGCAATTGTTTAAATATATATATTAGCTTGCGTACACGGTTAGAGAGGTGTTCAATATACTTTTTGAATGTTAAGTTACCGTCTATCACTATGCCAAGATACTTTATATGCGTAACTTTTTCTATACTCCTATCAGAAGACATAATTTTGAGGAGTGCATCAGTTGGGGTTGTGGAATTGCGAATCGAGAAGCTAAGTAACTTGGTTTTTGAGACATTCAGGGTGAGTAGATTAAGATTGAGCCAGTCACTAACAGCATCAAAACCCTTCTGTGCAAGGCGATACGTTTCAGCCCAATTTTTCGAGGAAAAAACGAGTGCTGTATCATCTGCATAAGAAAATATCTCACCGCTTTCAATTACGAGATTACACAAATCATTTATGTAACACAAGAAGAGGCTTGGTCCAAGGATGCTGCCCTGAGGCACTCCGTAAGCAATTGGCATCGACGAACTGATATGAGACTCTATCCTCACACACTGAGTTCTATTTTCAAGGTAGCTTTGAAATAAGGATAACTGAGTGCCTCTAATCCCTAGATTCTCCAGTTTTCTCAAAAGGATAGGAATCGAAACCGTATCGAACGCTTTTGCGAGGTCTAGAAACAGAGCGACACATTTTTGGTTTTTATCAAGCTTTCTTACTATGTGATCCACCAGGTTATGTACTGCATCGGATGTGGATAATTTTTTACGGAATCCGAATTGATTTTTTGATAGTAATTTATGTGACTCTAAATAATCTATCAATCGAGTGTTAATAATTTTTTCTAAGATTTTAGATAACGCTGGTAGAACCGAAATAGGCCTATAATTTTCGACACGGCCTCGATCCCCTGATTTGAAAATAGGATGAAGAATGGCTCTCTTGAACAATTCGGGAAAAATGCCTGTCCTCAAGCTTAAGTTGCAAACATAAGTGAGCGGAGGAACAATAATAGTCCTATACTTCTTTAAGAAACCCGAGGAGATGCCGTCATGTCCAACTGCACAGTCGTTTTTCAGTGACATTATCAAAGCATTGACTTCTGCGTCATCAGTTTCAAGCATTGCAAAAGAATCCAGCGTGGCAGCAACTGGAAAAGGGGGCGAGGGAGCTATGTTAATTTTTTCCGCGAGCTGTTTCCCTATATTTGCAAAGTACAAGTTAATACCGTTCACTGAGTCCTGTTTATCCGCGCAAGTTTCCAATAAAGCACATGCAGAACTCTTTGATTTGTTGGAGTTTGTGATCGATTTAATTGCTTTCCATAACTGTTTGGAGTTTTTGCCAGCGGTTTCCAATTCCTTTTTTTCGTAATTTATTCTTGCTCGCCTTACAAGAGACACACAGTAGTTATGGTATCTTTTGCAAGAGATATCGAGAACTTCATTCTTGGGGTTTTTCTTATATAGTTTTTTAAGATTATCTCTGTGGCGAATACATTTTAATATACTCGGGGTGATCCATGCTTTAATAGGTCTACGTCTTCTTGAGAGCGGAATAGTGGAGGTGTTCGCAGACAAAGTATAGGCGATAGGCTCTATAATCATATAATACAACTTATATTAGACTGTCTGAATAAAAGCTATTATTATATCAGTGCGAAATAGGTACATCCTATTATGTACGAATCTCGTACCTACTCGTACCTATTTCGCACTAGTGCGGACTACATTTTTTTTGATTAATTAATTATTGTAAAGTTAAGGACTACGTGGGTTGTTATTTTTTTTTTCTCTCTTACTGACTAAAACGCACCCCTGTTCCTTCTAACGTAACTCTGCTACGAATTTATCCGCGACCTTCTTCGCGACCTTCTTAGTAGTTTTAAGTTGAGAATTTCGACTACTGACAAATGCTTGCACTGACTGGATAGGTCCACTCAAATAGTTGTGGTTCTTTCTTCAAAAGACCATTACAGACACTAAGCTGCATGGTCCTCATATAGCATAATGTGAATACGAGAACTATGTAGGTCGTTATATATTCACGTAGATTTCATGATTGTCTGGCAGATTGAGTACTTTTGCGACCTACTCAAATGCCCACTTTGGTATTGTTCGTCGGTTCGTTGAGTTGCTCAAAGTTCTGAGTTGAGCTTCACGATAACTGACAAATGTACTGTCTGAGCAGGTCCACTCAAATCTGCGGAGTGCTTTCCTCAAAAGCTCATCTCAGACACTAACGTACATGGTTCATATATGATTTGACCAGTACAGATTGTATAGACATTAAAAGAGACTTCGACCTCTGAGTTTGTTTCGGTGTTTCTTCTCAAGATAGTCAGTTAGGAAACACCGGCTCCATCTAGCTTTAACTGACAAAAAAATGTTGACGTGTAAAAGTGTTGTTATTACCTATTTGCAAAAATAAAATCATATAAAAGTAATTTTAATACCTCTTCATACATTAGTTTTGATTTAGATTCACAGCAGAAGTTTAATTTGGATTGCGTGGGTCCTATGTAGTATATGGTACTATGTAGTATGTAGTACTATCGTGCAGATTGTCAACAAAAAGTTATCTCATTTGCTTTAGTCTATACTATCTAATAATAAATCCTTAATCGCAGTTCTATTTTCTATTCAAATACGTTATAAAACTTTGAGAGTAATGAAAGATGAAAATCCAGTTGCCTTTTGACTTTCAACGGTTGAGGCAAAATTGAGCGCTAGATATCAAAAAACTTTTTTACAAAAAAAACAACCGACTTTCAAAAAAAATACACTAAAAATTAAAAAATAACTTTTATTTCGGAAGTCGGTGTTTGTAATTTACTTCTTCGTTATTTGACACCGACTTCCGAAATAAAAGTTATTTTTAATTTTTAGTGTATTTTTTTTTGAAAGTCGGTTGTTTTTTTTTGTAAATTTTTTTTTTATTTTTCACTTTTTAGTTGTTATACCCCACAACTATAAACCCCAATAACATGGAACGTGGAATTTAAGCATTTGGAGTACACCAAAACGTCATCGAGGTAAACGTATCTATCGTTTTTGTTCAGTTTCTCAAAAATCGCTTAAGCAATTTCGATAAAATTTATCTGGATCCACCTCGGAAGTTTATTCTTTCGGATAAAAAAAGAATTTTGAAAATCGGTCCTCAACTGACGGAGAAATCGGCGGACATACATAAAAAAAAAAAAAAAACATACATACAGTCGAACATAGAACCTCCTCCTTTTTCGAAAGTCGGTTAAAAATGAATTTCTTCTCTTCTTTCTAGATACATTTGTGACTTTTTCAATAACTGAGGAAGTGAGGAACAAAGTATTAAATTAGTTTGGGTCAGAGAAATACTTATTCTCGTTTTTACTAATGACTCTACTCCAGTTATTATTGCTATTGTCTCGTGGTCGCAAGAGCACTCTGTGCGTAAGATCCTGGGTTCGACTCAAAAATAATATTTATTTATTTATTGCTTTTCAGTTCTTTTTCGTTATTTTATGACTTTTTGTGGTTCGCATCATCCTTAAATACTCTGAGGCTAATTTCTAATGCTTCATCATTCCTCTTGTCACTGAGCTGATGATGTAACCACCCTTTCTTGAGGTTCTCAAGATATTGACCAGTTGAGGTTACCTCCAATACTGTAAAGTCGTCTTTTCTTCAAAGCATATTAAGTGGTTTCTGTCACGCAGTTTTTATATCTTATTTAAATATAACTTCTATTGTTTAGGAAAGGTATGGTTTCCATCATCAGCTCAGTTACGTGATGTGATGATTCCTAAATGCCTACCTTTAAGTTATGAAAAATAAACAGAAACAGTATTCGTGCCCAATTTTCAAGGGTTTTTCTCAATTTTATCAGGATTTCATCATTAGATCCTGTCTTCCTTGATATGGAACCACTCTTGAGGTATACCCTATCTAACATAAAAAGGATCATCAAAATCGGTTCATAAATAACAGAGTGAAGGCCGAACTACAGAAACACTATTCGTGCCCACAATTTTCGAGGTTTTCTCTCAATTTTATTAGGATTCCATCATCAGATCCTGATTTCCTTGACATGATACCACCCTTGAGGTATCTAACAAAAAAAGAATCATCAAGATCGGTTCATAAATGACTGAGTGAGGGCTGACATACAAAAAAAAAAGGTCGATTTGAGAACCTCCTCCTTTTTTTTTCGTCGGTTAAAAAGAAAAGAATATAATAGTACTCGTACAGAACTATAAAATAAAATTGCGCTAAGCGTGTTCACATGCATCGAATGGGTTAGGTTAGTTCAGAACTTGATGTGTGTCAGACACCTAGCGCCATTTCCAGATGGCACCCTTTTTTTTTTTTGGGGCTGGCCAATTATCCAATGACTTCTCTCGCTCAGGGTGGAGCGAGAGGGCGTGTCAGACTCTTACTGACTAATACCCTGTTCCTTCCCGGACCTGAGTGCCCAGGGGTGCGGTAACTCTTTTTCATGTTTTGCTGACAACTCTTTGAGGCGCGCGTGGAACACTACGCGCCGTCAACTCTCGGGCCTAGTGCTGATCGGACTGCGAGCTACACCAGTTGGCACCCTGCTGTGACATACGGACGAAGGTATTTTTTTTTACTATTGATAGATACGCGTATGACCACTATCTCATCTGATGGTGCGATGATGTGGTCGAAGATGGAGCACGCTTGCCTAGAAGTAACATAATTATTCACGCTTGACTTAATGACTCCCAGGTTGTAGCTATCAGGAAACACAGACTCTGGCAGGGAATTCCACTCCTTAGCACGCACAATGAATAATAAATACTGATATACATATGGTTTTTTAGGAAGTAATGTCTTTAAAACATAGATATATAAATATTTGGATGACTGTGTCAATCTTCAAGGTTAAGCAATGCTGACCGAGGTCGGTCCGTGGATGGGTGACCATCCATTATTTACTGAGACTCCTCATGCCTCGGCAAGCACGTTAAGCCCAGTCCCGTAAGGTCCAGTCATCATTCATTCAAATCTTTGACAGTCGTTGCAGTAGTCCGAAGTCAGGAACGCTGACACCAGTCTAGAGAAGGTGTAACTCGATCGTGTTACCAAGTTACTGGATTATGATTACTCAACTGCTTCTGCTAGACTGAAAGCCTACCCCAACATAGTTAGGATAAGTCTAGTCCAGGCAAATAAGGTGACACACTAAGATAACTCCTCGGTTACACTCAGTTGCATGTGTAGGGTGTAACGGAAAGCTGTGGTCATATTTTAAGAATTACTGCTACCCATCGATAAGAACAACTGTCTTTATGGAAGTCATAGGCAATTTTGAAAAAATTTTTTTTTTTACTTGCTACAGAAATGTTGGACATCTCCTAGCGTTTTGCAGAAAAAAATGACGGAGAGTTTCCGACGATGACGAATCGTGGAAAATTCAACTTTAATACACAAGTATTGAAGTACACTATTACAATTAGGCAATGCGTAGGTTTTTTTTTATTTTTTTTTTTTATTTTTTTTTTAGCGGATAAATTCGCACCCCTGGGCACTCAGGCAGGAAAGGAACAGGGGTGAGGTTTAGTCAGTAAGAGTCTGACGCGCCCTTCCGCTCCACCCAGAGCGGGAGATGTCATTGGATGATTTCCTATCCCACAAAAAAAAAATGTACTGTTAGGCAATAAATACTACTAGCGTACTTCAACACTAGTGCAGTTGAATTTGCCACGATTCGTCATTGTCGGCAAAACTCCGTCATTATATTCTGCAAAACGCCAGGAGATTCACCCGACTGTGTATGGAAAGTCCTATTCTTTTTTTGGGGATGACTTCCTTAGAGAAAGTTGATCATTTCCATGGGCAGAAGAAGTTTTTAAAATATGATCACACTTTTTAGTTACACCCTGTATATAACTAGCCTTCGCGGGAAGATCGTGACCACATAGCTCGGGCCACGGGCTTTCTACTTTACGCGAGAAAAAAACCGATAAAAGCCTTTATGACTTATCGCTCACAAGCTTTTAAGTTGAGCTGGGATCGTATCGAAGGGTGCAATTATTGTCGCCACTCTAACACGGATTGTTGTGTGTGTAAGTGTTACTGTAAAAGCCCGAACTGCGGTAAATCTTAGGATTTACCGGTAAATCATAAAAGTAAGGTGAGGTGGTCGACGGTCGGTGGTTTAAAAAAAAAGTGTCCATATTGGAGTGCCCTAAATTCCCGAGTTCGCTTCGCTCGCTCTTGGATCTTTAATTTCGGACATTTACCGATGTCTGCGGTAAAGCCTAGGATTTAGCGACTGAACGCCAGTAAAAGTTAGAAATTAATTATAATTATAGAACAATTCGGACTTTTACCGATGAGACTTACTAAATCTTAGGATTAACCGCACGACCGGTAAATCCTAAGATTAACCGCAGTTCCGCGAGACGATCTCCGGCCACCGTAGACCCGGGCCTGCGGACGGCGAGCAGTGGGTAGCTCGCCGTTCGATCAGCACCTGGCCCGTGAGTCGACGGCGCGTAGTGTTCCACGCGCGCCTCAAAGAGATTAGTGTCTGCAGCCACCACTGACCGGGCCCATCGTGGCCGGTGCCTGCATGCCTAGGGCTTTCTGAAAATAGGTTACCGCACCCCTGGGCACTTAGTCAGGGAAGGAACAGGGGTGGGTTTTAGTCAGTAAGAGTCTGACACACCCTCCCGCTCCACCCAGAGCGGGAGAAGTCATTGGATGATTCCCCCCCCCCCCCTCCCAAAATTAAACCGCAGTTCGGGCTTTTACAGTAACATAAGTACTCCTACGATTTGTGGTACGGAACGAACCGATGTGAAAGACGATAATAATTTAGGCATGGAGTTTTAAATTTACGATATGGTGAGTAAATGAAACTTACCTACTTACTTAAAGGGCAAATACCAGGTTATATTAGATTACCTAATCCAAGAGAAATAGCTTACAATTTCCAATTTTATTAATAAATTATTCGCAGTTTTTAGATAGTCCAAGGCTTACCTACTAAGCCCCGATTTTTGAAATAAGTAGATATTAGAATATATAAATAGAATTTTAAAAAAGGGCCTCAGTCATAAATTATTAAATTGAAGCTAAACAATATTAAGAGCCCAAAAATAATGTCTGAAATTGAGCTCGAAACGCATTAAAAAGTTAGACCAATTACAAAACGAAACAGCTGCCATGACTGACGAATGCTCAATTTCCACAACTGTACGACAAAGTCTTTAAACAGAAACTTTCTTACTTTTATGTTTAATTCGCCGTATGTGGCTGAATGAGTTTTTGAACGAACCATTAAATTGCGTCTAGAATCGTTCAAGTTGAACTTTTGATTAATCGTATGTACTTACTGAGTTTAGCTCCGGAGCTATTTATTAAGTTGCCGACTTACGTTAGACTGGGGGCTTTGCTTAAGTAGGGACTTGATTCTCTGCGGTGATATTCAAGGTACTTAAATGGTTCTAAAATTCAATATCTTTGAAGATTTGATTTTGAAGATAATGTTCGTAATCAGTTTCTTTGAATCTTACATGTCTACTGAAAAAACATACCTACAAGCACAGTATGAATATGGACAGTATGGAAACTAAGCCTATTTGTTGAGATAATTAACTACGCTCCATTAGAGAGCTAGGGTTGTCACTGTTAATGTTTGGAATTTTTTTTTATGGAAGATGCTTCAAAGTTGCCGCGCAATTTTAAAAACATTAAGATATCCCACAAAGGCCCACACCCTTTTTTTTTTCACGCCACTCAAAAATTTTCATGGTTTTCGAGGGTGTTAAAGTGAAGTCAAAATGCGCGGCGCTCGGCCGATAGCTAGTTAACCCTGCAGCAGCGCACCTTACCGCGTTTCAACCTGAAAATGCGTGTGATGTAAATGAAAACGGAACGAACGGTTCCGTACCATTATTTATAAAAACGGCAAAAAAATCACGTTTGTTGTATGGGAGTACCCCTAAATATTTATTTTATTCTGTTTTTTAGTATTTATTGTTATAGCGACAACAGAAATACATCATCTGTGAAACGGACGGACAGTGGACTCTTAGTAATAAGGTCCCGTTTTACCCTTTGGGTACCGAACCCTGAAATGATTTAAGAATGAAAATTACGACGCTCTATGTGCAGTAACCTAGACTTGGTACTTTGGGTGTTCTTGAAGTGTTCTGTTTGAAACCTTGTTTCTAGAAACATAAGTAAAATGATTGTGAAAAAAAATTCGTTACTTATTCTTACGATGCCCAAGTAAACGGCTCGACCGATATTTCTTTTTTTTGTATATTTGGTAGGTATGAGAATAGGTCGTAAAGTATTTTTCACCCTCCCACTCCCACCCCCCATTTTTAAATCACAGAACAACGTTAGCTGGGTCAGCTAGTAATATAAAAAGTAAGAAACTGACTGGCTGACTGATCGATCAATGCACAACTGAAACCACTGGGTCTAGCAGCATGACATTTTGCACAAATGTTCCTTATATGACGCAAGTGTGCACTATGAAGGGATTTTTGGAAATTCATCCTTTAAGGAGTTTTTTTTTTTTGGGGTGTGGGAAATCATCCTATGACTTCTTCCGCTCTAGGGTGGACCGGAAGGGCGTGTCAGACTCTTACTGACTAAAACCCACCCCTGTTTCTCCCTGCCTTGAGTGCCCAGGGGCGAGGTAACTCTTTCGAATTTATCCTCAACCCCCGGGCATCCTTTAAGGGGTTAGAGCGAGGGTTGAAAGTTTGTATGAAACTTCGCCATTTTTTTTTTCGTTATTCCACGCGGGAGAAGCCGCTGACAGTAGCTAGTTTTACAATAAAATGGCCATAACTTCTAACAAACGCAGAAAACAAGCAAAACAATAATATTGCGCCTCAAAAGCTTGACTTGTGGCTTCGCAAACAAGTGTTGCGCGGTCTGAGGTATTGTTTCAGACTAAGTTTTATTTACTTAGTTTGAACTTAAGGTTTGTGCTATATTTTATTCTGAGCCACTGTCAAACAACACAATCAAACTCGAGGTATTTTGTTTGTGATTTAACTTTAAACTTTTGTGTAAACCGGAAAGAACTTTGTTTAACAATTGGTGATTCACTTTATCACCTTCAAGTACAAGTAAATAATCACCAAAATAAAAGTAGAAGATCTAAATTATTTGTTTATTTGTAGAAGTGTATCTCTGGAACTTACGAAAGTTATTTTACTAATGGAAGGACACATTATCACTAGTGCCATAAATAAATATTATAAAACTTTTTTTACAAAAAAAAACAACCGTCTTTCAAAAAAAAAGGTCACTAAAAATTAAAAAAATAACTCTAATTTCAGAAGTCGGTTTTAGTATTTAATTTTTTCGTTATTTGCACTGACTTCCGAATTCAAAGTAATTTTTTAATTTTTAGTGTATTTTCTTTTATGAAAGTCGGTTGTTTTTTTTTGTAAAAAAGTTTTTTTTTATATTTCACTTTTTACTTGTTATACCCCAGAACTAAAACCCCCAATAACATGGAACGTGGAATTTAAACATACTTGTAATTGGAGAAAACCAAATCGTCATCAAGGTATACGTATTTTTCGTTTTTGTTCAGTTTTTCAAAAACCGCTGAAGCAATTTCGATAAAATTTATATGAGACCACCTAGAGAGTATATTCTTTCGGGTCAAAAAATAATTTTGTAAATCGGTCTACAAATGACAGAGAAATAGGTGGACATAGTAAAAAAAATCCTCCATCTTCGTCCACATCATCGTTTGTTATCAGGTGAGATAGTGGTCAAACGCGAGCCTAACAACGATAACAAAGCTTTATTCCATGCAACATAACACATACTTTAAAAAGTATGCAATAATTAATTTCAAATAAATAAATAAATTTCAACTCCATTTATATTAATATTTTTTTTTTTACTTGTATGAGTGACTGAGTGACATACTAGGCTACTCTTTATCCCGGAAAATATATGGTTCCTGTTAGACAGAATCCGGCAAAAACTAATAAACAGAGATTTCTACTTTTAATCACTAACTAGCTTTCTTTTTCGTTTAATAAAATTGCGCACTTCAATATTTTAATAAAGTGGAATGTGTGGTTGCCGGAAATTAATAGCAAGTCCTCCGACTGAGGGATTATATAGCAGCGTCCACTGTAAATGAGTTCGTTTGCGAAGCGTGGAGAGAGATTCACGCAGACATGAGCGACAGAGACAACCAAAATCGGATAATTTCTATGGCTCTGTACCTCAAAAGGAAATTACAAAAAAATGAAAATTGTTTATTTTTTTAATTTAGTGACTTATATTTTTGAAATCGGCTTCACAAACAGTTTATTTTGATCAATCCACAAAAAAAAACGACTACACTAACGTAATGGCGGCCGCCATTTTGTTTTTTTTTTCAAAATTACACTTACCATACCCACATTATATCCATACATACTCTCGAAAAACATCACTTTTTTAAGAGGCCGTACACGAAATTTTGCCGATTTCGCTGATTTACGTGATTTTATAGACGTGATTTTACAGTTAAAATAATGTATTTCTAAAAGTTTTAATACACAACATGAAAGATCATTTCTATAATGATCTAATGTATGAGTCGGTTTTTTAAATTTTATTACAATTACGATTAATCGACCACAAACCGACGACGGTTTTATGAATTTTTGCTGTAAGTAATATCACATATACGAGTACTAATCGTATTGACGTCTAAACGGTATAAAATTAGAATGTAATGCAAATGTCGTCTAGATACAGGGTGTAACGGAAAGGTGTGGTCATATTTTAAGAACTGCATCTGCCCATCGATACAAACAACTTTCTTCAAGAAAACCTGAGGAAATCCACAATTTTTTTTTTACCACCCATACAAATATTGATCAGCTGATGATAACTTTCTACGGAACGTCCATTTTTTTTTTTGGGAATTTTCAGTTTTTCTTATAAAAAGTTGTTCATATACATTTGCAGAACCGGTTACTATAATATGACCACACCTTTCCGTTACAGCCTGTATAATGTATGAATCACTTTTTACCACTTTTATATAAATAAATAAATTTTTATTGTTCATAAAAAGAGTAAACATCCATCATTTACATGACACTGAAACCCCACACTAGGATACCCTGTGTCGTGGGGTTCAGTCTCTTTCGTCTAAGAACAGTATACAGTATTGTGTTTAAACTGGTTCTGGATTCCGTACATTTTATAGCGAAAAAGTAAAATGAAAAAGTAAAAACTATAATAATACTGAAGGTTTCTAAAAATGTTACAGCTGCTGACAGCGCTTATGGCATCCTGAGAGTGTATGTGTGTATGCGTGTATGTGTGTATGCGTGTATGTGTGTATGCGTGTATGTGTGTATGCGTGTATGTGTGTATGCGTGTATGTGTGTGAGTGTGTTTGAGTGTTGATTTTATGAGAAGTTGGTGCAAGTGATGGTTAGAAGTAGTGTGTTTGTGTGTGCATGGGTTATGAGTTTCTGAGGGTATATGTGTGAATAGGTATATAAAAATTTGGAGTTCTTTTACTCAAAATTTTTATAAAAGTGGTAATTCTATTTAACTTATTCAAATTTTAGAGAAAATGGGCAAAGAATTGCTTTTAATTTTGGCTATTTAGAACTCTCGTTCATAAAATTAAAACAGCAAAAAATAAACTTCAGTTCACCATCAATCCATTTCTTGAGAAAAAAAAAAATAAAAAATTACGAAAATTTGTTTTTTTTTTTTTTTTTAAACAACCTAAATCTCGACTTATAATAATACGCAACGCAAGCTTCCAATTTAGAAAAAAAAGCTAGCTAGCTCATTAGGTAGCTTCAATCATAATTGAAATGATCTTTCATGTTGTGCATTAAAACTCATAGAAATGCATTATTTTAACTATAAAATCACCAAAATTTTGTGTGTGGCTTAAGTCGATGTGTAAATTTAAAGTATGTTGGTGGGTGTTCCTCGAGTGTACATTTTTGCTCTGATACATACACCGTAGATCAAAATGGAAGGTAAGAAAAGTGTAGATAGGCAGGATGATTATCAAAGTTCATAAGCATAAACAATAAAATTAGGGTTGGGTCCAAAATAAATCAGGAAATCTCTAAACACAGTTTGCTAAGGTACGTGCCCGAAACTGTAAAAGATAATGAATTTCTTAATTTAATTATCTTTGCTTAGCATTAAGTTGAAATTTATTATTGTAATTAATAGCGTAATTACATCAGAAAATGTAGATCCGTTAAGCATGTAATTCAGCAAAATAATTTAGGGAAACTTATTCACTAAACACTTTTCGTAAAATTTTAAAGCCGTTATACATGGAGGCCTTCGCTTTATTTAAGTGTATCTCTACTTGAAAATAATTACAACCATTACGTAGGTAGAAGTGTTTAATAAAATTGTCATTAGTAAGTCTAAGTTCTTCAGTACCTACCTTTCGTTATATGTAACTGTAATATATGAGGAATGACTCACAACTAACAACACGGCTCGCGAATGTGGGAGTCTATGTTCAAGTGACTTTTTTGTTTTCGGGAAGATACCTTCGGACTTTTGGAGAAAATACCAGGGAGTGTGGGATTCTTACCTCACTAAAACCACCACGATGATCACCATCAGTACATGGCATGACAAGCCCCCGTTAAGGGCCTTCTCGCGGTCCAGTGGCGCCCTCATTGAATAAAAAATCGTAGCATAGCACAGAAAATAAATATTAAAAAATCCAACTTCACGTTTGTTACAAAAACGGCCATTTCTGACACTTTTGCCTACTACTTTGGATACGAAACATTTTGAGACCTGTTTTAACAACATAAAAATTCTTTATCCTCTTTGTAACAAACGTGAAGTTGGATTTTTTAATATTTATTTTCTGTGCTATGCTACGATTTTTTATTCAATGAACTGGACCGCGAGAAGGGCCTTAAGTTGTTCCGGTCTTTTCATGTCAGTAGTTGCAGTAAGTACCTATACAATTCATTCCCGGAGCAACAGGTTTGCTGGAACAAAACTTGCGCAATTTATATGTAACCTACCACTAGCATCAAGCTTATTCCTCTGTTCGCTCCTTCTGGGAATACAACTATAATGTTATGTTTTACTTACCTATGTAATACACCTCTGCCTACCGGCGTACACTACGTGTCATGTTATGTTAAATAATTAATTGAACCATCCAAAATAACCTTATTCATAGCATAGGCTCGTTTTTTGGTATAATGAATAAGAATATTTTACGTCTACTACGCATTTCGATTCAGAATTTGGGTCACAAGTCACAATAGCACGTGAGGGTTTGGCTTTACTGGATATTGTGATGGAAATCCGAGATTATACTAAAAACGATTTCCGTTCAATCTACATAGGAGTACGTCGCCGTACCAAGCCGTCACGACTCACACTTATATATGTCGTTGTATCATCAATCATCCCACCGTTTGATGTTTTTCGTTTTATCTAGATGTCTTCATAAACTGATTGCGGTACTGCCTTTGTGTCTATTAATGGCTTTGGTACTTTACTACACCTGTTTCAAATGCCATATTCGTTTTGACGTTATCAAAGTAACAAATGTCTACCAAATTATGAGAGTTCAATGTTTGTTCAATGATATAAGTAGGTACTTAGGTAATAGCATTAAAAGAGTTCAATAGATTACAGACTATAATATCTATAAAACTTTAAAAACAAAAAAAAATTGTCTCTTACTAAATATATCTACAATTGCTTCTCTCTACCATGCATTATTCCAACAACAGGTAGGTATATGCCTTTTATCTCAGAAACAAATTGGAATACTTGGAATGGATAGTATTATTTTAGCGAAATAGGCGATTTATGAAAGATCATACGAAATTGAAAGGTGATACGCATTCGAGAGTGGATTTGATTTCTCGTCAACAACTAAAGGTTTTCATCTTTATAAGTTGTTGATATTTGTTCTTCAAGCTCTAGAGTTAAATTGCTTTCTAGTTTAATCATTGAAGTCTTTAGTAATGTATTGGCATGACTTTTGCAGATTCACATCGTTGAAGTTCCAAAGTTAGTTTTGGGCCAGGTTATTTAGTCAGATTAGTTATTTAAAGACAGACATAATTCAAGGTATTTACTAAGCAAGTTCGTACTTAGCTCCATCCAAATTTCCAACTCCCTTTGATTACGACGTGAATGATAGAAATTTGTGAATTACGAATTTTAGAATGCGCTGAAACCTCGTTGGGCACGGATTAACTTAATTTTAATAAGAATTTAAAGCATTTTGATGGAATTTAGGCAAATCGCGTCGACTTGCGCTTTTCCGCCGCGTCCATTGTGGAATTCGTAATTCTTATTATCATAATCTATTGAATCTTTTCAAAGGATTAATTCTTTTTGCTCTTAACAATGGAATTTTACAATCCCTCGATTTTTCTAATCCTTATTATGAAACGTTTATCCGATTGTATTTTTCTTTTGTGTAATTTGGTCTTTTTTGTGACAGTAAATTGATTTGTAGCGGTTGCAACAAAGTGTTTTAGGAATTGTTAGTTAATAATCTAAAATTGCACTCATTGTTTAGCTTGATATCAGAAAAAATTCTTCATAGCTTCAAAGATAGTCTGAGATTCTGCCTACCAAATGTAAGATAACCTAGACTAGCCGCTATCACACGATACGACCCTTCGAACCCGAGAATCTACGTAATGTCTTCCAAGTAATTACTTGGTGTGATATACCTCTTCAGTGCCTCGTAAAGGTCGCCCCGACCGGAATCCTTTTAGGCAACGTAACTCAATAGTGTTTAAAATCGACTTACCCAACATTATTCAATCAAGACCATTTGCTATAAGGACTGGCGCATATTGGCGGGACGAAACCATCTGACCTGGATAAATGTATCGCCATTAATTTAAAGTTGCAATCAAAGACGTAATCTGGAATTCTGCACATACTTATATAAACTTATGTTTGCCTAGAAATAGACACCTCGTGCATCAATTCTGACTGTAGTGAGATTGTGTTCACAAATGCCTATCAAATTATAATAAAATGGTAGTAACCACCACGGATTAAAACACTAATATAGGGACTTAAATTGTGAGCTGTTACATTGATTATGCTATGGTCGTAACTATACTAAAAGAAAATACTTACGCTTTTAAGTCGTGTACCAATGATATTTTTAAAAATGTAATGTTACATTTATTTATTTGGAATTAAGACGCAAGTGTGCGCTTTTGATGCACTACTACTTATTGTTCAGTAATAAGATAGATGTCGTGACTACTCTAGCTCGCTGTTCATTGTTTGCTCCGGACTGGCTGCGGTACTCGCGGCTCCATTAGTACGTAATACAGCGTGATATGCTCCCACAACCCGATCCATCGCTCCGCTCAATCTGCTGAACGCCCTGATTGCTCAGGAGCCAGATGTTGACATATTTATCTATAGCAGTAATCTATGTTAAATGTTTGCATGAAGTTTTGGCTTGTTGCGCGCTTTGGTGTTTACTGTAAGTGCAGCAAGCAATTGTTATACAAATAAATAAATAATTTACGTAATATGAAAGGTCACTTACATCCCATGCCGTGCCATTCCACCAGTGAGCTCTGGGCCGGGGCCTATTGATTCGTATCAGAAATGATATTGTTCGTAAAGCTTCGGGATACCGTAAATGTAGGTCGTAGGTCAACGTTAGTGGGCAATTGGATAAATTGGATAAAATATATGATAATATATATTATCTTTATACTAAAATTTGAAATGCCAGTTTTATTAATTTTCTAACAATAGCAGTTCGGGCTTGGTTTTGTTGTATTTTTTTCTGAGAAAATAACTGTACTGATTTGGATGAAAGGTAACAAAAAATCAAGCCAAATTCTTGAAAAATAAATACATAAATAAAATACCTACATGAATCTCACAGGCCCTCTTAACAGACGATAAGTAGGTTTATCATAATTATAGTTCTTAATGTCATAAAAAATGTTCAGTTTTGATGAAAATTTCATAAGTCAGTCGCTCACAAAAATAATGATGGACCTATGTCTACCTAATTTAATAATAAAACGTCACTGTTATTATAAATACCCGGGCGTCCGGTCAATATGATATGTGCATATTCAATTATTGGCTGCAGCTATCCAAATATGATTAAATATTAATGGCGACTTTCAATGATTCACTCTAGTCCAAACACTAGTATCTACTGATCCGTAGGTGCCAAATGTGGAATAAAATATTAAATAATAAATTATTCCACTAATGGTACCTGCGAAAAATATTGATAGGTGCCGTATGGGCAATACCTCAGGTGCCATTTAAATGGGTGCCCAATGTGGAATACCTCTATTTTATCTTTGAGTATCTATTTCTCTAGTTTACCGTAGATTTCTAGAAACAACTTTATCACTACGGCTTTATTGGAAACTGTTCAATTTCCATTCATAAGACACAAACAATAAATGTATCTTTGAATAAAGCACGAATATATCTTGCTGGAAGAGGTACTTCGTACTCGGAATGCTACTTCCTACTTTAATAATATTGTCTATAGGAATGTTGTAACTTAATCACACCAAAACAGCTGAAGGGATCTGAATGAAATTAAGCACAGAGACAGATTCTGGTCTGAAATAGCACATGGCTATTCCAGACGGAAGTACTAATTCCACACGGGTGAAACCGCTGGCAGAAGTAAGTAAGCCATAACATTTTGCTGGTAAAAAGTATTTTAGCTCCTGAAATGGAACAGTACAGCAGTGTAATAAAAATGTTACCACGTCTGGCTGACTATGCCTCATTTGGTATAGCCGTATAGAAGATGTTAAATGAACTATGGAAGGGTCTGTCCCCAAACTGTCCCGAAGCCCTGTGGGCCCCGAACCGAGCAACGGGTGTTAAAATTCGATTGAGAAAAATCACTTCTCGCTCGCTCGTTTTGTTTCGTTAACTTAGCTGTTTTCGGTGTCCATCTGGGAGGAGCGAAGGGTTATGTAGAACTTCTACCTAAAACCCTACGGTTCCTGCTATCAAAAGTTGGGGCCCAGGAGATACAAGGTACAAGATTTCGGGGTAAAAACTTCAAAAGGCGCCTGCACTTTTAGGGAAAAGACCAAAGCGTGTAGGGTTTTTACCTCACTAAAACTACCCCAGTTACCACCATCAGCACCTGAAGGGGGTTCCATAACCTATTAACCCCGTTTACAACAGTTACAACACCTGTTAGGGCATGTCCCTGGGGAAACTGTAAAGGGGTCTCCCCTGAGCCTGAGCTGTACCCCTATTCACCGAGTGACGCTATGGAAGACGGTAGCACAGTGATCACGTGCTGCTCGTCTTGTCTGGTGTCACTCGGTGGGTGAACAGCCGGTCGATTCTGTTCACAGCTCACCGTGAAAACTTAGGTGGAGTGAGCGTAAAGTGAACTGTCATTCCACCTTGATTGTATGGATTGACAGCTCACTTCACGGTCACTTCACCTAAGTTTTCACGGTGAGATTTTACAGAATAGCTCTACTGAACCCCACTCTGAACGAGGTACCTATTTTTTTTTTCTCACCAACTATAAAAGGACCTCCCCTCGTATTCTGAAACACTCATCCACGTCTTTGATCATCGGATGGCTTTTTATGATTGATTGATATAAATAATAAAAGCCAATCAAATTCTTTGTCAAGATACAGATTTGACAATGTTTTCATTAAGACGTTAGTTAGAAAACCAGCAATTAACTCAAATTGCTGGTTTTCTAAAAAAATTTTACCCAAATCTTAATTTGAAGCCTATACTGACTATATTTTTGAGAACTTTCCTGTTTCCGAAACACATTTAAAAATTAAATCCTCGATAGAACTGATCGCCAAACTTACCTCTAACATTAACCTTTAAAAAAAATGCCGTATTACTAAAATAAATATATTATATTATATTAAATATATTAATAATAATAAATTTATAACAAATATAATGAATCAAATCTTAACGCAAAACTATTTTGTTTTAGATTTTTAATAGCTAAACTCAGTTTTGAGTAAATCGATTTTTAAAATGCTTCATAATTTACAATAAATTGAAATTATGACGTTGCGCATCTTTTTCTTTTTTATGCAGTCCGTGAGCGAACGCGCTTTAGGTCATGTCACGACCTTAAATACACTGTTGAGTGCATCGTGGACCTTAACTGAACAGGTTAGGTACATTTTCCGTTTAATTAAATTGGATTGAAATAGAAGTTCTATTTCAAGATCACAAGATCTAATTAAAGAAAATACCATAATATTATTTTATACCTGCAAACATCGAATACTGCAAGATTTAAAAAAGTACCAGCAGTAGACGTAACGAAATGCAGGTATTCGTGGAAAGGAAAACTCATAAAAGCAGGAAGCGAAACAACACATGTCATGCATTTTATTGAAAAAGGAAACAGCACATGTGCTATTGTGAAATGGGAACCGCTGGGAATGTTTTCCTGGTCGGTGGTGTAGACTTCGCGCGCTAAAGGGTTAGGTCGCGGGTCATTAACCCCGAATTACTTTTCAGATGAAAGTAAACAGGTCATTGGTGGTCCCTATTTATACACGTGGTTATGCCTACCTACGCATGTAAAATTTATTGGGTGTCCATTATACAATTGTTTTGGCATTGGTGCCGATTCTCTTGTTCAACAACTTAACTAAAATTAGAGAATCACTATCTTTTACTAAAAGGCAGTGCGAGAAAAGGACGGCTATAGCTATGAACTAAGTGAGAGATGTCAAACTAGTTTCTGCCTTGCGCTTTACCGTGTTTTTATCGACATGTTTTTACGTGTACCTACCCTTAATTCGTATGCAAATATTAGTTCAACTACATTTGACAGCTCTAATTTACGTCCGTCTCTTTCTTGTTCTATTAGAGAGAAAAATATAGGAATAGCCATATTTAAGTTTAGTATCTAGCTGGACTTTAGCTAGAAAATTGACTCACATGCTACCCTTACCATTATCGATCCAAGCATTTACAAAACATTTTAAAGTGACGAGTTTAATACCTTAAGCCTCACTTCTCAATATTTTCGAAAAGTTCCTAAAAGTACAGTTACAGTTAAATCACACAGACGAAAAAAATTCAAACAAGCGAGATCACAAAAAGCTGAACATTTTGCATTCAGGCGATATCAACATCGTTATCTCTAATGTACTTTCTATATCGTTTCTTTTAGGTCTACAAAAAGGTAGCTAAAATAAGGACTCTGGAATAGCTATCTCTTACAATGCCTATAAACCTACATTTTTTATATATTTTTATTTTATAATTTATAATTATAATAATAAAATTTTATTATAATTAAAATAACAGTAAAGACATTTTTGCAAAAATCTATGTTTAAGTTTACTAGTGTCATTTGCTTGAACTAGGACATCCTGTGTTTCAGGCGAGATTAGGTACACATTATGTGACAATCACTGTAATAAAACAGTACAATATAAAATAAAACAGTCATCTAATAGGTATGCAAATAAGGTATAAAAGTAACCTAAAATCTAAGTATATTAACTTAGTGAACTAATTAAAAAGAAATATTACACCAAACAATCTTTATTTTAATACAACTAACAACTTCTCTGTATCTTCATAGGTCAAACTTTGAAGAGCTAGCTTGAGAGTTTTCTTGCATTTTCTATAATTTAGGGAATAGATGTTTGCTTTTGCATTTAGTCTGTTATAGAGTAGTGGTCCAAAGAAAACATAAAATTTGGCCGTGAAAGCATGTTTTGTACTATTTGTAGGGCAAACAATGTCTTTGGTGCAGCGCAGACGGCACCCTTTTTGTGCGATCGAGTCTGCGGCGTACAAAAAGTCTGCATGGCGCGCAAAAAGTCGGTCGCGGATTTTTCACAGACTCAACGCACACGACGCACATCTTCGATCATTCTGTCGGCAGAGCTGTAGGGACGTAGACGCTATGGAAATCGTGCAGAGATCGCGAAGTATTATTTTGTACATGAAGTACAGAAAAAGAAGTAGAAATAGAGAATTTTGGGTACATCCTATACTTTCGGAAAGATTACTGAAGGGACAGTTCCATACTAAACATTCAATTCTGAAACAACATCCGGATTTTTTTATTAAATTTTATAAAATGTCTGTTACTACATTTGATGAGTTGCTATTTATTTTAAGACCTGCTTTGACTCATTCAGAAACAACAATGGTCTGTTTTGTATTACTTGAATTAACATCGTTACATCGACCTCTGGCGCCATGATAATAGATCGCGTGCGTTACGTCCACCCCTAGCAAATGCAAATTGCCGAATAAAGTGTGCGCCGTCTGCGTTATGGCTCAATTACACCTTCCGATTTCAAGGGACCCAATTTAGGAACAAACTAACTAGGAAGCAGGAAGCGAGCTATTACACTATCCTAAATTGAACTCCTTAATCGGGCTCCTAAGTCGGCAGTGTTGCCAACTATTACAAATTCGAGTCCCTAGACAGAATATCAAAAGTTGCTATAAAGTCTCTTAAAAACTGATTATACCAGGAGCGGACTAAAAAATAAAAAGAGCGGACTCAGGTTCTTTTTCTGGGAAAGGGACTTTGGGAAATTTAATTTAATTTTAAACACATACAAAAATTCTAATAGCCCATTTATAGCGACAAAGTCGCTAAATTGGCAACACTTAGCTCTAAATCGGAGTGATGCGATTACACTATCCTAAATCGTACAGAATTTAGGAAGTTAAATCGGGACCTTTCAATCTCACTAAATCGGACACTAACTGCTATTACTCCTTCCTGTTTCCTAAATTGGGTCCCTTGAAATCGGAAGGTGTAATTGAGCCTTTAGCGCGCGTTGAAGCAAACGTTCAATTTTTTCACACACTTTTTATGCCGAGCGGCGCGGCGCGGCGCGGTGCGGTCTGCCCGAATTACACGGATTTTTTGTGCGCCGGACTTTTTGCGCGTCGTGTGCGTTACTGCTTATAATTGCATAGGTTCTATTTTCACAGATTAAAAAGTGCGTCACGGATAGTCTGTCGTCTGCGCTGCACCTAAAACTTTTTATTTCAAAATTATAAAAAAAATATATATTTGAGACTCATTGAATTATCTAACTTGCACCCAAAAATTGACCCTCATATTTCAAATTTTATTTTTACCTTACACTTCCGTGTTTGGGTCACAGATATTCATGTGTGTGCCAAACTTCAACTCAATCGGTCCAGTTGATTCGGAAAAAAAATACTGTGACTGACGGTCAGACAGACAGACACACGAGTTTTGTAAGTATGTAAAAATCAAGAAGAACACAAGGTACATAAGCAGCTACACAAGAGTCTCAGTCGTCTTCATGAATAAATTTGTTGTTCCCCCGATTTCGTTCGAAGTTCTTCGACTCAAAACGTCTAACTGCCATATTTATGGCCGAGGATACCTATCTATTATTTTATTATTCGTGCACTTTCGGAAAAGTGTCCTAAGAGAAAATGTTCCTGTTACAATACAGGTGACTTTTAATTTGTTGGCAATCTTTCAGGAAGTTAAAATATTATACTTTTGAATATAAAAACTTATACTTTATGGGATCAACGCACTGAAATATCAAAATTGAAAACTATGCTGTTCAGTACCTATTTATTTATTATTTATTTATTTATTAAAACTTCATGCAACACAAATGTACAAAGGCGGACTTAATGCCTTAGGCATTCTCTACCAGACAACCAAGGGTGGTGGAGAGATAACATGGCAGGTGCATAAACTGAAAAAAAAAAAAACCACCTACCGATTACCTATGCAGGTAATCGTACATTTAGCGTAGGTATTTAGTACTTTTACTCGACATTAGGCCGCAGCTGATTTTTTGTGCTTTCATGGCATGACGGGGCCCATCGTGGCCGGTGCCTGCATGCCTAGGGGTAGCGGATAAATTCTGAAAATGAGTTACCGCACCCCTGGGCACTCAGGCAGGGAAGGAACAGGGGTGGGTTTTAGTCAGTAAGAGTCTGACACGCCCTCCCGCTCCACCCAGAGCGGCAGAAGTCATTGGATGATTTCCCACCCCACAAAAAAAAAGGATATCTGCCATAGTAGGTAAAAGTAGTTCATAGGTATTTTGGTGAATTAAAAGTTATCCTGGATATAATACCTACATGTGACTATCATTTTATTATTATTCAGTTTTCTGACGTAAAAGAGCTCGTCTAAATTACGTAAAAGATGGAAAGTACAAAAGGCTCCAAATTAAATAAACAGAAGGCAATAAACAACAATTTCCGTCAGAGCGGTTCGAGTGTTAATTAGGGTAATTATTTATCTGCTAATCAAGTCATTAGTTAGTGTAGGGAGATACTGCCATCCATTACGGCGGCTTTAGACTGCATTGTGTTGGAGACGTATGTTCGCGACCTATTTGCCCATGACTTGGTTATGATTAACGTCTAATTAAGTGTTGCGTTGTGTCACGTCATACCTGAGTAGGCACGGAATGTGAATGTTGTGGAATGCTGCTCAAACACAAGATTTCTGAAGAAGAATTACGGGCCCATCACAAGTTAAACGAAGGTCACCAATTACAACAGCAAACGCGCGTATATATTTGTCACATTCATTTTGCGATAATTTATGTTTCAGAAACTGGATCTTTGGGATTTGCAGCTTTGTGGACTTTAGTTTAGGGTTCAAGGGGCTTGAGAACAAAAACCACGCATGTCCATGAAAAACCATGTTGCAGTAGGAAAATCGCGGACATGCTAACATCCATACATTACGGGTCAAATACAGAACTTTCTTTTTTGAAGTTAGTTTAAAACAACATCCAAAAATGCATTCGGTGGTCTACAAAAACAGTTCAAAGGAACAAAGCTCCTACCTTGTTAGACAAGAGACGTAAAAGAAACTAAACAGAACAAAAATACCTGTGTTATTTCCTTTGTTTACCTGTCTTGGAAGCACTAGGAGTTATTAAGGAGCTTTGTCGTGTCGACCACAAGTCTTGAGATAGCAGAAGTATTTGTTTGGTATAAACTTTCTTATTGAAAAAATAATTAACAACGGATTGGTCACAGGGTGTAAGAATAAGTAAGACTTGGATGGGCATGCTAGAAAAATATGACATTTCCACTCGCAGCTATTGGTTTGCGATATTTTGAGTTTATTTTTTGTACAGTCATGGACATTTTTTTTATAATGTTGAATGTCATTTGCACCTCAAACTTTAGACTTTGAAGTTTAATGAGCAAGTGATCAATGTTTATGCGATATCTAGATAGCTTGAACGTTGTCAAAAGTGGAAGGTAATTTCCTAGAATTTTTTTTACCTGACTTTTGATTTTTTGTCACTGTCACCTACTGTCACCCACGATGCGCCCACTTGAAAAGTAAGTGGGCAACAAAACGCGCTCAATCTTGAAATGGATTTCGTACATCATTTTCATTCTCCTGCCCTTATCCCTTTTTACCCATATCATTTTTCACACAGTCAATCCATCCACATCCATACACAAGACTTTCCTCACGACATTTTCTTCATTCTTCCTCATCACATGCCCATACCACGACAACCGATTTCCACACAACTTTTCATTTAGCGGTGCCACTTTCGGATTTCCTCTTATATACCTACTCATTCTTAATTCTATCCATGCGCGTAAAACCACATATCGCTCTTAGCATTCTCATCTCAGCTGCATGCAATTATATGTATATGCTTTTCATTTATCCCTTTTGTAGCCCAACATTCTCAACCATACAAGACAGCAGGTCTGACCATTGTTCAATCTTCCCCTTAAATGCGGGAGTTGCAGATAGTCCCGGTGACCTGCCTTCATTTCATCCATCCAGTGTTAATTCTGTGCTTAACAGTCCGATCTATTTTGCCATCGCTTAGCACGAGTGAACCGAGATACCGAAAATCGGAGCAGACTGGGAGAAGCGCGCCATCTAGCACTACAGCTTCAGAACTGGAGAGACCGCCGAAATCGCAGAACATGTATTCAGTTTTGGTTCTGCTGATTTTCAAGCCAACTTTTTCCAGCTTCTGTTGCCATTTCTCCAATCTGCTCTGGATCTTAGGTCCATCTTCACCGACAAGAACAATGTCGTCGGCAAACAACATGCACCAGGGTGCCTCCTCCTGTATTTCCGACGGTAAAGTGTCCATAGTCAACAGGAAGAGGTAAGGACTTAAAGCCGACCCTTGATGCAAGCCTACAGCCACACTGAACTCATCGGTGTTGCCAGCAGCCGACCGGACGTAGGTACTAGATTGTCTGTACATAGCACGAATCAACTCAACATACTTCCCAGGCCAACCTTTCTCTTTCAAGGCCCACCACAACACATCTTGAGGTACCCTATCATACGCTTTCTCAAGATCAATGAACACCATGTGCAAGTTCTTGTGCACACGTCTGTACAACTCGCACAATTGACGGAGAGCAAAGGTGGCGTCCATTGTCCCTCGACCTGGCATAAACCCAAACTGGTTTGGGGTAATCTCACTCTCCTCTCGCAATCTTTTCTCTATCACTTTCTCTCATACTTTCATACTATGTAACATGAGCTTTATCTCTCAATATTTGTTGCAGTCCTGTACATCCCTTTTATTCTTGGAGATGGGCACTAGCGAACTATATATAACCATTCTTGTGGGATCACTTCTTCATACAACAACTTATTGAAGAATAAAGTCAGCCACATATATCCATCCTCTTTTAAACACTTTCATACTTCCACTGATATGTCATCAAGGCCCATAGCCTTTCCATTTTTCATACTTTGAACTGCATTTCTTACTTCATCCATGCTAATTTCTCTCACCAAACCCATATTTACTTGTACCTCTTTGAGCACTCCATTCCATTCATTCTCTTCGTTCATCAACTTTTCAAAGTAAACGTTCCATCGTTCTTTTATTTCGTCATCTTTCGACAAGTCTTTACCGGTTTCATCTTTCATACGTTTTATATGGGTTATATCCTTCGTTCTCCTTTCTCTTACTTTTGTAATCCGGTACAGCTCCTTCTGGCCTCTAGGGCTGTCCAGTAAATCATATAACTGTTCCTGCGCCTTAGCCCTGGAAACTGCAACAGCCTTTTTTGCCTTTCTCTTCCATTCCTTATAAATTGTCTGTTTAGCTTCTCAAATTATCATTTCCGTATTATACATTCTGCAATACTTTAAACGCAATTTTCTTTTCTTTAACAACCTTTTGCACATCTTCATTCAACCACCATGTATCCTTTTATATCATGCCATTCCCTTGAGATTCTCCAAACACATCTTTTGCAACTCGCCTTATGCAATCCGCCATGTCTTCCCAACATTCATTCACAGATTTTTCTTCCATATTCTTCATTTCTATCATTTTACCTTTCACTTGACTCTTAAACATACTTCTCATTTTCTATCATACGCCATCTGATTTTGGGTGGGGGCCGTTCTTTGTTCCTACTGGACGAGACCATGACTGTTACGTCCGATGAAAATGGAAGTCGTACAGATTGCTGTAATAAGTGCTCTTGAAATAAGAAGAAGAAAAATGAAACGAAAGAAACGTTACTGGGTGGATCCCATATACATTGAAAGATTGTTTCAAGGAAAATTTTACAGTCTATATTCTAAACTACGTCAGTATCCTTCAAAATTCAGTCACATTGGAACTATTTCTCACCGTATTGTCACGTCACCATGATCAGCCCACTCCCACTCCCGTGTATCATCATAGCACTCGAATGGGTAACAAGAGTCACGGTGACAAAAATCACAAGTCAGCGGCTAGCTTTAGGTACTAAAATTTGTTGAGTATACAGGTGGATACAGCAATTGATTTGGAGGGAATTTTTCAATAATCAGATAACTTTTACCTCAGGTATAAAAAATGGCGGTTTGACAGCTTTTGCTTACCTAGAAAATATGTAGACTATTGAAAAAATAGCCCTTCAACAATAAATTGTCCACGATGTCTTCAAAATAAGTAGAAAAATGGAGTTTGTTGACCAGCAGATAAATAACTGCGGGTAAAGCGAGACTCGCCAAATTAAATTCAACGTTGCCATATTTAAATAACGTTTCCAAGAAATAGATTAAAATCAGCATATTAAGTTAATATTGAGGTCGCTTGAAATATGGACCTTAACAGCACACAGGCTTGTTGACCGATTAAAGGTGATGCTAATTTAGAATAGGTTTGATATTAAAAAGAAAATATCGGTATTGTCTTGTCAATGGAATAAGATTAAAACAATTATTTAGTATTGCGTTCCCGTGTTTTCTTTTTAAACGCCACAGAGCTACACTACACGCCCCCAGTCCTTACGGTACCTTCACCCCGGACCAAACAAATTGTCTTCGAAAAATCTGGTTTTTAATGATCTAAAATAAGAATAATAATGCTTTTGTTAACCCTTTTGTTTTTAAAATCCCTTTCATATTAAATGCAAATATGTAGGGAGGTTTTTGAATATACTAAGTGTAATTTATGAAACAATGTTATAGGGTCGCAGTGAACGCAGGTTTGACATTGACGTGGGACCGTCGTAGGACAGTAAACAGCTGCTCCAAAAAGTTTATAGGATGTTTATCTAAATACATAATGCTTTCATACTGCGTTCTAGATTAAACGATATTAAATTGTTATAGCGGCTGCTACGCCGACGAAAACCGGACAAATTGGAATAAAAATATGCATAATAATTAATAGTTTTTGTATCTCATCAAGACGGGTTGGTCTTGGATGAGTGTCACGTACCGGATGAGTGTGAACATTTTTAGAGTTCCGTACGGTAACGGAGCCCTATTGCTGTCCGTCTGTCCGTCTGTACGTCTGTCCGTCGTCTGTCACCTGGTGATAATGTTAATTATAACGAATACTTTACTAACAAATACCAATATTAGGTATAGAACCCCAAAAGTTGCGAAATCCGACACGCACTTGACCGGTTTTTTTTCAGTGTGCCTATGCTCTGAGCACTCGGTGACATAGAAAATAGCTTGCGCAAAGAGAAACAATATATACACGTGAATCCACACAGGAAGCCAAAGAAGACCTGCCTTCGTGAAGTAGAATATCTATACTAATTACCATTTGGCATACGTCGACCGTATGCCAAATGGTCACTTAACGACACAGTAGAAACGACACACATGCCCAGTTTCTGACTCGAAAATTATAATCAAACGCGCAATTGATTGAAAGCATTTTTAGCAGCCCAATGGCATCGCCTAACTTTTGTTTAGTTTGTGACGCGTTGATAATTTATTTCCAGGAGTGATACTGGCCTTCGGTCTGGATTCCACCGAAGTGTCATAGCTTAGATGATGTCTCGAACTACTACTACGTTTGCGGTTCTGCCATCTGGCCAATCAGCTTCTAAAGTAATAAGCCTACTAGTTGTTTGCTAGACATTTCCTTTGCTCTCCGCTTTCGTAGAAACCCTGCCGGAGGCTATGTGTCGTGTCAATGTAGTAACTCACAAATACCCACTGTATTTGACATCCGGTGGGCTACTAATGAAAGTTTCTGTAACTAGGCTGGGAATTTGATGTCGACCTAAATTACTTGCGTCCAAATAGTGTTGAAAATAATCAATTTCAAATGAAATTAAATCAGGATCATCATGTCATCGGTCACGTTTACTTCTTCCATTCTCCTCTGTCAAAAGGCAGTAAAAGCTTTATCTCTTTTATATCATTCCTCACACAATACATTCATCTTTTCTTTAGTCTTTCCTTCCATATCCATCCATTTATTTATATTCATAAACCTTTATTCACATTGTTTTCATCCCACCAACAAAAACAGACGATTCTTTATGTCACTGGCGCCACTTTGAATTAAAGTTGAATTGATAAGAAAAACCATAAAAAGAAGAGAATGATCTTATGAAATAGTTCATTCATGAGGCATCTAATGTCAAATCAATAAAACTCGGGCACCGATGAACACTGGACAGGGCCCGGCCAACTGTAAAAATTTAATGCCCCTGTACACTATCGATCCGCAGTGTACGAGAATTTCACACTTGCCACGCTAGTTAGGACTCATTTACCTTATTCATTAGACCGTACAGGGTCAGAAATATTCATCGAGCACCAATTTTGGGAACTATTGAACTTTTACATGTTTATACACCAGAACCGAATCTTTCTATTGTGTCTTTCTTCTTGAATGGGCTCATCATCATCATCATTATAGCCGAAAGACGTCCACGGCTGGACATGGGTCTCCCCCAAGTGTCGCTGCGTCTTCCGGTACGCGGTCGCCACTCCAGAACTTTTCGGTCCCATCGACCTTCTGTTCTGTCTTCATTAACATAATCATCATCATCCTGGCCTCATTATAATTAATTTGGAGATCAGCACAGCATGTCTTCTTCTGCAATACATTTGCATTTACCTTCATTTCAATAGTCACCTCTTCTGTAGCCATGTCATGTTTCACACAATCCATTCAGGGCCTTTTCTTTTTTTGGAGCAAGGGAAATCATTGTCAAATGATTTCTCCCGCTCTGGGTGGAGCAGGAGGGTGTGTGCTCTTACTGATTAAAACCCACCCTTGTTCCTTCAGTAGCCTGTGCCAAGAGCCGCGGTAACTCTCTTTCGAATTTATCCGCGACCCCAGGCAGAACCATCCATCATGATCTGGTTGTCATATTAATAAGTTATTAGTATTAAAAAAAGAACAATTGTTTAAATTCATATACAAAAATTTCGTGTTGTGCTGTTGACTGTTACTCTTTCTCGTTTCCTCTGGCTGGAGTTAATCTTGAATGTCGATTCAGGTCATGTTTACCATAACAATGCATTGCCATTGAAACTGAACCAACTTGTAAAAAATGAACTCCAAAGGAAAAGAGGAAGTAGTTCTAATTTAGCTTGCAAGAGTTGATCTGGACATTCATTATCATCTTCATCATCTTCCTGCCCTTATGCCATGTTACTTGGAGTCGGCGCAATACATTTTTTTCTTCCATTCTGTCCTGTCAGCCGTCACGCTATCACTAACTCCCTTTTCCTTCATATCACTCCTCACACAATCCAACCATTTCTTTGGCTTCCCTCTCCCTCTCCATCCATCCACATTGCAAGTTAAATAAAAGCTTGCAAAAAAAAAATACAACGAATCAGCGACCCGTACGTTAACGCGCAGCTCATATGAAAGCTTCGTTCTTCAGCCATTCTTGTTCTTCTATAGTGTAGAAGATTTCATCGGCGAATGGAGGCACACTAGGCACTAATATACTTAGAATTAGAAACTTATAGGTTCGATTGATACGATGTAGTGATCAAAGGTGTGCTTCGCCATGCGTGAAACCCTATCCACTTCATTGTAGGCTTGTACCTAAGATTTATTTAGCTAGCAACACAAGTATTGATAGACATCTGAGCATCTATAACGAGAGTATTTTTGTATCATGTCCAATGGAATGAGAATGGTACATGATAATACATAATTATAATTGAGGTTATGCCACACGATTTTTATGAAATACAATTTTTATGAAACTACATATCGCACTATCGCGTCGCGCCTGTCTGCGGGAGCCTTTAAACATTTACAATTATTGTTTTGAAAGCTGACCAAAGCTCTGTTAGCAATCTTCGATTGCAGGCGATGAAGCAATAGATCAAACCAGTAAGAATCAATTTAATGTTGTTTAAAATAACCGCAGACGAGCTCTTTAATTAACGAAAACAATCTCTGCACAGATATGTACAGTGGCAAAATTGAGTTGTGCCTCAAAATATTGCCATAAAAGGCTTTGATTGGATAGGATATCTATCGGGTCTGATCGAGGCCCTACCCGCCCCGTCCACAAATAATTTTGCTAAATACTGACACAAACTGTGCCAGTGGGACATCGAAAATAGCTTTATGTTACATAAAATCTGTAATGGAAGTGGAGGGGCTGCCGGACTACCGCTGTTTAATCTATTATTGAATGGGCGACATGTTCATGTCGATAACCTTTCACCGATAGATGTTGATGCCTTTTTACGTTGTTACACATAGTTTTTGTGGTCGCTACGGTCGTTCGTGTCATTGTGTGACGTGTTTTGTTATAAAAACTGACTTTCATGGCCGATCTTTGTCTAAAGTTGCGTGGAAAATAAGGTTGATGACTTTAAAAAATCATTTGTTTGTCAGTTAGTAGTTATTACTTACTAAAAGTTTTTGGACACGTTTTTTTCTTTTGTCACGTAAACAAAACATTGGGACTATATAGATTATAGTGTCGCGTGACCACGTTTTACCTACAAGTGACGTAACAAGCCCCCCCACTCCTGAACTTTGATGCGTTTTATGCAATGCATACGTAATTTTTTATTGATTTGGTAAAGAAAAAAATACGTGTCTAATATTTTTTTATAATAATCTAACTTAGGGACGGACTAATATAAATAATAATAGAAATCATCCATATTAGAGTATTTTTTTACTATGTTTTATTTGAAATTGGTTGCCTAGTGGCAACCAATTTCAAATAAAACGTATTGCGCACGCACGCGTGTTGGATTACGGCCCACACCAGAAGGTGTGGGCCGTAAACCACCACGCGCACAGAGAGGAGGCCTGTGCCGCAGCAGTGGGGACATTAAAAGACTGATGATGATGATGATGGTTCTCTTTCTAAATTAACTGAAAATGACTAATCGTTTAATAATTAATTACATCGTTAGTAACAGGGTAACTGTTACTAACGATGTCATTAGATTGAAAAACATGAACTCACAGCCAAACTCTCCTCACAGATGAGATTTTGACAGAGATTTGCGATGCAAATCTCTGTCAAAATCCTAGCTCAAACTATACTCAAATATTTACATTGTGCTATCATTACAGTGACTTACAGAAATGTACGATATACTTTGAACATACCTAATTATTTACATTTAGAACTTTGCAGATACCTATATCATGAAAGAAAATTACAACAATGTTTTTCTTTCTCTTGCCCTGTTCCAGTCGAATCTTACATTAAAACTTATTCATCGAAAACCGATATTTCGAACTGAAAAAACGTTCCTAAGGTAAAAATATAAATAGAGCGTGGCATCGGGCATGGCATCATCTCAACAAATGCAGTTAGGCGCAATCTTCTCCTAATCCAGTCGCCCGCAAATCTCATCGCACAATCTAGCCTATTTGTGGTGGACGCCGCTGCAAGCCGTCCTTTAAAACAATATCTTGGCTTAGCAATATCTGAGCTCTTATCTCTATAAAGGCACTCCGTTCAATGGCGCATTCTCTTTAGTGTTTCATTTCATTCAGCTGGCGTCCCATCAATTTTGTTGGTAGGTACCTATTTGTTTATAATATTTTGGTCTCGTAATATTCTATCTATTTACAGTCAGAATAATAAATGCCACTTGCAGGCTTTAAAACGATAAAGTGTATTTGACAATTAGATAGAATTAACCGTAATAAGTTTCAATTTACAATTTATTTGTGTATGCTATAGTCCTTTTTTTTGTGGTGTGGGAAATCAGTCAATGACTTCTCCCGCTCTGGGTGGAGCGGGAGGGCGTGTCAGACTTTTACTGACCAAAACCAACCCCTGTTCCTTTAGTTGCCTGTGCCAAGGTCTGCGGTAACTCTATTTTAAAACCCGTGACCTTACAGTAGTCTGATAGCTTTAGATAGCTTAGTAGGTATGCCTAACTGAAGGAACACACGTAAACGTAGACCTTGGCCGTGGCACAGGCAACTAACTGAAGAAATACGGGTGGGTTTTAGTCAGTAATAGTCTGACACGCCCTCTCCCATCCAAAAAAAAATGTGTGAATAGGAACAAAACTTTGAAGGTTCTTTTTAGGTTATTTAGAAATAGTTTATTTATTCATGAACGGTAAAAAAAAATAAACTGATTTTTTGCTAGAAAACAATATTGTAGTACCAAAGTGAAAATCCTAATCAAAGTTTTGTTTCCAATCACCCCTGCATTCCTATTCACCCCGTTTGTAGGTAGGTACTGTATTCCCATCTCGAATAGAAAAGTTATGTTTGAAAGTATGCAAATGGTATACATATTTCCACATACAACTGCTAGATACCTATATTATTAATTGACTTAAGTTAAATATTTTGAAATCTCTCCTGTGGCTATACTCCTTGGGGAATATCTACATAGGCATCATATTATGTTGTGTGTCATATTTCAATTCTGTGAAATTAAAAAAAGTTTTTGAGTTTTTTAATGGTCTGTTTTCTACGTGTGATTTGTTCGTGGGTATTGTATTGATATATACTAGAATACCGTCACGAAAGCCGTCAAAAGGGCATCTAATAAAGGGCGTTATCCGAAATATTCTTTAGATCGGCCACACAATGATAGAGCGATCTTATTGAACTGAGAATATTATGGCATGTGTGAATGGGAACAAAATGGAAAAACCAATATAATTTGTTCCTATGTTGTGACATTAGTTCCGACAGTATAAAGAACAAGTTTTGACTAAGTCGGTACATATACTACAGATGGGTCAATGAAGAAGTGTCCAAGTTCTTAAGGAGTTGAAGAAACGAAAATCGAAATGTGTGTCTCTGTCTTGTACATTACTTAGCGAAGATATTAAATTAAATGTTATCCCATAGCCTAGAGCATAGCAAAGAGTCTCCACGCCCCTTGGCACAGGCAACTGAAGGAACAGGGGTGGGTTTTAGTCAGTAAAAATCTGACACGTCCTCCCGCTCCACCCAGAGCGGGAGAAGTCATTGGATAATTTCCCACCCACCAAAAAATAAAGGTGTGCTGCAGATAACAATTAAAATCTATTCTGTCTGCTAATTGGGCGTGCGACGGGTTAAGGCGCTATTAGTTGCCAACGACCTTGAGTGGTTAGCTTGCGTAACGCGTGGTATGTCCAAAAAAAAACCCAGTAATAGGACTCGCCCATCAAGGAGCGCTGTCCGAAATTAACGCGTTCAAACGGGCGTGTACCACCGGTGGAGCACCGTGCTCCACCGGTGGTACACGCCGGTTTGAACGAGTTAAACGCATTATTAATTTATTACACATAAAACAACAAGTATAAAGCTAAAACACTGAGACTAAATTATAAATATCTTTAAAATGGTGATGTTTTCATAAATATAAGCTTTATACTTTTTGCGTGATTCTTAATTTTTTATCCGAGTTAGACATAACTTTACAAATTAATTACACTATGTTATAAAAATACAATTTCAAATATTCTGAGAACAAATTACGACGGAAATTGTCTAGAGTAACTAAATATTTTTTTTTAAAGAAATAAGACAATTCGTTTAGACGTGATGTTCAATTAAAAACCATTAAAAGTCGTATAACTGCGCCTTAATAGTTGCGATATCGTTCCAGTCTGTCTGTAACGTCTTTACCTCGCCGTGGAAAAAAGGCACAAAAACCCCTAGTTCATCATAAAAGTTTTGATGTGCCTACTGGGGACGTTTACCACTTACTTATTTACCAACCATGGTCTGGTCGACAACGTAACACGAAGGGAGACAGTCAATTATTTAAGAAGCCCCTTATCATTCAGTCGTAAAAGGTCCTACCTACTACAAACTATAAAATAAACCCAAGTAGTGGTAGTGATGAGCATTGAGCTGTGAGCAGGTGTTACTCCACATTGAAGTTTTATTGCCTGTAAAAGTGTAAACCTAGATATTGTTTTACACCAAACGTTCCTAGTTTTAAGTAGTGTTATTAATGACAGCGTGTCATGCATTCCGTGGAAGAAATATTATAGCATAAACTTTGGACTTACCCCTTTTTATGAAAATTACGCCGACAGAGGAGTATGAAAAGTTTATATGGAGAAGGAGTGCAGAAAGCTACTATTTTTATATACTAAGCAAAATAAATAAATAAAATTAATAAAAATAAAAAACATTTATTTTTTATTTTGTGCATTTAGCCAGTGTCAAGTTAAGAAAGTATTTAGCTTTAGACTTAGACACAGAATACTGTCACTTTTTGCCCATTACAATGCAGATGTAACACATTCTAATGTTTTTTCAGTATTTGGCAGCAATAATGAGTCAGCCTTCTCGGTAAGCTTCATTACTATGACAAACAGTGGTGGCCCAGTGGTAACAGCCGCGACTTACAAGTTGTAGGTCGTGAGTTCCAACCCAGGCAGGCGCTTTACTTTTTGTAAGTTATTTCATCACCACTGCTCTCAAACCGGTGAAGGAAAACATCGTGAGGAAACCGGCATGACTTAGAACCAAAAACTCGAAGACATGTGGACATACACCTACCCGCATTGGGCCCGCGTTGTGGATTACGACCCACAACCTCTCACAGAGAGGAGGTCTACTTTTCACACCTTCTGCGAGACAATAAAAAGCCAGGGCTTACTGAAAATCACAGCATCAAACACCGTCTTTTGTTTCACATTATTTGAAATCACGTCCTTTTTCTTTTTTTTTTGAGTTCTGCTTATGTTGGCCGGTTTGATTTTCGAACAAGCCTCTTTACAATGGCATATGAGCATTTTTTTACTTATAGTTTTTCAGAATCTGACGATCCAAATTCAAATCACTTTACTCCCTAGGAAGTTTCATACAACTTTACCTCCCTTATGAGGTAATGCTTTACTTTACGTTGAGATTTCATGATGTGTAATTGGACATTGTCGAGCAGGTGGTGTGAAAAAGTGTTATTTACTCGTATAACCAATTTACAACATTAATATCATTTATCACTTACCCTGAGCACGTACCCGGGGGGTTGAGGATAAATTCGAAAGAGTTACCTCGCCCCTGGGCATTCAGGGCAGGGAGAAACAGGGGTGGGTTTTAGTCAGTAAGAGTCTGACACGCCCTTCCGCTCCACCCTAGAGCGCGAGAAGTCATTGAATGATTTACCAAACCCAAAAAAAAAAGAACCCTGACCACGTGAGTAGGGCTATCACTTGATTCGGTCCTGTATATGGTATTTTTAATCTGTGTAGTAATTTCTTACTTGCCCTTGTATAAAGCTTCTGAAACTTATTAGGTACCTACCTACTTATTTTGTAAGCCAGGTGTCTTACAAAATTAATAGCTAGAGTTCACGAAAACAATATAGAAAAACTTACGCAAAAGACGTATAACCTAATGAAATTAGACATTGAAAAGTAAATTATAAATCAGTGCAATTAATTAAAATGTTCAGGTCAGAGTAAAATCAAAAAAGCGATCGTGAATAGTCTCGTATCGTCTTATTTCATTAGTCTAGAGACCGACTTAATTAATTTATTGAATCATACGATTTTTCTTTCTCTCGAATAGTCTCAGCATTTCTAATATTTTTATAATCCCTAAGAACTTTAGTGTGAAAAGCACAGACACAGAAGCGGTTCAATTAAATATTTATTTAAAATTAAGTTTTTGTTAAGTTAATTTTATATTTATTTTTACTTGGAAACTTTATTATTTTGCTAAAGTAATAATTGGGAATTTTTGTTTCAGAAAACTTGATTCCATATTGAACTAACTCAAAAGTCAATTTTGTTAGGATTAAAGAACCGGTTATCTTGAAAATACTTGTCTAATCTTTAACACAGTATTGAATAAATTAAATATTTTTTGCAGCTGCTGCAGGTGCAGAAAATCTCAAATGGCGGAAATATATAACAACCTTATTGGGAGTTATGTTTGAGGCGTTTGGGGTTGAAACACTAGGGCCATGGGGTCCGAGTCCTCATCGAGTTTTAAAATTAAATATTTTAAATAATTTTAAAATTTTTGCGGCGGTTGCAGGTGTAGAAAATCTCAAACGGCGCAAATATGTAACAACCTTATTGGGAGTTATATGTTTGAACCGTTTGTGGTTGAAAAACTAGGGCCATGTGGTCCGAGTGCTCATCGAGTTTGCCGTGACATCAGCAAGCAGTTAGTAGACTCTTCACGTGACCAGAAAGAAGGCTGGCCTTTTTTTGTGGCCAAAGAATCAATATTACCATTCAACGTGGCAATGCTGCCAGTGTTCTGGGCACTTATCCCATTTACAAAAATGTGGAGGAATTTCTCGGTGCCCAACGTGTTTTACGCCTCCCCTTTTTAATGCCACTTGTACATATTTTATTTATTTCTTTTAGATTGCTTACACTTTGTTATAGTTCTAAACAATAACAATAAAGAGGAAAACTAGTATTGCATAAATTAAACAAAACTAGCATAAGAATAACTGTTCTGTTGATCGCATGCTCGTCAGTTATGAAAAATTGATGATATTGTTCGCGTTGACGTTTTTGTTTAGATTCAGACAAGCTGATAGATAGATCACGCTTTGAAGATAATAAAATGTATAATTTCACAACTAGACTCTATTTATTATTAGACAAAAGCCTGCGTAGACCACGCAAGCTCGAATATCTTTGCTCATCTTGACTAAGCTTTTATGTACCTACCTACATAGAAACATTATAAAAGTTCTGTTTTATCTATGAATGAATAGAGAGAGAAAAAAATGAATAGATTAAATACTTGTGGGTGTAGGAAAAGCTGTTTAGGTTTAAAGAATCTTTATTTCTCAAAAGAATACAGTCCACATAGTTACATGAGACTAAAATTTTAACGAATAAATTTCCTCTAATGACGAAGCATGCAAAGGAAGAATAAGTTAGAATAATTAATCAATCACAAACAAAGCAAAAATGTAGGTAGATCTAAGACAAGTTAACACAGCTATTTATATGCACAATCCTGTAGTTTCAAGACTTTTTGGAAAATTTGGTTATTTTTGGGTCGTCATATGCTCATCTTATTTTCAGCTACCTTTTGTACACTCACTTGAATGGCTGGGTGCCTTGATTGAGAGGAAACTTTTGAGCTTGGTCCATAAGCGACAGAGAAGGCGTTCTAAACTCGACATGCCTATCACCATGTATTGACTTAAAATCTTCATGTAATATCTAAGGAGGTCGAACAACCTGCCTATACCTAATAAAGACATTCCTACCTATCATTATCAGCCTTTTAATGTTGGGGACATTAAAAGGCTGATAATGATGCTGCTGGGGCACAGGCCTCCTCTCTGTGAGAGGGTGTGGGCCGCAATCCACAACGCGAGCCCAATGCGGGTTGGTGAATGTCACATATCTTCGAATTTTTGGTTCTAGGACATGCCGATTTTCTGACGATGTTTTACTTCACCGTTTTGAGAGCAGCGGTGATGAAATAATTTACACAAAGTAAAGCGCCTGCCTGGGTTTGAACTCACGACCTACAACTTGTAAGTCGCGGCCATTACCGCTGGGCCACCACTGCTCCCTACCTATAGGGAGGATGAATTTACTAAGGCGTAGGCAAGTTGTGCTTGACCCTTAAAAGTATATTTCACCAACCATCTTGTCTGCTGACAAGGTTCGTTTTTGCGACCTCCATATTACATGAAATGAAGATATAACAATACCATAATGAGTGAAACAAAACAGACTGAATTAACAAGACAAAGGTTGTATATCAACCGCAAGTTCTTTTAAAGTTGCCTTCATAATTCCTAAGTAGCTCAGCTCAGCCAAGCGGTTAAACTACTGAAAGATTTAATAACAATAAATTAAACCCGTAAAACACGTTATGGCATGTTCAGGTGGGACGAAGTTCAGCGGGCCAGTAATCAAGTGCCGCCTGCTGGTGACTGCGACAAATGAATGCCGAATTAGGGTCCCCTGTAAATTGCGAGATGTCATGTAGGCAGAGTTGAGAACAATTACATATAGCATAGGTATGTGCCACGGCAGATGGTGAGCTCATAAACGACTCATTTACTTAATTATTTTCTTTTTAGGTGTACTTAAACAAAGACTACATGATCTTTCTTTCCTTGGGTTTCGTTATGGTGAGTGAATAGGTTTGATTTTTCTTTTTGAAGTCTTTGGAGTGAAATTAATGATCTACATATGTACATAACGTCGAAAATATTATTAACTTGTAATATTCTCGAGCAAGTCTCAAATATTCAAAATATCTGATCTGTTTTACATTCTGATTAGAATTAGTAGCGCATTTTTGTGCTTACGGCTGTATACTTATTTTAAATATTTCAAAGTGTGCTTCATAACAGAAATAAAACCAACAAATTATCACTACTGATTCTTCTAAATGTAAATATTATTTATGTAAGTTTTCGTATCCATGAATACGGTTATTGTCGCGTAAAATTGGGGCAAGGTCATTCCATGTTTACCGGCTCATGTTAATAAGTTTATTTAAATTCATTAGTCTTACTATAAGTACAAGTTCTAGATAAGTTGGTTGTATGTTAAAATGGAAGCGATTAATCATCATAACGAGTGTTTTACGAAACTAGGCTGCAAGTTCTTTTGAATGAACTAAACTTGTGCGAAAGCTGTAACACGCCGAAACCACGTAGCCAAAAATACCTAAGTTAATTTTTATATTTTATTCTTATTTTAAGAAAACAAAGTATGGTAATAAAAGTAGGATGGGGACAGCTGCTGTACCGTAGCCGTGATGAGTATTACCGTCTGCCGTGGTGTAATTAACCGACTGTTCCTTTGTCAGAAAAATCTCGGAATTGTAATTATGCCTACCTACCTTTATGCGAGCTGGATGCGGGTTGACCTACAGACCGGAGGAGCATGGCTCAGAAGGAAGGTGGCCTATGTTACTCTGCAGTGGCTAGAGCAAGGCTGCCAATGATGATTTGCCAATTAACGTCACATTTTTGAAAAGAGCCTTTTTTTTTTCTTAAAGGTCAGATTTTATCGGACTGCCCCAGGAGGATGGTAATGTTTTTTAACACACTTATATTAGCTTCACTTGTACCTATGTAAACAAATCTTAGAGGTTAAATTTGACCCACTTTCCGGGTTCTAAATAAGCTGAAATTTTGCGTAAGTACTACGTGTTTAGTTTGGATGACAATGGTGCGGATTCTCTTGTTCAACAACTAAACTAAAAAGAGATAAAAAAAAAAAAAAAAAAAAAAAAAAATTGGAGAACAGACTTTCAACAGATGATCAACAGATGATCAACAGATGATCAACAGATGATCAACAGATGATCAACAGATGATCAACAGATGATCAACAGACTTTCAACAGACTTTCAACAGATGATCAACAGATGATCAACCGATGATCAACAGACTTTCAACAGATGATCAACAGATGATCAACAGATGATCAACAGATGATCAACAGATGATCAACAGATGATCAACAGATTGATCATCTGTTGATCATCTGTTGATCATCTGTTGATCATCTGTTGATCAACAGATGATCAATAGATGATCAATAGGTGATCAATAGATGATCAATAGATGATCAATTGATGATCAATAGATAAATAAATGAGTAACGAATATTAAATATTTCCATACATCTGGTTACATACTCGTATCTACACATACATATACAGAAAAATTTTAACACGCGCGTTACGCTATAGTTTTCGGTAGTCTAAAAAAACTAAAAAACACACTTATTATTCATGTTTCTCTCAGAAAATCCTGTCATATCATGGGAATTCATACAAAATATCCAGTCCGCCATGTTTGGGATACCGCCATATTGGATTGAGAATGACGTCAATTAGATGCAAAATTTGATATAACTATGATCTACCCACGCAAAATTTCTGTTTAATCAGAAACCGGGAAGTGGGTCTTAACTTCTAAGATTTGTTTGCATAGTTAGTTACAAGTATTTTTGTACTAAAATATTGAGAACAAAATACTAAATAATAGATAACGATCAAACCTAAAAGACTAATAAGCAATTTAACTCAAACTTAATATGTTACGTGATAGATTATATTATAACTAAGAATAGTGTTTATTTGCACTTTTACCCAAGTCCGTAGCACTTTCTTAGAGTCTGATTTAATTTATAAAAACACTATCTTCATGTGTTGTAAGTACCTATAGCACAACATTGTTACTATTATTCATTCAATTTGTACATTACACTAATTCAAAAGGTTTAGTTCTTTTTAGCCTACGCACTAAGTCGGTGTTGTCTAGCAGCTGGATTGCCTCAACATTCACGTGATTTAGCCTACATACTAAGTCGGTGTTGTCTAGCAGCTGGATTGCCTTAAAATTCACGTGATTTAGCCTACGTACTAAGTCGGTGTTGTCTAGCAGCTGGATTGCCTCAACATTCATGTGATTTAGCCTACGTACTAAGTCGGTGTTGTCTAGCAGCTGGATTGCCTCAACATTCACGTGATTTAGCCTACGTACTAAGTCGGTGTTGTCTAGCAGCTGGATTGCCTCAACATTCACGTGATTTAGCCTACGTACTAAGTCGGTGTAGTCTAGCAGCTGGATTGCCTCAATATTCACGTGATTTAGCCTACGTACTAAGTCGGTGTAGTCTAGCAGCTACATTACCTCAACACTCACGTGATTTAGCCTACGCACTAAGTCGGTGTTGTCTAGCAGCTGGATTGCCTCAACATTCACGTGATCTAGAGTACAAGCGAAGATAATATGTAAGTGTGTTATAAATAGGCACACACAAAGTTATCTCTATGTACATAAAAGTATGACCAAAGCAAATAAGCTTCCGTGTAATCTAAATCTACATAAATAAATAACTAAAGTAATATTATAATGTGATAAAGTTGTTTGTTTACATAATCATGTTTACAGAAAACAATCTCTCCTAACTGGTAACAAATATTCTTTTAATGACAGAAAACTAACCTGCTGACAGGTTTCATTGAACATGATTATGTCAAAACATGCGGACGAAGCTTGTATTTTACATCAACAAAACCGTTCCTTAAGTTATAGTTAAAAAGTAGCAATGTTCTTTTTCACTCCTATTTCTTTATTACTTCGCATTTTATAGGTTGTTCAATATCGCACAAAAGTCCGGTAAATGGCCAAAGAAATAACAATAAAAAAATTACTGAAATCAATTGTAGCCCTCGCCCCGGAACGTTAAACGTTTTATAGAAAAGTTATGTTATAACTTCTCGTTTATTTCGTCAGTTATAAAGAAGCATAATTATCAAAATAAGCAAGCAGCGGGGTACCAAAACCAAAATGAGAGAGAAAATGAGATGCATTTAATAAAAATAAATTCTTTACTTCGAGTAAATACATATGCGAGTAAATATAGTAGTAATCCCTAATGGAAAACCCACTACCACTTTTTGCCCGACCCGGGAAACGAACCTGAGTGTGCCCACTCAGCAGTCACGCTGGCAACCACGAGAGATTACTCTGTTGCAGCCCGGAGTTTGGAAGTTGGTGGTGTCCCAGAAATCAAGTAAAGCCGTTTATCTTGCGCCTGATCTCTCCCCGTTCGTATCAGATTGCCCTTCCATCGGACTATGAGAGTAAAGGAACAGAGAGTGCATCTGTGATTGCGCACACGCACACAGTCACTTTGATCGAAATTCGGTCGGGCGGAAATATAACAGTTTTTTTTTTTTTTTTTTGGGGGGTGGGAAATCATCTAATGACTCTTTCCGCTCTGGGGTGGAGCGGAAGGGCGTGTCAGACTCTTACTGACTAAAACCCACCCCTGTTCCTCCCTGCCCTACGCGCCCGGGGGCGAGGTAACTCTTTCGAATTTATCCTCCACCCCCGGGCAGGCACTGGCCGTGGCAGGCCCCGTCCTTTGCTGACAACTCTTTGAGGCGCGCGTGGAACACTACGCGCCGTCGACTCTCGGGCCTGGTGCTGATCGGACGGCGAGTTACCCGCTACTCGCCGTCCGCAGGCCCGGGTCTACGGTGGCCGGAGATCGTCTCGCAGCCCCCGGCGTCTCCTGCGACGGCTGCTGCTGGGGGCGCTAGGGCGATTCGGTCTCTGTTGAATCTCCCTAACGTGTGCCGCCTCCCTCTTCGCGAGCATTACTGCTTCGCAGAAGTTGGAGACGGCCCCCCATTCCCTCTCACTCCGTACCATGGCCTGAACCAGGGCACGGCGCGAGAGGTCGCTGCCGCCTATCACATCCACGAGGACACGGCGGTGTTCTGCCCAGGCGGGGCAAACCTCCACCGTATGCTCCACCGTGTCCACGGGGCGATCCTCGCAGTGGAAACACGCAGGGGTCACCTCCGCCTTGATACGACACAGGTACTTCCCGAAACAGCCATGTCCGGTGAGCACCTGCGTCAGGCGGAAGGTGAGGGCGCCATGGCGCCTCTCCAGCCGGGCGGAAATATAACAGTTATAACTACAAATCAATAGTAGTAGTATAAAAATATTAATATGAAGAAACATAATCAAATATTCAGTATTCTACATATATAGCCGTTGTTCTGAAGCAACGATCTGCGATCATGCCCAGGATGCTATTGGAGCGGGCCAAAGAATTATAGTACATATTAGCTTACAATATAAAAACGTCCCTGCAACAGTAATAGATAATCGATAGATATAGCGGTTGCTGCATGTGAGGTTAGTGTTAAAAGCAACAGATAGCATCTTTAATCACACTGCTTATCTTGACCCGTACTAATAGGAACATCTAATAATAGGTATCGTTAATAACAGGTATACTTACATCGGATTTGAAACACAACTGGGGAAGGTTATGACCACGTGCTGCCGTGCATAGCGAGACTCAGGGGAGACCCCTGTACAGTCTCCTTAGAGATGTGCCCGAACAGGTGTTGCACAGTTAAGGTTCCGGGGCAGTCTTTTAAGAGGTAACGGTTCCATGTGTGGTGATCACTGAGGTGGTTTTAGTGAGGTAAAAATTCCACAAAACCCCCTACAAAAGGCGGAAAGCCTTATGAAGGGTACCCCTCGAAAAAAAATAAAAGTTAACCGACACGGGACGCCCGGCCAGATGTGAAACATTTAATTTACTATTATAATACTCAATACTTTATTGCATTCCATATGTGTTAAATAGGTGGTATAACATATTAAAATATCAATATGGACCCTGTCGGGCACAGAAAAGTAGGAGAGAGGAAGAGGGCTAAGTAGTTATTCAAGCAATATAAATTATTAGTTGTGTTTTATTGGGTGTATAATATTATGTATACAGGATGTAACGGAAAGGTGTGGTCATATTTTAAGAACTGCATCTGCCCATCGATATGAACCATTTTATTCAAGAAAGAGTGAGTAATTTCTCAAAAAAAAATTTTACCCCCCATACAAATATTGATCAGCTGATGATCACTTTGTATGCAAAGTCCAATTTATTTTTTGGGAATTTTTTATTTTTTCGTAGAGAAAGTTGTTCATTTGCATGGGCAGAACCGGTTCTTAAAATATGACCACACCTTTCCGTTACACCCTGTATATATATAAGGTTTGCGTATATAGGTATATTAAATTGCTATTAATTGTAAGTACTTAATTATTTTGAAATTCTTATATTATTATTAAATTATTTTTCTTATTCATAGATTATTTTTAATTATTATTGTTATTTTTATGTATTTATGTTTAGATCGGATTTTCTATTTTTCTACAAAATGATTGTAATTCAAAATTGTTGTTAGTTGTTGTTGGTTGTCGTGGTTGGTTGTTGTTGTTGTTGGTTGTTGATGTTGGTGGTGTTGTGTTGTTGTTGTTGTAGTGGTGTGTTGTGTTACTTTTTTTTCACATAGATGATCTTCCGCTCTCGATTCCCTTCTAGTAAGAAGGGAATCGAGAGCGGCGGCGTAGTGGGGGCATCGTGGCACGACAGCATCATGCCGTTTGCCATCAGGGCATTCGAATCGATTTTAGATGTTTCACATCAAAATAGGTACATTAAAGGTGAACCTCTGTATTCCGTCAAAGACAGGCGTTCTGCTTAAGGCATGGTAATTTATATTTAAATTAACCTGTCGCACGCCCAATTAGCAGACACAATAGGTTTTAATTATTTTCTGCACTCCTGGTGTGCAATCGACGTGTGTAGAGTTAATAAGATTTATCTAAGACTGGCATACCGTAGCGCTGTGCGGTCTGATCAAGAGACAAAAGCTTCGGGCGCAAAATGTAAAGCAATCTATCAATCTCCTTTTCAATTCTTAGTAGACAATTAATTAAATTAAAACAATTTTCATAAAAATTCCGCTGCCCAACAAAGTAAACCTACATGGCATACATGGGTTTTCGTTATATTGTGTCAAAATATTTGTACGTCGTCCTTTTACATGTGAGGACGGTATGCAAGTAATTATAAGAGAATGTTTAATGTACACCTACATTTTGTAATTAAGTATACAGACAAAAAATTAATTTAGCTGTTACATTTGTCTGTAACATATGGCTACTGGTAACTCGAAGTATTCCCGGCAAGACATATTAGTGTGACCTATTTGCAAATCAAAGGACATGCATCTTGGATTTTCTCATAATCAAGGGTTTTTTTTTGTGGGGTTGGAAATCATCCAATGACTTCTCCCGCTCTGGGTGGAGCGGGAGGGCGTGTCAGACTCTTACTGACTAAAACCCACCCCTGTTCTTTCCCTGCCTGAGTGCCCAGGGGTGCGGTAACTCATTTTCAGAATTTATCCGCTACCCCTAGGCATCTCATAATCAAGGGTGTCTTTTGATTTTAAACCCTTTTCTTCCTTTTCTCTTAAATTGTGGTTATTATATTCAAATCGTATATGACTGAATTTATTCATGAAAATATCGTATTTTATTATTTTTTTTTTATCTTTACTCAAGAAGTAAAGATATAGCACCTAGGGTATGCTGCTCCAGTAAAACGAAAAAAAAGACCCTAATTTCTGTCTAATGTGTTACCAATTACAAATAAAACCTTCAGATATCCTTTTTATCGAACACTTCCAAAGAATACGAGCATCATTATGGCGCAAGAAAAACATAAAAGCTTTGACTGATGTCAAGTTAATGGTTTCACAAAGATGGCGCAATTTTCCAGGATAAAGGCAAGTATGTGTAGGTATTGTCTTTTATGCCGAAGGCGTTTTGGGCTTGGATCGGCCTACTGACATGTCTTGGCTGTTTTAAGCGGCAATTGCGAGCCGGTTGCCGTACGGGAGATAGAATACGCGGCTTATTTCGTACAATCCTTTAAATATCTCAACTGCCGCTCGGATATGTGAGGCAGCAGCGAATTCTTTACCGTTTTTAGTGGCTAACATCTAATTATAGGAATCGTTAAGAATAGTTAAGAGCAGTAAATTAATTATTTAAGAGCGGCAGAAGTAGCTGCTCAGTATTTTTTTTTCGTGATTACAACGTCCTCATCAGGCTCTATTCAACGTGTTATTTCAAAAGTTTAAAATATTTAGGACTAGCTGAGCCGACAGATGTTGTCCTGTCTTAGCTATGAACTGTCAAACGCGCGAAGTTTAAATAGGTAGTCGTTAAGTTTTCTGAAATTTTCTAATTCTCCTGACAATAACAAAAACAACAAGAAAATAATTAGCGAAATCGATCCAACCGTTCACGCGTGATGCTGTGACCAAGGGAATTAGAGATTTATTTTTATACTAGCTTCCGCCCGCGGCTTCGCCTGCGTAAAAAGTGTAATTATAATAAGTCTAAGTGGTATTTCCAGAGAGTAGCACTTTAAATAAATCCTGTAGAAATCAAAATCAAAAGTAATTTAAATTAGGCTGAAAGCCAGATTTTTTTGAACGTCAAAGTTCTACATAAAGACAGTAGGGGCACACACACTCACTCAGTGTGTCGGGGTACCTATCTTGTTACTCTTACCCTATTAAATATAATAGTTTACCATATCGAAACTGTTTCATTTATTGGGTCCCGAACATATCCTAAATTGGTGCTTAGCTTCTTGCCCGTGGCTCCGTCCGCGTAGACATTTACCGTGTTAAATATAATAGTTTACCATATCCAAACTGTTTCATTTATTGGGTCCCGAACATATCCTAAATTGGTGCTTAGCTTCTTGCCCGTGGCTCCGTCCGCGTAGACATTTACCGTGTTAAATACAATAGTTTACTATATCCAAACTGTTTCATTTATTGGGTCCCGAACATATCCTAAATTGGTGCTTAGCTTCTTGCCCGTGGCTCCGTCCGCTTAGACATTTATATTAAATTCTGGTCTCCTGGTACTTTGTGAGTCTTTATCTCTCTTATAACCAAATAATTAAAAAAAAAAGGAGATCAGAATCACAAAATATATTCTGAGGTTAAGTCTCAGAATATATTTTGTGATTCTGATCTCCTGGTAGTTTGTGAATCTACACCGCTCAGGATTATAGCCCCGGAAACACTTCTTCTTGATTCTGGTATCCTGGTGGTTTGTGAAGCTATACAGCTTGGGATTGTAGCCCCGAAAACACCTATTGATGATTCTGGTCTCCTGGTACTTTGTGAGTCTTTATCTGTCATGATTTCAGCCCTGGAAATAATTCTCATGTTTCTGGTGTCCTAGTACTTTTTGAGCGTGTGCGCTCGTTCAGCCTGACTTTGGTTTTCTACTTCCACGTCAGCCTTCGCTAAGTCTTGTCATTTACCGGGATAAAAAGTAGCCTATGTGTTAATCCAGGTTATGACCTACGTGTGTGCAAAATTTCGTTGTAATCCCTTCAGCCGTTTTTACGATACCTTCAGCCAAACATACAAACATACAAACTTTCGCATTTATAATATTAGTAGGATAGATAGATATATAGATTGAACACATAATTTCAAAATTTTGAAAAAAAAAAAACGAAAATTTTGGTAATGTTTGTTTGGAAAAAGAGTTTAGTAATTCATTACCGTAAAGAAGTAAAAAAAAAATGCGACTTTGACCTTCAATATCTCCAGAACCAGTGGTTTCCCAGGTAGGGTCTAGTGTAAAAATAAGAACCAAATAATGGGTAGAATATGTGAGGCTTCCGGCTCCGGAAACTGTCCTTTTACACCCGATATAATGCTAGCAAAAAAAAAGACCAGAGTACTTAGATAGATGGCTGTCCCTGGGTCTATCTATAATAATTTCGGCTAGCTTTGCCTAACGATCCGTGAGCCGTGCTTTGCGCTCATTAGCAAACGCATCGGCTAGTCTGTTCGTTGTCAGACCGTGAGTAGGTTATGTACCTACGTTAGATAAGGTTTTAACTTCATACTAATTATTTTAATGTTACAGAGTTGATGCTCTAGCTACCACTATACCGATTGTCGAAATGTCCGTATGTGTTTGACATAGTACCTTACATGTCACGTGGTCATTACCGCCGCGTGGTGTGACCAGATGAAAATTGCAAACTACCAGGTCTGCGGACTAAAATTGCCAGGTTTTAAGTATTATACCTATATTATACCTTAAATTTATTTTTGAATAAGTAACAGTGCATGTTACCGTGTCAATGTATAACAAAGTTTACCTTTTCTATAATTTTTATTACCCTAATATTAGAAAGGCGAAAGTTTGTGAGTGTGTATGTTTGTTACTTCTTTACGCTCAAACGGCTGGACCGATTTGGATGAAATTTGGTATACAGGTAGCGTATACCCTGGATTAACACATAGGCTTTTTATCCCGGTCTACGCGGGTGAAACCGCGGGGCGCTGCTAGTTAGAAATAAACTATTATAATAGAATAGAATAAAACTTTGTTATACACCAAAAAAGTCACACAATTGTTTTACACGAGCTTCTTCTTATTAGAATAATTTGAAGAAATAATGTTTAAAACATGTCTTTCGATAGTGTTTACTCAACATCTATTCACCGAAATGGATAATCATTTCGGTAAATAGATTGTTCAGAGGGAATGATTTCCTTTATAGACTTAGTAATCAGTCTATTTTTATTTTTAGGGTTCCGTATCCTAATAAGGAGAAGGAACCTTTATAGTTTCGATCTGTCCGTCTATCCGTCCGAGGCATAGCGTAGAGATATTAATCACGCCAAGATAACGAAACAATAAAATCTAGAAAAGTTTTTTTTTATGCTAACTCTCCTAAATGTAATCCTCCATCCATCCTTTAATATGGGGTATCGTTAGATAGGTCTTTCAAAAGTAATGTGTTTTTCGATTCAGTGAGATATTTTTTATCGAGTTGAGCGCCCCCGCCCCACCCCTATAAAAGCTAAAAGAAGAAATAACATTCACCAACTCATTGGGTTCGAAGACATGTGACATTCACCAACTCATTGGGCCCGCGTGGTGAATTACGGCCCACACCCTCTCACAGAGAGGAGGCCTGTGCCTCAGCAATGGGGACATTAAAAAGGCTGATGATGATGAGGTGAAGTTGTAACTTATTTAATAAAACGGGAAGTAAAAATTTAAAATTTTGGAAAATAACATCTTTTTTTTCATTTTTTTACCGTGAAGTCAATTAATTTGTTCATAGTAATAATCATGAAGTCCCCTTCTAAGTCCGCATGTTATAACGGGCGACTATGGAACCCTAGACTGCGCGTGGCCCGGACACGCACTCGGCTGGTCTTATTTTCTGCGTTAAATTCTCATTTTCTTGACTAAACAATCTCACATGCAGCATTGGAGTAGGACAAAGACAGAAAGTTCAACATAAATGTGAGCAGAAAATTAAAAAACCTTTTTTCCACTTTGGTCCAATATGACTTAACAAGCAATTAAATGTTTGGGGATTTCCTGAACAGTAACAACCGGTGTTGCTGATTAAGGTGAAATGTACTGGGTAGCCCGCGAAATTCAAATTTTCTCATGTTTTTTGGCAATTTGCAGGTCTGTGTCAGGCTGTATGTTGGTCAAAATATGATTCGCGGCCGTAGCAAGGATGTATTTATAGAATTATTATCATTAAAATCATCAATACAACTTTATCGGTAGAATTGATCTCACATGTCATGCTTTCATGAAATACTACATTTGACATAAATTCTAACTGTAATTTATACGTACTTGCTACGACTGCGAATCATATTTTGATCAGCATACGACCTGGCACTGGCCTGCAAATTGCAAAAAACATCAGAAAATTTGAATTTCGCGGGTTACCCTGGCGCTTCTCCCTTAAGCATACCTAACTGGAATACGCGTTTTGTTATACGCATTTTTATTATTTTGGATTCGAATTTGACTATTATTTACACGGTAAATTATATTACAAAATAGTCGAAACATTTATTTCAAATAAACCATTTACAGGCACTTTTGAATTGTCAATAAGTCGGTCACTCAGAAAGATGAAGCTAATTGCACATTTCAAGGCGTAGATCTCTATGAAGAAGAAAGTGCAAGAAACTCCATGGACACTCTTTTAAACCATGTTAATGTATTACAAAAAACCTTGGTTACATATGTCTTGTTGCTTCTATTATACGAGAACAATCACTACATAGTATAAAACAAAGTCGCTTTCTCTGTCCCTATATCCCTATGTATGCTTAAATCTTTAAAACTACGCAACGGATTTTGATGCGGTTTTTTTTAATAGATAGAGTGACTGAAGAGGAAGGTTTATATGTATAATTTGTACCCGAGCGAAGCTGGGGCGGGTCGCTAGTGTTAAATAAACCAATAAAAAAAAATGTAAATAAGCCAGTGGCAGTTAAGAGATGACCAGTCTCCGCTGACGGCACCCGTTCACGAATATGACCAGCACCACTCAGCTCAACCATATCGAAGGGAACCGAATGACCCAACACACGCGCCAGCATTAGCGAAACATTTGAGTGAGAATGACAAACTCTCAACTGTCATGCTCGTTCATGTGCCGATAAAACAGTGATGCTACGGGTCGAACGAGCACAGAGAGCTGTCATGAAGATGCTGGCAAGGAAACCGATCCGATATTCGACATCCTCTCTTTATACCCACTGCCAGGTTCTCACCGTCAGACAGCTATTTATCCACCAAAGTATTCTTCGCAAACACAGTCAGCTTATCTTTGACCCTAAATGCTGTTCTACACGCCGCTCAAATTCGGTTTGTAACACTGAGTCTCGTAGTACAGTAGCTGCAAGTCGTTATTACAAACACATAATTTCTAAAATCTACAACAAATTAAACAAAAGCTTACTTATCTACACATTAACCAAGGGCAAATGCAAAATGAAATTGACTTCTGGTTAAAATCACAAAATTATGATGAAACAGAGAAACTCGTGGAAGTGTAAATACTCTTCACTCCTCACACACCCCAACAAAACCATACGAAACACACATGCCACAAACACCTCAAACACCCTTCGCACACCTCATTAACACTCACCCACACTCCCAATCATAGGGTGATTGGTAGTGTGGGCACTCACCACATTAACTCAACGTCAAAATACATCCCAAATCATTTAACCTGTACTGTTTATATTTATCTATTTTTTTTATTTTATTTTTTATTGTTAACAGGGTCTAAATTAGCTAATTTGACTTAATAATCTATTGGGAACTTTTTGCATGGAGCATCGTTCCATTCTGTATCTGGAGAAGGGCGTTGTTAGCTGCGCTACAGTTTACTACTTTTGCAGCAGCTATCATCGTTTTACTTGTTGTACTTAGTCTTGTGTTATTTATGTCATGTATTATGTCAAAAAAACAGTTAAATTATATGCCCCATGGTACTCATATTTACGAAATTAGAAAATGCCTCGAAATTAGACAATAACTTAACTTAACCTATAACTTTTGAAAAGTTAAAAAAAGACATTTAAGATTAACTCCAAAAAAAAAACAGTGGCACTCCGGGAGTGCCGTCTGAAGTGAAAACTTGAACAAAAATTCCCAACGCGCCTCAAAAACTACGCTTATCAACGTGCTACGCTTTCGTAGCGGTCACAACATCTGCTACGACTGCTGTCAAAAACAGTAACAGTCTCGAGTTCAATTGATTTTTCCCATCTCAAAAATGCCCTAAAGAAGTTTTCACTTCAAAAATGATGATAAAAAGCCATGTCTATAAAAACAAAAGGGAAAGCACCTTTTCAAAATATACAAATATTAAAAAAAAATAACTAACTAGTGGACCCAAGTGGCTGTGACTGTTGAGCAGGATTAAGCCAAGCATTTTTAGCAAGAATATATAATCCTCCAAGTTGTAATATGCTTGTCTACATAGTGTGCGTTTTATGTATGTTTTAAATTTTGTCTTATTTAGTTGGAGAATGTCTTGAGGTATTTTGTTATAAAATTTACCACTTTAGCCAATCTGAATCAAGGTTGATCTAATTTGTTCCTTTCTTGTATTAAAATTACGCCTGTCACTTGTCTTAGTAAAGAGATGCAGATTTTTCCGAACACACCGTCATGATGTTCACATTCTTAAACATAAGAGAATCACGCCTGCGAATATTATATATGGCTCTCATAGCTCTTTCTGCAGAATAAAAATAGACTATGTCTGCAGCCTGTCCCCACAGCAAAATAGCGTAAGACATGATACTATGAAAATAACTGAAATAGAATAGCCTTGCGGTATCTACATCAGTAAATTGACGGATTTTTCTGACAGCTTAAGCTGCTGAGCGTAACCGTCTTGCTAGAGATGTTAAATGAGGACCCCATTGTAGCCTTGAAACGAGCGTAATGCCCAGGCAAACCATGTTTCCGACGAATTCTAGTTTCTCTTTGTTCAACACTATGTCACAACTATTACTTTTAACATTCGGTTGGCATTAGCTGTATGTTTTTAGGGTTCCGTACCCAAAGGGAAAACGGGACCCTATTACTAAGACTCCGCTGTCCATCTGTCTGTCCGTCTGTCACCAGGATGTATCTCATGAACCGTGATAGTTAGACAGTTGAAATTTTCACAGATGATGTATTTATATTGCTGCTATAACAACAAATACTAAAAAACAGAATAAAATAAATATTTAGGGGGGCTCGTACAACAAACGTGATTTTTTGCCGTTTTTATAGATCATGGTACGGAACCCTTCGTGTGCGAATACGACTCGCACTTGGCCGGTTTTTTTTTCTATTTAATACTAAATTATTAGCAGTGAACCAGTTTTGGACCTGCTGAAAGGTTATTTACGTCGCCAAGATTTGTGGAACGTCTGTTAATTTTAATAATTAAGGAAGTATTGTCAGCAAACAATACTATCTGTGGTTGATTTTTAAATAGTAGAAAACGACACCGTAATAAGACCATTACCGTAGACTGTGTTTTGGTACAAAAATACCGAGCATGTACGGTAATTACCGTGTATCTGGTAACGCTGTGCCCAATCGTTACGTCACTTTATCTACAGCCCAAGGTACAGAGTAGGTTTTATCTTAGGCATATACATATATATACAGGGTGTAACGGAAAGGTGTGGTCATATTTTAAGAACTGCATCTGCCCATCGTTATGAACAACTTTCTTCAAGAAATTCTGAGGAACTATCAATTTTTTTTTATCTCTCATACTAATATTGATCAGCCGATGGAAAGTTCATTTTTTTTTTTGGGAATTTTCTGTTTTTTGTAAGAGAAAGTTGTTAATTTCCATGGGCAGAACAGGCTCTTAAAATATGACCACAACTTTCCGTTACACCCTGTATATTTATCCTGCTGATATATTAATTTACATTTTCATTGACTTCCCTGTTCCTCCATCTAATAACATTTACTCTTCACTCTTTTAGTCACATGTCTTTCATTCCTCCTCATTTTCACTCCTTCGATGTTCATTCATCCCTCATTGAATATCCAATAAAGCAATAAAGTTACATACTCAAGTATATATGTTTCCCGACATTTTTGGATTCCGTGCTATAATTAGAGCTGAGTCAAAGGCGTCAAGTGTAATTAAATAAGTTAAATTTCTTTGAAACAGTTAAATGTAAAGTAATACATAAGTATTTATTATGTAGTAGGTAATAGTACCTACTACTTAATAAATACTTATGTATTACTTAGATCAAATAAAAAAAAAAGATCTAACACTAAGATCTAATCTAGACCCCGTATATAATATAAAGAAGTATACGGGGTATTAGAATTTGATCTTTTTTGTTTATAACAATGTTACTGGGTTAACACATGACATAGAGTTTATATAATAAATCGCATAAGATTAAAAAAAACTCTTTTTAAGGTTCCGAAAGTCCAAATGAAAAAAACGGTAGCCATATAGGATCACTCATGTGTCTGTCTGTCTGTCTTTCCGTCTGACCGATAGAGTTGACATTTGGTACGTATACGAATATCTGTGACCCAAACGTGAAAGTGTACCATAAATAAATTTTGAAATATTTAGGGACACTTTTGGGATGAAAATCGGAAAATAAAAAAATAAAAAAAAAATACTGTGCCGTACTACACATCGAAAGGACACATTGCGAGGGTCTCGAATGCATTAGTTTCATAATTTTAAAATATATGGTTTAAAGTTATTCAAGAAAATAGATGAAAAATTATCATTCCCCCATATCTTTGAAACTTCTGGGCCTAAATTTAAAAAAAAATACTGTAGGTAGTCCTTTACTTATAGATTATAAGATACCCTATAAGAAGGAAGAAATCGTTCGGAACCCTTTCCGCGCGAGTTCGTCTCGTCCTTGGCCGGTTTTTTTCTATCTAACATACGAGTTTGAATGGGATTTATGATAAATATATTTTTATCTGCTAAGAGGCCGTACCCGATGCCGATTTCGCTGATTTACGTGATTTTACAGACTTGATTTTACAGTTAAAATAATGTATTTTCAATTATGATCTAATGTATGAGCTAGTTTTTTTTTAATTTTTATTATAATTACGATTAATCGACCACAAACCGACGATGGTTTTGTGAATTTTGCAGTAAGGGGTAAACCCCTTACAGCAAAATTAATATCACATAATTACGAATCGTTTTGACGTGTAAACAATATGAAAAAATTTGAATGTATTGTTGCAAAAGTCGTCTACATAATGTATGAATCACTTTTTACCACTTTCATATAAAAAAATTAGTAAAAAAATATTTAACTTAGTCAAATTTTAGAGAAAATGGCAAAGAATTGCTATTTATTTTGGCTATTTAGAACTCTCGTTTATAAAATTAAAACAGCACAAACTAAACTTTTTTAGTTCACCGTCAATCTATTTCTTGCGAAAAAAAATGTACAAATTACAAAAATTTGGCAATAAAAAATCTTTTAAAACAACCCAAATCTCGACTTATAATACGCAACGCAAGCTTCGAATCTAACTCATTAATTAGATCATAATTGAAATGATCTTTGTTAAAAAATGCATTATTTTAACTGTAAAATCACATCTGTAAAATCACGCAAATCAGTAAAATCGGCCAAAATTTCGGGTACGGCCTCTTAACAATAAATAGTGTCCGACCGAAACAAATTTTTTAGCCGAAGATTTTCGGCCGAAACCGAAACTCACGTGAAACAGTAAAATAAAATAAAAACTTAACAAAGTTATCAGATCGTTGAATATTCAGCCATAATTTTCATTAAATTGCTACTAAATAAGTTAATAAAACGATTACACACAAATGATATATATGTAGATAGACGAACGAGATAGTCAGTTTTTAGGTCTCTATCACAACCTTCACGACAAAGACGCTAGTTTCGGTCAAGCCGAATATTCGGCCACTTTTTGGCCGAAACTAGCGGAAACCAGTATTTTTGGTCGAAACTGTCCGAAACCTATAGCCAAATATATAGAGAGTTCATAACATCACAAGATTTACTACAAACTGACGGTGTTTGTAATAATCCGCTGACATCAATAACGAAACAGGCACAAACTGCTAACTACTTTTAATTTAATTGGAATTGCTCTAAAAGGCTCTTGAATGGGACAAGTTTTATGAAAGGTTCATTAAAGTTTTAAGAGTGGGGAGAAAAATCTTTTATACATTTTAATAAAATGTTATATTACTGGAATTATGCAAATTTCAGACACACTAAAGTTCAGAGAGAGTGTGTTTGTAACGGTTCTTAGGTACTTACAGCTTAAGTAGTCAAGAGTCGGGGCAAGTTACTCTTAATAATATAAAGAAAAAAGTCGGCACTTCGGTCAATCTGCGGAAATGCGACTATTTGACCGGCCTGTGCGGTTTCGGTCTAAGTTTTTGTTTTATTAAGTTTGGCTTAAACTTCGAACTTTATGTTAGGGTAGTTGTTTCTTGTTGAATGGTAATTTTCTCTTTGTGAATTAAAAATTAGTTCAAAGTACTTAGCAACTGGTTCCCGTACTTTTAGCGAACAAACTTATTTTGTTACAAAACAGAGAACACATGGATTATACAATTGTTTCTTCGGGCGTTTTGATTTAAATAAACAATGCCACCCTGAATACAAATTACGTAAAAACGCATATCTATGCGGATACTCATGCCCATGTGAATACGCGTGCCTACGTGAATACGCATGCCTACGTAATACGCATGCCTACGTGAATATACGCATGCCTACGTGAATGCACGTGCTATGCGACTACGCACGCTACGCGGCTATGAAATGGTTCAGCGGAGCGTTCGTAGCAAATTCTGGTGACATCACAATTTTATTGATTTATTTTCATATAAAATTATAAGTACTTAGCCGTTTTACTATAGAAAGACAAGTATTTATTCAGCACCGCACATACAACAGCAAAAAATATACTTTACAGCAGTGAAACAACAACAAAGAAATACATAATATAAAATCATAATATACATTTTTATCGACTGTTCGCGACGTACTCGTACCACAAATATAAAAAAATTTCACGCATACCCGACTTCATAAAAACCAATATCTATAACTAAAAGGGGCTAATGAATAAAAGTGGGATCAATTAGCAGCTGGTCATTAAGGCACAGCCATCACTAATGACTGGTGTTGGAATTTCCGGGAGATTCCTTACGCTCGTCTCATTAAGTCGCTGATAGACTGCCACGGAGGCGTCGGTACTCGTCTGAGGTGCCCTTTACAGTTACAGGTAATCTTACGTTTAACGAAGTACTTTATAGCTATTTTAAATTATGACGAACACCATTACACCTTGGCTTATTTGAATTACCAAGCGGAGTATGTCGGCAGTAAGTTTTGCGCTTGGTTTTTAAAATATTATGAGTGAGATAGAAAAGACTGTACTAGATCAAAATTTGAACTGAACGCTGTGCTATAGATGGATGTACTTACTGTTAGACTAAATGTACATTTCCAATTGCTACAGACCGACAAGCTAATTTTAAGGTGATAACTTTTTATCAACAGCTCAATAAATTTATTATTATTTTTGGAGAGTGTTTTTTTCTTCTGAGTTCTATAACTGGTTTTAGCTACGTTTACGTGTTATTATATTATTTATACAGGCAGATAGATATAATCTTTATTGTACACCAGAGAGAGACTACAGTAGGAGAAAAATAGTTTAAAGTTTTTTGCTGTTATTAGTTTTGTATGTACACTTTTATACGACACGGATAAATGGCCTTTTAATGACCAGAAAAACGAACTAAAAAAAAAAAAAAACTATTTCCCATCCGAGTGTTAGGAAAAGCTGTGCTCAGTTGATTGAAAATGATTAAAGTTATTTTTAAAATCAAGTTACTCTCTGAAAGTGTGCATGATAGAGCCACCACCACGTAAACTACTTACCTGCACTACAGATAATATAGGTTGTAACGGAAAGGGAGGGTAATGTTTTATCAGCCTATGTATATTTCTTTGTGGCACTTTAGAGATCAAACGCGTGGGCCGTTTTTGATAACTCTTCCGTCAATTGATTTGTCTTAATCTTGTGAGTGCTACTAAAGACATGACAGTAATCAAAATACAATATGGCGACAAGCAGACGCCATATTGTGAAAAAGAAAAAAAAGAAAATCGACGAATTAAATTAAAAGTGGGGTATCAGAATAAAGGGTTCAAGGAGGCGAATCCAAAACTATAACTCACTAAAATTTAGAAAAAAAAATATTTTCAATAAACCAGACTGTTAAAAACAACTAAAAAATGTTTAAAAAAGTCACTATTCAAGCAGTCTGATGCAGTTGGTAGCATAAAATCTGTAATTGAACTAAAGTAACTGCCACCAACCGCATCAGACTGCTTGAAAAGTGACTTTTTAGTTGTTTGTTAAAGTCGGGTTTTTTGAAAATATTAAATTTTTTTAAACTGCTTCTACCCATGGAATGAACAACTCTCAAAGGAAGTAATAAGTAGCCAATTTCCAGCAAAAAAAAAAAGTTATCATATGCTGATGAAAATAAGTATTGGAAGTAAAATTTTATTTTTGAGAATCGCCTGATACTGCCTTGAAGAAAGTGCCTCGACAACCTCGAACCTCGACGACGATTTGTAAGCCTGTCAGTTTTCTATCGGTTACATTTCGGGGAGTGTGCGTCGGAATTGCACAGTTTAAATCCGCCAAGCCCGTTCCATTATAGGACCACTAGGCGTACGGCGATGTGCCACCGGTACATCGTGGACGGAACATACATACGCACAAAACGTTTTGGGAACACATTTATTGTGCTTACAGTTGGCACAGTTGGTGCAGCAGTGGTTGAGCGATTGGCTGCCGCGCTGCGTGTCACGGGTTCGATTCCTGCACGGATCATATATTTATATGTATGGCCTAAAAATTGTTGTTCCGGGTATGGGTGACTTGTGTATGTGAGTTTACATGTTTGTGAATGCACCCACAATAAATGAGTAATTCCTAGAGTGGGGCAACTTTAAATTAATAGCTAAGGATTAGAATTTCCTGTCGGAGTCTGTGTTTCCTGATACTTACAACCTGGGAGACTGTAAGTCAAGAGTGAATAGGTTATGTACTTCGCAAGCGTGCTCCATCGACCCCATCATCGTAGAGTTTCCACAAATAAATAAACAAGTTAACGACCTAAGTACTCAACAGTTTCAACAAACATAGAGATACACATATCCTAAATCCAACCCATCCTGCCAATCCGAGCTAATTCGATTCCAAACTTGATTTGGCTTGAAATCCAACATTAGGATTCCCAATTTCATTTTGACAAGCAAGTGGGACACGTAGCGACACTCATGTATTCAGTTCGTAATGGCGCTGCCAAAGTTTAAGAGCACACCGGTTTAAATTGAAAAGATACGCCAGTCGACAGTCGGATACCAATAAGGGATTTTTTTTCAAATTGATGCTTTAAAACTTGCTTGTGGTTGCAAGCTTGGGTTATTTTAAAGGTCAAACTTTTTTTTGAGATAGATGGTTTATGTTCTTTGTATCTTTGTTAATCCTATAAAGTTAAGGTATGGGTAGTTTTTAAGAAAAACGGAACTTTGTAGTTTTTATTGAGACTTTTTTCTCAAACAAATTGAATTTTGTTTGCTTAAGCCTTCAACAAAACTCTGAATATAAAGGGATACTTAAGGGCCGTCCATAAGACAATTATATCACACGAATTTCATGATTTTGGACCCCCCCCCCCTCCTCGTCCTTATAGCTTGTCACATTTGTGAGACTACCTCCTAGTGTGACGTCGTATATTTTGCAAATTACATTTAGAAATCATTAAATTAAAACAGCAGTTCCGAAATTAATATATTTTATTTTAATAATAATAATTATTATTTATTTCATAAAAAGTGGTACAGTCTGTTACAAAGTAGGATGACAATTTAAAAATTGTTTACATCTGAGATAAGTAGGTAACAATATAATTCTATGATCTGATGTCCTTGCTAGGTTACTTAGTAACCTGTATTAAGGACAATCAGCCCTCATTTCTCGAAAATGGTACAAGAGCATTATTTAGACTGTTACATAATTATTAACAAAATTTAGAAAAAAAAAGAAAAATAATAATAATGAAAGTTCAATACAAAAATGTGTGAGTGCACGCGTTGTATGTGTGTGTGTGTGTGTGCGTGTACATGTGGGTGTGTGCGTGAGAGAGAAAGAGAGAGCAAACTGATTTATTTCAAAAAAAAAAACAGTTTGCGGACTCGGCCAGTCAGAAGAGTAGTATGTGCTTCAAAGTTGAGGTGCTTGTCGAGAGTGATACCAAGATATTTAATTGTATCAGTAGATTTAATTAGTGGACAGTTACAGTTTGGTGTATTAAATTGACAGGAGTGAGCTTGCTGAGTTACGGGAGTCGAGGGTTGTGATGTGATTTTGAGAGAAAAAGTAATAAGTTTGGTTTTGGAGGTGTTTAAGGTGAGTGAGTGAGACATAAGCCTGCTACGTACGACATCAATCCCTTTCTGAGCGGTAGTTTGGAGGCTAGACCAAAAGTTGTCATAGAAGGTGATGGCAATGTCATCGGCAAAAGAAACAATGTTTCCGGAATTTAATTTCACATTACAGAGATCATTGATGAATACCAAAAACAAAGTGGGTCCTAAGACACTGCCTTGTAGTACACCGTAGGCAATAGGCAGTTCATCACTTAAATATTTGTCAATTTTGACCCTCTGTGAGCGGCCTGAGAGATAAGAATGAAAGAGTTGAAGCTGTAAATCTCTGACACCCAAATGTTCGAGTTTGGATAATAAGCAAGGGAGAGGAACGGTATCGAAAGCCTTAGCAAGATCAATAAATACAGTGAAACATTTTTTGCGGTTATTGAGTTTGTCAACAATACCGGTTATCAATTTTAAGGCCGCATCTGAAGTCGATTTCTTCTTCCTAAAACCGAACTGGTTGGTTGAGAGCAGGTTATTAGTCTCAAGGTAATTAATGAGTCTTTTATTTAATAATCAATTAAAATATTATGATAATATCGATGGATTTGGAAAGATAATCTCGCGTTCACAAACTAAAATATATCTATGTATTAAACACAGAACTAGATTTTGAAATGTGGAAACGCGGAACATGAAGCGCCGTCGTCTCAGGCCTTTTACTGTTCAGGCAACTGGCTCCCCAAGTCTGTTACCTGCAGGCTACACCTTATGGTTGCCGGAGATAATTTCGCGCCTTTCGGCGCCCGGTGCGCTTACTACGGATAGAGTGGGAGGTTGCATTCTCCCGCTCCCTTTCCACCGCCTCCTTTGCCACCATCACTTCCTCACAGAAGAAGGCGTGTGAAGTAATTTGTGGATGACCTCTTACTACTTTAAAGATACGATGTCACTTGTTTTGATTCAGACTTTCACATCATGCCACAGAGTTTTCGATCATGCAAACAAAATTACAGTGTCAATCAATTGTCACACACTGAAAAATAATGTAAAACTGAGAGAAACAAGAATATCTACGTGATTTTTAATAATTATTCCAGCTGAAACGCGTTGTTGTTTGGTACTTACAAATGAGGTATAAATTATTCAATAAACGACAGTAAAGCGACAAAGATTGTTGCATACATTTTGTATGAAGTGATCCATGCTAGGCTCGGCCAGGGCTCGGCCCGGTGGCGACACGGTGTAACATGAACGTGTGCACCGGGCTCGGACGTGCCCCGGAAACAACTGCACGGTCACATATCCTTTTTGTATGAACTGATCCATGCTTGGCCGTGCCCCGGACGTGCCCCGGCCGGGTCACGGCCGAGGCTTGGTGGAGTTATTTTCCCACTAACTGCATCAGTTGTTTTTGCAGTTTTTGACCATAAATAACATCTTTCGAGAGGTCTAGACAATGTGGCATTATAACGGCGATAATTATTGTGAAAAGTCTACAAGAGTAGGCTTCGAGCCAAGGGGGTCGCGAGACGATCTCCGGCCACCGTAGACGCGAGCATGCGGATCGCGATTAACAGGTAGCTCGCCGTCCGATCACCACCAGGCCCGAGAATCGACGGCACGTAGTGTTCCACGCGCGCCTTAAAGAGATGTCAGCCACCACTGACGGGGCCCGTCATGGCCGATGCCTGCATGCCAAGGGTTCGCGGATAAATTCGTAACAAAGTTACCGCGCCCCTGGGCACTCAGGCAAGGAAGGAACAGGGGTGGGTTTTAGTCATTAAAAGTCTGACACGTCCTCCCGCTCCACCCAGAGCGGGAGAAGTCATAGAATAAATACCCACCCCAAGAAAAAAAGCTTCGAGCCAACCCTTGTATTTTGAACTTATCGACGTTTGGCTCGTTAGAGCCTCTGCGCAGTTAAGCAAACAAGGCAGAGTTTTGATATTAGTTACTATCAGATATAGCCACAGAAGGCGCCTACCACGTTCCATGCATATATAATTATACTGTTGCTATGTTTTATTACGAAGACATTGATTTATGTTGTGGCAAACGGTGAATGGCTTCCGTTATATCCGAAATAAATCCTTATTTTTATGGAACTCTTCTTATTCTCTGGATGATTAATGGTGAATGAAACATCGTGGCTGAGGATTGTTTATATTACGGAACCAATTTTTTTGTTTGCGAAACTTGGCCCGTCATTTCTTATTGCTTACTTACTCATTTATATATTCAAATGAAATCTCAATATTCGCAATCTTTTTATATTTTTTCGGCGACATAAACATAGGTTATTTTCCCGGTGGATTTATTCAAATTCCTATCATAATAATCTGAAGACTTGTAATGTAAATAAAGAACACAACATCATGCCCGTCTTCCACGGAAGGTTATGCAGAGCACCCATTGAAAGTAAAATAATTAAATAGGAATTAAATCTAAATACTGCTGTTACTTTGATTTCAAAGTAACAGCAGGTCCAAACTGGAGGAGGGTCATACGAGACAGGAAGCAGTGGAAGTCGTTAGAGGAGGCCTTTGCCAATAGGCAAGCCGAGATAAGGGACATCTTGTAAATCTAGTTGTTGAACTACTTTAATGTAAACCTTGTTTCGGAATAAAGGGCTTACTATACTATATTATATTATATTATTATAAATCTAAATGCAGCACAATGTTTTCAGTCTCATGATCTTTGTTAAGCCTGATTATCTTTTTAGTAAAAAAGAAAATAGTTTTCTTTGTAGACGGCAGATTAGTGTTAACTTGTAAGTAAATAGAATGTTTATAATTAGAATGGGTATTCCTTCAAGAGTTTACCTACACGTCCATTTTGCGCATGAGTAATTTTGTTGTAAACAAACAATAACCCTTTCCCGTGCCTACATTATCGGTCAAAGTGATTGTTTTCGAATTAACTGCTTTTTTTAAAGTTATGAAGTTTTAAATTAGTTTTTTGAAGTGGTTACTTCTTATGGGAAGGTAAACCGCTTCGTAACGTAACGCGTTACGACGAAGCGAAAGCGTAGCACCGCGCTACGGTGCTACGCTTGCGTAGCGATGACACCTCCGTAGCACTAGTCAAAGTTCAAGTTTTCACTTCTGACGGCACTCCCGGAGTGCCACTGTTTTTTTTTATTGTAATGAGGAGGCAAGCCCGTCTGTCACTCTATCTGTTGACCACTGCATGTTTTGAAAATGAGAAACAACAGTGGCGATCACCAGAGAAACACCAAGACAATGAAGATCAACGACTCCCAGAGAAATGATTTAACTGTCCTCAACCCCACAATGAAATTCATCAGAAGAGTCCAGTTTGAAAAAACATAGGTAATTTTCACTTTTCCTCATATTAAGCAATAGACAGGACATAACTAAACTTATAGCCCTTTACAACCGGGCTGAAACGATGAGTTTTACTTTCAATAAATTCTAGCGCCAAACTGTTTAATTTTTGCAACGGACGTCGATCGACCGTGAGGGTGCCTGACATGACTCAAAAAAATCGATGGGTCCGTACGGCCGACCAAGTCCTGTGGGCCTCGATTTAAGAAATTAAAACTCACGCTTGTTTCAGTGCGGGTGTAAAGGGATATGCATAAAAGAACGTTTACAATTGTGTTAAGGCCGCTTTCCAAATACTTGCCATGTATTTATAGGTAATACCTACTAGCTTCTGCCAGCGGCTTCGCATGGAATTAGTACTTCCCCCGTTATATACTTTCGACCCTCATTTCACCCTCTCAGGGGTGGAATTTCGAAAAACCCTTTCTTAGTGGATACCTACTCTTCACAAAGAACACACCCTCCAAATTTCATATCTCTAGGACCAGCGGTTTAGGCTCTGCGTTGATAGGTATATCAGTCAGTCAGTCAGTCAGGACTTTGAATTTGATATAAAAAGAAGTCGTACCTAACTGTCAGCTTAAATTGTTTTGTTAGATACTACATGTGAAGAGGAGCGATTTTTTTTTGTGTGGTCGAAAATCATCCAATGACATCTCCCGCTCTAGGATGGAGCGGGAAGGCGTGTCAGACTCTTACTGACTAAAACCCACCCGAGTTCCTTCCCTGCCACAAGTGCCCAGGGGCGCGGTAACTCTGTTTCGAATTCATCCACAACCCCTGGGCAGGCATCGACCATGACGGCCATTACTCGCCGTCCGCAGGCCCGGGTGAAGAGGAGCGATGAAACGCATGTGACTAAAACAGTGATGAAAATAAATGTGGGTAAGATGGAGAGAAAGAGGGAGGCCAAAGAAAAGAAGGATGGATTGTGTAAGGAATTTTATAAAAGAAGGGAGTCATTGATAACGTGGAACACGTTTCCCTAGTCCATTATGTCCTGTGAACTATCACAGGACAGAATGGACTAGGGAAACATGTTGCACCGACCCAAAACAAGGAAATTGTTTCATATGTTACTTTAAGTCGCAACACTACCATTGGGCACCAAGATGAGTCCTAATTACGAGCAATAGATATCTTTAATAACATTTTACTTGCGATTAAAGCATTTAGATTTATGTAAAAAATGCCATTTTTCACGGTTATAAATTAACTGGGTCTGTGCGGTGGTGGCACGACTGAATGTTAAACGAGCCTTGACATGATTTAGTCCAAATCCAAGGCTCGACCGTTCGATGCAGACAGTCACACATTGGACTAAGAACTAGGTAATTGTTTCTATGATTTGTCATTCATTCCTATTTTTAAATGACATAAAAAAGGAGGAGGTTCTCAATTCGTCGGAATCTTATCTATTTACAAATCTCTTTTTTCTATATGTTCCTCGATTACTCGAAGACGCCTGGACCGATTTGGAAAATTATATTTTTGTTTGAAAGGGTAGCTATACTTTCCACGTGGTCCCGTTTACATTTGGTGAAGATCTGAGAGAGAAAGAATGGAACTCTTCAATAAACCATAGCAAACCTTCCGGAATTGCTGCAATCGCATATGTCTGTTTATTGTTCACACCACTTCTTAACGCACACAGATTTGTACTGTTTACCCTGATACACGCTAATTTTACCATGTTCAAATTCCATATTTTTGGGGCTAATCAACTCGGGCATAACTTTACTATTTAGTTTTAGTCATAACTATATTATATTATTTTTCACTTTTTATTTGCTGTACCCTATGGGGTACCACATCTAAAAATAAAAAACTATTTTACAAAAAAATACAACCGAATTCCAAAAAAATAATAATATATAAAATGCTTCCGAAATTAAAGTTATTTTGCATTTGTATGTGTTTTTGTTGGAACAACTAGTCGGTTGTATTTTTCAGTAAAAAAGTTTTTTAGGTTTCTCAGAACAATGCATATTTATTTCCAGCGCAAGAGACCTGTATTCATCTGATGTGACTGTGAACCCCTTAAAATACCGATTTTTATAAAACAAAATATTTACTACAGTAACGAGATGTTGAAAAACACTCCATTTTTGTATTATTCTAAAGTTTTAACAAGATGTACATAGTTAGAAGTTACCGAATGAGACTCCTTAGAAAATTCTTACTAGTGCTGTATATTTTGATGATAAATGTGTAACTTCCTAGTTAACTTCAAAACTTTTGTTTGCACGGGGTACCCATAACTATCTTACTCTATGAGTAATTTCTACGTCAAACATAAATATAGCAAAACAATGTTAATGTGTGTTTATGTTAAGGACTCATTCACAAAACAAACTACTAACGAATTTCTAGTGGTTAGTTCATAATGAAATTCTAATTACTCCCAGTCCGTCTTATTTTTTTGTTATTTTTATCTTGCTTCATCTTTAACGGTGATGTAGCTGGGTAACTTATCGAGTAGTTAATGTAAGTTATTTTATGCTAAATCCTTATTCAGTAATATAAGACCGGCCGATAATTTCGTCTGAAAGAGGCGTCGTCGGTGACCACGAAGTAATGTGGAAAATGCTATTGATATACGGAGAAATGACGGGCATGTCGAGACGAATATCTGGTGTATGAATAGCTAAGGGTATTGTTTCTTCGATATTCTCCTTGGAACACCAAAGAAAATTGTCGGATAAATTATGTGAAAGACAAAAAAGATCTCACCGCAGCGTTGCGACCTTAAAAGGTCGATGGTGAAGAGATGCTGCGTCGACTAAAAAAATCTTGCATTTAGTAAAACGCAATTTTTATGAATTATTAAACATGCTCACGGTATTATTATTTAAAATTTTAAATAATAGGTACCAGTTATTTCTTTTTTAATGCAAATTACTTCATGACTACTTTTTTGATAAAGAAAAATTACCTGCGTAGGTATTTACTTTTATAAAACGGTGCACATAAAAATATTTGAATCAAATCACTCGTCATCAGAAAGAAGTATAAAAAAAAAGCTATTCTACTCCTTGTTTATGTTGCTATTAATATTTAGACCTAATCTCATGAAAAGTGTTATATGCAAACCCTGCAACTTTTGTCGAAGTACTTTAGCTTCGCCGGAAAAGGGATAGGTTGTGACAATCTGAAAAACTAAATAAATTCCCAGGAAGCTAAAGATTTTTCCTGTAGGAGACCGTTTTTCCAGAGTTAGTAAGAATTTTTCGGGGCAGCCTAAAATTAATTAAGGAGAACCGTTAACGTGGTTAACTTTTTCTGTTTTTAAAATTCCCAACATTGCATAAATGTTATTATTGCTAAAATGCAGCTCATTAAAAATAAAAACATACTAATTATTAAAAATCTTCACAAGTTTTCGCGGTTAAGTTAACTTCTCAACTTTTATCAAAAACAATTTCTGTGACTAAAAAAATATAAAATGTTATAAAAATGAAAACAAACTTACCTTTAAAGTAGACAAAAAGCAGAATAACAACTTTTACGACATTTACTAACACGTAATAATACTGATGTTTAAACTTTAAAACTACTTTAAACTTTATTTTTATCGAGAATAGTAGTATTGCTTCAGAGCGTATCGTTTTTTGAAAAACAAGAAGTAGATCTTATAGGGTTGTTAGAATAAGATTATTGTTTTGTTAGTTGAACATTTTGTTCGATCGCTGTGATCACATGGTGCGCCGCGGTGTGACCTGGGCAGCGGTTCGCGACTCTCTGCCGCCCGCCCAAAGCCCGCCCAACGTTAACTTGCACAGTAACTTTGTACGCAGTTTTGGCGGATAACTTGGAGTTGATCACATTTCAGTGGTCTTCGGAAAGCTCAAGGACTTGAACTAGATACTAGCGTGGTAGCTCTGTACATTGTTTATATTTCGTTTTAGTAATTGTCCTAAGATAAAAACTTTTTTACAAAAAAATAGAACCGACTTCCAAAAAAAGTGGAAAATAACTTTAATTTCGGAAGTCGGTGTCAAAAAACGAAGACACAAAACCAGAAACTTTTTTGTAAAAAAGTTTTTATTTTTCACTTTTTATTTATGGTTTTCATTAAACTGTGTTGACAATTCATAGGCATACAATCGCAGCAATCACGGTTGATTTTCTGTCAATGTTTGAAGAGTTCCGTTGTTTATCTCCGAAACCCATCATCAGATAGCCCATTTCGGAATAAACTCCTTTCGAACAAAAAAAGAATTTTGCGAATCCGTTTGTAAATGACGGAGTTATGCCCGAACAAAAAAAAATACAAATTTCCGAATTGATAACCTCCTTCTTTTTGAAGTCGGTTAAAAAAATATTTCCATTGTAAATTGTCCCGTCGCGTCTGTAGGCGATAAGTTCAAAAACTACTGAACGGATTATCATGCGGTTTTCACCAATAGACAGAGTGATTCATGAGAAAGGTTCACGTATTGGTATAATTTATACCCGAGCGAAGATGGGGTGGGTGGCTAGTAAAAGATAAAGCTGATGCGGGTAGGTTTTGTAAATCCTAAATTGAGGTTAGATAGCTCATATTGCCCTCTGCATGTCATGTCATTTCTCACAGTTTACTGTTTGTATTGTAGTAACACATTTCTCCATGGTGTTTCTGCACTTAATATTTGTCACGGATATACGAAAAAAAATATTTACATACTTTTCTTCATACCTAAGTATCCCACTCACGCTCTTCGCGAGTACATACTTAGTACCATGTAAGTAGTTGAGCTGAGCACACTCAAATAAACGATATAAACTCCGGGAAAAGTGCAGATTCAGCATCATAAATTATTTGTACATTAGTAGTAAACTAGTTACGCTTATTTCTTATGAAACTACTTTTCTGTAAAGATGTCAATTTACCTACACATTCCCGATACTTGATTGCGTATACAAATCATTAAGGAGTTATAAATATGGCTTGATTAGGTACAGATTCTTGTCTTTACGAATTTTCTCTAAGTAAGATATTGGTGTCGATTCTCTTGTTCAATAACTAAACTAAATTTGAGAATCGTATTCTTTTACTAAAAGGCAGTGTGAGAAAAGGACAGCTATAGCTATGAACTAAGTTCGAGATTACGCCTTGCGCTTTATCGTGTTTTTAGTTGGCATGTTTTACGTGTAGGTACCCTTAATTTGATATTTGTATGTCATTATTGTGTCAATTACCGAGTCACTTCAACCTGATTGCATATAATTAGAACAATCTATGTATATGAGGAACTTTGGCTCCTGAGATACAAGTATATTTTTACTTAGTTCAGGAGTCAGCTGTTCAACTTGTTTTTTTTACCACCTTTTGTACAATTTCGTGTGTGTTTTTGCGTTTGTACAATAAAGTATTATTATTAAAAAAAAATTAAAAAAATTGTATGGGAATATTAGTTCAACTAAATTTGACAGCTCTAATTTACCTCCGTCTCTTTCATGTTTTATTATAGAGAAAAAGATAGCAATAGCCAAAAATAAGTTTAGTTTGTGCACAGCAGAATCGGCACCAGTATAAGCTTCTTTTGTATTTTTGCACCTACGTATTTACCTGCTTCCTTCTAATGATATTTGTTAATCAGCCAGACCTCAGTTGCTGAACGAATTTGGGCTATTGGCATAGGAGTGGACTATGCCTGGATTAGGACAAAGGACACTGTTCAACCTAGTAGTACATTTCCGTGGGATACGGATTTGGCAGATTGGCACACGGGTGGACTATGACTGAATTAGTACATAGGATATTTTTTATTCTAGTATTACATTTTCGTAGAATAATTCGCGGATACCAATACCAAAAAAATCATTCATTTGTCTATTAATAGTCGTATCACATGAATATTGTAAAGGTGAAAGTTTGTTAGATCGGAGAAGTTAGGCTGGATCGATTTAGATGAAATTTGGTACGTAGATAGCCATTATACCCAGGATTAACACTTAGGCTACTTTTTATCCCGGTCTACGCAGGTGAAACCGTGGGGTACAGCTAGTGTTATTATAAAATTAAAATAAATAACTTTATCCACTTAATAGTTGGATATCATCATCACTAAATGTAAAATATGTCTTTGTCTTTGTTTTGTCTTTGCTTCAGTATTTCTTTTCTTTCTTTTGTACTATCTCAACAAAATATTTTGCTAGTATTTTGTTTTCGATATGATCTGTGTCGCTGCTGGTTCAAGCTATAATGTAGGTATATTTTTAAACAAAATTTTAACAACTTTCAATAACAAGGCCTTTACTAATTGGATGTGACAACAAACAACCTAAACAATTATGTACCTACCCAATTAGTGCAGACATTTGAACTAGTCGACCGTTTCTTGTACGGGGGCCCGATTATTTCATTTTTTATTATTTGTTGATAGAGCGGCAATAGAAATACTACACACCCTGTGTAAATTCCAACTGTCTACCTATTACGGTTCTTAAGATACAGCCCTCTTACAGAAATGACAGACGGACGGACAGCGAAGGCTTAGTAATAGGGTTCTGTTGGTTACTCTTTTGGCACGGAACCCTAAAAAGTGTACACGTATAATTTATTTATTTCATGCATAACCCATCACGTGTTTTACAAGTGAAGACATAATTTTCCGCTCAACTGGTTTGACTGACATCGAGATTCTGTTCAAGAAGTGTGCTCAAATGTTTAGCCAATACCCACGGAAAATCGTACAAGTGTGATATTTACAATGATGTTTGGGTATCTAAAAATAACAGTACAATTTTTTGAGGGAACGTAAATATCAAATTGGAGTACCTTTTTATAACCAGAGTCCACAATCATGAACTGTAGGTTTTTATGAGCGTCACGCGTTTTTATCCCTAAACAAATAAGTTTGTGTACAGTTTTCAAATCTCATTGTCTCGTTTCGTGTGTGAGCACGGAATGGAGCTTACACTGGATGTAAAGTTACCAATATTTGCGCACCTATGTGTCATGAACTCATGATCTTTCATGACATTTAGGTAAGCACCTACATTCAGGCAAGAAAGTCGCTAAGACTAATAAATCATTTTTAAACTGGCTTCGGATACTTAAGTCGTGTTAACTTAAGTTTAATTGTATTTATTTAATCACAATGGTTGCGTAGTTAATTTTAAAATAACATCAACCAAAGTGATTGTGTCATTTCGCCGAATACCATCAGCTCAATGACGAGTCCTGTGCTGTCGCACCCAGTGAATTTTTATTCGTATTTTTAACTATTATGTTTCAAATATTTCTCAAATAATGAAGTGTAGTAGGCTGGTCAAGTCGATCAACTTTAAATTTGTTTTCAGTTATGCTTTAAGTTTTCATACATTAACAATAAAATTAACGAACGAACAGGAGACACCACAGAATACCTACCTACATGTTTATGCTCGGAGATTGACGGACAATTAAGTTGGCAAGTCGGTGAAAAGTTTTGTCGGCGAACCACTGAAAAGTGAATAATTCTGTCGGCGAATCGTGTGTCGGGGAAAAGTTCATTCGGCGAAAAACTGAAAAGTGAAACGTTCTTTCGGCAAACTCGAATTCCTACGACTTTCACCAGGTCTTCAGTCCGCAATTACTTACACAAAATAACTGCAGACAATTTCCTTTAAATCCATGTGCCAGAGGAAAGGGTACGAGATAAGCCGTGATTTCACCTCGGCGTGTTTATATTTCTTTCTCTACCAGATTTGCTTCATATTAACGTTCTGAAATGTAAATGTCACAGCGTGTGTTAACATAAGATTGACAGTGCCTTTAGGGCTTTATCACCTTGTCCATCTTCAATTTTAAGCAAAAAGCATCTTTTTAGGGTTTCGTAATCCTAACAAGGACCAGAAACACTTATAGTTTCGGTCTGTCCGGCTGTCCGTCCGAGACATTCTCCCGCTCTGGGTGGAGCGGGAGGGCGTGTCAGACTCTTACTGACTAAAACCCACCCCTGTTCCTTCCCTACCTGAGTGCACAGGGGAACTCATGTTCAGAATTTATCCGCTACCCCTAGGCATGCAGGCACGGCCACAATGGGCTCCGTCAATGGTGGCTGACACTAATCTCTTTGAGGTGCGCGCGCCGTCGACTCACGGGCCTGGTGCTGATCGGACGGTGAGCTACCCACTGCTCGCCGTCCGCAGGCCCAGGTCTACGGTGGCCGGAGATCGTCTTGCGACGTCCTACGCCCAGTGCCTCTCCTGCGGTGGTAGCGGCCGGGGCTGTGAGGGCCACTCCGTTGAGCTTCCCTCACGCGTCCCGCCTCCACCTTCGCGAGCATTACTGCTTTGCAGAAGGCGGAGACTGCTTCCCATTCCCTCTCGCTCCGTACCATGGCCTGAACCGGGGCCGGGCGCGAGATCGCCGCCACCTATCGCATCCACGAGGACACGGCGGTGCTCCGCTCAAGCGGGGCATACCTCCACCGTATGCTCCACTGTGTCCTCTGGGCGATTCGCGCAGTGATAACACCCGGGCCTTTCCTTTCGTCTGATCTGGAACAGGAACCTCTCGAAACAACCGTGTCCGGTGAGGACCTGCGTCAGGCGGAAGGTGAGGACGCCGTGACGCCTCTCTAGCCACTCCTCAAAGAGGGGCACTACCGCCGCAATGGTGGCGTGCCCAACGCTGGGTTGCGACAGTTGCTGTCCCCATGTCGCCATGAGATCCTGCCGGAGCTCCGTCCGCCAAGCGCGAGGTGTCGCGGCAGCAGAGTTTCGCCCCGGTGTTTGGCCTCCTCGTGCCACTCCCAGAGCAGCGCGAGGACCTTGGCCTCCAGATTCCATGGCGACAGTCCGCCAAGGAGGCTCGTCGCCTCACAGGAGACCATGCGGTATCCTCGGATGAGCCGAATGGCCGTGACCCTTTGGGACGCGTTGAACCGGCTGGTCGCCGCCTCAAAGAACGCGCCCACACCGGTGCCTCGTAAAGGGCCAATGACCGCACGATCCCCGCGTAGAGCCTCCGGCAGGAGGGGTTTGGACCCCCCAGATTGGGCAGGAGCCGCTTCAAAGCAGCACTGGCCCGCTCCAGTCTGGGAGAAGATATCATGAGTTTGACATTCTCATCATTTCAATATTAGACTCTGCAATTTTGCATGGATATACAGGGTGTAAAAAGACACATCACAGAGCCGTTAACTACGCATACTGTACAATAATTTTTGCGCAAAACTACTTTGTTAGACGTCTACGTGTTACTTTGTTGTCGTCGTTTCGTCGACGTGTGTCGTCGTGCCTTTTATTTTTAGGTTTGAAAAATAAAACTAATTTTTATTCCGCGCAATGTAACGCGAACACAGGCAAGGGGAGTAAAACCGTGTCCCTTCGCTCTAAGCCGCGTAGGTACTTGTCGGATACGTTTGATGATCATTGCGTTTCCGTAACTGCAAAGCCGGCTTCGACAACTGTCTTTTTACACCCGATATACTCCTCTGTCAAGAAAGTACCGGGAAAAGGTCAATAATACACAAAATGTTAGTTATTCTTCCAAATTTATTTTATCGCCTTCAAAGTATGCTCCTTCAGAAGTGATACACATACGCCAACGAATAATCCAATCATCGAAACAGTTTCTCTTAGCGAATTCTCCTTAAGTCTTCTAACAAATGAAAACGGGTGCCACGAAGTGGTAATTTGAGTTTAGGAAAAAGAAAGAAGTCAACTGGAACCATATCTGGTGAATAAGGTGGTTGCTCGATGGTATTTGTTGAGTTTTTTTGGGTCAAAAATTCGTTCACAATGATAGCCTTGTGCGAAGGCGCATTATCGTGATGCAAAATCCAAAAAAAATCTTTCAACAAATCCGGCCTTCTACGTCGAATTTGCTCTCTTAAGAGGGATCAGGGGCTGCGATTCTCCATACAAATATATTCCCATTTTTTCTTCCTGAATAATGCCTCTAGAGGAATAGTTTTTTTTATAAAGTCAAGGTCTGTTGTAGACGTCCTATCATTTCCTTTTTTTCAGAAACTAATATATAAAGAAAATATGACCCTCCAAAAATAACAAAAAATGGCCTATTCTTACCGCCGTGATAAGAGGACCACCAGACAAATTCAAAGAGTTTTTAACATAAAACATTTAATAAGAACCTAGACATACTCTTTCTTAAAATATTTGTGCCAAAAATAATATAATCGGCTCAGTTTTTGAGGAGAAAAAGGGGAATACGAAACGTCGATCTCGTCAAAAATTTTGTGATAAAATTAGTCTGAGCTGCAGCTGTCTCTATCGCACTTTACGGGGGCAGGCTTGCGCACGATGGCAATAGTTTCTTCAAATACGTATTTTGTAAATTCCTTCCAGGCCCTGTTCCCTCTTAAATGCCGCTTAATGCTCAAATAATATTCTTTATTTACCGCTTGACCTTTCGGCAAGAACTCATAGTGCTTGCACCGCGATAGTCAAAGAAAACAGGCAACATGAATTTGACTCTTGATCGACTTTGGCGTGCTTTTTTCGGTTTCGGTTCAGTTGGAAGGCGCCACTCCGAAGCTTGTTATTTGTTTATTTTTATTTATTTATTTAAAAAAAAACGTTGCCCCACAATAGGAATTACTCCTGTATCGTGGGTGCGTTCACAAACATTTAAACTCACATACACAAGACATCTCGTCACCTGTTCACCTGTTGACTGGTTCGCATGTCAAACTCGTAAACCCACATCTCGTCACCAGTAACAATACGTTTCATGAATGTTGGATCGGAATTGACTCGTTCTAGCATGTCCTCAGTGACTCTTATGCGATTGAGTTTTTGGAGAAAATTCAGGTCTTTTGGGACTAGTCGAGCGGCAACATGTTTCATACCCAAGTGATTGTTTAAAATGGTACGGATTTACTCGTGAGACACAGAATGTTCAGCGGCTATCTCTCTCAAACTTGAATGAGGATTTTCAGTCACTATTTCTTTCACTTTTGCGATGTTAACTTCAGTTGAAGACGTTGATGGCCTACCAGAGCGAGGCAAACATTCCATCACACCTCAACCGCTTTTGAAAACATTGTACCTCACTCATAAGCACGTGTTTTTAATAAAGTCGATTCACCTTACTCCTTCTGTAACATTTTCAGCGACTCTGAACTAAGGAAGTTCCATTTGCGATGCAAAATTTGAGACAAACTCTTTGTTCGATTTTTTTGCCCAGAGATGACCCAACAAAACCCAGCATTGTGTTTAATCTAAATGACAGTTCAAACTCCGCGCCAAAATGGAAAACAGTTGTGGCAAACAAGTAACAAAAAAAAAATGAATTTGGAACTATTAGGGAATATGCATGTAATTTTTTTTTTCATTTAAAGCAATAAAAAGTACTATAAACTTAAGAAAATTATTACAAATAAATTCAAGTACTGCATGTCGCTCAAAAAAGTTATTTAACTCCTACAATTTTTAACCGACTTCAAAAAAAGGAGGAGGTTCTCAATTCGACTGTATTTTTTTTTTTTATGTGTGTTACCTCATAACTCTTTACTCCGTGAACCGATTTTGAAGATTTTTTTTTTATTTGAAAGCTGTTGCTTCACATGTGGTTCCATTTCAGTTTGGTGAAGATCTGATAAAGAACTTCGGAGATACGCCATAACCTTCCAGAATTGCTGCAATCGCATGTCTGTGTATTGTTTTCACCACTTCACAACATTACATCACGCTGATACGCTCTGAAGGGGTATACAGATTTCTACAGTTCACCCTGATACACCCTAATTTCACCAACTACGAGTATGTTCAAATTCCCTATTTTTGGGGTTATACATTCGGGTATAACTTTACTATTAATTTAGTTGTAGAATGGGGTACTTACAACAACTAAAAAGTGAAAAATAAAAAACTTTTTTACAAAAAAAACAACCGACTTCCAAAAAAAAATACACTAAAAATTAAAAAATAACTTTAATTTCGGAAGTCGGTGTCAAATAACGAAGAAGTAAAATACAAACACCGACTTCCGAAATTAAAGTTATTTTTTAATTTTTAGTGTATTTTTTTTTGGAAGTCGGTTGTTTTTTTTGTAAAAAACTTTTTTTTATTATACTTAAAACGTTCGTGACTGTCAAAGCTGTAGGTACTGTGACGTCACTTACCACAATACGCCTTGTTTACATCTTATTTTTGTCCTTAAATTATTATTTTACTAATTGTACGAGTATGTCCTTTAGTCAAGCAGAAATTGCAATTCCAATATTTAAAAAAAATTAGTGAAAAAGGTACTTTTGACGAATTAAGTGTTACTTTGACTCGTATATTTTTTCGTCACTACAGTATTATTGAGATCGATACGTTTTGAGTTTACGTTTAGTTTCATCAAAAACATGCAACATAAAATAATGAATTGTAAAATATGTCATGAATTCAAACTAAACAAGTGCACCACATTGTTTCTATGGTCCGTTATGGTAGGGGCTTTCGAAACTTTTGCGAAATATTATACTTTAAAGTGATTTTTTTTATTCGAGTCCACTAAAACGGGCGGAACCCAACTCTTGGCCGGTTTTTTGTAACTCTAATTTATTTTTCAACACACGTTGAATACCCGCTCCTACCCTTACCGCTTTTAGGCGCGCAACGTAGTGTATTTCGCACTGGTGCGGAAAAGGGCGGCGGCCAACCCACGCCTTAATTAACCGACTTTCGAAAAAGGAGGAGGTTCTATGTTCGACTGTATGTATGTTTTTTTTTATGTATGTCCGCGCATTTCTCCGTCAGTTGTGGACCGATTTTCAAAATTCTTTTTTTATCTGAAAGAATTTACTCCCGAGGTGGTCCCATATAAATTTTATCGAAATTGCTTTAGCGCTCTTTGAGAAACTGAACAAAAACGAAAAATACGCATATCTCGATGACGTTTTGGTGTTCTCCAAATGTTTAAATTCCACGTTCCATGTTATCGGGGTTTTTAGTTCTGGGGTATAACAACTAAAAAGTGAAAAATAAAAAACTTTTTTACAAAAAAAAAACAACCGACTTCCAAAAAAAAAATACACTAAAAATTTAAAAATTACTTCAATTTTGGAAGTCGGTGTCAAATATCGAAGAAATAAAATACAAACACCGACTTCCGAAATTAAAGTAATTTTTAAATTTTTAGTGTATTTTTTTTTTTGGAAGTCGGTTGTTTTTTTTTTGTAAAAAAGTTTTTTATTGTACCAGGTTGATGCCCGGACAGCTTCCACTGGTCACTGTGTCGCCCCCACCAAGGGGTGTGAATAAAAATCACAAAATAATTTGTATAACGTTCACCAAGTTTGACTAAATATAACTTCATAACTCATTGCAGCCGAGGTTGGAATACACGTCTGAGCCGAAGGCGATCTCATCAATATTTATTATTTCCGATGTGTCCTCAGTGATGATTTAATCATCATCTTCTTGCCCATGCCGCATGCTACTTAGGGCGGCACAAGATGTTTTCTTCTTCCACTCCGTCACTCTTTTACTGACTCTCTTTCCTTGCCTACCTTGCATACCTCAAATACTTCCCTCTTTTATTTGACCTCCATCTCCATTTTCTAGAAACTATTGTGATACTACTGTAGGACCCCAAGGCACCAGTACGGCCTGCAGGGATCCGGGGACGCTGTAGCATCTTCAGTGTAGAGGTCTTACTCGCTGGCAACGCGAGAGTGCGGTGTATAAAACGGTAACTCGCTACGGTCGGAAAAGAAAAGAGCTGAGGGCACTTTAAATAACTATATTGATAATCACAGAAAAATACATGTGTGCCCACTTGCAAGGGCAAAACTTCTGTCTGACATCAAACAAAATTCACATCTACTCTTTATAATTATTCCATCAACTCTCCAACATTCTTAACTGCCAGCTAAAGGCCGGTGCAGACCCGCTGAGATTAGGCTGTGTCTACAATCGTCACACTACACTACGGGCTTCATAGAAGGCTTCACAAAGTCATCCAAAGAGCTTGCCTTATAGTTCCAAATATGGCCGAACCTTGAGGCCGTCTCCAAACTGTATAATGTTATTATGTAGGTCCTGTTTGCACATCGTTTGTCCACTTCTTTGTTACTTGTTGACTTGTTATTCAGTTACGTTACACGTTGATTACTTTTGATTTAGTTACGGTGGTTACATTATTCTTGCGTATTATTTATAGCCTCTGCCAGAGGCTTTGGCCGCGTAGAATTAGTAATTCCCCCACTATAAATTATTACCTGTGAGCTATTCCAGACTAGCAGTGGCAGTGGTGGCCCAGTGGTAACAGCCGCGACTTACAAGTCGTGAGTTGAAATCCAGCCAGGAGCTTTACTTTGTGTTACTTATTTCATCACCACTGCTCTCAAACCGGTGAAGGAAAACATCGTAAGGAAACCGGCATGTTCTAGAACCAAAAATTCGAAGACATGTGACATCCACCAACACGCACTGGGCCCGCGTGGTGGATTACGGCCCACACAGCGACCCTCTCACAGAGGCTAGGCGGTAGGCCGGTGCCCCAGCAGTGGGGACATTAAAAGGCTGATGATGATGATGATGATTTCAGACTATAATCTATCTCTGTGCCCAATTTCATCCTGATCCGTTCAGCCGTTCTAGCGTGATTATGTAACAAACATCCATCTAAACATCCATCCATCCATCCATCCATCCATCCATATATAATATTGTATAGCAGGATTTGCGCATATTCATTATAATTTCAATTGTTTTTTGCTTCATTGGTGTAGTGGCCGGGAGCGCTATCCAGCTGTCCTGGGGTTGTTTCCCGATTACGGTAAAGTTTTATGGGGTTTTCGCGTCTGGAATTTCTCAGTAGCATAGAGCAGTAGATTTGTGCCTGCTTGATGGAAATAGGCCTCCTTTTAAATGGGACTTAAACCTAACTTGCTGCGGGTACTTTTTGTAGGTACATCACTGCATCACCCTTCGGAGCAAATAGGTTTGTAATATTGTTTTTTTTTTCATTACTTTTAAACCGTATCGAGAGCCGTACGTTCACACAGAATTTTCTTTAAAGCTAAATTTTATTTTTAAGTTAAGGTAAGTATTTAAACCTGCGTAAATTCAACCCACTGAAGTTTTTTCCACTGGAAAACGTGTGAAAAGTTCTTTTCAAAGTACTTTTTACACATGGATGACTAAATTGTTCTCGCAAACTTTGTTTTCTCGTGGGAAATTATAATAAGAGTAAATAGTTGCTGTAAATATCTACTTGCGTACAACTAGCAACGCTATGAATTAGAAATGCTTTTAAAATACCAGCTTCGGAAACTTATAAACTAAAGGCCTTATGTTAAAAGCCGTATTCTTAAATTATTCTATCTTTTAACAAGCTTCTGCTAGCGGCTTCGGCCGCTTTTGTTCCAAAAATACAAGTTCAGCCGTTCTCGGCCGGCTCCGCACGGGTGCAAATTGTATACACAAACCTTTCTCGTATATCACTATTTCTAGTAGTGAAACCGAAATCAAACTGCATCAAAGTTGCGTGGTTTAAGAGGAGTTAGCGGAGAAACAGACAGCCGCGGAAAGTGACGTTTAAGAAGAGTAAGCGGAGAAACAGACAGCCGCGGAAAGTGACGTTTAAGAGGAGTTAGCGGAGAAACAGACAGCCGCGGAAAGTGACGTTTAAGTGGAGTTAGTAGAGAAACAGACAGCCGCGGAAAGAGACGTTTAAGAGGAGTTAGCGGAGAAACAGACATCCGCGGAAAGTGACGTTTAAGAGTAGTTAGCGACAAAACAGACAGCCGCGAAAAGTGACGTTTAAGAGCAGTTAGTAGAGAAACAGACAGCCGCGGAAAGTAAAGTTTAAGAGGAGTTAGCGGAGAAACAGACAGCCGCGGAAAGTGACGTTTAAGTGGAGTTAGTAGAGAAACAGACAGCCGCGGAAAGAGACGTTTAAGAGGAGTTAGCGGAGAAACAGACATCCGCGGAAAGTGACGTTTAAGAGGAGTTAGCGGCAAAAAAGGCAGCCGCGAAAAGTGACGTTTAAGAGCAGTTAGTAGAGAAACAGACAGCCGCGGAAAGTAAAGTTTAAGAGGAGTTAGCGGAGAAACAGACAGCCGCGGAAAGTGACGTTTAAGAGGAGTTAGAGTGGTATTACATTTAATCTAGATCTTTGTCCAATATCTATGTCCTATATTTGACGGATTTACTGGGCATCCATTCATCGGAATTTGATCAAATATGGGACATAGATATTGGACAAAGATCTAGGATAGATGTAATACCACCCTTAGGGGAGAAACGGACAGCCGCGGAAAGTGACGTTTATTTCATACCAGCGGCTTCGCCCGCGTGGTACGCGTGGTAGTACTTCCCCAATGTATAAAATAAAGCATGTGTCACGCTTGCTTTACTGTCAAGTTTCATCAAAATCCGTTCAGTAGTTTTTGCGAGAAAGAGTAACAAACATACATCCTCACAAACTTTCACATTTATAATACTAGCTGCGCCCCGCGGTTTAGACCGGGATAAAAAGTCGCCTCCTCAACCAAATCGGTCCAGCCGTTTGAGCGTGAAGAAGTAACAAACACACAAACACACTCACTCACAAACCGTCGCCTTTATAATATTATTTTAGTAGGATTATGTAGAGATTAGTAGGATTAGGAAAGAAGGAAGAAGTGAGAGGGTGGGAGTGTGAAGTCTTATCATATCCAAATATGATAAGATATTGTGAAGAGAATGTAAAACTGATTTATGTTATGAGTAACGCCAGATAGACGAAGTTATGAAAATCCATGGTTATTAATTAATTACTTTCTCGCCCTACGAAGGATTACCTAACTCATCAAAGAACGTCTTCTAATCATTACATCCTTTGATAGAGATCACAATTTTCCGAGAGATTCGTTCCTAAATAAGTAATTTATTTCTAAGCTCGGTACACAGCTGAGATAATTTTGTAAATATTTGTCTTTTTAAATAACCTCCCGTGTTAAAAGCTTTGCTAGAAACAAAATGAAATGGAGGTATGTTGGCGTACGGTTTCAATTTGCTTTGATGGTCGAGTTGTTTGGGTACTAACAAAAACATTTCTGTGAAGAATTTGGTACCTAGGTAAGTAAGATTTTTTGGAGATTGTTAATACAAACTGTGGCGATGTCTGATGAAAAATGATCATAGATATTGTAACTAACTGATTTGCCCTTCATCATCATCATCATCATCAGCCTTTTAATGTACCCACTGCTGGAGTAAAGTAATCCACCACGCGGGCCCAATACGGATGTCACATGTCTTCGAATTTTTGCTTCTAGGACATGCCGGTTTCTTCACAATGTTTTCCTTCATCGTTTTAAGAGCACTGGTGATGAAATAATTTACACAAAGTAAAGCACCTGGCTTTTTTTTTGGTGTGGGAAATCATCCTATGACTTCTCCCGGTCTGGGTGGAGCGGGAGGGCTTGTCAGAGTCTTACTGACTAAAACCCACCCCTGTTCCTTCCCTGCCCTCAGTGCCCAGGGGCGCGGTAACTGTTTCGAATTTATCCACGACCCCTAAGCAGGCATCGGTCATGACGGGCCCCGTCATGCATTGCTGACAACTCTATGAGGCGCGCGTGGATCACTACGAGCTATCGACTCTCTGCCCTGATCCTGATCGGACGGCGAGCTACCCACTACTCGCCATCTGCAGGCCCGCGTCTAGTCCCAGGGCGTCTCCTGCGGAGGCTGCTGCTGGGAAAGCGCCTGCCTGTGTTTGAATTCACGACCTACAACTTGTAAGTCGCGGCTGTAACAACTGGATCACCACTACTCATTGATTTGCGCTTACCTGATATTAATTTAGCAAGGTACCTAAACTATCTACATGTAAATTTCTCAGTATGATCAAATAACTTCACGCGTAGCTACCTAGTTACATGTGTAGGTATATAGTAAACTTTTTCCCAGTAATGTATGCCCGTTTAAATTCATCAATAACATGACGTGCCTATTTACGAAGAAAAATAAAATGTTTTTCCTCCAGTTGCCCATTACACCCACGGAATGTAAAGGGTGACCTATCCTCATTTGGGAATAACTTGTCACTCATTTCTAAAGCGTGGGCTGTTACTATTAAGTTACTTTCACCCAAAACAAGAAAGGACCGAAACACTATTCAGCTGTGAAGATTACATAAATTCCTCCTCACGGCAATATTTGTTTTTGTTGACCCCAAACGTTTTCTTTGGCCGAAGAACTAAATAACCAAAGCAAGAAAGGTCCGGTGCCTTTGTAGGATAGTGGTTATGTATGAAATACCGATCTTTTTGCACTGATGATCAACAATGAACGGGTCTTCCATTTGCACGTATACATAAGTCTTTTGTGTTTCTCCTAGTTTATTGGGTATGAGTGAAAGGTCGCCTTTTAATAACAGTGCTATGCGATAAACATTTTTGGTAGCATTACTTCAGTTATTTGTCGTTTGTCTTTTTCGTCAGAAACAATGAGTATAAAAGACTCAAAGTTTTTTCAACACGCTAATTTGAAAACCTGCTCCAACCCTCATTACTTTTAGGCTCGCAATGTAGTGTATTTCGCACTAGTGCAAAATCCGTTAACTACATAAATTTCTCACAGTAATTCGTTACTAAATGTTAAGTTTATGAAGTTTTACTTATTATTTCCGAGTACGTGTGTTGAAAAATGTCTTTTGATACTCGTGGGCATTTGTCACTTCAGCCGAGCCGAATATACTTTTGGAGCCGAGAAACTGCAATGACAAAGTTTGTCCACTTGCATCAAAAGTTACTATTTGAATTCAAACTCAGTTTAAAAAAAAACCCAGCTATTGCAAGTAAGATAGTCTTTTAGTCCTACGATGGGGCTGACATATCTTTGATAAAAGCCTCTAAACAAAAGTAGATTAAAAAAAAAAAAGACTTTACCTTTTGGTGAAGCACCAATTGCCTTTTTAACCGTCTTCGAAAAAGGAGGAGGTTCTATGTTCGACTGTATGTGGGTTTTTTTTTTATGTATGTCCACCGATTTCTCTGTCAATTGAGGACTGATTTTCAAAATTCTTTTTTTATCCGATAGAATATACTCCCGAGGTGTATATTCTATCGGATAAAAAAAGCCCATATAAATTTTATCGAAATTGGTTCAGCGCTTTTTGAAAAACTGAACAGAATCGAAAAATACGTATACCTAAATGACGTTTAAAAAATAACTTTTTTTCGTAAGTCGGTGTCAAATAACGAAGAAATAAAATACAAACACCGACTTCCGAAATTAAAGTTATTTTTTAATGTTTAGTGTATTTTTTTTTTTGGAAGTCGGTTGTTTTTTTTTTCAATACTATTTTGATATCAAATAAAATAAAATAGGATTTTTCCGTACAATTTACTATGTATTTAGCTTTTTCTTTGTAAAAAAGGTGGTCTAATCGAGTGTCTATTTGATGAATCCTTTACGCCAATATTTAACACCTGCAGTGCCCTGTGGTATCGAATGTCCTTGATATGCTCGCCAGAGGGCGTTGGCAGCATAACTCAGTGCTTTTACCGCCACCACAAGCAATACATTAATTGTGTGCACTCCCGCTTTTGAAAATTCTTTTTCTGATGAAAACCGGAACATTCTCGTAAAATAAATTGGACCTGCATCTGTGAAACATTCTGAGTTACTCTTCACATGTGCCTGGTCTCATTTATGGTCTCAGGAAAACACAAGGTACGTGGGCTTTTTGCTGCAAATCGTTGCATTTAGTATTGGTGTTTCAGGGAATTCATCAAAAGAGATTTAATTTTAATTTTTTTTTGTACCGCCATATTTTGTTGTTCTTAAAAATAACGCAAATGAGGTGTAGGCTATTTACACGCCACACCACCTTCCTTTACATAAATCTGCTCAAAAATTACATTTAGGCATAAACAATACAGAAAAACCACTCTACTAAATTAGGAATCAAGAGGAGAAACTTCCCTCATGATGAAATAGTTACATATATGTTTTATCTGTTTATACGAGTCAACAGATTTCCATTAAGACCTTTTAACTTTTAAAATCTTGTCACTTCTTATTTTGTTTGACTACTTATGTACGGGGCGCAGAAAAGTTTTGTAACTTTTCATCGACATGCTTTACATCAGTACTTCTTCTTCGAATATTCAAAGGCGAAACGAGTACCTACCTACTTAAGGTAGGTACTCATTTAGTCGTTGAATATTTAGCCTATGAGTCAGAGGAATATTAATCACAATAACCAGCCATGCGTAAATACATCGAGTTTAAGATAAAGTTTAGATTTGAAAAGCTTCATCACTGTTACCCATAAGACTTTATACAAGACTAGGTTCTCCCAGTGGATTTTTATATAAGACTAGCTTCTCCCAGTGGCTTCGCCCTCTCGTAAATGAATTTTTCTAACAGCACTTACCAGTGAGCTGTAAGAAAACCCAAATGCTGGGTTAAGCTCGCCTTTGTAATTAACTGTCCCATTGTGTTTCTATATATATGTTTTGTGTGTACAATAAAGAATAAAGAGAAAGAGACAAAACAGTGATCTTCTATCTCGTTTAATCATAAAACTCGCGTGATGGTTTCCACTTCTAATTCAAGCGAGTGATAAGCCCGAAGTGAGAGGAGTTTGTTTTTCCTCTTTGAGAAAATTTTTAAGGTAGTTTTTAAGATATTCGATGAGAAACATGAGTCAATTGCCATATGTGTGCCTGGGCTCATGGTGATTGAGCTGGTGCAGAGTTCGAAACCTGGATTTGTGAGTTTTGCAAATAGTTTTCTATTACATATTTAGATTTTACTAAAATTCCTATAAATAGTCTACCTATTCCATAATTAGATACCTACCTCATGTTAATAAACATTAGTAATACACATTATTATGAACAACTTTTGTTATGAACCAATTCTGTAAACGCGAAAAATAATCAGCTATCCCATATATATATGTTTGCAATTTATGTAGGTACTGTTATGTGTCAGACAGAGTAGGTTTGTAAAAAAAACGATTTTTAATGTGAATTTGAACTTGTTGTCAATGGGTCTGATCCCTGCTGAGCAGTTACATAGATATAACATATCATAATCAGCCTTATTATGCTTCCACAGCTGGGACTCAGGAGACCTCTCTGGGAGAGGGAATGGGGAAAAATTTTCGAATGTTTGGTTCTAAGACATGCCGGATTCCTCACGATGTTTTCCTTTACCGTTTTAAGAGCAGAATAAATTAAGTACACAAAGTTAAGCGCCTGCTTGGGTAAGTCGGGCCGTTATCACTGGGTCGCCACACGATCAACCTTGTTAACTGGCTAATCTTTCCACCACATGATGTGTTATCTCTTGCGATCTGGTGGAGGAAGCACGCGTCAAGTTAAAATCAAAATCATTAACTAGTCTCGACCGAAATGTTCTGTGCGTTTCAATTAAACTTTAACATCAAAAGGAACAAACAGCGCGTAGAGGAATTAATTCAGGCGTCAAGAAGCGACCGTTTCGTCCCCTAAATTAGGAGTAGGAACGGAGTAATTTCCGACACGACATAAATAAGATGTAAGTAGGGTTGCCAGGTCTTAAAACCGAAAAGCCGGACAGACCAGCCAGTTTTGCTGTACATTGGGGTAAAAAGGCCTAACAGCCTTAATTTTTAGGGTTGCATACCTTAAAAGAATAAAAGGAATCCTTATAGGATCACTTTGTTGTCCGTCTGTCTGTCCGTTTATCCGTCTGTCAAGATCCTTTTTCTCAGAAACGCGTGGCGGTATCAAACTCAAATAACTATCAAATACTCAGAGACTGCAATCCCTTGTAGCAGTGAAAAATCAAACTTCTAAGTCAACGCAATCAAAATATGCGGTATAAAGCCTCATATTTTGACACTCTCAAGGGAATAAAAACCTATAGGGTACTTCCCGTTGACCTAGATTCATGAAATTTAGCAAGAAGCATTGGCAAGCACAAACAAGGGAAAAATCCGAAAACCGTAACGTAAAAAAAAAAATATTTTTGTGACCTATGTCGATATATGGGGACAACAGTTTTTTCTAATGGCAAAGTTAAGTTGGTTCTAGATTCGATTCCCGTGATGGACGAACTATTTCATATGTACCTATAAGTTTGTACGGAACCCTGTGAGTCCGACTCGCACTTGGCCGGTTTTTTTAGTCTTACTTAGTATAACTCGACAATTTTTTTTAAAGTAAAATTAGGCTTTTTTATCATTTAGGTAAGTACCATAAAATCTTCAATTCTAATAAAACAACAATAAAAATGTTCAAATTTAAAAACCTAACAAAAGCCAGACAGGCCGGACACCGTCTAATATGGCCGCACACGCCACCAAAAGGCCTTACTGGTGTCCGACTTTATCCGGACGCCTGGCAACGCTAGATGTAAGAGACATCAAGCGCACTTAACGAAGTGACAACGAACTTTGAAGCCGGCTGACGTTTTAAATGTCAAATAATTTTTAATGTACTTAATTGGAACGTTTTTTCGGTTGTTGTAATTAAAGATACCTACAGGTAGATATCATGACGGATTTATTCAGTCAAATAACGTGTTTATTTGCTTTCTTCGTGCGAGTAGGTACCTATTGTTAGAAATATGCCTTTATTAATTCGATAAAGGCAAATTCGAAGTAATAACAATGTCTTCCTATAATCGTCTGAAATGGTGATAATGATGCCTAGCATCATTATCACCATTTCAGACGATTGCTGGACATAGGCCTCCCCCAAGTGTCGCCACAACCACCCTCGTCTCGCGTCTCGCATGCATCGGATACCCGCGACCTTCACCAGGTCATCGGTCCACTTAGTGGGATGCCTTCGATCGCTGCGACCTCCGGTACGCAGTCACAACTCCAAAACCTTTCGGCTCCATCAACAATCTGCACACTATACTCGCACATTATTTTGACCATGTCTTTTGAAAAAAAAATGAACTCTTAAAAAAAAACCTAATTAAACATATAAGTAATCTAAAATGTGGTGTGGAAAAATTCCTCCACATCGCTGTCGGCTGGTAATGTGCCCAAAAGGCTGGCGGCATTGCCACGTTGTACGGCAATGCTTATTCTCTGTCCAAGGAAAAAGCCAGCCCTTAGGTCACGCGAAGTGTCAACAAGGTGTTTAGATATATCTTTAAATAATTTGTGAGCACTCGGACCCAACGATCCGAAAGTTTCAACCCCAAACGGCTCGAGAATATTATTACCAACAAGGTTATTATATTTCCACCGCTTGAGGTTTTCAGCAGCCGCAGCGGCAGCGCCAGCACAGCACGATGAGCTCGGAAGATGGGATAGCGCAAGAGTATCGACACAAAAAGCAATTATATTAATTATACTCTTAAAAGCTTTAAATAAAAAGCAATTTAATCTCAACGTCAAGTAAAGAATTAATAAATGAATGATAACTTAAAAAATATTGCTACAAACTATAGGTACCTAGTCAGTACCTACAAAATGATTAAAAAGGTTAAACTAATAAACTTTAATTTAAAAGAATAAAATATTGCTACGAGTAAAGAAGATTAGACTTGCGAGTTATGGATGAAATAAATCCCAAATAAGAAGTTAGGCAAATGGGAATTCAATTTGATATTGGAAGTCAACACTGACAGCCAGCTCAACATTCTATCGCACAGGGGTTATTATTACCAATAACGATGTTTGAAAGGCGAATTGGAAAGGGGATAGACATTTGTGTATGTTTTTCAGATTGCCTAATTCAGTTATTCAGTCACGCTTTGGCTCTGAAGTCGAGTTCAGATAACACGAGCTAAGGTCCTTCGTTTTCTGTGCTCAAAGGTTCCCACAGACAGGTGCGACTCGACAATGAGACAACCTTTTTATTAGAATTCTAAAATTTCTGAAAGGTCGTCGCTTCGATGTCGCATTATCGCGACGCGCCTGTCTGTGGGAGGAGTGACATGCTTTCTTCGGAGTGCCTGTAGACAGCTGATAGCAATAAAAACCTAAGGCTTCTTTAAGTGCACACATTCTAGGAATAGTGAGGTAGCCACACGAAAGCCTGCGAAGTACCTATGCTTCTGTGCTTCTGAGCGGAGCTTCTGGCTATGTTAGCCAAGAACCCCAGGCACAACGGACCGAATGAGAGTCTAGGTACGGACAATGGAGTCCCTATACTAAGTAGTACGTAACTTAAATTATTGTAGTGCTCTCTTTAAAGGCTCTTTTAAGCTTTTCGCCGTGGATGTACTAACATGCCTATTTCAGCGTGCTAAGTTCCAGTTTAAAGGGTGGTATGAGTTCCATTGTGTTCAGTTACAGCGCATTAGATTTTTGACCTGTGCCTCTGGTGTTGCAGAATAAATAGGTGACGACAATCGATTTTATTATCATCAACGTCATTGCCATAATTAAAAAAAAAACTGTTTTGTGTGTATAAAAATGAATTTTTTAATTCTTATTATGAGCATTTTAACCTAACTCTTACAAACTACTCAGTAACAAGTCTAATGACATTGTAAAGAAACTTATCAAAAAGTTATTTTGATTATAATCATTAGGGACGATTATGGGTAAAGTTTCGAAACAAATGCTTAGTTCTAAAGCTGGGTATACATGTTCGCTCACCGACTGTGCGATGCGTATCTGGCTTTTTGGTAAACATAAGGAGTTGCGTGGAGTAAATGGTTTGCGAATATGGTAGAGACCCAGCTTTAAGGCTCCCACAGAGAGGCGCGACGCGACAATAAGACTACGATTTTTATATTTCATGGAATAGCGTTGCCGCGTCGACTTGTTCGTACCTGTCTGCAGGAACCTTTACAAACATACATGTACTTACTTATGTTACTTCGAAAAGTATTTTTAGCGACTAGTTGTAAAACATAGGTAATATTATATTATATTACGAGTGTTGTGTACGTGTGAGACATATTTATTTATCATACCTACATAGTCTATTCAAGACGAATAAAATGCTTAGATGCTAGAACATACGACCATAAAGATCTTTATTATGGAACTTAAAATAAACATACAACAGGTTTATAGCTTTGTATAAAACACTATCAGAGTCACTTTTTAGTTATATCTACATTAAGTCATCATTACAAAATTCAACGTATTCTCAAAGTCAATTTATAATTTGATTGAATCACATCACGCGGACATTTAAATTTGCTGTGAATGAAATGTCAACTATTATAATTATCTCATTTTTAAGTTTAAGTTTAGAATATGATAACGGCTGATGATCGAAACAATTTACCTGTAATTTTTTTTTCATTATACTAAAAGTATGTCCATAATTTATTTCAAATATATTTTGTTCCCAAAAGTTAAAAAAGTGCGTCATTCATTCATTTCATTTGGTATTTTAGTCACACAACAAAAACTCCTACAGACAGGTCCTACACGAAAATATGACAACACTGCGACGTCATAGTTATTTTAGTAGAACTATGTCTTTAAACATTGGTTGTCACATTGTCGCGTCGTGCCTGTCCGCGGAAGCCTTAAAACACAAAGTAAGGCACAATTTACATTGCCGCGGAATGGAATGGAAGCTAATTTTTGCAACGAAATTGTACATAGCACTATGAACTTTATGTCAATTGCGTAACGTACAAACGAAATACGAGCCAAAAAAGAAGCCGCGCGTCTTTCAGGGAATTCTCGAGAATGCTCAGAGTTACTGTCAGTGCCGTCTGTGGAATCCGCGGGAAGTGGCGCGAAGGGGGAATCGAGTCGGCCGATAGTCGACTACTGCACTAAACGTCCCTTAAGTCGATTCTCGAGCATTCTCGCGAATTCGCGCGCCTTCTCGCGCAATGAGGCGAAATTGACACTTCCATTCTGCGTCAATGTAAATTAAGCCTAAATCTACTCTACGAAAGAAATTTACAGCAAATGCTTACGAATATCATGAATCAACAGATTCTTCATATAGTTGTCGTCGTTCGAGAAACATTCGACTATGTCAAAGTGGTCCATGCCGTCTTTAATCTCTAAATACATATTCTGCATTAAGCAGGTGTTGTGTAAGATTTCGTAGAACTCTCTAGATTGTTTTTTGAAGGTGGGACTGTCGTGTTGGCCAGCTAGGATGTATAAACGTATTCTTCTTCCTTGTAAATGTGTGAAGTCGTCGAATTGTGGTGACAGGGGTACAGCCCACTCGTTAGGTAGCTGGACGGCGTCGTTCACAGATGTGTGGACGATCTCCCTCAGGTCGTATACCCCTGAGACGAGAAATGCGCCCTGTAGGCGGGAGGCTCCGGGGGTATTCTCGAAGAATTCTGCGCTGGCGAGAAGTTTGGCGACGAGGTGTGCGCCTGCTGAGTGGCCCGCGAAGTATACTCCTCTGAAAAATGGAAAGACAGGGTGAATATTTTCTACGGACGATTTTCGTTTTAAAATAAATCAAATACCATTAGCAATTTTTTTTTAATTTCCCTAGATAAATAGAGGTGCAGCAAATAGAAATACGGTCACGTACAATACAATTAAGTACCCATACGCGAAAAAGCACAGCACAGTCCTGACTTTATTTTAAAATCACGGCAGCAAATATTGAATCATTTGCTAAATTGTTATCCTTGACACAAAACATTTAATTCTCTAAATAAATTGAATATTCTTGTCAGTCTTATCTCTGTTTTTGCTTCATTACATCACAATGATTTATCTAGGTGAAGGGTTATCTTACTTGGAAGCCATTTTTTCTGCGTACTCGAATACAAATCTTGCTGCTTTTTGTATTTGGCTGACGATGTCGGCGAGGGTGGCGGTCGGGCAGAGGTCGTACCCGACGACGATGGTTTTCACCCTGAACTTGTGGAGGGGACCGGCAGGGTACCTCGACACTTCGCGGGAAAGCTCCTGCCAGTAGCCGCCGTGAATGAAGACTAGGATTGGCGCATCTGGGGAGGAATTAAGCTTGGTTATATAGTGACAGTGCGAATCCTTTATGGTCACATAAACCTAAACTGCTCTGATTGGTTGAATGTTTTGTCAACATCTATTTTATTTTATTTTTTATTTATTTGGGAAAACAAACAATTGTACAATGTATGTTACGGTAAACTATGGTATGACATATGGGTAAATGTACAATCCACAACGTTTCCACAGATTACTTTAGTAGGTACATTATTAATAAGGTAGACAATTACAATTACACTTAAATACTATCTTAAACATTTAGCTTAGGTACTAATCAAATTGTATCTTGTATTTAACTATCGCATAAACTATCAATAACTTTTTTCTTAAAAATGCTTTGAGACAGAAAGAATATATCCAAACGACAAAAGTGGCTATTATAAATCTTTACTAGTCGACGGAGTGGAGCCCGCTCACCAGCATTTGTTCGGCTAGTAGTTGTTGCAAAAAGCGGGTAAGCACGAACCTCCCGTCTTATTACAGTTCTAGGCACAACATAATATATACTATTAATTAGTTCGATACAGTTAAACTTATTATTAACCAATCCATGAAGCATCATGGTTTGAAGTAGTAGGCGTCTCGATTGTAAAGTGAGCAATTTAAACTTTTCTCGTGACTCGACGTAAGACAGGCATATGAGATTACATTTATACTGCATAACTCGTAAAAATTTACGTTGAACGCCTTCAATCGCTTTAACATATTTGTCGTAGTAGGGGTCCCATATTATACAACCATATTCTAGCTGCGGGCGGACCAAGGCCTTTAATAGTTGCAAGTACGTAGCCGGGCGTTTAAAATCAGTAGAAGCTCTCATGACAAGGCTGTACATTTGGTATGCTTTTGAGATAATCTTATCTATGTGTAGATTTAAATGTAGTTTACAATCCAAAAGTATTCCTAAGTCACAAATTTGAGTTTCATTTATAAGATTTTCTGCACATAGACTATAATTAAATCGAATAATATTTTTCTTTTTCGTAAAGTTTAAGTATTTACATTTAGATATATTTAATGCAAGTTTATTATGATCACAATATTCAGTTAATCTATTCAAATCCTCTTGCAGCAAGGCACAGTCGTCAAATGTCTTAATAGATTTAAAAATTTTTAGGTCATCAGCATACAATAAGAAATTGCTATTATGGAAACAGTGACCAATATCGTTAATATAGATAATAAATAACAGTGAAATGTTCGGTCCAGAAACTAGGGGGGTAATTTTTTTATTAGGGACAAGGTTGTCACACTTTTCCCAACCATTGCAACTCCTGAAACCAGAATCCTAAAGCGCCCAGGCATTGAAGCTCGTTGAATTCCAAAGAACAGATCCGAACGTCTAAAAACAAAAGTTCTAAACGAAGCGAAGTTTTCAAGCAGTCTGATGCAGTTGGTGGAATTTAATTTAGTTCAATCACAGATTTGATGTCAGGTTAAAAGCCTACATTTTAGGGAGTTACATTTTTGGAATCGTCTCCTCGAACTCTTTACTTTGATACCCCACATGACCAGGTCACAAAAAAATACGACTCCACTCACCTAATGGCAATCGCCATTATGTTCTTTTTTTTTAATTTTTGCTTAGTATAATTAGTAAAAAAATATATGTTAATCTTGACCAAATTTTTAAAAACTTGGTTGGTACCGAAACAAGTTTAGGGAAAACGAAAATTCTCGATAGAAATTAACGTCAAACTTAGGTAGGTAGAGGTACCTACACTACTATCTAAGTTTGACAAATTTTAACCTTTTACATTTTTTTTCCTAAATAGCTAACGTAGGTCTGTACGTCGGTAAAAAAATTACAATAATGAATACAATCTTAATGCAAAACTTGTTTTTTTTTTTTTTTTTTAATAACTCAATTAATTTTTGAATAAATTGATAAACTGCTTCATATTTTGCAATATATTGCAAGCATTGCGTCGTTGCGCATCTGTTTCTTTTCTATGCAGTCGAGAGTGACCGCGCTTTAGGTCCTGCATCATAATTTGTCAAACTGGGATAGCAAGAAGGTACTGTCAAGTCGGAGTCAGAAATTAATTTTACTAATGAGTAAAATTCATTTACCTAATGAGGTAGTCACATTAGGTCACAATAAAATAATGTTATCAGCAATTTCATTATTAGTAGTCCATTTCAAAATACATTTGCATATTCAATAAAAATGAATGATGCATTTCAGTATCATTGATAGGACATTCGCACTAATAGGATTGTCGATGACGCTGCATCAATCAATTAGTTCTAATTTCATTTAATATTAGAGGTACATTATATTACACGTAATTTTAATGGGATGGTAATTGGGCTGTCCGTAAAAATTAGGTAAAATGATGGCAACAAAATGAAAACGTAGACACGTGAAAATAGTCGTTGATTATAAAATTGGGAATGTTCTGTACTAATTTGAGATATGGTGTGGCTCCTTTATCATCTTTTCCATCTTTTAAAGAAAATATTAAATCCGGCTTCTAGCGTAGCGTGGTTCTTGGAAAGAGCTTATTTAATTTGTTATAGTTCTCAGTTCCTACAGATTTGATATTAAAGTCCTCTTCATCCCGTAGTCTTGTAGTTAAATAATTATTATAGTTTAAATAAAATAAAATTCACAAATAAAAATTCAATCAGATTCAGATTCTGAAAAACTTTAAACCACACTTTTGAGTGACGTCATTTTATTTTTCGTATTTTTCTCAGCAAAAACCCTTGCAAAACCACTAATCCGCCATATTTAGTTGTCCGCCATATTGGATTTGCAATGACGTCACTTAGCTAACCATGCATTGTCATTCAAACTAAATAATCAATCGGAAACCGGAAAGTGGGTCAAATTTAACTTCTAAGGTTTTTTTAAATAGTTATTTAGTTAGATAGTTACAGTACAGGTGAAAAACGTGTTAAAAATATAAATACTTATCTAAATCCCTCCTAAGAATATCGAGAAATGACATAAAAACCTTCCCTTCGCCTCATTTACATTCACACTGTCTACGATACGTTTCTCAATTTATTTGGGATGAATACGATACATTGGAATTCGGAGTACCTACCTAATCCACATCGGGAGACAACATACTTACGACTGACGTTCAGTATTCTTATTGTTTATTTTTATGGTCCGCTCGTAATGTGCCCACATCTGTTGCACCTATAGCCAGTACCGAATTGGGTAAGCCAGCGCGGGGCCTCTTGTTGTAAGTTCTTGGGTCCCCAGTAGGAGACTACACCTACTCAGACCACATTCCTTTGTTTGCACAATATGACCTTTAAGGCGCTATTAACTGCCAATGACCTTTAGTGGTTAGCTTGCGTGTTCTGTGCTGAGTTCACGTAACGCGTCGTAAGTCCACCCAGTAATAAGCCTCGCCCATCAAGGAGTGCTGTCCCAAATTAGATGCATTATTAATTTATTATACACAAAACAACAGGTATTATACTAAAACACGTATACTAAAATATAAATTATCTTTAAAATGATGAAGGTTTCATAAAAATACGCTTTATAGTTTTGCGTGATTCTCAATTTTTTATCCGCGTTAGACATAACTTTACAAATTAATTACACTATGTTACAAAAATCTTATTTCAAATATTCACATATCAAATTACGAAGAAAATTGTCTAGAGTAACATGTTTTTATCAAGGAAATAAGACTAGTCGTTTAGACGTGATGTTCAATTAAAAACCATCAGAAGTCGTATAACTGTGTCTTAATGTTTTGTCTTCTTTTGGTCATTATGTATTGTTCAATGAAAGGTGCCAGTGTAGCACCTTCCTCATACGGAAACTGAAGTATTTTGTTGTTTGAGTTGTTTGTCGACCTGTGTAGACAAAGGATGTAATTATATTTTAAAAAAGAATTCGAGATAATTGCCAATTTTTGGCAATTTGTGTTCAGATTCCATTGCAACCCTTACTTTTGTAGGACCTTTTTAATACAAATGTCACTTAAGAATAAATCTAAAATACACATAGCTAAAGTCGATCTAGAGTTGGTGGCAATGGATTGAAATTTTCTCGAATTATAAACTGAAGTACATAGACGTGACGTGGCTAATCCGGCCCTGCCTATAGCAACGCGTTTTATAACGTGCCACAAACTCTCCACAACTATAAACCTTAAGGGGTAATATGTACCACTGAGTTGTCTGAAGTTACGTGTATACGCGTACTGTTTAACGGTTGGAAGCTTCGTGAACAAAATGAATATGTTGACAGTAGATTTAGTGGATGTATGTTTTTTTTTTTCTCTTGATGCTGTTTTGTTGATTTCCTACTAAAAATATTAAAGTCGTTTTTTTATACTTCGAAAAAAGGCTGCAGTTCATCTGCTTGGTTTACCAGTCTATCAGGGACGGTTTCTGAATTGATTATTTGGAGTTAGGAACGTGTCAAAACCTTCTTTAATGTCAAAAAAATGACAGGTTTTGAAGCGAAAGTAGAAACAGAAACTCAACTCAACAACGATATGCTAAATTGAATACCTACTTACTTATTTATTAGAGTGGACAAATATGAAGGAATTTTCAAATTATCTTTATCATCAACGAAGTTATAAAGCTTTAGCTTTAGCTTTTAGTTATAAAGTTGACCATTAAAAAGAGAAGTCCGACGTGCCGCCATAGAAAGCAGCGGTTTTATTTTGCACAGATTACAAAAGCACGTTAATTTACAAAAGCCTAGTACCCAAGCAAAAATAAATTAAAATTAAACTATTTAACTATAATTGTTATATCTTGTTTGATTTTAGATTATTTTTGATTCTGCTTTCACTGTTCGTATTCTATATTTGTATAGACAATACATATTATTTTCATGCATACTGTCTGGTATTGAATTTCATCCATTTAGGCAGTGTGCAATGTCCAAGTCACGCATAGAAACTTGATTGTTCTGTGTTTGTTGCGTAACAAAATGTTGAAAACTATTAATACTGTGATGACGTAAAATTATGCAATTACATAACAAGTGAAAAGTTGTTTTAAATAAACTTAACTGTCAATTATGTGACAGAACTTTCTTCATACCTACATCTATATAGCCTACTTCCAAACCCCAATATTTTCACACACTATTCCCAAACCACTGTAACTCCTGTAAGCCAGTCCCGATTAAAAGAAGGGCGGAGTAAGAAAAACGTAATTTCCACTTCCTTCCTAATCAAGCAGGAGACAGAACTAAGCTAGGCAATGGCCTAGCTGCCTAATAATGAGGGACAAAGGGATATTTACAACTGGAGTAAGCCCAGTTGCTAAGCACCGCGAATTAAAACTCTAATATTAAAGAATCCTAAATTATGAGCTGTTACACTTGATTCCAATACCTAATAGACCTGGCAAAAACGCTTGAACCTACGGCAATTCGTTTTAGTTTCCACTAGGTCTGTGATAAAGACGAGGAGAAAGGCGAGGCTACAAGCTTGAAGGAAAATAATTTACCCTTAAAATTGCCATGACCTGTGAGAAATTGGTCAACACAGTGATCCACCTCCAGCCATGTCCTAGCTAGCCGCTCACGAACCAATGGGAAGAACTGATGGAGGTGGCGGCCTTTGATGGAACTTTCCCACCTACATTGCCATTCGGATAAAAGGTCCTCCCAGACGTCAGTTTGAGGTTTAAGTAATCTAGATATCTTGGCACGATCGCGTTGAAGTAAAAAGTTTGGGTACGTAGTCTTTGACGTGACGATATAATTGTTAACGAGACGATGGCCGTTATTCGTTGAGTCATGACCCTAATTGCGGATTTATTTGCAACGATAATGCGGGACCCTTGATCATTTGACTAGGTCTCTCAACCCCAACAGGATATATGGTCGTTGCTAAACCCCAACTATATTTATGTATTATGGTCAGCTTCCAGGTTAACCGAATTCGGCTGAATACCAGTAGGTATGTATCATGGTTCTAATGTTTATTTGAGCTCACACCCAGTAACTGGGTAAGGTGATACCCCTTTGGCAGAACTGCTCGTCTGACTTCGGTACTTCTGACTGCCCGAAACGAATGTCAAAATCTACGAATGACAGGCGGAACCGCGGGACCAACGAACTTTCCGAGGCACGGTAGGATGACCTTTCAACATGCATTTTCAACATAACGCTTACCCAAAATTATCAATACCTTGGTAATTAAGAGTGCTTATTAATATTTGCACGTTAAACATTTCATACCAATGAATGTTTGTTAATTAAAACAATATTAACGCTGAGCTACGTGGCTTTCATCATAATATCAACACCTACCTAGATATTACGTTTTTCTGTTAATGAGTATTCGGCTTAAGCAAACAGATAACAGAATGGATATAATAATGAAACCTGCAACAGTAACATACCTACAGCCTTAGACTATGAATAACCTTTCATAGTCTTTTTTTTTTGGCGGGTTGGGAAATCATCCAATGACATCTTCCGCTCTGGGTGGAGCGAGAGGGTGTGTCAGACTCTTACTGACTAAAACCCACCCCTGTTCCTTCCCTGCCTGAGTGCCCAGGGGTACGGTAACTCTGTTAATGGCCTTTCATTATAGTCTAAGCATACAACCTTATTTATAAAACTCGCTAACCATAATCTATGTATAATAATATATATATAAATATGACCACACCTTTCCGTTACACCCTGTATATAAAACAAAGTCGAGTTAGTGACATCATTTATAACTCAAGAACGGCTGGATCGATTTTAATGTTCTTTGATTTGTTGGATTTGTCTCCGCCCCGACTAGCAGAATAACTATTAAAAATTCATTTTCTCATACATTTTGTGTGGAATGAAAAGTTATTTCTAAGAGAGTGACAGGAAACGATTTCGTGGTCGACAACACTTGGATTGTTCCGCATTCGCCACTACTTTCCAAATCATTCAAAACACATTGCAACCTGGAATATTGCAAATCAGTGAAATCCATCAAATACATTTGTATCTGGGGGCACAGCAGTGCCCCCGCCAAGTCGAGCGCGAAGCAACACTGCCGTACCATCCTTTAAAAATGTTCAACCGTTGATCGCATTTTTTCAATATCTAGAGCGTGAAAAAATATTCAACCGTAGAACATTTATTACACGTTAGTCGGTATAGGTCAACGGCCAAGTCACATAACATTAAATATAATAATAAAGAAATTGCAGTAAGGAACTTAGGACTTGGCTCAACCTTGTCTAGAGATTTCATTACTTTTTAGAGGTAAACAAGCAGCTTCATCGAGACTTGGCTATTTTTTTACAGAACGTTTTTGGTGAGATATTAGATATTACTGATACGTTACAATTCAAAATTAAATCTGGTCGACTACCTTCCTTCAAATCAATCGACTGTGTAACAAACGAAGAGCAAGCAACCAACCATCCAACTGAATGTTTAAACTCATTAGATTTGCCTGGTTTGCCACCGCACAATTAAAAACCAAAGGTTGGCTCGGTATCGCATGATGACTATCATGCTTCGAAATCTAAACCAACGAAATCTATGTAAAGGAAGGCGTTTTTTGGTGATAAAACTCATGAGAAATGTCGTTCTTGCGACGATACTCAAAGTATACGTAATACGAAGTTGAAGAAGATCTCATTCCAAAAATTCAGATGATCCCAACCGATATGCCCTTCGAGTTTAAACGAATACAATTTCCGATTCGTCTTGCATTCGCCATAACGATCAACAAATCACAAGGCCAATTCTTGAGTGTCCGTGGCCTGTATCATGAAAAAGACGGTCTCTCACGATCAGTTGTACCTACGTAGCATGTTCACGGGAATCACGGGTAGGAAAATCATTCGCTTTTTTCATTTCTGGCACATGACAACAAAAGCAAAAATGTCTTATATCATAACGTCCTTCAATGAAGGGAATCGACCCGAGTGCATCCCATCAAGCAAATAATTTAGCAAAAATTTGTGCTACAATGCTAAGCGAATAATTTCGATTCTCCCACGTGAACTATCTACATTCATTTCAATGTAATTAATCAATTAATTTAATGATTCTTAGGCGGTACGAAGTTGTCCAAAAGCCTCCTGCCGTAGGCTTTACGCGGGGGTCGTGCGGTCCATGGCCCTTTACGGGGCACCGGAGAAAAAATCTGATATAATTATTAAGATATTGGTATTTGTTAGTAATATATACGTAATAAAATAAATAAATAAATATTCCACAACTATCACACAACGCCATCTAGTCCCAAGCTAAGCAGAGCTTGTGTTATGGGTACTAGACAACTGATAAACATACTTATATATTCCTAAATACATAAATATTATAGATAAATTACACCCAGACACAGAACAAATGATCGTACTCATTACACAAACATTTGTCCTGGGTGGGAATCGAATAATAAACATTATCACCAAGTTTCAAGTTCATAGGTCAATGGAAAGTAAAAAAATTCTTCGAAACAAAATATTGTACAAAAATGCTGACTTTGGTGGCTTCTCATTCATATGTTTTCCAATACTTATTTAAAAAAAAATCACAATATTTATCCACTGGATGAGTTCTAAACAACGATACCCCTCGATGGGGTAGGTCAAAAATTATTTTTGCGGCTTCCTCTACCCACAGATAATTTAGCTGTCTAACCCCTCTAAACATTTATAAATATTTTTTTATCAATTTTTTTTTACTAGCGACGACGCGGAGAAATCTAGTTCATTTATAACAAAAAATAAACTGTAGTGAAGCGGCCTTGTGCAGTAATTAAACAATTGCGTTTACTTGATATTTCGACAGTTAGGTACCTGCTTTTTTAGGGGGCCTCGGAAATATATGAAGGTTCTAACCTAACCAGTTTAAAATGAGATACTTACTTCTTATTCTAGTAAGTTGATTATAATTTCATTGACCGGTTTATGTAACATTTGAGCATCCTTTTTTTATTACCTGTTTTGTTATTTTTAGAAGAATCTTTTTTAGAATACATTATTTTGGTATTAAATAAGAATCATTATTTAAACAAGATTCACAGGCACAGAACCAGTAATTTTGTTGCATTTCGTCCAAGGGCTACCGGTAAATAAAAACCCAGTCTTTACCGAAACAATATTTTTGTAAGTAAGTAATAGATAGGTACTTCTCATGAGTTTAATTGAAACAATACATTACTGGCCCATAAAAATTATGCTGGTTTTATCTTTACAAGCCTGCTCGTTCTCACCTTGTATCGCATGAAGGGCCATAGTTACACACAGCTACCTTGAAACGCCACTATTATTTGTTTTTAGTTTACTTAAGCTGACATTTTTTTTTGAAAAAGCCCTCCACACTATTTCTAACCAGTCTAACTCCCGAAAGCTAGAATCAACAGTGGCGGCTGAAAACGCCGAGGAAGTGTAGCTCGACGAGTCCCGGGGAAACGATTAAACTGTCTTGGGTTCCACAATGTTAATCAGAAAACAAAACCGGAGGAGTAAAACCAAAACCGGCCAAGTGCGTGTCGGACTTCGCACATTTAGGGTTCCGTACCAAATGAGGGAATTATCAAAGAGAAAATATGATTTATGAATATATTGGTATTTGCTACTAAAACATACGTAACAATAAACATTATCACCAAATTTCAAGTTCGTAGGTCAATAATGGGAAGTTAAAAAATTCTGCGGAACAAAATTTTGTGACAGACGACGGACAGACGGACACTTGAGTGACAGCAATAGAGTTCCGTTTGCACTATTCGGGTACAGAACCCTACAAAATATCTATTTATCTCCGTACCAAGCAGGAGACAGAACCAAGTTAGGTCAAAAGGCACAAAAGGACATTTACAACTGGGTTAGGCCCAGTTGCCAAGCACCACGGATTAAAACACTAATATATTATGGGTCCTAAATTGTTAGCTGCTTGGCAAAAAAGCTTTAACGCACGCTTCTAGTTTCTACAAGGTCCGTGTAGTATATTGACGGAAGGTCGTAAGGAAAACATTATCGTTAATATGTATTAATAAAAGTACCAAAGTAACGATATGCCAAACTTAAACCTTGAAACAATTATCTGTCTGTACCGACGCAAAAAGAGGGGTGTTATAAGTTTGACCGCTATGTGTGTGTCTGTCTGTGGCACCGTAGCTCATAAACGGGTGAACCGTTTTGAGTTTTTTTTTTATTTAAAAGCAGGTTTTCTATCGATGTTTCTTAGACACGTTTTATCAAAATCGGTTCAGCCATTTCAAGGTCATCAGCTCTTTTGTGTTTTTTAAATGTTCGCTTTTTTTAAGCGTTGGGGGTTTTTTTTAATTTTTAATTTAATTGGTATCTTTTTGTAACTAAACGAATTATGAATATAAAAGTGGATGGATGGAGAAAGGCCAAAGAAAGGATGGATGGATTGTGTGAGTGATTTGAAAGAAAAGGGAAAAGTTAGTGATAGCGTGACGGCTGACAGGACAGAATGGAAGAAAAAAACGTGTTGCGCCGACCCCAAGTAACATGGGATAAGGGCAGGAAGATGAATTTAATTGGTATCTTCTTTAATAAATTGTAAATGGGCTAGAATTAGAACATACATAAGATAAGCAGCTGAATCTAACTTTAAAAATATATTTGGGACCCTCACAATATGCTTTTTGATATGTCGCATGGTACCGTTTGAAAACTTTACTTTTTAATTTTCCTATTTGCACCCTAAAAGTGACCCCATATTCCAAATTAATTTATTTACGTTACACGTTCGTGTTTGGGACACAGAATTTCAACTCATTCGGACCAGTAGATTCGGAGCAAATTGGCTGTGACAAGTGGACAGAGAGAGAGACACACGAGTGATTCTATAAAGGTTCGGTTTTTTCATTAGAACTTACAGAACCCTAAAAAGTAAAAAAATAAGTGCAATACCTAGTAAGGACCGTTTCCCAGGAGTGTTTAAATAACTTGGGTCTTTGATTAAATAGAAAAAGTTGTTACCGTCTGGTAAATCAGTTCCAAGAATATCAAGCTTCTGTCCGGGTGTTGATCCGTACTCGATCTCCAGTTTGTGTGGGATGTTATTCGTTGCTTCCTCGCTTGCTGTAAAGAAATAAATTCATTAACATCGTCGAAAATCTGTTTTGACGGGTATCCTGAATTGTCTTCAAAATCACTGAAACCTGATGTTTCAGTGATGAAGACAATTCAGGGAGCTGCAAATAGTATAGATTGCGAGCTGAAGTCGCTTGACACTAATCATCTCATTTTTCCAATTGTTTTGCAGCTATTTGCATGGAATGACCTCCATAACCCTAATATATACCTCAAAATATGTTCTGCGTTTGATTATTACTCGTATTAGTACGAGTATCTTTTCTTGTTTTTTTTTTTATCTCTTTTTTTCTTTGATGGGCACGAGATATGAGAGACCTATGCTCAGCAGTGGGCGAAGGGAACTATGGATGATGATGATGAAGCGATGATGCGGGTAAAACATGGATGAGACTGGTACAGAAGCGTGGGGATTAGCACGAGAAAGGAGAGGCCTATGCACAGCAGTGGGCAAAGTCGAGCTGTGGATGATGATGATGAACCTTAGCTGATCTGCTCCTCCTTACCTGCTGTGACATGCTTGACGTGGTTCTGAAGCACTTCTATAGGCGTGGGGAACCTTGGCGACCACCGACTGGGGGAGTACTCCCGCTCAAGGTCGATAGCGTCCAGGATGACCGACATTGTGGACTGCTGTTCCGTCTGGAAGTAAAGGGATAGACATATGGTAAAATTATGAAATACTCGTACCTATTAGGGGGTCAAAATACGATCGAAAAGTAGTGTCAGGTACAGTTTCAGCACATCACTTGTCCTGCAAAATGAACTCGAAACCAGAAATCTCTCTATTGTGATGTCGCAACAAGGTATGGGTAACTAAAGCCTGCAACTATTTTAAAAATGACTTATCTACCACTTTCTGTGGAAAGTGAAAGAAAGACGTCATATTTATGGGCGGATAACTCAAACCAGCTAGGATAGGACTCTTATTACGTTTTGTTGTTACTTAATCATGCCGAAACCGGCGACCGCTTTTCCAAGATGAATTTTAATCCGCCTCAGTGGGTTCGGTACGTTTCCCTTTTGTTGAAATGTTGACCAATACATAGATGCCAATATTTATTGTAAACATGTTGGGGTAAAATGTCGTATATTTCCAGTTCTTAGATGCCTATGGCTGGCCGCACAAGGCCTGGAGCTTTCGTTTGAACGATACTCTTGCTTCTCTAACTTTAGTTAAACCTGCTTTTAGCTTTTAACTAGTTTTCAATGTAGTTCGCACTCTAGTTTTGTATTTTTTCAAGGTTTTTATTTAACTTGTAATGTTTGCATGTTTGTTTGTTCGGGTCAAATTTTTCAAGCTGAATTTGAACCACTTGCAAATCCTAAGGAGTTGAATTTTTACATTTTGGTTCAGTTTTGATGACAAAGTATTTGTATTGTAAGCATGACCTGAATCGCCATAAAGGATGAGCTCCAGATAAAGAATCTTTGTAACGGTCAACACCACAGACACGAAATTTTGTGTAGGAAGGTAAAAGATTGTTTTAATAAAATGTTTTTTTTTGTTTACTATTTATTAACGTTTTAGTAAGTGATTTATGTCTTAAACTTATTAATTTGATGGCAAAAACATTACCTTTTCCCCTTCGTCGATCTTCGTATTTTTTCTATTCCGTCGTGTCACTTTCAGTACTGTTCTGAAGAACTGTTTCAGTCTGATCATGTAACATTTCATGTCGGCAAGTAAGCTGTTACCGCAGCGATCCTTATCGCGTCTATTTAAAGTAAATAGAGCGAATGTATATCCAAAACATCAACAAAGTTCGCGATAAGCGCACAAACAAAGTGTTTATCAAATAATTACATCAGAGCACAGATGTTTTATGTGAACACCTAACTGCTATCTAATCTTTGTGCTAAATAATGTTGCTTTATTGCTTTTTAAACTGAAAACTGTTCACAGAAGTTGTTGTCGTTTTCCGAGAATGTTTAGAGCTAAGGAGTAAAAGCGGGAAAACGCGGATATAAAGGCGCGAAAAGTCGCGGAAATTGGAATTTATCCGTAGCCAAAAATAGGCATGTACTTAATTTTATCGAATTCTCTTATGTCCTTGCAAATGCCGACAACTTGACAAGTAACCAAATAGAACGTTTTATATCGATTTGAAAAAAAAATGAATGTAAAGATTACGTTCCTTTGTTGATATTTTTTGTGGTTATTTTTTATTTACTTCGTGATTAATTTTGTTACGGTTTCTACAGGTCTATAGTAATACATCGATTCACTACAAACTTTTGTACCTTAAATCTATAAAATGTATCTAGCGCACTCGGTAATTTTGTTCACTAAAGTAAATGTCACTTCAATATGCAAGTAAACGAACGCACTGTTATTTTTAAAATAACCTGCTAGAACTCTTCGTTACTTCACTAAAATCTAAACACTTGATGTTCTAGGTGCACTACTGACTACAAGCCCTGCTCAGGAGAAGATAGACACATTTTGTGGCACTTTCCTTCGTCTCTACAGATATCCGTTTATTTCGACGACGCGACGGTAGCGTGATAAGATTATCTTGCGTGATAACAAATCACTAGTTTCATTACATTTTTTTAACTTTTAACCTTTAACGACGTCATTGTTAGCATTTAAGTAAGATAAAGAAACTATCAAAGATGTGATTACGACTTGTAAAAAAAATGGATTTCCAGGAATCGTATTAAAAGTCCAGAACATTATGAATCAAGCTATGAAGAGCGTTCCAAGAAGCATAAGACTGCCTCTTGTGCTTCTTGGAATACTCTGAAAAAATAGAAATAGAATAGAAGGCCGAAGAAATAGAATAGAATGACTGACTAATGGACTGTGTGAAAGGTGATGTGAGATGTCGTTAGAAAGGAGGGGTACCTGAGATGACGACATATTTATAAAATTTATTGTATAAATTATTTAAAAAAATTAAATATTATTAATTGAATTTCGTTTATTTATTTTCTATACATTATTTATATAATTATTATTTTAAATAATTATGTCTGTGTTTTTAAAAATGTGTATGTGTGACAAATTTTAATCATAGAAAGAAAAACATTTAAAATTATAGAAATGGTAGGTAGACCGCCGGTTTCGGGGGCAGGGTCCAAGCTACCGGTGGTTAGGGCTCCAAAGACAGGAACCTCCCCACAAAGCGAGCCGTATCGAAGAGTACTGCCTTTTGTATCACCCTTGATCCAACCGCGCACCGACAGGTTCGACAGGTTGTCGTCGAGGTTTTTGACCATCAGGCCGTTAGCGGTAACGACTATCGGCACATTGACAGCCGAGTCCACATTCCACATATCGACAACTTCGTTTGCTAAGTCGAGATATTTGATTTGCTTCTCTTTCTCAGCTTTCACGAGGTTTTCGTCATATGGGATACCACTATATCCGGCTTATTGGCAACAATAATCCTCTCAGTGATGATAGACCAATCCCAGTACGAGGTGACATGGTCATTTTCGAGAACTGGGTCGGGCACATAGGAACTTATAATACGGTATCTCACAATCCACAAGTTTGTATTTAATTGATTTGTGATCAATAATGTTTTTAGTGGCTTTTTAATGTTTTGTTTTATTGTTTCAATCTACTTTGTTTGAATTTTATTTTAATAATAATATAATTGTTGACTCTCTGCACGTGTTAGTGCAGTGTAAGTATTTGTAATAAAATAAATAAATAGAAAAGTATGGAAGAAGAAGACAGTGTTGCATAGATTCAACCTCAAACAAAGTAGGATAAGGGATGGATAAGGGTAGGAGAATGCTGATGCACATACTCGTACCTAAATATTTACCTCTTTTGTGAGACAATAAAACTGTTTGTAAAGTTATAAAACTGCGTCACATGTATCGCACATAATTATAATGTTTTTTAGTGGGATTACACGAAGTACCTATCTATATCGGGTGTAAAAAGACAGTTTCCGAAGCCGAAAGCCACCTATTAGCATTCTGCCCATTATTTGGATCATTTTTATCCACTACTAGACCCTATCTAGGAATCCACTGGTTCTGGAGATATTGAAGGTCAAAGTCGCAATTAATATTTTAATTTTTTACTAAAATGAATTCCAAGTGTCATCACTAAACTTTTTTTCCAAACAAACATTACCCGAATTTTAGTTTTTTTTTTTTTATTTCGAATTTACGCATTTGGAGTTACAACAAAAACGCAATGAATATTAAACGTATGCGACAAGTAGGTACCTACTTGGCTTAGAGCGAAGGGGCGGTTTTACTTTAGTCGTGTGGTCTAAAGCACACTCGTTTTTTTTGTCATACCTAACAATAAAAGTCGTATCCCAGCAATAATTTTTGCGGAAAGCTATTTTGTTAGACGTACAGTATGCGTAGTTAACGGCTTTATGATGTGTCTTTTTACACCTTGAATATCCTACTAATATTATAAATGTGAAAGTTTGTGAGTGTGTATGTTTGTTACTTCTTCACGCTTAAACGGCTGGACCGATTTGGATGAAATTTGGTATTTAGATAGCTTATAGCCTGTATTAACATATAGGCTACCTTTTATTCCGGTCTAGGCGGGTAAAACCGCGGGGTGCAGCTAGTTACAGTTATGTTTTATCATAACAGTGTAGGTACAGGCGCTGTCTGTATAACTTACTGAAATTACAAGAGGTTTTCTTGCGTTATATTGCGCACGCTGAAAGCCTTAAAACAGTTTTAATTAAAAAGGAAAATGGGTATCCGTCAAGTTATGTCAGTCTGAGGAGAACAGCCAAATAAGATATGCAGTTTGAATATCCAAAATACGCGGTGAGTCGAGAAAAAAACTAATGGAGGAAGCAAAATAGGTCCTCCAGGGTTCCAGAATATCCGTCATCTAAATAGGTCCTCCACGGCTCCAGAATATCCGTCATCTAAATAGGTCCTCCAGGGTTCCAGAATATCCGTCATCTAAATAGGTCCTCCAGGGTTCCAGAATATCCGTCATCTAAATAGGTCCTCCAGGGTTCCAGAATATCCGTCATCTAAATAGGTCCTCCAGGGTTCCAGAATATCCGTCATCTAAATAGGTCCTCCACGGCTCCAGAATATCCGTCATCTAAATAGGTCCTCCAGGGTTCCAGAATATCCGTCATCTAAATAGGTCCTCCAAAGTTCCAGAATATCCGTCATCTAAATAGGTCCTCCACGGCTCCAGAATATCCGTCATCTAAATAGGTCCTCCAGTGTTCCAGAATATCCGTCATCTAAATAGGTCCTCCAGGGTTCCAGAATATCCGTCATCTAAATAGGTCCTCCAGGGTTCCAGAATATCCGTCATCTAAATAGGTCCTCCAGGGCTCCAGAATATCCGTCATCTAAATAGGTCCTCCAGGGCTCCAGAATATCCGTCATCTAAATAGGTCCTCCAGGGCTCCAGAATATCCGTCATCTAAATAGGTCCTCCAGGGCTCCAGAATATCCATCATCTAAACTAATATTGTAAAGAAAGAGCTAAATCCTACCCGTATCGCTTTTAGGCTCGCAATATAGCGTATTCAGCACTAGTATGTAAAAGTGCGGCAGCCAGCGCCCGCCGCAATGTATTATATATTTGTTGTAGCAGGCTGGTCGGCAGCCCCTACCAAGGTGCATGAAAACAATCCGCGAGCTCTCACAAAAAATTATTGATAATTTTTTTTTTTACTTGTTGTTTTCGAGTGTTTTGATATACGTCGTTTGTTATACACGTGGGCAATTGTCATTGCATTGCAGTTTTTCAGCTCCAAAACGACCTGGCCCACTTGCATCAAAATGTACTTTTACTTTTAGGAGATAACCTCTGGGAATTTTGATCCGATTACGAAAGTTCTTTCACCGATAGAGAGCTGCCCTATCGCTGCCAGTCTTAACTACATAACAAAATAACAAGTCTGTGCTATTCTATCATTGATAATTAAATTCATTGCCATAGGCGAAGAGAATTCGCAAACAATGAAGATTTTCCGGATTCGCTTTTATAGCTTTATAATGATAATGACGATAAAAATGAACTGATTCTGCGAAATGGGAAACCCAAGGTTTGCGTAATAAGGCACTTATTTGTGAATTAAATTAATTACAAGAACTTGCATTTTCAGTGTACCTTCCTAGACTTAAATCAAATCAATCAAATTATGCAACCGAGGTACCTACTTACATATTTTTTACGTGATTTGCACATTGCTTTAAGTAAGCTAGTACCAATTTTGAGGATTGGGCATTCGCTAGCAACCGGGACAGGTTTCGGGACCTATTTGACGGAAAGTGTCGTCACCTACCTTTTTTATTTTATTTTAGATGGGTTTGCTCTTGACTCTGGTCGAGGTCAGAGATGACAGAGACAAAGTTGACGATGGAGCGAGCTTAACCAGAAGAAGCCTGTTCACTCTAACTCAGAAGAGATTAGGGTTATATGCATTCGGAAACACAGACTCAGGTAGAGAGTTCCACTCGGTTGCTGTGCGCATTATGAAAGACGTTTGGAAACTCTTAGTGCGAATTGGTGGAATAGCAACAAGGTAGGGATGGGAATTGGCAGTGCGTCTAGATGTCCGATGGTAGAAGGGCGGCGGGATGAGGTCGTGGAGTTCTTGGGTCTACTCTGCGAAGTACATTTTGTAGAAGACCAACAAGCAGGCAACCTTACGGCGATGAGCCAAGCTGTACAGGTTGCCATCCACTAGTTTTACGTCGACTCTTAGCTCTCCGTTCCACAGAGTCAATTGCAAGCAAGTTGGTATTTAGCTGAACCATCCCAGAGGTGGTTGCAATAATGGAGTATTGCAACCACCTCTGGGATGGTTCAGCAGGACCGAACTTGTGCTTTGTAAAGGGTTAAAAGCTGTCCAGGCATGAAGTATCGCTTCACTCTGTTTAGGATGCCCAGTTTTTTTGCCGCAGTTTGGGCTTTGTACTCAATAGTGGTGCCGAAGTTAAGACTGGATGTCAACTCCATGCCAGGGAGCTCGAGCCGATCAATTAGAGGAACAGATGTACCCCGAAAAGTAGGAGTTTGGTCGAAACAACTCCTTTTTGCGGTAAAAAGACACGCCTGTGTTTTGGTGGCGTTAAAAGGGACCAGATTGTCATAACCCCACTGGAAGACAAGGCTTAAGGTCAAATTTGTTCGCTCTGCCATGGCCTCTCTCAAAGAACGAGCTTCATCCCCACCGGTTTTTGCGCTGGACAAGTATCTCTCTGAAACCGTACCGTCATCTGCTTAACCAAAAATACCAGGCCGGAAGTAGGTCATTGATGTGCAGCAGGAAAAAAGTTGTAGAGAACAGACCCCTGAGGAACTCCGGCATCAATAGCCATGAGGTCAGAGGAGCAGCCGTCAACGACTACTCAGATCGACCGTTCACTAAGGAAGTCTGATATTCAGCTACAAGCGTCAGCTGGGATGCCATAAGCAGGAAGCTTGCTGAGTAGACTTGCGAGCCAGACCCTGTCAAAGGCCTTCGAGATATCAAGCAATACAGAGAGAGATCATTGTCTTCAAGGTTTTTTTTTTTTATTGTTGATAGGCACGCGTTTGACCACTATCTCACCTGATGGTAAGCGATGATGTGGTCGAAGATGGAGCACGCTTGCCTAGAAGCAACCTATTCACTCTTGACTTAAAGACTCCCAGGTTGTAGCTAACAGGAAACACAGACTCCGGTAGGGAAGTCCACTCCCTATAGCTGTACGCGAATGAATGTTTTCTCAAAACGCTTTGTGCGTATGGATGGGATGTCCACCATGAACCGGTATGTCCGCAGCTTACTGTTAAGTACCCTTTCCATAATCTTGCACAGAATGGAGGTATTGGCGATCGGACGGTAATGAACCGATTCTGTACGGCTGCCCTTTTTGGGCTCAAGTTGTACATTTGCAAGCTTCCAGCATTTTGGCACTGTTCTTTTATCAAGTGAGAGGTGGAAGAACCGTGTTAACACAGGAGACAGTTCAGGTGCACATTGCCTCAACACTCTCGCTGGAATGCGGGCAGGCCTGCTGGCCTTGTTCATGTCAAGACTGCACAATACTCTTCGGACCTCTTTAATGTGGACTGTGATCTCCGGCATCGAAGAGTCACAACGAGGTTGGTGGTTAGTGTTTGCTTCGAGCCAGCGTCCAGACGTGAACAAATTTGCTTTCTCACTTGCAGAGTAAGCCAGCGACACATCAGGTTTCAACATTGGAGGTAAAGTGGGACGACAGAAATTCGTTTGAACCGCTTTCGACAGGGACGCGAACTGTTTATTACCTGGAAGGTGTGATGTCAGTTTGACTCCGATACGTCCGACATGGTCAAAATGAGCCCCACGTAGAACCCGCTTGCAGGACTTGGTGGCAGAATTAAAGGCTCTTTTCCTCGTGCGAATCCTACGTGCTCAAACTTTTTTGTCGCGTGCCTTTATCCAGGCTTGGTAGGCAGACTCTTTTCGGGCCTCTGCGTGGGCGCATTCTGCATTATACCAAGGCCGGGAGTTGTGACCGAGCGGGATGTCCGAGAATGAAATAATATACTCCATTCTCTGCCGAATCACGTCCGCAATTATCGATCGGCTGTTCGATTAGTGATCGGCTGTTGCGTTGCGTGTCACGGGTTCGATTCCCGCACGGAACAAACATTTGTATGATCTACAGATAGTTGTTCCGGGTCTGGGTGTCTTGTGTACCGAGTGAGTTTGCATGTTTATGAACGCACCCACGATACAGGAGTAATTCCTAGTGGGGGCAACGTTTTATTTAAAACATAAAGATAACACTTGGAATTCATATTCGAAAACTTTAAAACAGTAAAAAAAAATTGCGACTTTGAACTTCAATATCTCCAGAACCAGTGGATTCCCAGGTATGGTCTGGTGGAAAAAAATGATCCAAATAATATGTAGAATATGTGGCTTTCGGCTTCGAAAACTGTCTTTTTCTATACTAGGGTATCTGCGCTCGCCCAGTCGAGACTGAATAAAACACCAAAGCGGTTAACCGCTGTGCGTGCGCCACCATACTATTACTATGGGAGTTGAATAGAAAAGGTTTTAAGTAGTGGTGACTTGACGACAGATATCGAGCGGTGTTCCTCAAAGATCGATCCTGAGGCCGCTTCCATTGAGTAATTTTGGAGTCATCTGTTAAGCTAATGATACGCTGGTATCAACAAAGAACTATGAAAGTACTGGCAAGAGGCCTGTTGGTGACAGCTGCCTTTTTATGCTATTTGATGTCAGACAAGCCAATATCGCACAGAGCACTTGATAATGGTATACCTACCACCTAAACCTTCTTTTGAACTCAATCTTCGATTCAACGCTGGTTTGGATTTTGATCACTTGACCGCGTTTTTCCCTTATGCGGTCCCCAGTCGCAGTACCTAACATAATTATTTTATAACGCATATAAAATAATTATAATAGGTACTGCGACTTGGGACCGTTTCCCCAACACAGTCCCTAAGAACAAGCATTGAAGAATCAAGCGTTGAATATCATTTAATTTTCCAGAATATAAGAAGGTTCCTATTTACTGGTCAAAAGGTCAAAGAATAGGACTATTCTATTACATTTTGAAAATACCCCACTGCCCAATACGTACAGTTCAATGAGCATTGGGTTATTTTCAAAATCTATGCCACCACCGTAAAGAATCCTCTGTAGCGTGGTGCTTTGGATCATTTTTATAAAAGTAACACAACTGAGTAACTTTAGCACGCTATTAGAAATACAAATGTTAAGTTTTCACTAAAAAGGTAGTCTGGAAACCTTCAGAAACACTTCACAGTATACAAATTTAAGAAATTTCTTTCTTATGTCTATGCTTCACAGTCACTGTCCACAAAAAGTAACAAACAACCAAACAGCTTTACTACACTATACGTATTACGAGCGCAGCAGAACTTAAACTTAAAGTAAGTAGGTAGGTACTCTGCCTATCTTCATCAAACTCGTTTCATCAGTTCGACCCACTAACGACTGATGGCATTAACATATTTTATAAATATAGATACCTTCTACCTAAAGTAAGATAAGTCGATGCAAGAAGTGACAAAAGTAAGAAGAAAACAAGTTGCAAAAAAAAAAAGTGTGGCTTAGGTAGGTGTGTAAAAATGTGGCATGACATTACCTGCGATAAGTCACGTGACACTTCTCTACGCTGCCCCCCTAGCCATATTACATTTCTATTATCGTTTACGCTAACGCTTAGAACAAAATGTATGGCAATGACATTACCTACGTAGATAAGTGTCACGTGACTTATGGCAGATAATGTCATCGCCATAGACTATGAAAGGTTATAGACCGTATAGACGCAACGTCACTGGACATTAAAGGGACACGTTGATAAAAAGGCTGTTTGTCTTTTTAGTGTAAGTATCTTGCCAAGTACTTGGAATAGGGATATAACATTTCATTATAGGCTTTTTGACTTTAAGATCTTCAATTTGATTGAAGCAATACACGATACACAGAAATTTTCTCGATAGAAAAAAAATGCAGTTTGATCCATATTTTTAACCGACGAAAAAAAGGAGGAGGTTCTCAATTCGACCGTATATATGTTTTTTTTTACACTTTTTAGCTACAAGGCGTAACGCTTCAGAGGTATTTTATGAAATTTCCTTTAAAACATAGAAAATAAACTTAACAAACGTTTGATTGAACAGATTTTGATTTAATAATACTTTTATGTTATGAAATACATAAATTTATTTTGGTGCTTACGTTATATAATCCGAGCGGCACTCTTGTTATCGTCATCTCTTATTTTGCCTAAGTAGTAAGTATTTGCATCACACTCATCTGTCAGTAAGTCAGATGGCCGTTGGGCCTCCTTTGACGTAGGACCTATGCCTGCTTTTATTATGCTTTTTTTCGGATCGAAGCTGTCAGATTTTCGTAATTTAAATGATTGTTTTACAGTAAACGTTCGTAATTCAGCAGCAAAAAAATACACACACACACACACACACACACTTTTTTTTTAATATACTTTGTATTTTACAAGTCTTTACACTGTGTTAGTGGGTGTTTTTGTGACCTTTATCAATATATAACGTATTTTTTTTATTCGTAACTACACATTCAAATAGTACAAAATGACATTAAACATCAATATGTCAAGTATTCATATGTCAGCGAATGCAGTAAGGAAGGAATAAAGACGCCTTTGTTAAAAAAAAATAGTTTACGAAATAAAAATTATGACGTTTAAAAGTGTTTTTTATAACCAATTTACAAAAAAAATATCATTTATCATTTACTGCTCATTATGCCAGCCACAAAATACTACGTAATGATTCTAGTAGATATTAATAATATAATTTGATGTCTATTATCGCGATATCATCGCTTATCATCAGGTGAGATAAATAGTGATCAAACGCGTGTCCATCAAGAATAAAAAAAAAACATTTAGATTGTCTCACAGCCCTCTGCAAGGTAGCTTCAGCCCCTCGCACCCCTTCTAAACGGCCGGGCCCTAGCAAGATGGTGCTGAATTTTGTTGGAAAAAATCTTAAAATCAAATGGCGCTCAAGCTGCAATATAAAATCATAAGGGAAAACCCCACACTTTATCTGACCTGAGGATTGGACCCAGGACGCTACGCGAAGCACGTGCGCTGGTACTTTTGTCTTAGCAGCTAAAATGGCTGTCATCGCCCGCAACCGTGTCCATAAACCTTCTATGTTTCTAACAATAAGTTAAATGTGCGCCACCTCTTCTTCTTCCATACCTCTGTCTTAGTCGTCATATCAGTAGTTGCTTGCACTCTCTAGAAATTCATCATCCTTCACACAATCCATTCATCGTTTCTTTAGTTTTCCTCTACTCTTGCCATCCACATACTCAAATACTCAATAATAAACTTCCTAGCCAAATTCAAGAACTAAGCATAAATAAATTTAAATCATTTATTAAACGTAAGCTATGCCAGAAAGCTTTTTACACAATTAATGACTTTCTTGAGGACAAAAAGGCGTGGGATTGAGCTGCTTCAATGATATACATGAGCCATTGTTTTCATATGTACTATTTACTGATGAAAAATTTTTTATATATATATTTTTTTTATTATTCGTTTTTGACATGAATACTTGTATAGTATTGTATTATATTTTTTTATTGACATTTTATTATTATTATTTTTTTTTTTTTTGACTTGAATACTTTGTTAAGTATTATATTTATTTTTATTTTTTGATTGACATATTATGATTACTATTTTGTTTGACACAAATATTTACTTTGTAAAGTGTTATATTTTTTTTTTTTTTGATTACTTAATTATTGTAAATGTGAGGACTATGTGGGTTATTATTATTATTTTCTCCTCCTTTTTACAGTAATTTTCAACGTTGTCTGACAGTTTGAGTACTTTTGCGGCCTACCCAAATGTCTTTTCTTTGGTATTGTTCGTCATGTCATTGAGCTCCTTAGTGGTTTTTAAGTTGAGCTATTCGACTATTGACAAATGCTTGCACTGACTGGACAGGTCCACTCAAATATGTTTGGTTCTTTCTTCAAAAGACCACTACAGACACTAAGCTGCATGGTCCTCATATAGAATAATGTGAATGCGAGAACTATGTATGTCGTTATATTCATGTAGATTTTATGATTGTCTGGCAGTTTGAGTATTTTTTGCGGCCTACTCAAATGTCCTTACTTTGGTATTGTTCGTCGGTTCGTTGAGCACCTCAGAGTTCTGAGTTGAGCTTCGCGATGACTGACAAATGCTTGCACTGTCTGGACAGGTCCACTCGAATTCGTGTGTTGCTTTCTTCATAAAGCTCATCCCAGACATAAACGTACATGGTTCTCATATGATCTAACCAGTCCACATTGTATGGATTTGAACACTAAAAGAGACTTTGACCTCTGAGTTTGTTTCGGTGTTTCTTCTCAGGGTAGTCAGCTAGGAAACACCGGCTTCATCTAGCTTAAACTGACAAAAAACATTGACGTGTAAAAGTGTTCCTTGTAACCTATTTACTGAATAAACATCATTTATCATTTATCAAAACATACAAATAGTTAAATCGATAGCGCACATAATCTTGCTTCAAAAAGATTGAGCGCTATTTTGTATATTATGTAATAACTAGCTGTGCCCGCGACTTCGTTCGCGTGGTTGTCGAGAACAAAACAACGTCGTTTAGATAAGAGTATATCACCTTTTTGATGATTTAGATAAGAGTCCTGACTTTGGTATAGTTGATTACGTTAATGCTTCTCTATATACTATGTTAGCGGTGGAATTACCCGGAGCATATACAAAAAGGTTGTTTGGGTTGCTAACACGTGATAGAGAAACATAGAGTTGGCCGTGTGAAAAACAATCAAAAGTAAGGTCTACACCCGCAACGGATAACGTCTGGCCTTGGGCTTTATTAATAGTCATAGCGTAACAGAGGCTTACAGGAAATTGCACACGTTTGAAAGTAAACGGAAAATTATTGGGGATAATGGGTATCCTGGGAATGAAAACAAAATCACCGGAGCCGCAACCTGTTAAGATTTCGGCTTCGATGACATTTCGTTGGAGATTTGTTACTCTCAACCGAGTTCCATTGCATAGTTTTGGTGGGCTTAAATTTCTGAGTAGAATGATTGGTACTCCGACTTTTAAATAAATTTTGTGTGCTGGAAGACCTGGTGTATTTAGAGAGTCTAAAAACTCTACTGGATAGTGGGTGGCATCTCCTTCTTCTAAAACCGTGTTAATAGATAAATATTCCCTACTTTCTCCAGAAACATGTACCAATATTTGAGAATTTATTGCTGCTGCTTGGTCGTTGCGAGGTGCCAAAATAGCTCGTTGGCATAGCCAAGCAGCGTCATGGTTCGAGATCTCTGATGGATCTCCGTATACAGAGGAAATGAGTTCCTGCTGTGAGGCAACAGAAGAACACAGGCTTTCGACTAAAGTTACTTTACCTCCTTCTTGAGTCGGGTATGTGCCGTTACCAATTTGAAGTAGTAAATTTGAGAAAACCTGCGCGTTTGCGTCACCTCCCAAATATGCTCGCATATTAAAGCTCAAATTAGTTAATATGACACTACGCCATAAAATAGAGCTCTTTAAACAGGCACCTATTTCATCGGCCCTCGTTCCTCTGGGTATTATAGGGAGTGTCTGCCTGAAGTCTCCACAGAATAGCACCGTTAAGCCTCCCATCGGTCGGTCATTTTGTCTTATATCTCGCAACGTTCTATCTACAGCTTCCACAGCTTTACGATTTGCCATCGTACACTCGTCCCAAACGATAAGGGCGCAATCGCGTAAAACCCTTGCTTTATCACTATTGCGAGACACGTTGCAAACAGGGTTTTCTGTGCGGTCCAAGTCGATTGGTATTTTAAATGTTGTATGTGCAGTTTTTCCTCCTGGTAATAAAGTGGCAGCTATTCCTGAGGAAGCGACGGCAAGGGCAATTTTGTTTTGGCTCCTTATTTGAGCCAAGATAACTTTAGTGAGGAAAGTTTTACCTGTTCCACCAGGTGCATCTAAAAACAGCATTTCTCCTAATGAATGTTCTACACTACAGCATACTCTATCAAAGATTTGACGTTGTTCTGTCGTCAAATTTGAACAGCCATTTCGCAATATTTCTGCTAACTCTTCGGGGTTGTAATTTATTTCAGATGTATACTCCCTATTAATTCGTTCCCCACCAACTGTCGGTGTCGGCAAGCCGTATTGACTGAGGGGGTTCCCTCCTATACTTGTAACTATATCTTGTATAGCCAGCAAAGCCCTATTATGGCAGCTTTCACGTACTTGGTCAGAAGTTTCACTATTTATATTTTGCTGTCTCAAAAAATCTTCGGCAAACGCGTCTTTATATTTTTGCCACAACTGCCCAGCGTCCGATAGGCCACAAAATGTCAACAAAATGGCAAATAAATGGCGCAAACGATGTGGACTATCACTGACGCATGCTTCGGCTAAAGCATCATCCCAATGCTGATCGCCATCTAATAAATGCCGTGCGCGGCAAGCAGCTTGAAATGTGGGATATTCTATATCGTCCACTTTGCGGAGCTCAGCAAAAGAAGTAGGTCCTCGCACTGTGTGAAGAAGAAGGCGTAAATAATAACACTGCATTATTTGGGTGCACCGTGTATACTCTTCCAATCACGTGTTCTTTAAAAATGCCGGACTCGCCTTCTACAGCAGTTCCACGTCTCCTGCGATTAAAAACACCTTGCTGCTTGTTATAAGTATAATAATGTGGCACTTCATTGTACAACAGAGACTTAGCGAAATTGTCTCTTTCGCAAAGGCGAAAGAATGCGAGCAAGGTGGTTTGTCTTGGGTTGTTCATTCTTTCTGCCACATTTTCTGGCTGAAAGTAAACTCGCTGCCCGCCTTCCAGGTGCACGTCAAGATGGATGACTGGCGGATACCTTTCATGAATAGGGAAACTCAAAATGCGCCAAACTGCCTCCGAAGAGCTTATGTATCGGCCAGATTGATACCTTGTCACTTCATCAAATTGGTTGTTATTTCTTAGTGCTATCATGGCTTGATCACTACCTTTATTAACATATTTACATATATATTTTATAGATTCGACGCTATTACAAATTTCAACATTAATGTGTGCTTGAAAAGCGTTTGACAAAACTGGAGAATACGGTACCACCCAACTATTATTTAGAATTATTTCTTGTCCACGGAATCTGACAGTAGCTGTGAAACCACCTTGTGACGGTGATCTTCGCCGGTATTGCGGATACCCATTTTCCCCAGCCATAGTTAGTTCTTTCAGTGCTCTGGGGTATTTTTTTGAGCATTGACCATCTTTCATGCACGGTGATTCCCTGTTTAAGAGGCCACATGGCCCGTGAACCATATGTGTTTTTACTATGTCATGCAAAATCGGATCTGCATTATAGTCCGGAAATTCTGCACTTATGACACTGTCTATAGCATCGGGACGAATTTTTTCTTCCAGCCACAGAAGAATGTGCGCGTGGGGTAAACCACGCTTTTGCCACTCGACGCTATACATAAAACAAAGAGTTGAACCGAAAACTTTCTCCTTTGTAAGTAGATTAATCAAGACTTTGAGTTTTAAATGAAAAATCCTAGCAATAATGTCATGTCTGTCGTATGACGCCTGTCCTGTGAGAAGTGCCTGGCAAATCTCCGTCCACTTTGGATTTGTTGTAAATGTTATAAAAAGGTCCGGCCGGCCGTATTTACGGACGTAACAAAAAGCATCTTGCGTTCGTTCGTGCATATACCGCGGACCGCCTGTGAAACTGGATGGCAAAATAACCAATCGACCCAAGTTTTCGACGTTATTATCTGATTGCATGGCGTCCCGCAAGTGCACGTATTCTTCAGCGCGTAACCGTCGCTGGTTAGTGCGAATATACACTAAACGTTCAGTTTCTATTTTTGCGTACATGCCCACAATAAATTGGCTGAACAAACCACGAAATCGTTGCAAATATACGAAACTGTTTTGCCTTATTTGTAAAAGGTAGGAATAGTATTGTTGAGCAGATATTTTTTTTTGATAATTAGTGACTCTCGTAGTAGGGTTCACTTGGTACAGCCCAAAATTGTACCCATCTTCACCATGACAATAAATTAGTGGATATTGCAGGGCGTCGTAAGCTCGGTGGGTTTCCAAAATGCGTTGAAGGCGATCGTCGCGTGTACGCAACACGATATCACGTCTCTCACACTCCTGGTCGACTAAAACAACTGCAACTTCATCTGCGACGGGTGCATTGTGTCTTCCACGGTGTTCACCCACAGGACGTCTATCGGCACTTATAACAATTTTGAAATCATTGCTGCCTTGTGGAATTGACTCCAATGCAGCTTTGAATTCACGAACGTACTGGTTAACGTGATGCAGCAATTCTTGAAGTTGACCCAAAAGCTCAGCATTGAGCTGGGGAAAATTGTGATTTCTAACATTGAGCTGTTGCGTGTAATCGGATACAAAATAAATTTGGAGAAATTTGGGTTCATTTTCTGGCAGCAAAGATCCAATAAGGTGATAAACTTGACCTTGTACTTTGAAGGTTGGCATGAACGGTCCTTCCGTTATTTGTTTTGCCCCAAAGGAAGTCATTTGGAAAGCACTGTTATATAAACGAATATTATCCAAAAAACGGTTCGACTGGGGATGATCGCCATTCAGGAGACTTTTAAGTAAGTGTGGTGGATCTTGGAAATTTGGAAGAACAATTTTTCCATTTGAGCAGCACATTCCATCTGTCTCTTTCCTCCATTTCAAAGCATGACAAAAATTACAAATTTCTCTCATGTCACCCACGAAAGTAAAGCCAGCATAATTAATTCTAGACGAATATGTGAACCCTGATTTTTCCCTATTGTCCCAAGGTAATAAAATATTTGCATCGTCATTTTCCATGGACTCATCAGCTCCGCTATTTGTTTCTCTATTCATATGGTATCGAGCTCGTTCTATTTCTAGGCGAGATTGACGTTGTTCTGCTGTTTCTGCTCGTCTTAGTTCATCTATTCTTTCCCTTTCAGATGCAAGATAACTTTCATTGTTTCTTTGTACACCTACATAGTTATGTCTAGCTATTTGTAATCGTTCTTCTCTTTGGGAGAGAGATTCAGACTCGCGCGAGAGAGCGTGTCGCTCTCGGTCAGATGACAGACGTGCTTGGCGTTCCTCGATACTCTCTTGAGAACGCAAAGTCGCGGTCCGAGTTCTTTGCGAACTTAAGCGCGACTCCCTTTCTGTGAAAGTCTCTGACTCGCGTGAGAGAGACTGGCGCTCCCGATCAGCAGACAGCCGAACTTCGCGTTCCTGGATATTCTCTTGAGAACGCAAAGTCGCGGTCCGAGTTCTTTGCGAACTTAAGCGCGACTCCCTTTCTGTGAAAGTCTCTGACTCGCGTGAGAGAGACTGGCGCTCCCGATCAGCAGACAGCCGAACTTCGCGTTCCTGGATATTCTCTTGAGAACGCAAAGTCGCGGTCCGAGTTCTTTGCGAACTTAAGCGCGACTCCCTTTCTGTGAATGTCTCTGACTCACGTGAGAGAGAGTGGCGCTCCCGATCAGCAGACAGCCGGTCTTCGCGTTCCTGGATACTCTCTTGAGACCGCAAAGTCGCGGTCCGTGTTCTTTGTGAACTTAAACGTGACTCCCTTTCGGTGAACGTTTCCGATTCACGTGAAAGAGCGATGTGCTCTCGGTTAGCAGATAACCGTGCTTCACGATCTTCTTCCGATTCCTGAGACCTACAAAGTCTCATCCTTTTCGCATTTCGGCTACGCAGCGAAAGGTTAGTTTTTTTTCTTTGAGGCATTTTCAAGGAAAATTAAAGCAATAAACAAAACTAACAACACTTATGACTGAATAGCCTACAAACTTAAAAGATCGGTGCGTCGAACAGTCTAGTGTGACAACGTATCGTCTGTTCGTGGTCGTGACTCAACGAATTGGCAACACTAACTTACTGTATAACGATTGGCACTATTGGATTCAAACTACGAAGTAAATCAAATACAATCTTTACTTCGTACTTCAAACCAATGACCAAAGTTGACCAAACGAAACCAATAAGATTAGCAAATACTTTTTTTTCGACCAATTTAGAAAATCGATAAACCAAGCAACCAAAGAACTTTTACGACACACGCAAGAACTTTTAAGACACCTAACGAAACCCAATTTGCCTAGTAAACACGGTGGACGTCATCCTCGCGCGGAAAATCTTAACACCGCGATTCAGAAAATGACGTCATTTGCACAACGCCATCTATCGGATTTAGATTTCAACTATCAACATTAGTTCTATTTTTAGTCTTAAGATGTCGTTGCAAGTACTATACTTAATTGCGTAACGTAATATTTTACTTCTTGAACTCACTAAATTAATCATATCTTTTGATAGAGTGAACCGATTTCGATGAAACAAAAACTAAGTTAATCCTCAAGTTGCGTATAATTTTTGTATATAAACATTGTCAGCATTGAATTCGTAGATTTTACGTGATGTGCGCACAAACAAACAGACAAACAGACAAACAGACAAAAATTTCAAAAATGATGGAAATGGGTTCTGTTACTTATCTTTTCACACGCTGGCTATTTTTTGTTTCAATTTCTTCAATGTACAAAAATGACTTTTCTACAGATTTATTATATGTATAGATTTTATGAATGCATGTGGAAATAAATAGTTTGAAATTTAATTTAATTTTTTTTTTATTATTTTGGTAAATAATTCAAAAGAGAATGATTAATTTTCTACAACTACCTTTTAAAGAGGGGGAGAGGAGCTAAATTTAGAAAGTATTTAATTCGCGCGGACAAAGTTGCGAGCGATATCATCGCTTACCATCAGGTGAGATAGTGGTCAAACGCGTGCCCATGAAGAATAAAAAAAAAGTCGCGAGCGAAGTGCTAATTTTATGTACTTAATGTTGTACTTCAATACATAAAAAAGTTTAAAAATATGAATGTTTTATTTACTCCATACCTTTCCGAGTGCTAAAAATTCTCTAGTGCTATCTCTATCGCACATTTTGGCAATGTTCATAATAAATCTACTTAACTATTAGTATTCATAGTAATTTGAGGACATACAAAATATGATATAATTTACCCACAACTGTCAAGTATAATATTTTTTCAACACATTTGTTCAAAAAATGCATTTACGAAGCCTGTATACATTGTTCGAAAGTTAAAAATTACGCACCCTATAATGGAACGGGCGGTAAAATAGGTACTCACACCTAAGTACCTATTTTACCGTACGCTCCATTGTATAGCGTGCGGTAAAACCGTGCGTATTCTTTATAGTTTATTTTTTATTTCCATAAAAAAAATAATATAAGAATTTCTATATTGTTTTTTCTTTGTGTTGTTATTGGTTGTGGTGGTTGTTGTTGTTGTTAATTCTGGTTTTTTTTGTTGGTTGTTGACGTTGTTTGTTGTTGGTTGTTGTAAATATTGTTGTTGGTGGTGGTGGTTGTTGTAGTTGGTAGTGTTGTTGTTGTTGTTGTCGGTGGTTGTGGCTGTTGTTGTTGTTGGGTGTTGTTGTTGCTGGTTGTTGTTATTGTTGTTGGTTGTTTTTGTTTGTTGTTGGTGGTGGTGTTGGTGGTTGTTGTTGGTAGTGTTGTTGTTGTTGTTGTCGTCGGTGGTTGTTGGTGGTTGGTGGTTGTTGTTGTTGGTTGTTCTTTGTTGTTGTTGGTTGGTGTTGTTGGTTGTTGTTGTTGGGTGTTGTTGGTTGTTGTTGTTGGTTGTTTTTGTTGGTTGTTGTTGTTTGTTGTTGTTGTTGGTTGTTGTTGTTGCTTGTTGTTGTTGGTTGTTGTTGGTTTTTGTTGTTGTTTGTTGATGTTGGTTGTTATTTGATGTTGTTTGTTGTTGTTGGTTGTGGTTGTTATTAATTGTTGTCGTTGTTTGTTGATGTTGGTTGTTAGTTGTTGTTGTTAGTTGTTGTTGTGTTACTTTTTTCGCATAGATGTTTCTAGGGAAAAGGGAGTCGAGAGCGGTAGCGTAGTGGGAGCTTCGTGGCACGACACGGCGTCATGCCGTCACGACATTCGAGTCGGTTTTAGTGCCAAGCCGCGCCAATAGATGTTTCAAATCAAAAACAAAAGTTTTTTTTTTTCATCACCTATTTATTGTAGGTACTGTTTTCTCGCAAAAGTGTTGAAAAACGTTGTATGACACACGTGCGGATTGGTATTTACAAACTCGTGACTATGGTAAGCCCTCGACTTCGTCTCGGGCTTACATTCGTCTACTCGTTTGTAAAAACCAACTTACCGCACTAGTATCATAAATAACTAAAACGTTTAATTATTTGTCTACTTTGAGTATTTATTTTAGTCTATATTTAAAAAATTTGTACAGAAGAGTACCGATGTAAGTCAATATTCTGACGCTAGAAATAAATGAAGTTTGCATGCGGGCAACTCTGAATCAATTGGCGGTTTGAAGTAGTTTTACGTGGTGGCGCTCTAAACGATTTTTTGAACTTTTTGCAGGATGTTTGCGGGGATTTCGGTGCATATCGAACTATCCATTATTTTCGAGGTGCCGCTTTAAATGAAGCAGGATCGTTAAAATGTGTGAGTGACCTCGACGAACATAACGTTGACGTTTCGTCTTCTCATTTTGTCTGTGTGAGCTTATTTCGCGTGTACAGATACAAGCCGGCTTCTCATTCTGGTACTTCATTTTGACACTCTGTCTATAACCTTTCATAGTCTAAGGTCATCGCCATACATTTTTTTATTGTACTAGCGTTATAGCGAAGCGTTAGCGTCTTCGATAATTTGACTGGTAGAGAATGCCTTGTTGCATTAAGTCCGCCTATGTACCACTATTGTACATGAAGTTTAAATAAATAAATAAAAGTAATAAGCAAGCCTGCGCCTACGGTAGCCGGGAATCGGCTTGCGTTTCCTGACGTCCGGGGCGTCTCCGTTGAGTCTCCCTCACGCTTTCCGCCTCCACCTTCGCAAACATTACTGCTTCGTAGAAGGAAGTGACAGCTTCCCATTACCTCTCGCTCCGTACCATGGCCTGGACCAGGGCCGGGCGCAAGAGGTCGGTGCCGCCGATCGCTTCCATTGATCTTATGCCCGGTCTGCTTTTAACTACTCGTACATAACGATAACTCGTGATAACGCGTTCAAGGTGAGTAATTAAGGGCGATATTATTATGCCGTTACCAACATGTCACTTGCGATAACTGAACAACGACCCCTGTGGTTTTCAGATACATAAATGTATAGGTACGTGAGGTGTACAGAGCCAACAGTCCTACAAAACGAAATGAGTGAAGAGTGAGAGATAGAGAAGAAAAACTTATTCTGGAGCAAAATATATGGCAACTTTTTCTCGCGGCCTCGCTTCTTAGCCTGTCTCACAAGAACCGTTCATTTTTCCGGGCTTAAAACATCCGCGGACAGTCACCCTAGCAATGCGCCTAGTTTACAGTAACTCAAAGACTTTCCGAAATTGGATGAGTAACTACGTTCTGAGATTACATATAAACAAACAAATTTAATTTCTTCTTTATATTATTGCTAAATAATTTGACAAATTGTCAAACGCGCGTTATTGGTTGAATGAATTTTCAATAGCCAATGGTATCACATGATTTAAAATTCTTTCCAGAAACGGCGATTAGGCTAGGCGACGTTGCGGGAATCGACAGAGAGAAATAAATCGTGTAGACAGTAAAAAAAATATGAATCACAATTACATTTTATAGAAACTCTAGCGAAAACCGCATTAATATCCTTTGCGTGGTTTAGGAGGAGTTAGAGGAGAAACAGACAGGAGCTCGTGGTTAAAGTAATAACAGCCGCACGGGTCGATCTATCAGGTTAAGCTACGCTTGCCGGGGTTGGTCCATGGATGGGTGACCATATTTACATACCGAGACTCCTCCGTGCCTCGGAAAGCACGTTAAGCCGTTGGTCCCGGCTGTCAATCGTGGATCTTTGACAGTCGTTACGGGTCGTCAGAAGCCCGAAAGTCTGACATCCAGTCTTACCAAGGGGTATCGTATTACCTAGTAACTGGGTTGTGGAGGTCAGATAGGCAGTCGCTCCATGTAAAATACTGGTATTCAGCTGCATCCGGTTAGACTGGAAGCCAACCCCAAGATAGTTGGGAAAAGGCTAGGCAGATGATGATGAGAGGAGAAACAGACAGATCATAAAGCGACTTTGATTTGTACTATGTAGAGACAGAGAAGGAGAGATACTTGGGCTTTTTTGTGTCAAATTATTATCAAGCGATAAAAGTAAGTAATGTAATGACGATAACTAGGTATACAAACGGGGTGAATAGGAACGAAGGGGTGAATAGAAACAACACTTTGATTAGGATTTTCACTTTGATAACAATAATAACAATGATAACTTATTAATGGTTCCTAGCAAAGCATCGATTTAGATTACAATAATTCATGAATGAATCGGAGTATTTAAATTCTACAAACGGTTTCTAAATAACGTGAAAAACTCCTTCAAAGTTTTGTTTCTATCCTCCCCTGCGTTCCTATTCACCGCGTTTGATGGTACTTACCTAATTAATCCACTGTGGCTACTGATTGTTGCATTTCATAGAAAAAGTGGAAATCATGTTTTGTGTTAGTTAGATGGTTATTAACTGTTGAGTTGGTAACAAGACGCATAGTCGGCTACCTGCGAGACCACTTACAGTGCATTTACCTTGTGCTAATTTATTTACATACAATTTTAGCAAAACCAGTAACTAGATTTGCTGTGTTCTACGCATAAAACGTAACTTACTAAGCAATCTTTGAAATTACGCACACAATACATAATAGATATCTTTACTTACACCTGGGTGTTGTTCGATACGCGTCAAGTCCCCATTAGCAGACACAATTAAAAACCTATTGTTGGTGGCGACGCAGGGGCCTGACGCGTTTGCATGGTACACAGCATGGTACAATGCATACGTATATGGCCCGGATGAGCCTTCGACTCGTATTCTGAATAACTCAATTGTACATTTTTGCAACCTTATACAAATTTTGTAAGTTCCTTGATATAAAACCGAAAAATATATTCGATAAAGCTACAAACGCGGAACGAAACAAAACACTCAACAAGAAACTCTAAACCGCAATTCCGTACTCAATTGTAGGGTTCTACCTTTTTCAGCTAGGTATCTACGGTCAACCGCAACAAATCAATTGATACCTAAGGGTCAACTCACACCGAGACGCCTCGCGACGCAACGATGCAACGCCGCGAAAAGCATCGTGATGACACGAGGCATCACAGGAACGAAATCACATCACAGCTTCGCCTCGAATGCCTAGGGGTATCTAGCGGATAAATTCGTAACAGAGTTACCGCTCCCCTGGGCACTCAGGCAGGGAAGGAACAGGGGTGGGTTTTAGTCAGTAAGATTATGACACGCTCTCCTACTCCCACCCAGAGCGGGAGATGTCATTGGATGATGAAAGCTACGCCTTGACGCATCTCTAGATAGATCGCAACGCCTCGGGGCGCGTTATCTTTTGGTTTTCTTAATTTTTTCTCTATCTAAAATGTATTACTTTTTGTGTAGCAAATAAAGTCATATACTATGTCGCATCGCATCTTAGTGTGAGCTGACCCTTACACGGGCATATATTAGTAAAGTATCAATACGTCACTAAGCGCAGTATCGAGTGCTCGTATAAGCTTGTATTACTCGAGTGTACCGTACCGTAATCGAATCTAGTCTATTGGGTTCCGAGATGTGTCAGAAGCAACTGAGTTGATTTAAATCTCAAGAGCACAATATGCGCCATTCAGTGTGTGCATTCATACTTTTATTTATTGTTTACTAGCTTCCGCCAGCGGTTTCGCCCGCGTGGGTAACTTTCCGCCATTATAAATGATAGCATATGTGTTAGTCTGATGCATAAGCTATATTACTGTAAAGTGTCATCAATATCCGTTCAGTAGTTTTTGCGTGAAAGAGTAACAAACGTCCATCCATCCACAAACTTTCACATTTATAATATTAAGGCGCAGTTATACGACTTCTAATGGTTTTTAATTGAACCTCACGTCTAAACGACTAGCCTTATTTCTTTGAAAAAATATAATAATGTTACTCTAGACTATTTTCGTCATAATTTGGTATGTGAATATTTAAAATTACATTTTTATATTTGTTTAGTTTATTTAAATAACAGATTGTATTTTAAGTTTTTGTTGTGCATTTAAGATGTACCTACTTATGCAAATGTATTTTTCACCCTGAGGTTTGCTGTAAGAAAACCCAAATGCTGGGTTAAGCTCGCCTTTGTAACTAACTGTTAATTTGTGTTTTATTTATATGTTATATGTGTACAATAAAGAATAATAATAATAATAGTGTAATAAATTTGTAAAGTTATGTCTAACGCGGATAAAAAATTGAGAATCACGCAAAAACTATAAAGCGTATTTTTATGAAACCTACTCGTACATCATTTTAAAGATCATTTAATTATTAACCACTCCATGTCATTGGCAGTTAATAGCGCCTTAAGTAGAAATATCCACGTCCCACGTTTCCTATTACAGCTCGGAAAATATGAACAAATAAAAAAAAATACTTGAACTTGAACATGAGCAAGATCTGGGTTAGGTCATTGAGCTGTACTGCTGTACTGTTCTGCCGAAGTTGAGCTCAAAACGCTGTTTTGTAGGACAAACGCCGGATCAAGTTATCATGACTATTTGATTTGAATACTATTGCTCTATGGTAGCCAAGCCAGAACAAGTTAAAAGCGTAGAGAAATCTCTGGCGATGGTTGCGGAACCGCAGAGCTTTTGACTAAGCTCAAAACATTGCTCTTCCTACAAACTGAACAAACAAATTAACCACAACGAACCGACCATCGATCCCTTTGTAAGCTTTAAAAAGCGTCGTGAAGAGTTTCCCTCACAAAGAGCACGGCTACCTAAGTAGATACTTAATAAAGAGGTCGTTTTAACCAACTGCGTCAGAAGGGGCTTTTTAAACTTTAGGGGTAATTAAATCTCGGTTATCCCAACAGTTTTTACTGTAACGAACTTAGTGGATATATTATTTCTTTTCTTTTCCATAGAGAAACTATGCATACCTACTCTAGGAACTGTTGCTTTGCAAACTAAATGAATTGAGGTGTACTATGCTATATCAAATGTGATGTCAAAAATAAATCTGTACCACACCATAAAGGAACACCGGCAGTACGACGACGCTACAACAAAGCTGCTATGACGGTGCTACAGCAATGCTACACCGGTTGTACGATAAAACTGCTATGACAATGCTACGACAGCGCTATGGTAATGCTACGACAGCGCTATGACAGTGCTACGATAACGCTAGCACATTGCTCAGACGACGGTACAATAAAGCTACGATGGTGAGTTATCGCAATAATTATTATTTTTATTTGTATGGGTATTGGTCTAATTTTTAAAATATGCGAGATATTTGTATGGAAGAATTTGAAATTGGTCGCATATCAATGAATGTTCTAATAATAACAGGATCCATGATACCAACAGTATCAATAACATCGAACTCGTTTGAAAATTAGATAAATATAACATTATGGATTATTTCGGTGTGAACAAGTTTGTCACAAAACACACATGGACGGTTTTTTTCTAAAATTATATGAATACTAGCTGTGCCCGCGGTTTCACCCGCGTTTATGCATCTTTCGTAAAAAAAAATATATAATAATACCTCCAAGAACGTGTGTTTCATGATGATCGGTTAAGTAGTTTTCGCATGAAAGCGTAACAAACAAACTTACATTCACATTTATAATATTAGTATGAAGTATGATACTCACAAGAGCATTAATATGCCAAACAGAATGAATATTTGTTGTAAATCGAACCAAAATTATTAGAATTGTTTGTATTTGAGCCTCCAAAACCTTAATAATGACCTAATTTTGTCCTTGCAAGACGAGAACGGGGCGGGACCGAAAGGGGTACGGAACCACTTAGGAAATTAAATACAAATGGCAGGTTTTTGGTTTCAAATGCGTCATCAGCAAATATTAGCATGACCAACTGTTATTTTCTATGCACATCTTAAATTAAAAATAAAACTTTTACTTAATTAGAATGTATATATGAGAACTAGGTAAAACAATTCCAAATTTAATTAACTTTTCATATTTCCAGTCTGTGAACAAGATAATTATGCAGATTAGTTATACAGAAACTGAATAAGAAAACAGAGTTTAGTGGATGCTGGTACTACATTCAATTGAATCTGTCAATGAAAATCATTGACGCTCTAAATGTCAATTGAAAGCGTTAGATGTATGAGCATCTGATGCTTATAGGAGTAGCATGTCAATTACCAACTCTATGGATAGATCCCCATTCTAAAAGAGAAGAAACGACAACGTGGCAGCCGCAGAAAGAGAATTTAAGTCAAGAGTGAATAGGTTACTTCTAGGCAAGCGTGCTCCATCTTTGACCACATCGACGCTTACCATCAAGTGAGATAGTGGTCAAACGCGTCTCATCAGCCTTTTATAGTCCCCACTGCTGGGGCACAGGCCTCCTCTCTGTGAGAGGGTGTGTGCCGTAATCCACCACGCGGGCCCAATGCGGGTTGGTGGATGTCACATGTCTTCGAATTTTTGGTTCTAGGACATGTCGGTTTCCTCACGATGTTTTCCTTCACCGTTTTGAGAGCAGTGGTGATGAAATAATTTACACAAAGTAAAGCGCCTGCCTGGGTTTGAACTCACGACCTACAACTTGTAAGTCGCAGCCAATACCACTGGGGCACCATTTCTTAAACGCATGCCTATCAACAATTAAAAAATTAGTTTGTGTGTACGTAAGTACGCACGTAAGAAGTTATACTTCTTTGGCGTAACAAGATAATTATTATTATTATCATCATTATCATTATCATAATCATTGTCATAATCATTATCATAATAATTTTTATATTATAATATTATTTTTTATTTTTTTCGTTTTCACTCTCGCTCTGTCTCTTTCTATTCCCCCGGAGCGTTAAACGTTTAACGCAACCTTGTTGGAAGTCGCCTAAGAAGTATAACTTAAAAAAAAAAAATTGGATTATGCTGCACTGATGAGTGTATTGAGGAGAGTGAGTACCGACTGACTGACGTAAACTGGGCTCCCCAGGTAGACGCGGACCTCACTAAACTGATTACTTCTTTATAATGGAAACCAAGGCTTGTCATAATTTCATATATGGGATATATACAAAGATAAGTACATACGAGTGGAAAACATAACCCGGACTTTGCCGTTGCGCAGTCGATAAAACAAATCCGAAATTATCATCGACTTTTGACACTGACTATACCTACCTAAATAGGACTTAGGTATACTTGTTGTAGGTAACCTACGTCAATGACGGAAACTAGTTCTGGTATTTTTATTATATTATCAATAATTTCAAATAAACAACAAATGATCTGCTCACTAAAATAGTTTTTAATTGATGGACTACTAGCTTCTACCCGCGACTTCGTCTGCGTGGAATTCAGTCCGCGATAAAGTAAGCTAAATTTCATCCAAATACATTCAGCCTTTTTTGCGTGTCAATTTTATCTTTTAACTTTATTATAGGCAAAGATTTATTTTAATTTTATTCTTTAATCGATCTCATGATAGGTATAGGTACCTTCTGTGGTACCTACCTACTACCGAATACTTTTACTTGTTTTAAAATCATTTAAGAACTAACAAACACATATAAGTACCTACTACTAACACCTATTGTGGACGGGCCTGCGGACGGCGAGTAATGGCTAGCTCGCCGTCCGATCAGCACCAGGCCCGAGAGTCGACAGCGCGTAGTGTTCCATGCGCGCCTCAAAGTTGTTGTGAGTTGTCAGCAATAAAGACGGGGCCCGTCATGGCCGATGCCTGCCCAGGGGTTGAGGATAAATTCGAAACAGAGTTACCTCGCCCTTGGGCACTGAGGGCAGGAAGGAACAGGGGTGGGTTTTAGTCAGTAAGAGTCTGGCACGCCCCCCCGCTCCACCCAGAGCAGAGCGGAGAAGTCATTGGATGAATTCCAACCAAACAAAAAAAAAAAAAAAACACCTATTGTGGACGAAAAGCTGCCTAATAAACAAAAATATTTCTATATCAAAACTTTCACATTTATAACACGAGTAAGATATTTACTTTTATACAATAAACCTATAATCAAACATTGCTGTATAGTCTTCCTTATTATACGTAAGTATTCACCATTCAACCTTGAACACAATGATCAAAGTAATTATTAGATCATGCCGATTCGAGGTAAATCGAGACAATGATCTATATTTTCGTCCTTGTATTGGCAGTAACACTCGTGGTAGATACCACCAGAGTTACTGTTATCATTGACATAACGATTATAATGATTACTTAATAAAGCCAGAGGTATTCTGTTGTGTGCGGATTCTGTTGTGCACAAACTAAACTTAATTTAGGCTATTCCTATCTATTTCTCTGTAATAAAACAAGAGACGGACGTAAATTAGAGCTGTCAAAATTAGTTGCACTAATATTTTCATACACATTATGGGTACGTAAAAACATGTTGATCAAAAACACGGTGAAGCACAAGGCGTACCTAAACTAGTTTGACATCTTATTCTCTCACTTAGTTCATAGTTATAGCCGTCCTTATCTCGCACTGCCTTTTAGTAAAAGAGAATCGCTATTCTCTAATTTTTAAGTTTAATAACAAGGTTATTGAGCAAGAGAATCAGCACCATTGCCACATTAATTTGGTCGCAATAACAGATTTGCTTTACGACACTTGTCTACATTACTACTAAGTAAAGGCTTTTGTCACGAATCTATCGTAAACTGTCTGTCTGTCTCTCTATCTGTCTTCTTTATCAGATTCCATACAAAGCTCTGTATATTTAAACTAGGTATCTATCTTCTTTAACAGATTCCTTAAAGAAGCTCTGTATATGTAAACTAGTTTTCTACTGTCTTTAAGATTCCATACGAAGCTCTGTATATTTAAACTAGGTATCTACTTATCTTCTTTAACAGATTCCATACGAAGTTCTGTATATTTAAACTACTTGTCTATCTTCTTTATCAGATTCCATGCCAAGTTCTGTATATTTAAACTAGTTATCTATCTTCTTTATCAGATTCCCTATGAAGGCTTGTATATATTTAAACTAGGTATCTATCTTCTTTATCAGATTCCCTATGAAAGCCTGTATATTTAAACTAGGTATCTATCTTCTTTAACAGGTTCCATACGAAGCACTGTATATTGCCTGCCCAGGGGTTTTTTTTTTGGGGGGTGGGAAATCATCCTATGACTTCTTCCGCTCTAGGGTGGAGCGGAAGGGCATGTCAGACTCTTACTGACTAAAACCCACCCCTGTTCCTCCCTGCCCTGAATGCCCAGGGGCGAGGTAACTCTTTCGAATAATTAAGGAAGATTAAACAGGCTTAAATTAAATTGGGTAGCGAAACTCCGCAGACGTGATGGGAGACATATGACGACAAAATAAAAACAAATGAAAAATTCTACCATATTAAATGTCCAGTATTAAGGTATATTACTAACGTTCATTAAATTGTAGTCAGCTTTTAGGTAGTTACTTGAAATTTATATTATATTATAAGACTTAAAAACTTTTTTTTTTAATGTAATTTAATATACTGCCTACTTTACTATTTGTACATAGACTAATATATATAAGTATGACTCTGTTTGTATGTCAAAGTACAATTTCTGTTTCGAATGCCAAGGCTAACAGAACAACGTGCTTGTACAAAAAAAAAGGTGTATTCTTCCGGTATAATCAAATCTACCGCAGGCTTTTTAGATGTCATTTCCTTGTGTAAATTGTAGGTTAGGTATGTACCTACCTATCTGAAATATGTACTTATATTTTAATCTAGATAATATGCGTACATTAGAGGTAGTTTAGAAGTGGCGCCAGTCATAGAAAAGTTGAAAGGAAACCGCTTATCTTGGTATGGTCATGTGAAGAGGAGGGATGAAACACATGTAACTAAAAGAGTTATGAATATAAATGTGGACGGATGAAGAGGGAGAGAGAGGCCAAAGAATAGATGGATAGTTTGTGTGAGGAGTGATATGAAAGAAAATGGAGTTAGTAATAGCGTGACGGCTGACAGCTTAGGACTGAATAAAAAAAAGAAACGTGTTGCGCCGACCCCAAGTAACATGGGATAAGGGCAGGAAGATGATGATGCGTAAATTTAAAGTACAGGTTATAGAGAAAAACGGGAATAGGAACCGTCAGCTCTAATAGAGATTAGCGCTGCTGAGCATGAGGACTTCATGTTGAGCTGGTTCGATTCCCGTGTCGAGCAGTGTTATTAGGCTTTTGTATCTGGAATTTCTCGTAGTAGCCCGGAGTCTGAAAAGGTATGTAGGTACCCAGTTGATCTCAATTCTCAATAGGTTCACCCCCTTGAACAAGGGACTTAGAAACGTAAGTAGTTAAGTAGTTGGCGAAATGTGGGTGTTGGTGTTGTGTATTGTTGTGGGTGTGGGTATTGGGGCACCTCTGCCTAACCCTTTAGGGTAGGTATACGGGGGTGATGCTATGTTGTGTATAAATTCACCCTTTACAGCGTGTTACGGAAATGGGTGGTCATATTTTAGATGCCTACTGCTTCTGCACATGGAAATGAACAACTGTCTGCAAGGAGGTTATAATTAGTAAATTCCAAAAAAGAAAAAAGCTATTTTATTTAACCGACTTTCGAAAAAGGAGGAGGTTCTATGTTCGACTGTATGTATGTTTTTTTTTTTTTTTTATGTATGTCCGCGCATTTCTCCGTCAGTTGCGGACGGATTTTCAAAATTCTTTTTTTATCCGAAAGAATATACTCCCGAGGTGGTCCCATATAAATTTTATCGAAGTCGCTTTAGCGCTTTTTGAGAAACTGAACAAAAACGAAAAATACGCATATCTTGATGACGTTTTTGTGTTCTCCAAATGTTTAAATGCCACGTTCCATTTTATTGGGGTTTTTAGTTCTGGGGTATAACAACTAAAAAGCGAAAAATAAAAAACTTTTTTACAAAAAAAACAACCGACTTCCAAAAAAATACACTAAAAATTTCAAAATAACTTTAATTTCGGAAGTCGGTGTCAAATATCGTAGAAACAAAATACAAACACCGACTTCCGAAATTAAAGTTATTTTTAAATTTTTAGTGTATTTTTTTTTTGGAAGTCGGTTGTTTTTTTTTTTGTATTCCCACGGTTTGTGCATTTAGCGTGTCAAGTTAAGAAAGTATTTAGATACAGCCGGTCGATTCTGTTCACAGCTCACCGTGAAAACTTAGGTGGAGTGAGCGTGAAGTGAACTGTCATTCCACCTTGATTGTATGGATTGACAGCCCACTTTACGGTCACTTCACCTAAGTTTTCACGGTGAGATTTTACAGAATAGCTTTACAGAATACTGTCACTTTTTTCCATTAGAATGCAGATGTAACACATTCTAATGTTTTTGCAGTACCTATTTGGCAGCAAATGAGCCGAGTCAGCCTTCTCGGTAACCCTGTGCTCGTCCTCGGGGACTTCAATGCCAAGAACTTGGCTTGGGGTTCCCGGTACACGAACGCTCGGGGCAGGATGGTGGAGGACTGGGCTCTGGAGACAGGCCTGGTCGTCCAAAACCGAGGTTCTGTCCCCACGTCTGTGCGGATGCGGGGTGAATCGGTGGTGGACATCACGTTTGCTATGATGTACCGCGCCCCTGGGCATTCAGGGCAGGGAATTTCATGGAAATTCGGGGGATTGTCAGCCACCACTGACGGGGCCCATCATGGCCGGTGCCTGCATGCCTAGGGGAGGCCCCTAGGCATGCAGGCGCCGGATAAATTCGTAACAGAGTTACCGCTCCCCTGGGCACTCAGGCAGGGAAGGAATAGGGGTGGGTTTTAGTCAGTAAGAGTCTGACACGCCCTTCCGCTCCACCCTTGAGCGGGAGATGTCATTGAATGATTTCCCACACCACAAAAAAAAAAGCCTTCTCGGCAAGCTTCGCTGAGGTAGTCAATACTACAACAAAATTCTCAGCTATATTTTACCGAGATCGCGCCTGTTTCAATGATTCCACATATTGTTGTCCAGTTGTGTAGTCACTTGAGACAAACTACACCAATTTTGCATCACAATATCCACTAGGAATCAATTTGCGAATAATTAAAATAGCCACTGAACTTCACTCGAAAAAATCCCGCCAAAAACCTCGAAAATTTAACTTTCCGTACAAAGTTATCATCAGCTAATCAAAATTAGTAAGGTCCAACTTTTATTCAGAATTGGCTAGGTATGACTTTCTACCAAGTGTAGGTAATCTAGCAGGTATTTTAGCAGAATTTAAATATCGTGCTATTTTTAGCGCGGTAGGTATCCGAGTGCATTCATAGAGGACGTTGTTCTTTGAATCTATTTTTGAAAGTAGTTCGCAACGTGGGTAAACTTATGTCGAAAACAAAACATATGTCGAAAACGTCTTTATGTACACAAATTGTCGTTGTGTTTGATTAGGTGCTTATGTATGTTACTGAAAGTTCATACTTAACTGATGGATGCGCGTCTTCTTACTTGATTTGCAGCTTCAGCCATACAGACTCACAAACAATCAGTTTATCACCAGAACAGCTGTTATATTAATTCTACCTATCTGAAATTCTCACGTAGGTACTTATGTAACCAACCCATTCTGATAGAAACTGAAACCATATAAGTACCTTCCTACTAAATTGTGTAGGTTGATACCCACCTAGTTTGTAAAGTGATAAGTGATACCTTAACTCCCCCTCTCGACATCAAAAAATCCACTGGTCTGTATCAAATTACTCTGATCATTAAGAGCTGAATTTTTACCAGTTTTTTTTTAAACCAGCCTGTATAAACTTAATTCAGTTTTCTGGTAGAACTAGTTAGCGAATCAATTTGTTACCAACCTATCCAATAATAATTTAAATTTAGAGGGCAGGGCTTGATAAACAGCTTGTCCATAATAATAAGAACTTATGTTATCAGTTTTATTTTTAGATTTAAACTTTGCAACGAAATTCGACATGACATTGAGGATAGAGTTCAAAACAAACATGAATAAGTGGAAACAATGCAAAACTTCACATTTATATTTAGAAAAAAAACACTGGTTATTTTTAATTATCGAAGATCGAAGCTAGTGCACAAAAGTACCTAGCTGCATCATTTAAGTATAGGTAGTTATGATAATGTTAGCTATTAATACAGCAAGTAAATACATTTTATAGACCTAGAACTGACGCTGTCTACTCTAGCAACTGCATGTGTAGGTGTAAATGTATAAACATGCATGTAATAATCGTTCATAGTGCACCCAACGTGTTGTTTATTTACACGTCGTATGAGAAATCGTTTAATAGGTACCGGCTTACTTTTTAGCATCAAAATCCGACACGCATGACACAATACTTTATAAACAGGCAAACAGACACACGTTATTCAGTAACTCTATTTTAATCAGCTCCTTTAGAAATAGAATGAACAACCTACCTTTTGATATCACAAGTTTTTTGTACGTTGTTTGTAAACAAAGACAATATGGAACGCGCGCGCACTCGTGTGAATTTGGAATTGGATTGAGCGTCCTCGATTCGGCCGATCGCACCACGCCCGCGCAGCGACTGGCCGCGACTACAAAACCTGTCTAATTATACATCGAGTAGCACAGTAATACAGCACACAGCACACACAGCCTGCTCGAAGTTCTACTGATAAAAATGTTATTGACGCTTCGTTCGTTTAAGTGCTGTCTTAGGGCAGCAAATTAAGCCGATAAGCTAATTGCGAGCCGGCCTAGCAAACAATATTAGTGATGCCTGGTAAACAATACCACAATAGAATTTATTGTTTGTTTCCAATAGACAAAAATTTCCTCTACAGGGCAAAGGCACCAAACTTTGCTCTTAGATAGGTGATCGGTGGTTGGTAGCGGATAAATTCGTAGAGTTACCGCTCCCCTTGGCACTCAGGCAAGGAAGGAACAGGGGTGGGTGTTAGTCAGTAAGAGTCTAACACGCCCTCCAGCTCCACCCAGAGCGGGAGAAGTCATTGGATGATTTCCCACCCCTAAAAGTTAGATCGGTGGTTAGTGAGTACGTAATAAATACCTAAAAGATGCCCCGGATAAAGGTTTACTTAATATCCTTGTTTTTTTAAGGCATTCCGCCCTTCCTTTATATTTGTATTTTTTAATCAGTGACTGCCTCGTTGGTCCAGTGGCCGTAAGTGTTTAGTGTGGAGTTGAAGTAGGTAAGTGAGTTCGATTCCCAAATCGCGCACTGAAGAGAATAGAAAGAACCATTTGGTTTTTCCGTCATGAATTTCTAATAAAACCTTTGAAGAAGTGACCACAAACTTGAAAAAAAAGAAGTGTAGTTTTTAATTTGACAACTGACTTAGCTGTCGATATCAGTTTCAAAAATACCTACCGTACTATTTGAAAAACAGTAGCATAATTTAATTGTATTTGACGTAAATAAGTTAAGCAAAAATGGCTCTAGCTATAATTACAAGGTGAGCATTTCAGTTATTTTTGAATACATTACTTTAAAATGCATCCATCAAAATTCATTCAAAATAAAGACTTGACAAGTTAGTGGCAAAGTTGAATTGATTACCTACTAAGTTTCATTCAGTAAAAGTTGTAGAGGAATTTCTGTGTGAAGAGTGTATACCTAGGTACACGGCAAGGACCCACCGCTTCCGAAGGTGCCTAACATTACATAGGTACCTACTCATATATATGTGCTATTCAGTAGCCTGGGCTCTGGTCGGTGGGTCTAACCTGCTGTTAGTTTGTGTCAGATCGTTCAACTGTCACCGAAGACGCAGCGGCATACATAAGGCCTCTCACAAAGTCGACCGATGGACTGATGAAGGCCGCGGGATTCCGCTGAATGCGAGACGCCGCACAGGACCGGTCGAAGAGGCGATCTTGGGTGAGGCCTATGTCCTAGCAGTGGATCTTTTGGCTGAAATGATGATGATGAGTTCAACTATCTGGCTGTGGCAACAAGGCCTGGTCACTTAAGATAACATCACGCTTGTATTGGGATGAACTTTCTGGTTTATGATCGAATATGGATTATCAAATAAACATGCCTAGCCTTTCTCCAACTATGGTAGGGTCGGCTTCCAGTCTAAAAGTGGATTTACACCGGCGAGGCGAGACGTGGATAGGATGGGCGAGAATTGCAGTATAACAAAATTTCTCTCCACGCACTGCCCATCTTTGGTGTAAAAGGTAGGAGGATGTGTGAGGCGAGAATTGAAATATTTGTTAGTAGGTACAATATTGAACCTTATTACTCTTAAGAATTGAGTATTTATTTACTTTGGCACCGGCCATCGAGGACCCGCACGGTCTCCGCTGGCCATCGCGAGACATCTTCCGGTGTAAAAGGTGTGATTTCAAATCTCGCCAATCCCATCCACGCCTCGCCTCGCCGCGCCGTTGTAAAAATACAGTTTGCAGACTTTTTGACTTCCGATTAAGGGTCAGCGCAGACAGAGAGGAATAATCCCCGCGCGGTCTCGGGCATTTTCTTTACGGATCGCGTATGCTCCCCGCATATCTTCAAGGACGCGCGAGCATTTTTTGTCAGGTTCAAGCATTTATGCACTTTATCGTTATAATTTTAAAGTTTATTTTCAAGTGCGTTAATAAAATCATCTCCGTTCCGTCTGCGCTGAGCCTAAACTCTCATTTATAGTGAAAATTTAATTCCAGTGACGCACAGTCGAGGCACAGCCTACTCCTACTGTTGAACATTATTGGCGTCTTTGCCTGCATTTTTACCATAGTTCTGCTTGTGCTTACAGCTCTCAGTAAGTTGTCTTAGTTAAAACCTTTGTGGATAATTTTTCCTCAGTGTATATGTGGAGCAGCAGTGCCGTAGGTACAGTCAACTGCATGAGAATTGACACCTGCAATAAGAACAACTTCCTTACGGCTACTACATACGCTGATATACGATGACGAATTGATACTATGAACAAAGTAAGGGCGGGCTTCGTAGTTCGCTAACGAATGATGGAATATGTAGTAGTATAGTGTCCCAACTTTTAGACAGCTCTTTTACATGTGTGTAATATAAATATTATTAATTAATATGTAATTTTTTTTACAGGAGTGATATTCATAGAACCTGACATTATCCCAGTGATGCAAGATCACGTTACAAACTTTTACAACCAAACATATTTATCGAGGAGATATTCAGATGACCCACATCCTCAGAATGTAGACACATACCTGTTCTATCTAGTTTAAATGATTTAAGAGATACATTGATTAAACATTTGATTTAAGTAGCGTGTGCTTCATTTACGGTAAAAATAAAACCATTATTTTTATTGTAACTTTATTAACTTCAAATAAAAAGATAATACAATGTTTGCAATTATAACGCCGGCTGTGCTATTACAATCTATAGATTAAAACTTCAACATTCTTATTCATTCAATCGTAACTCTTATTCTAATAAGGCTACCCTTAAATTCTACCACTTTCACTCGTTAAGTAAGGGCCAATTAATGCAGTTTATTTTTATTATTGCTCGCATAATTTAGTAACTGCACGATATAAAAAAGTCGATATAATTATTAGGAATTCTGAATCTAAGTAGAATTCCGTTTATTATGCATTGATATAAATTCGCTAGCATCCTTTAAAAAATCAACAATTTTATTACAATTCCACACCCAGTACAATGCTATAAACGCACGCACCTAAAACTGTGCACTAATTAAAATATAAGAATCTACTACAACCAATCAAAACAATTGTTTCGATATTATACACCCAAACGAACGAAATACAACAAAACATCACACGATCCTATACAAACATAGCACGAATATAATGTTTGAAAAGCAAACTTGTAATGATTAAACATTTTACAATAAGTGTATACCTTATGATATGGTAATGATATGATAAAAAATCTACACTGGGTCCAGCCAGCCACCAGAACTTTTATTTTATAAATCATTATTATTTATAATATAACTAACATGCAATTCAATAATAAACCTTACCTATATCACTACCAGTATTTCGTTAAGGCATAACTGAATATTTATATTGTCCAATCTATCAGGAAGCATGTTATCTTAATTTAGTAATTGATGGCATTTTATTGACATTGGTATTTGTAAGCTTCATTCCTTAGTCCTGGCGTGCATGAGTGCAACATTAACTAAACACGCATGATATTACACTCATGTACACCAGCCATTATTGTATAACTAACTAGTTTAGAGAGACAAGGTAAAAATTATAATACGTAAAGAAAGTTATTTGTATTAAAATACATACCTACTAATGCATTGAGTAGGCAAGTACAGTAATTAAAAGCTATAGCTTAAACTCGAATATGAAATGAAAAGTTCAAGAAAATTTATTAATTTTTTTCGTTCCTATACTTGCAAGTATTGGTTTCTAACTTAAGGCTCATTTACACGGAGAGTTTATCGCTATTTTAGTGACGAAAACATTTGTTTGTGCATGCGAGTTTCGTACGCATGTATCGCACTTATATGCGTTTACATTCAAGCAAAAACAAATACTCGCCTACGACTATATCATACGAGATTCTTCAGGTTTTTTTTTATAGTCGTATATTACAAGCAAAAAAACTCTCCATACAAATGAGACTAATGAATGTTTAAAAAACTGCTGCATCAACAAAATGTCAGAGAAACTCGAGTAAAACTGAATACATCCAAATACAACATTGTTGATCTAATCAAATATTTTAATCCTAATTGTTACTACTTTATAATCAAGTGCACTTAATGAATTCTCACTACATTAATAGTTCCATTTGTTTAAATTATTATTAGCGTACTTATACCTACAGAAATACTAAATGTCCCATGTAAATGGTCCACAGTAACTGAAAGTACAGTCACAAAGAGAGCGTCGTCTCCTTATTGTTTTATCTGAGCATAAGCACTCTTCAAATATTCTTGTTCCCTACTATGCCTGCTAGAATAGTACCGCCCAATTTGAATATCTAGAATCCTAGGATCCAACTCTACATGGGTCACTATGGCCCGTATTTCGGAAAGCGTACTCATGCACAACTTCAACTTGTACTCCGAATTGAGCAAGGTAATCTCAATTTCAAACAAAAACGACGTTACCTTGCTCAATTCGAATCAAATGACAAAGTCATGGTAACTCAAAAGCAAGGTATAGTCAAATTGTTTTTAACCGACTTCAAAAAGAAGGAAGTTATCAATTCGGATGTTTGATTTTTTTTTTGTGTGTTCGGGCATAACTCCGTCATTTACATACGGATTTGCAAAATTCTTTTTGTGTTCGAAAGGAGTTTGTTCCGAAATGCTCCCATTTAAATTTCATATAGATCTGATGATGGGTTTCGGAGACAAACAACGGAACGGAACTCTTCAAAAATTTACAGCAAATCAACCGCGATTCCTGCGATCGTATGTCTATGAATTGTTAACACAGTTTATTTATACTTAGTTATAAATATTTTGATCACAAATAAAAAAATGGGGAACCACAGCAAAAAAGTGAGATATAAAAAACTTTTTTCCAAAAAAATAGAACCGACTTCCAATAAAAGTGGAAAATAACTTTAATTTCGGAAGTCGGTGTTCCTGGTTTTGTGTCTTCGTTTTTTGACACCGACTTCCGAAATTAAAGTTATTTTCCACTTTTTTTTGGAAGTCGGTTCTATTTTTTTTATTGCGTTTTTTAAGGTTTTTTATATTGTCATTTCCTTGTTTCAATTTGGAGTTTGAGTTGGAGAGTTGAGCATGAGTACGCTTTCTGGAATACGGGCCTAAGTACCTCGCAAATGACGTATACGCTTGTAGGCATTTGTTTCTTTGATAAATCGATATACCAACTGAGCATGATAATTTGACTTTCGAATTCATATACTTTAGTGTATGCAAAGCATTTAAATCCCAAAATTCTTCTCCCCAATATAATATTTTCTAAAAGCAAATGACTAGACCTTAATGCAATTCCGTTTTTATTATTATTTTTCGTGACGAGACATCAGGGCACAAATTGATCCTTACTTACCTCCTACCTAACCTTATCGCTCACTGATTTACGTTTCACATTTCACCGTAGAGTTGATGAATACTTTTTATATTTTAGTAAAGTTGGTTACCGCCCTGAAGTCGCATATAAATTCAGCCTGTATAATTTACTGTCGTCAGTTAGTCATTCGTTAGTTACGTATAATTCACTGTAGGAACTCGACGGCAAAGGTTTGGGGGGCCGTTAAAAATCGTGGATCGTATTATATCTCATGGACGGAGATTACGTTCACTTATAACATTGTTCCATATTGTTAACATTACTACATGTAACGGGGTATCGGGCAATATCACACACGATATGCTTAATATTATGTATGTACTTATCAATTTGTGTTTGGGATGGCGTATCGAACACCACCGAGTCTAGTTTCTGTATCACAATAGGCTTACTGCCTGAAAGCCGGATCCTCGATCTCTTCGCTACTCGTACAACTAATTATTCGTTTTATTTAGTGCCTAATATAAATTATGTAACCATTATTTGACGTTTATTTAAAATTCATGTAAGTATTGGAGATTTAGTATAAATTACGTAGTTTGTTTTTTTTTACTTGATTACTTTAAGTTTTAACTTAAAGGGGTCGTCATGTCTTATCGAGTATTATTTCAGTTACAATTGATAATGGACGATTCTACTCACATTATTAATGTTTATTGACATAAAAGTTATATATAAGTGTGAATTATTATTTATTCTCAAACTGATAAGCATAAACCTTTGCAAAAAGAGATAATTGATGTATAATTGTAGCTGCCTTGCTAATACCACAGTGTACCTACACTACTTCCAGTGAGCCAAAGCCCATACAATTGACTTCACTTCTGACGGGAAGCACTCAAATATGCCCAGGGTCATCAAATGAGTAGAATACCTGCGCTTACGTAGTCAATCAAGAATTCATACTCACTTCGGTAGCTTTATTGCATTTGGTAGATTCGCTTTTCGGCATTAAAGCTCCCAATCTCCCATTCAAAACTATGTCAACGATACCCGTGCAATTTTGTGCGTATATAATACAGGAGGGATTCTTTGATTACGACATCTTTCAAGCATCAGCCCCACAAAAATCTTACATAATCTTTTATTAGAGCTCACGAACTCTACAACCCCAGGACTACTTTCCCATAACGACTTTGCTGAGCTACTGGAAGTAGCTGATTGTAGTTAGACTGTGCTAAAACTAAGAGGGCTTTTGACTACGACTAAATAGAAGAGCACTGTTTGAACCCTTACACGTTAATACTTAGTAAAAAATAATGCATCTCTAAACTATACGTGTCTATAATGGAAGCATTAACAATCGGTCAATTCCGTGAGTGCGAAGTTGCCTAAGCTTAATAATTAAATGCGTAAAAATGAATGAGGATTAAAATTGCTTGAACATAACCTTATTCATCAAAGATTCGAATACTGAACTCATTCAAACAATTTTGACCCCTACATCATTATGGTCCATCTTTTACATTTTGATATAATAATGACACACCCGCAGTGCTATACACAACCTGAGTTCACTAATTATAACTACCAAGTACTTTTCCCATTGGAATATAATGTTAAAGCGCAAACTTTAGTCGTGTAAATGTATGGAAGATTAGGATTGATAGAAACATGGTCAGTCTTAAAGATAAATAAATAGTAAGAAAATCAACTAGCATCGGTCTTACTTAAGTAAAATAATTAATAATATCCTATATTGCGTATTTGCTATTCACGAATATTCGATTCGATGTTTAATTTTTACATAAATAATGAGATTACAATAATAATATATTTCATTTCTAGGTAGCGCTAAAGATACGATATGATAGAGAGATAATTTTACGTACTCATTCGTTCTACAGTAAGTTCTAGGAGTCACTCAAAAAAATTTTTCTTTCTAGCATTATTTCATCGCATGAAGATGTACGGATCTGAATTTCCCTTAAAGAAAAAGGCATAATCAAATTATTATAGGCATATCAAAATGCTATCCAGTCAAACTGATTCTGAAAAAGGTAGAAGTTCATGTTGTAACTTTAGCGCCATCCAGTGATTTACGGGTATAAAAAGACCCATAACGAAACCGAAATAAGATGATTTAGCCAGGGCTCGGATACCGGTATATTTTATGATACGATTCGCCTTATTTACCCAAGAAACGATTTGTTTCGGTTACGTTGAGAACGGAACGTTATAAAAAACGTTTTTGAAGGCCAAATTTAAATCGTTTTCGATAAATTAAACGTTTTTTACCGTTTTTTTTTCATTTTTTGAATTGTTCGATACTACGATATTTACGATTTTCAATTATTTGTTGCCGCACGCTGTGCGCCCTGCGGAATAAACCGGTTTTTGAAAACGTTATTTAAAATAACGTTTCCGAGCCCAGGCATTAGCAAGTAATTTTGCTCAATATCGTACATAGGTGATAATACGTAGATTCGGCTTCGAAAAAGGTTTTTCTTATACCCTAACAAAAGAGCATAACACAGTTATACATAATGCGTTGTAATTTAACTACAATGTTTCAACTTATAAAATGATAAAATAATTTAAATCTATTAATCACAATCTTTATAATACAATTTAGCTTTCGGGCTTATTGAAATAATGAGAAAAGCCAACACCTAGGCCTCAAATAAATATGTACCTTAATTCTTGCAATAGCAACGCCACTCTAAGTATTAGGAAACAGCCAATTCTTTTTTTCTGGAGCAAATGTAATGGAACACTTTCTGGAAAGCAAAAAGAAAAGATTTTAGTTAAGGGAAAAATGGAGTAGGCACTATACATAATTTTATATGTAGTATACATATTTCAAGTGGCCTCGCCAGAACGCAAAATACTACCTAAGATTTTAACAACATACATACAAAATAACATATTTATTATTTCATTTTAATTTGAATTATAATTAACTAGCGACCCGCCCCAGCTTTGCACGGGTACAAATTATACACCTAAACCTTCAGAACATGAGTTACCGCACCCCTGGGCACTAAGGGCAGGGAGGAACAGGAGTGGGTTTTAGTCAGTGAGAGTCTGACACGCCCTCCCGCTCCACCCAGAGCGGGAGAAGTCATTGGATGATTTCCCACCCCACCAAAAAAAAAAAACCTTCCTGATGAATCACTCTGTCTTTTGGTGAAAATCGCATGAAAATCCGTTGAGCAGTTTTTGAGTTTATCGCAAACATACAGACAGATAGACGCGTTGGGGGACTCTGTTTTATAATATGTAGTGATATCATATTAAGTGGTTTTTTTTAAATCATTAATGAATACTAAGATTGTGTATTCCATGTAAATTTTCTTCTAACTTATCAGACAGATGTGTTGCTGGAGAGTTTGTTCCGTCACTTCTTCCCAGCTAAAACACTAGGAAGTGGCGACGGGCGGACGTTTTGAGAGACTGTCTTTAAGTGATGCTTAAATAAAAACTTAATAGATAATCTCAAACTTTTTTTATTACTGGAAGACCCTCTTCTTGCATCCATTTAATTCAGGTAAAAAAATCGGGTGTAGGGATAGTAAACCACCAAGCGATAATCTTCACCACAGTATTGAGGCTTTTTGGGGGGGAGGGGGGAGGGGGAAGGGAAATCATGTAATGTCTTCACCCGCTCTGGGTGGAGCGGGAGGCCGTGTCAGACTCTTACTGACTAAATCCCACCCCTGTTCCTTCCCTGCCTGAGTGCACAGGGGTGCGGTAACTCATTTTCAGAATTTATCCGCTACCCCTAGGACCACAGTATTGAGGCTGGCTCATACCCTGCACACTAAGGACGCGCAACGCTGGCTGAAAGTGATGTGATAATGGCACATAGGCAGCAATAGCGGGGCTTTTTTTTTTTTTTTTGGGGGTGGGAACTCATCTCATGACTTCTTCCGCTCTAGGGTGGAGCGGAAGGGCGTGTCAGACTCTTACTGACTAAAACCCACCCCTGTTCCTCCCTGCCCTACGTGCCCGGGGGCGAGGTAACTCTTTCGAATAGCAATAGCTGGGCTGCCACACACACAATGTACCCATGAGGTATTTTTCTACGCTACATAGAAGCAAGTAATTATGAATACAAAAATATACTTACAAGATATGAATCTATTTACTCCTCATGTGTATATTATGTAAAAAGTCGAAGTGAAATGTTCCATTATTATAGTGAATGAGTAGAAGTTTGGTATGTTCACTGTGAGATTGTATAATCCTCTATGGGGTTGAACTCTTTGCTTTTCATGTGGGTCTCGTTGTACGCCATCTTGTAACCCCACAAGAGCATAGCTTCTTTGCACGCCATCTGTAACATTATTGTTGATTGATTAGTAAACATTTCCTCTCGCTCTGAGCTTACTCGAGCGTGTGGGATGGATCTGATCGTGTAAACGTCTCCAAATAATAAAATTACTTGTTTACGTTCAGTTATTTGCTTCGTTAGATTGAATATAATATTTAACGTCATGCTTCCGCACGTTGCATGCACCTCAGCGGTGAAATCACAATACATCTGACGGAATAGAAACCAGATGAGTAATCAGCAAATAAAATCTTTTCAAACAGATTGTTTTCCTCCTAATATTATGATACATTATACTTTCGACAGTTAGTTAACAATAGAAAACCTAGCAAAGTATGTTCAACATCCGGATTCGGTAATTAATCCTCTGCCTGCAACTTAGCAAGAACAGCTCTCATATTATGAGAACAGTTAATGCGAAAGTATCAAAACATACGAATATCGTTATGAGAACTACGGAATTGTTTAGGTATAGACTAAACTGGTTGTGAAAACAAGTGTTAATGTCGTACGAAATTATTATTTTTGCAGTCGATAACTGGAAAATATAAATCTATAAGTGGTGCAATAAACTTGTTTTCAGTTAAACGGACCGATAGTTAGTGGGACGCGTGGGACGATTTCTCTCAAAAGGACATTGCAGGAAAATTGGCGCACTTTTTTTTGCAATTTTTTTCTCTCAAAAGGACATAGCATATAATTGGCGCACTTTTTTTTCTCTCAAAAGGACATTGCATGAAATTGGCGCACTTTTTTTTCACGCGGCCTTTGACCTACCTTACATAATCGAGTACAGGACAGAGCCACAAACAAGACTTACCTATTAAAACATCTACATCGCTGAGTATTGCTTTTTTACATAGTAATGTGATAGTGTCCATTACAAAAAGAAATATGCAATTAATGATTTTTATTTACTTCTTACCTTCGCAACTCAGTCCGGTCTGAGTTCAGCGATATTTAATATGATTGTCTTGTTTTGTTAAGGCCACGTGAAAAAAAAGACTCCACCTTCCATACAAAATCCGGCAGGGGTTTATGCACTCCCATTTCTAGTCTGATTTACTTTATAGTGAATGAAAAAAGATAGTATTTCATCTAATAAGACAAAATAGTACGTCGGTCGTCCATTTTAAATACTTACGCAGAGTTTAAAAGCTGACGAGGAGGGAAATCTTGTGTTAGAATTAAATGATTGAATACCTAAAAATGGTAGGTAATTAAAAACTTACTAAGATACATTACAATACAACAGCGGAATCAATCCCATAGAACAATCTAATTCCGTTTATAGCCTCTTAAGAGCGTTTACTCCTCGAGGTAGTAATACCTACTCTACTACTAAAATACATACTCGCAAGTCCTTATTCTTGGAAATGAGCCAAACCAATTTTAATTAAACATGGTGCACATACGCATTGTAACTAGGTCTAAAAAGTTAGTTACGAACATTTTAGAAAAAGAGTTTAAGAGAGGAAGAGTGATTTTTCAAATACTATTATTAGGAAACTTAAAATTGCTCAGTCTCTCTGAAATCTTTTTCGAAAATTTTCGTAACTAACTTTTTAAACCTGGGTACCTTGCGTCTACGTAGCAAGTTTAATTACAATCGGTTCATTCATTTCTAAGTATAAGGAATTGACAGTTTGTATGAAATACCGCGAGGAGTAAACGCTCTGTCTTTCGCAATGTTCATTACATCATGAAAATGTCTATCTACCCATTAACTACTTTTTTAAATATTGACCACAGGAATAAAGTGTTTACAGCCGATGCAGACCTGGCAAAGCACAGCACAGCAAGGTTTTCCTGGGAAAGTAGGTATGAAATAAAGTATAAATAAACTTTCATTAGTCTTTTTAGAACAACGCGGAGCATCAACGCGGAGTACGCGGTTAAGGTGATTTATTCTGGACTTTATTTTAAAAGCCGCAAAGTTGATATTTTTTTTTGGCAGCGAAAACCGTGCTTTATTGCACTTGGCTAGATCAGCGCCAGCCCTCAAAAGATGGTAAGTCACATAAGTGTATAAATAAATGTAGGTAGTGTTTAGTAAAACTTGTCTTTAATTTAGCACTAACTGATTTTTTGCAGCTCTAGACGGCGTCCATGGCTTCATGAACTGTCTGTTTAGTCTCTCATTGGAAGACATTTTTCACTGCAAAGAGTATACTCATGTTTTAGCAAATACAGTGATAAGATGAGGAATAAAATGCCTGAACTGAAAACAGCAATATCAGCTCATAATCATTCACAGATGCTGACATTCAAGTAAATTTTTGAGATCTTTCTGATAAACACCGCATCCATTTCTAGAAGTGTCAAGGAAAACATACTGGAGCAATAAACTATAATAATAATGACATACCTGTATCTCATCAACATTATTGAAGTCCAGTGCATTCTTCCATCTGAAAGGTACGTCCCGGGAGACTCTGAAGGTGGAACTCACACCGGCCACCTCCATACTCGTATGCGACTGCAGGAACTCATCAATGGATTGAGTGGGATTAAGCCTTAGGAACTTTAGAATTCGATGAGTAGTGATATTAGGCTTCAGTGCTAATTCTTCGTACCGCAACACCCTGGAATTATTAAAGTAGATTAGATTTAACATAAATATTTATAAAAATATAAAGAAGTATAATATAACCTTCCATCTGTCAGGCCATTTGGCGCGAAAAACCAGGCATCTGTCACGTGCATCGCGGGCGGTTCCCGCGATTACGGCGCGTCTGATTAAAACGACGATATATCTAAAGTTACGATAGGTACTCGTTACAAGTTTATGTCGTTGAACTCTTTATTAAATTAGCTAACAAATTATCTATGGATTAATCCACAGATAATTTGGAGCCACATGAGATCCTTGCGAAATTGAGAGACATGGTCGTATTTCTTTAGACCAAAAACAAAACGAATGCATACGCAAGCGCTCAAGCTTATTTAAGAGCTACTCAGTGGCATCCAGATAGCAGGCATCAGCGTAATCGATGATCGGTTGAATTAAGGTTTGAGCTAAAGAAATTTTAGTTTTAGAGTGCAAGAAACTTTGAAGGGATTTTAAAGAGTAAGTGCACTTAACGACTAACCTCGTTCACTTGCGCTCGCCAAGAAAGATTGTTGTCAATTAAGACACCGAGATTCTTAGCTATGTCGGTGTATGCAATAGTTGAACCGTTAAAAAAAAAAAAATAATGGCGTCAACGTGAAAACGTCCAGCGCAGTACGATAATACCGACTGCCTATGATCTTAGCCTGGGACTTGGAAGGATTAATCTGTACGATAAAGCTGCAAATCGTCTGCATAAATACGAAAATTAGAGGTGGATAACCTTAGTGACAGTATTAATGAAAATATAGAAAAGAAGAGCAGAAAACACGCCACCCTGAGGAACACCAGCAGTGAGATCACTCCAATCAGAGAAAATCTTGTCAAGGCGATCACACTGAGAGCGACCCCGAAGATAAGAGTCTGTCACGGTACGGAGGAGGTGTCACGTTGCAGGACCGGAGTGGTGGTGTGGTGCCGGAGGTAAAGGTGACACGTAGAGGAGGTCGTAGGAGTGACACGCAGAGGACGACGTAGGAGTACACGCAGAGGAGGAAGTAGGAGTACATGCAGAGGAGGAGAGGACGTAGAGTAGGAGGACCGTAGATGACGAGTTGGATGAAGGAATAACACACGACAAGTTAACACGTATATTTTGTTATTTACAAAAGTAGGCTTGAATATAAGTAGCACTCATTAATAGTACGAACACATACACTACACACGTGACTAGGTACGTAATTAAATTGTATTATTGTTAGGAACTGCCTGATTATAAAAGCTGAACTTTAACTCTTACAAACTGGTAACTGTCATTTATTGAATAGAAGGAAAAATTACAATGATGAATAGGAGCTTAGTCTAGCTCCGCTGCTCAATCTGAACTATTTTTTAATATAAAAACAGAGACTTGGCAGAGAAAACAAGTAATTTTTCAATTTTAAATTAAAAAAGATAGGAAAGAACGTAGTTTTGGAATAGAGGTCAAAAAATAAACAAGGCTTTAACACTGCCTTATTACAAGTCAAACCAGGATAAGGCAGAGGAAGATAAGTTAATAGAACAAAGGATTCCAAGCAGTATGTCGAAATTCACTGAGTTGAACGCACAACTGAAATCAAGTAGAACTAATAAAGTGAGAGATCTTGTGTATGTGTGTTTAAATGTTTGTGAACGCACCCACGATACAGGAGCAATTCCTAGTGTGAGGCAAAGTATTAAAAAAAAATTGGCCATAGCCCAACGGATGTCGTCAGTGACTTTCAGAAGTGCAGTTACAGTGCTGTGACCAGCACGGAAGCCAGATTGTAGTGGGGAAACAAAAGCGTTGGCGTTAGTTATCTAGAAATTTAACCATGAACAATGTGTTCGAGAACTTTAGAAAGAAAAGGCAGAATAGAGATGGGTCTGAAATAAGATAAGGTCGAAGGATTGTTTATTTTGGGGAGAGGTATTGTGTGCCTGTTTCCAGGCTGAAGGAAATGTGCCAGAGAATAAGGAATAATTGAGTGAGAATGAGGAGCAGTTGGGGGAGAACAGGTAACATCATTCTCGAACACAGATTGTCATGGCCCACAGCAGAAGACGAGATAGTCAGTAGAGATTTTTTAACATCGTTTTCAGAGACAGAACTTAGATTAAAAATTGGAAAATTCGGTAACGGCAATTTGGAGAGCTCAAGCAAAGTGGAAGTTTTGACACTTAGGTCCAGAGAGACTGGAGGAAGTGCCTATTAAGAGCACTCAGGTCGACATCTTTACAGCCGAAACCGACTGACTTCAGGAATTACCAGACATCAGAGGACTTGCGATCAACAAGAGATTCGTAGAAATAGTGTCTCTTAGCATCTCGACACAGACGATTGCAGATGTTGCGCAGAGCTTTGAACTGAACAAGATTTTGTTCCGAGAGTCTACGCCTGACCTACTCTTCGCTTTGTCCTTACGGGGAATAGCATTTTAATTTCAGAAGTCATCGGAGCTGGATTATGTTTTATTTGTTTCTCATATAAACTCAGCAGTTTGGAATTGAAGTTGTTCACTTTATCGTCGACACTGGCGCTTTCGCTAAAAGAGGGCCAGTCGATATCACCAGCATCACGCGTCAACGCCTCCAGATCTAATCCATTATAGTTACGAAGATAGCAGAAGCGGGGTTTAAGTTTGGGGAGGTCGGAAACAATATGATAAATAGATAAGGTCATGATAAGAGAAGGTCGCAGTGAGCTGCCCAAACTCAGCAACATTGTGAGGCGAAGATACGATCAATAAGTCCAGAAGAGAAGGAGTGCAGTTTGGAAAGTTATGGGTCACAGAGAAAGGTAAAATTTCAAGGTTAAAAGAAGATAAGAGAGAACGGAGTTTGAGTGAACGTGAGTCGTCATCTTTAAGCAAACATGTATTAAAATCACCCATTAAAATAACATGCTCGTACGATGGGCAAAGATTATTTAGAGATGATTCTAAAGAGTCAAAATAGTCGATCGATTAGGGGAGTAGAATACCGCAAGTAAAGTTTTGGAGTGAATTACGGTAATCTCCAGGAACAAAAATTCAGCCGACCCAGAGTACTGAGATTGAGATGCACTAAGAATTTTGTGCCGTATATCAGCACGTACCTACGTAAATGGCAAAACCACCACCACCCTTTTTTTTTTGGAAGGTGGGAAATCATCCTATGACTTCTGCGCTCTGGGTGGAGAGGGAGGGCATGTCAGACTCTTAATGACTAAAACCCACCCCTGTTCCTTCCCTGCCCTGAGTGCCCAGGGGCGCGGTAACTCTGTTTCAAATTTATCCACAACCCCGCCAGTCCTGTCATTTCTGATCAGAACAAAGCCAGGCGTAGTGCGTAGAAAGGAGAGAAGACTTAAGAAAGGTCTCTGATATTAGGAGTGCATCAAGATGAGCACTGCTAAAGGAAAAAACTATATACTGAATAATAATAAATTATATACCTACTGAAATTAAAAATAACCTAGGTACTCGTATAGCAAACAGCCATTGTCACTCATTTAATTTCGCCCTTGAGGAGGCAAACAGTCTGTGTATGTCTCATTAATTATGTAGTTATTTGAACTTCATGTACATAGTGTGTACATACATAGGCGGTCTTCATACCACAAAGCATTCTCTACCATTCAACCTTTGGGTGAATACAGGGTGTAACCGTTTAATTATTTATCTTTTATTACACGTGTTTTTAATACTTGTTGTTTTATGTAAAATAAATTAATAATTCATCTAATTTGCGACAGCGCTCTTTGATGGGCGAGTCCTATTACTGGGTGGTCGTACGACGCGTTGCGTGAGCTCAGCACAGAACACGCAAGCTAACCACTCGAGGTCGTTGGCATATAAATGCGCCTTAATCAGTCCAGTAGATTTTTGACTTATTTTTTTAAAGTAGATTTTTCTAATATTTTTTATGTGGGCAAGTAAGTTCCATAACTTTATTGTTGAGACAGCATAAGAATCGGAGATAATACCAGTGCAGTATGAAGTCATACTTTTAAAAAAACCTCGTGTAATATTTGAAATGAAAAAGTTTGGATGGATGTTTGTTACTTTATCACGCCAGAACGGATCTATTGAAATTTGGCTCAGAGATAGATTATAGTCAGGAATAGCACATAGGCTATAATTTATAATGGGTAAGTACTTATTCCACGCGGGTGAAGCCGCTGACAGAAGCTATGCTATCATATAGTATTTATCATTTCCTGTAATCAGTCTAATGTCAAGTCACCTTGTCCACAATAATGTCCCGCACCTTGTATGATAAAAAAGAATTAAGCTTGTTTAATATTGTCGGTTTCCATTTGCGTTTTCCTTATCATTTTTTAGGGATCCGTACCCAAAGGGTAAAACACCCTATTACTAAGACTTCGCTATCTGTCCGTCTGTCACCAGGCTGTATCTCATGAACTGCGATAGTTGAAATTTTCACAGATGATGTATTTCTGTTGCCGCTATAACAACAAATACTAAAAAACAGAATAAAATAAATATTTAAGGGGTTCCCACACAACAGACATGATTTTTTTGCCGTTTTTATAGATAATGGTATGGAACCATTTCTGTGGTTTTTTTATTATTATTTTTTCTTATGACTGCAAAAACTGGTTTTGTTCATTCCTGTCATTATCACTACATATTAGAAAAAAAGGTACCTCGCCGCGTCTGTCTGTTCGCGATAAACTCAAAACTACTGAACGGATTTCATGCGATTTTCACTAATAGATACCTACTTAGTGATTTATGAGGGAGGCTTAAGTGTATAATTTTTACCCGTGTGAAGCTGGGGCGGGTCACTAGTAAATTATAATGTACAATTTTTCTCAGTAATGTGAAAAAGTAGTCAATTTAGTTCCACATAATAACTAATTTTCCACTTTAATATTTTCTCCCATTTTTATGTACGCAAAATACGCGCCTTGAGCGTGGAGTTGCGGCAACCAGGCCGACATAAATAATAACTAATTTTCCACTTTGCTATTCTTGATGTGGAACTAATAGTTTTTGTTGCAGAAACACCTTTTTTTTAATAAGTATTATTCATACCTTTGCAGATAAAACTGTTGGTAGGGTTTCTTTTCATTAAAGTAAATTTAAATACATTATATGAACAAATTGATTCTGAAACAATTGTGATGTTACAATTAAGTACTGTTTTATCAATATTATTTTACCTATTTTCTGTTCCTATTTCTTGTCTGTTTATTATGTAATTGTACATATAATACGTAAATAGTTACAAATGAATAAATAAAAACATTGTAAAAATATACAAAATATATCTAATGGTGGTCATATTTAGAGCATGAAAAAATTTATTCAAAGACATAGATGCTGCTCACTAACTGTTAATTTTGATTAATAAAATCTTAACATTATACATACCAGTATTCCCTGGAAGAAATTCCAATTGGATATAGCCATTAAAGCTTTGCCTGTCCAAAGAATCGAACCTGGACCCCATGTACAGCAGTTGTGTTTGCAACCAGTCTCCAGTTAAAATTTTTTTAAAACAAGGAAAAATTTAAATATTAATTTTAAATCACTTACATAAGTCTATCAGGATACTGCTGCTGTATGCGACCTGCTGCCACATAATCGCTTATCATGTCTGCACAAACAAGTGATGGCTCCCAGCAATCCGGAGCAGGCTTGCAGAAGTTACGGTGCTGCCGGGACTGCATCACACCACGAGGGTCACGGACCAACAGTAGCACCTTGACATTTAATCTAAAATTTCAAATTGATAGAATACACTTTATTGTACAAAACAGTTACACAACTCTTATAAATTAATTTAAATGTATGGGTAATGAAAAAATATATATTCGGTTGAATTGAGAACCTCCTCCTTTTTTTTTGGTCGGTTAAAAACTATTCAAAATTAAACACTCAACAATGTTGATGATAACCATAGTTAATTGAATTCTTTCAAACTAATTGGCTTTTCTTCTTTTTTTTTTGTTAATAATTCACTAGCATGAATTACAAAAAATTAAAGTCATTAAAACATATTTTGTTCTCAGTTATTATTACTGACATTCCAAGTTGAAATAGGTTTTATTGCAAACCCAACCAGAAATCAAATAAAAAATTAAAGTAAGCAACATGTTAATGCAGTAAAACTCACTCTTTATCCTCCAGTATTTCCTGTATGAGCCGCAACCTTAAACGTACAACCTTCATGGTATGGAAAGGAAAAAGCTTACATAACCGGGATGTGAACTCAGCATCATAACACAGTTCTTTCTTATATTTACAATGGTCCCAAAGTCTGGTATTATGGCTAAACTGATACCAATGCTTACTTCCATACTTAAAGTAATCTTCTAAGCCATCATAGTTACATTTCAACATAGCCTTGATGGTGCTCAAGGCTTGGTCTGCCTCTGGTGGCCCCCTTATTTGTATAATTCCATACTTAAGCAATGGTTCATAATGATAATAAGTACCTGGAATTGTATTTAAAACTTCTCCAAGAAATGTGGTTCCAGATCTCCATGTTGATATAATTAAACTTTGCAGGGGCCGGCCCCCCGTTTCCATAACTAAATCTTCCAAAACATGAGCACCAGATTCTGAAAAGTTGTACTTCGAGAGCTGATACTTGATTGTTGATCGTGTTTTTTCCAATAACTTCTTGATATCTGGGGAACCATCATAGGGAACTGTGGGTATGTGTTGCGTGTAGGTCTCCTCTCCGTATTCAACCTTTAAAAAGTTCCTAACATTTCTGCGGCTTTCAATGGACGGACGATAATATGTGTTATCTGCATATCGACTTCCAGCAAGAATTAGAAGAACACTGAGACCAAATGCGAAACATATTGAGTAAAAGTTAACTCGCCGCAACATCACGTTACAAAAACGAACAAAACAATATCGTAGATTTGTAAGGATGAAGATAATTTATTATACAATACGAGTACTACCAATACACACTCACTGACATTTTTTTATTGGATTTGATTGCATTTAAATTATAATTCCATATTTTTCGTTTCCGCGGAAACACCGCATTGCACCTTCACCGCCATTTTGAACAAATGACGTATGATTTGTCAAAAGTAACTTTTTAATTTTTCTTTGTATGACTACGGAGTTACATCACTCTGCGACAGCTTTTAAAAGCTCACTCACACACCGCACTAAAAAACCGCAAACTGATATGTACTTATTACGATATAACTATTTTAAAATAAATTGAAATAGTAAAATTCATAAATAAAGCACGATAGCACTGTCTCTGTTTACGTGACCAACCTATACCACTGATATTCTTGTAGTAAGCAAGCTGTGCTGTGAACATACGCAGCGGTTTGATTAGGTATTTTACCTATCGGATTCACTGATTGGCCAATGCAGTAAAACAAAACGGATAATAATATAAAGATATAATAATACGTAGGTATAACCCGAGTGAGAACCATTAGCATTACGCGGTGTTCGTAATGGATCTTACTCGGGGTTTTCAAGCAATTATTTAGAACTCATTTCAAAGAGTGAAGTTGGAAAGCTATAAAATATCTAAGTTTCTTCTTTGTTTACTTAGGTAGGTAGGTACTAATTTATGTTTTGTAGTTTATGGTTGTATTGTAACGGAACTTCGCTTGCACCTAGTCCTAGTTTTAAGTACAAAAAAGATGAAACACCAGGGCCTGAGTAAGAGTGAACTATGAAATTACCTACAATTTTATTGTAAACAGCCTTCAGCCATCTGTTTCGGTGAATGAACCCGAAATCGACAGACACAGAAAATTCAAAGAATCAGAGAAAGAAGAAGAAGAAGAGAGTCAGAGAATTTGAATTTGAATTTGAGATCATATGTTTAGAGGAGCGTGTAGTTCAGGATAGGCACCTTCATTCCTTACTCACAGAGCCAGAATTTATATCACTTCATCATTAACACTACATAGGTACCTATTATAAAACAAGGTCCCCGTCTATGTGCGTTAAACTTAAAAACTACTGAACAGGGTTTCATGCAGTTTTCGCCAATAGACAGAGTGATGCAAGAGGAAGGTTTAGGTGTAGGTATAATTTGTACCCGAGAGAAGGGAAGCGAACTTTTTTTATTTGTTTTTTTATTTAAGACATTATTTTTATTTATTTGATTATGTACAATATAAAACTAAACTAAAAAATAAATAATGGGATAGACAGGCTAAAAGAAAATAAATAATTTATTGGATAGATAGTTAAATAATTTGACTTTAAGTGCGCTGTCTTGAGCTTGCAGGTCGTTGGCTTGCTTACAGTCTATCGAAACTCGTTTAGTAATAGTGTTTATGAAATGAAAGGCAAGACATAAGTGGGCCAAGTCTATCCAAGAATACAACGCGAACGTTTGGACGGCCTAGTAGTAGCGACAACCCTTCCTGTTTTGAAGCACAATCCTCCGTTATAGCTTCGCCGCAGTCGGGTAATAGTTATTTATGATACTAGTGCGGTAAGTTGGTTTTTACAAACGAGTAGACGAATGTAAGCCCGAGACGAAGTCGAGGGCTTACCATAGTCACGAGTTTGTAAATACCAATCCGCACGTGTGTCATACAACGTTTTTCAACACTTTTGCGAGAAAACAGTACCTACAATAAATAGGTAATGAAAAAAAAACTTTTGTTTTTGATTTGAAACATCTATTGGCGCGGCTTGGCATTAAAACCGACTCGAATGTCGTGACGGCTTGACGCCGTCGTGCCACGAAGCTCCAACTACGCTACCGGTTTCGACTCCCTTCTCCCTAGAAACATCTATGCGAAAAAAGTAACACAACAACAACCAACAACAACAACTAACAACCAACATCAACAAACAACGACAACAATTTATAACAACCAAAAACAACAAACAACAACACCCAACAACAACAAATAACAATAACTAACAACAACAACAACAACAAAGAACAACCAACAACAACAACAACCACCACCACCACCAACAACAACATTAACAACAACCAACAACAAACAACAATAACAACACCCAACAACAACAACAACAACAACAACAACAACAACAACCACAACCACCGACAACAACAACACTACCAACAACAACAACCACCACCACCAACAACAATATTTACAACAACCAACATCAACAACCAACAACAAACAACATCAACAACCAACAACAACAAACAAAAACAACAACCAACAACAAACAACGTCAACAAGCAACTACAACAACCAACAAAAAAAACCAGAACTAACAACAACGACAACCACCACAACCAATAACAACACCAACAACTACAACACAAAAAAAAAACAAAACAAAAATAGAAATTCTTATATTATGTTTTTTATGGAAATAAAAAAAAACCATAAAGGATACGCACGGTTTTACCGCACGCTATACAACGGAGCGTACGGTAAAATAGGTACTTAGATGTGAGTACCTATTTTACCGCCCGCTCCATTATAGGGTGCGTAATTTTTAACTTTCGAACAATGTATACAGGCTTCGTAAATGCATTTTTTGAGCAAATGTGTTGAAAAAAGATTTACCTACCTACGGTCAGGCGACAGTCCTCCTACCTTCCAGACCTGTCTGATAGTCTGGCCTTCTTCTAATGCTCATGTAGTCATGTTTAAAGGTTATAATGGTAGATATATAATTTATAGTGATTTTTCATGTAGGTAACTAGGCACATGAAAATAAAAAAAAAAACAAAAAAATGAAATAAAATAGTAAATAATTTACTTAAAGTGTAATATCAGGTCTTGGATCATAGTTTATGTCATGATAGAATTACTAAAAAGTTAAAACTAAGGTTAATTACAACAATTGAAGTAAAAATTTTAAAAAAAATTAACCGACGAAAAAGAACTAAAAAGCAAAAAATAAATAAACCTTTTAAGTCTTGAGTAATAATGAGCTTATTTACCTACATAAAATATCAAATTTTATATAAACTAATTTTGAGTCGGCGCCAAACAACAATCTGATTATTAAATATCTAAATTTTATAAGTACTTACAAATGAAGAAGGCTGTAAGTAGGTAATTAATCATTTTATTATTGGCGCCGACTCAAAATTAGTTTATATAAAATTTGATATTTTATGTAGGTAAATAAGCTCATTACTCAAGACTTAAAAGGTTTATTTATTTTTTGCTTTTTAGTTCTTTTTCGTCGGTTAATTTTTTTGTTAAAAAGTTTTTTATTTTATGATTTTTTGTGGCTCGCATCATCTTTTAACACTCTGAGGCTAATTTCTAATTCTTCATCATTCCCATTGCCACTGAGCTGATGATATAACAATCCTTCCATGAAGTTCCCAGGATATTGACTAGTTGAGGTTACCTCCAATATTGTAAAGACGTCTTTTCGTCAAAGCATATTAAGTGGTATTTGTCACTAAAACCAGTTTTTATATCTGACTTCTATTGTTTAGGAAAGGTATGGTTTCCATCATCAGCTCAGTTTCATGATGTGATGGTTCCTAAATGCAAATACCTGATTCAGTTATGAAAAGTAAACAGCAACAATATTCGTGCCCAATTTTCGAGGTTCTCTCTCAATTTTTTCAGGATCCCATGAGCAAATCCTGATATCCTTGACATGGGACAATCCTTGAGGTATACCCTATCTAAGAAAAAAAGAATCATCAAAATCGGTTCATAAATAACGGAGTGAGGGCCGAACATACATACAGAAACGCTAAACGTGCCCACAATTTTCGAGGTTTTCTCTCAATTTTGTCAGGATTCCATTGTCAGATCTTGATTTCCTTGACATGGGACCACCCTTGAGGTATACCCTATCTAACAAAAAAAGAATAATCAAAATCGGTTCATAAATGACGGAGTGAGGGCTGAACACACATACAGAAACGCTAAACGTGCCCACAATTTTCGAGGTTTTCTCTCAATTTTGTCAGGATTCCATTGTCAGATCCAGATTTCCTTGACATGGGACCACCCTTGAGGTGTACCCTATCTAACAGAAAAAGAATAATCAAAATCGGTTCATAAATGACGGAGTGAGGGCTGAACATACACAAAAAAAAAAAAAAAAAAAACATATACGGTCGAATTGAGAACCTCCTCCTTTTTTTTCGTCGGTTAAAAAAGTAGTTATCGCTTGTATACCTATAGTTATTTAAATAACTTGGATTTTCTGTTACCGTACGTAAATATTAAATTTGTGAGTTTTGGAAAACACTACATTGCAAAAAACCAATCTACTTTATGTTCAGGTTCTACACATTTTTCAGTGTCAGTTGCAAATGGTGCCACTTTTAGAAGATTTAGTGCCTCTTCTTCAACATTTCTTACAATTCTTACGTATGGTTTTTTTAAACTTGTAATATACCTACGGATCTAACGTGTACAATACAGTTTTAAAGACATCTTCATTTGTAGCCGTACGGGAACATTTTCTGGCCTGATGCAGTCATATGTTTCCTTTGCTGCGCAGCTCTTGTGCGTCTTTCGATAGCTGTCCAATAGGAAGCACTGCGAAATGTTTGATATTGTTTTCTCCGTGTAAATCCGTGTTATCTTGTGAACCGAAGATTGCATGTTATACCTATCAATTGCGTATTCACCAATTTTTTCAGGATCGAACACCATTCCGTGCTGGTAAGCACTTTCATTTTCAGGTCTGGCAATAACTTTCGACAAATTATTCATAAGTCACGGAGTAGCTCCACATAATTATTATCGTGCATGTAGAACCAGAAGGAGTACCTATCTGTAAGCACCTGAGTCACCTTTCCATCTATCATTGAAAGAAAGAAAAAAAAGAAAATACGTTTATTTACGGTAAACATGACGCAAAAAACAGAGAAACACAAAAACAAAGAAAAACTGGGGGAAAAATTGCGTCATTGTTAGAAAGAATTCATACTTCACATGTACTCCAACGCCATCTTTATTTATCAATGTTGGTTGTAAAGCCTATATTTACCTAATTAAGTAATTTCATAATTATACGAACAAGAATTGGTTTTCTCTGAAGTTTCCTTAGAAATCTCTATCGAAATGGGTCTTCAAGAAACGAAAAGATGAAGGTACCGGATTTTTTCAATAGCAAAACCCGACTGCTCATCAGTTAATCTGATGGGGACCATAGAAGTGATGTACGAATTGGCATCTGTAGAGCTATTCTGTAAAATCTCACCGTGAAAACTTAGGTGAAGAGACCGTGAAGTGGGCTGTCAATTCATACAATCATGGTGGAATGACAGTTCACTTCACGCTCACTTCACCTAAATTTTCACGGTGAACTGTGAACAGAATCGACCGGCAGAAATAGTTTCCGACTCTTCTGAAGGTTTTTGCTTGTATTAGCTTTGGACAGATACCGGATAGGAGTCCGGCAAATTCACCGAATACCCCGAGTCCACCAAGTGCTATTCTTCCTTACAAATGTTTCTTTTTTCCGAGATGCCTGAGCCCAACGCTTGGTCTACGTAGGAATAATGTGTCACTTGTTAAAAAAAACAAGTTGTTTTCAGGAACATTCAATTGTTCCACTAAAACTTTAGACAATGATTCCACGGCTCTGCCTCCCTTGATGTATGGAAAAATATGAAATCTCTTTGGTACCTACAGCTGAAGGAAGACATTTTAAGCTGGGTCCAGCAGGTGTATTCGCTAACTCAGTTGACATCAATTTGATAGGCGCTCACCACGCAATCCTAACCAAGACACCTTTATATCTCTGGAATCCCTTAATGACTATTTTCGAGATTTGGCATAGCGTTACGACTACTTTTTGACTATTTTTTGGAATTGAAACCAGGTCAATACTCCCAGCCGTTTGCTTGCACTGAGGTGAGGATTGTGTGGAGACCTTCACCACACAATCCTCACCAACATAATTATAGCTATAACTTCGGAATCATAATGCGACTATTTTTTTAACCTTGGTGACTATTTATTGACTCTTTTTCTGCGTACTCAAAATTGATTTTCATTAAGTTTTCAAAGGTTAGGATTGTGTGGTGAAGGACACGCACTATGCAGTACCGTACATTGCTGCTTTGACGTATAGGAAAACAATAATATAGGTACTACGTAGTGCCTATTATAATTTATGGCCACCGAGCAAAGCAGAATGTACTACAAAGTGCCTCTCAAATTGATTAGTAGTAGTACGAGTAGTTGGCGAATACACCTGCAGATATGTTCTTTTCTCCGTAGGTACCGTTCCTCCGTATCGTAACAGCGTCGCGAAAAGAAAAGCTAGGGTGGTCGCCCGTTCGGTACTGTACCGTACCACACCGTCCCGTACCGAACGGGCGTCCACACTAAATCGTCACCCTTCCCGCTAACTGTCGTATCTCACAAACTGACATTACCTACGTGTTCATAACTTTGTTTCGAAGTATCAGTCTAGATTTTTTTTTTACGATGTTTACACATTTTTATTCACTTATGTCGTCTAGATCAAAGCTTTTTTTTTACGAATATGAAGCTTATTGTCATAGAATGAATGCTATAAGAAGAAAATAATGTAAGAAAATTGCAGGTCAGTATCAGGTTGTATGTTGGTCAAAATATGATTCGCGGCCGTAGCAAGTACGTATTTACAAAACTGTAATCATTAAAATCATCAATACAACTCCCTCAGTTAGAATTGATGCCAAATGTCATGCTTTCATGAAATACTTGCATTTGACATCAATGGTCGACAAATTCTTCGTATATGCAGGTCGCGTCTCATAAGCGGCGAGCACGAAGTCAGCGGCCCGCGGGGCCTGTTCGTGCTAGACATGGCATGAAGGAGCAAGCAAAAAAATGTTAAAATAATATTTTTTGTAACTTCCTAAACGGAACTTGTAACTTTTTAAGCTTAGTAATGAATTTTTTTATTACTTTTAATAAATTTATATGATATTAATAGACTTTTATTTATATTTTATACCAAATAATCACGTCGTAACAGACACAAGTTGTAAAACAAAGTTCTCACAGTGACGTATCTGCTTCAAATTAATAGAAATAAATAAATAGATATCTTAAGGCTTAACAACTACTAACTTAAAGAGTGCCAAGAGCAATATAAAAACTTATTAATTCATTAATAAAGCCACAGCTACAGTAATATGATTGTAACGCCCGACCGAAAAACTGTTGCCCGGAAAAGTATCAATAATTGCTAGTTAGGACAGTTAGCAGGGAGGGTGACGAAATATCCCCAGCTATTTTTTTGCATCTTGTTTGTCTACGAATACTATTAATTAACACAAAAAGAAGGCCGTGGGGGACAGTGAAAACCTTCAACGTAAAATTTTAATACCTACTCGTATGCGTAAAATAACATACCTATATCTCAATTTTTAATCCGTCAGGCCCCGGAATAACAGACACAATTAAAAACCTAATGACGCGTCCCCAATCAGGGACGCGCGGGGCCTGACAGTGCTTACTCAAAAAATTAAAAAACTGGCAAGGGTGTGTCGGACTTCGAACATTTAGGATTCCGTAGGTACCAGTTTGTGACGATTTGTATGTCTTTGGGTCAATAAGATGCATATACTGTGAAAATTTGAAGACTTAGCTTCAAACGTTTGGCTGTAAAACCTGTGTGACCGACGACAGACAGACGGACACGTGAGTGACAGTATTATGGCTTCGTTTGGACCCTCCGGGTACGGAACCCTAGAAATGATATAAACACTTTGAAACATGTAACTAGTATGTACCTACACGTAAAGACTTAAGTTTGGCACCCTTTTCTTCTATGTAGATACTTCTGAGTAAAAATATGACAATTCCAAAAATTCAAAAAAGTGGCCCATTTTTACCGCCGTGATAATAGGACTACCAGACAAATTCGAAGAGTTTTTAACATAAAACATTTAATAGGAACCAAGATTCACTCTTTCTTAAAATTTTTGTGCTAAAAATAATTGAATCGGCTCAGTTTTCGATGAGAAAAAAGGGGAATACGAAACGTCGATCTCGTCAAAAATTTTGTGATAAAATCGGTCTGAGCTGCAGCTGTACACTCGCACTCTACGGGGGCAGGCTTGAGGCAGCACGACGGCAATAGTTTCTTCAAATACCTATTTATCGAATTCCTCGCAGACCCTATTCCCTTCTTTTCCTGTGTACCCTTGGCTGTGAAAACCGATCAAATTAAATGAACAGGTGTCATTTCATTAATTAAAATATTATAAATGGATATAAATGTCGCTCGTGATAATATAATTATATGGCCGCAAACTAACTCCATCTGTATATTTCTTATAACTTCATCAGCTGCAACAGATTTTTTTAGAAACGTGAAAAGGTTTAATGTACTTAGTAATAAAAAAACCTATTATAACTGTCAGGTAAGCGTGGAAATAATTAAAAATAAACGATATAAACGCCATCACTTATATTTCCTTGGTTTTTCAATTATGGACCACGTCATGCTGACGCAACATGTTTTTTTTTTATCTAGGATGGCTGGCTGGCTGGCTGGCTGGCTGGCTGGCTGATTGGCTGACTGGCTGGCTGGCTGGACGGCAACTGTTACAACCTCCCACTTAGGCCTCCGTGGTCGGATGACGTCATAGCGATGGCGGTAGGCTGGCTGGCTATCCCCACAGTGGTGACATCTTTAGCAGGCGTTACATTCGGCCATCCTGTAAGCATTGCTCCCGCAATGGGAACACAAAGCACGATTAGTCATCCAATAGACATAGCATGGGACGTAAGAACCCCTGAACCCAGATCAACTCTCAAGCAGATCTATTAGATCTTCTGTTTCCAGCTGCTCGTCAGTATTACTTACATTACCGGACATGGGTGCTTAACTCTAATATGGGCGAATAACATCGGCTGATACTTGACCGGTAAACTGTTTATATCCTCTGAGTCCCTTAAAGGATGATTCACGTTACACGGTGTCGCCACCGGGCTAGTCATTCATGCTACACCGGGCTGTCACCGTGCCGCCACCGGGCCTCGGCCGGGGCACGGCCGGGGCACGTCCGGGGCACGGCCAAGCATGGATCAGTTCATACAAAAAGTATACTATAGATATTTGACCGTGCAATTGTTTGACCGGCAATTGTTTCCCGGCCAGGGCACGGCCGGGGCACGTCCGAGCCCGGTGCACACGTTCATGTTACACCGTGTCGCCACCGGGCCGAGCCCTGGCCGTGCCCCGTCCGTGCCTCGGCCGGGGCCTGGTCTGGCATGAATCACTTCATACAAAATGTATACAACAATCTTTGACCGTGTCCCGGCCGGGGCACGGCCGGGGCACGGCCCGGTGGCGACACGGTGTAACGTGAATCATCCATAATACTTCTAATCCTATACCGATCGTTACAACTTTAATTTCTACATATGGGCCAGAATTAAATATACGTCATCTAACATAAAGTTCACTTTGCCCACGCTGTTCGTTGGTGCTTGTCGCCATAATACATAATCACTTCGCTATTTTTACGTTTCTTAACTTAATTTCGCTTCATTATCGTACTAGCTACCTGAATACGTTTATGAGCTTTAGGACGCCTAGGCTGATCAGATTCTGATACCTGATTGGGAATGGAAACGTCACATGCGATTTGAGCATACATTAGATCATACGGCCTACAAACTGTAGTTGCATTAACCGTATTATTTATACTGAAAATGACGTCAGGCAAGCTGTTTTCCCAATTGTGAGAAGCATCACTGGGTTTAGTGATCCGCAGATGTGAGCATCCAATATTGTACGGTTGGTGCGTTCGACCTGACCGTTTGCTCTGGGGCATGCTGGAACGTTTAATATATGCCCAAATTGTTTTTCAGTAACAAACCTTTTAAATACCTACCTGCTCGTGAAGGCTTTGCAATAACCAGAAACCACTCGTTCAGAGTAGGTACTCAAATAAACTATCTTTTTCAAAAGTCGAATGGTTTCCACAGAGTTACCAATACGAGCTGGTTCACCTACCACCAATTTAGAGAAGGCGTTAGTCATCACGAACATGTATTGATACCCCTTTTTTAATACGGGTGAACGGTCCTAGCTGGTCAGTATGGACCATTCGCATCGGGTCGAAGTTTGCCTTCCCTCTTGCTATATTCACCTTTTTCCGCACAATGCAGACATGTTGATACATGCTTTTTTATGAAGCGCGACATTTCGGGAAACCAGAAAATATTCCTAATAGCCTTAGTACATCGCTTTAGACCTACATGACCTAAATTGTCGAGGTGTTTTTGTAATATTTTCCACTTAGTCTCGAAACAACTAAGCGTTTTGCCATTCAGGGTTTTACGATAAAGTCTCTCATTAATCCACGCGTAATTATTTACTATATTACTATCCTTACAACCGCCTTTTAGTAAATCTATGATGTATTTTAAATTTTCATCCTCGTATTGCACAGTAGCAAACCAATCCATTATATCTAAACCGTCAACATTAAACGTTTGTACAGGATTTCTACTTAACGCGTCTATGTGCTGAATACGCTCACCGGGCCTATAATCGATAGATACTCGTATGTCGTAGACCTGAATTAGTAACCACCACCGAGCAATACGCAGAATGAGATCGGGTTTTGTTAACGTGTCGCAAACGGTGGTACAGTCTGTCACTACCCGTACTTGTTTACCTACTAGAGGCTATACTGGCACAGTGTATATTTTTGGCAGATAAAAGCTGTTTTTGTCAAGCAATAGGCAATTGCTGGCAGTGCCCTGCAGCTTTCAGCACGCAGCAAAATGGTGGGATTCCTTTCAGTTAACATCCTTTTCTCCATTGTTGATGATCTTTAGGTAGCCAGTGCTTCCGCTAAGCACAGTTGCAGGGATCGAGTAGGAGACTTCTTGGAGCTCATAGTGGCGTACTGGAGTCACCAATTTGTTTCTTTCAGTGTTCCCGGTTATGTTAACCTTGATGATCGATATTCCAAATGTTCCATTTTCTTACAGCGAGGACACGGAACAATGTCACATATTCCCTCGCAGCAATATTTTACTTTTCAAAATTCGACAACCGGAATTCGGGACTGATTTTTCGCAGGCAACCCTATACCACCGTGTTCATAATGAAATAAACTTTATTTTCATTTAACTTTAATGTAATAATCAGACCGGTGCAAAATGCTAGTATCGATTGACCTGTTTATACCTGGCTACCCGAGAGTTGTGACGGGAAAAGAATAGGTAACCTAACGTTTGCATCTTCTATGGGCTTCATACTTTCGATTGGTATGGAATTTGTCTAATAATCAAACCGGTGAATTGTTTAATTTTTTTTTTTTTAATTATCTATTAATCATATCCTGGACTGAAATTTGATAGGCAACCCATATACAATATATTTATTGGCATATTAAATATAATATAAAATACATTTTATTAAATAAACATCTCGGTGAAGGTCGTTTTATAGCGGGATCATATACTAGTAGTAAATTTGTTTTCTTATACGTCGAAGCACCAATGCACTGCCTTTGTACATTTGTTGCATGAAGTGTAAATAAATAATAATAAATTGATATCAACTGCGAATACACCTGCTGGTCATCGACCCACCTTGTTGGAGGCCTTCCAAAGCTGCGTCTTCCGGTAGGTACGTGGTTGCCACTTCAGAACTTTTCGGCCTCATCGACCGTCTGTTTTGCGAGCAATGTACCCTGCCCACTACCACATCAGCCCCCTTAGTTAAAATACATTTCTGTGAACGTTAACGCTGACGCTTCGTGCAAAATGTATGGCAACGACGTTTTGCACGAAGCGTTAGACAGAGAACTGTCACGTGACTCACGCCACGAACACAAGAAAAAGAAAAAAAAAAAGAAAAGAAAAGAAAAGTATTTTGTCTAAAGGCTCTGCCCCCTTAGCCAAAATACATTTCTGTTAACGTTAACGCTAACGCTTCGTGCAAAATGAACGACATTACTGGGCGTGAGTCACGTGACAGTTCTCTATCTAACGCTTCGTGCAAAACGTCGTTGCCATACATTTTGCACGAAGCGTTATAGCGTTAACGTTAACAGAAATTTATTTTGGCTAAGGGGGTAGTTTGGCGACCGATCCATTACTAGATACTATATAGGTATTGTAGTTATACCCACCTACTCTGACTGTAATTTTAATCCTACTTCCTGCTTATATGTTTGTTAATCAATCACGCCAGAACGGCTGAACAGATCTGGATGAGATTTGGCACAGAGATAGATTGTGGTCTGGATTAGCACTTAGGTAAGCTATTATTTATGATGGTAGAAGGGCTCTTGTCACCGCCGGTGTGTCAGCCGTTTTAGAACCTCATGGCCTGGCACGTGACGCTGGAAAGAGGCCCGACGGGATGACTATAATGCCTTGGAAGATGGGTAGGCCTTTGGTGTGGGATGCAACATGTGTCGACACCCTTGCGCCAAATACAACAACCTTATTAGGAGTTATATGTTTGAGCCGTTTGGGGTTGAAACACTAGGGCCATGGGATCCGAGTGCTTATCGAGTTTTCCGTGACATCAGCAAACATTTAGTCGACTCTTCACGTGACCAGAGGGCTGGCCTTTTTTTCGGCCAACGAATCAGCATTGCCATTCAACGTGGCAATGCTGCCAGCGTTCTGGGCACTTTACCCATTGACAGCGATGTGAAGGAATTTTTTGATGCCCAATGAGCTTTACTCCTACCGGATCTTTTATGCCTCTTGTACATATTTTATTTATTAAGTTATTTATTAGTTTAGTATAATATGTATTGTAGTTATAGTCTGTTGAAAATAAAGTACTGAGTGTCCAATAAAAAAAAAAGCGGTGGAAGCAGGTACCTACAAATTCCACGCGGGCGATACCGCTGACAGAAGCTAGTGAAAATATAATCAAGTAAATAACGGAAACTCCATGTCAATGTTTAACAAAGCGTGATATTTTAATGGTTATAATACAAAACAGCAACGTCGGGAAATATTTTTATTTAAATACATAGAATGTTTATAGTCATTGAAAGGCATTTAAATTGCAATAAAATATCAGAGTTTGGATCATTGTAATTTAGTCACAGTTTTAATAATATTTTTTATGTCAGTCAGACAGTATCTACTACCTACTTTTCAAAACTTTTGAAAACAAGCTGTGATCAATATTTACCTTAAACATGAATTTCGATGATAAAACTGCAGTTGCAAACCAAATTCGATTTACGCGTCAGGCCCCTCGCGTATCCATAAGGTAACGCAACAATAGGTTTTTAATTGTGTCTGCTAATGAGGGGCTTGACGCATTTAACTAAAGTTTTACCACTACCACTCCTCTCGGCACTCGGAGAGATATACCTACCTATTGAATTGAATCTTTTACTTTTTAATTTAATTAAAGCTAAGTGATACATTGTTTTCAGCGTCATCTCTGACTACTTACGAATGTAGATATGGTCACCTGCACGTCGGCGTCGTCTAGGGTTACCACCTTTTTTTAGACAAATAGAGTACATTTACAAAAAAAGTACTACATCTGAGAATGAAGTATTAAGACTTTTTTTCCACACTTGTTTATGGTTTCTTCTAGCAACATCTAAGCTACACATCATTCATTTGAGACAAAACTCTGAAGTGAAACATAGCTAGTTTTGGAAATATAAACTGCTGCTTTTGTGATGTGGATAAAATCGAAAAATCTTCAGTATTAAGTATTTACTATATGCATCTCTTCATACAGGTTATCCATGATAATAATACAGTCTTGCAGTTTCAATGGGCAATTAGTGTGACTGAAATATTTAAAAATAAAGTATTATAGCGTACTTTATTGCCCTCATAAAGTATAAAGTACATTTGCCCAAAAAAAGTGCAATACTTTATAATAAAGTACGGGTGGCAACTCTAACGTCGTCGGTAGTGGCGACTACGAAAACTTTCCTACTGCCGTCCATACGCGCTATGGTTTAAGAGAGAGGTCTGCCTGTGTCCAGGTATTGGGACACTGCAATTTTATAACCTTCACAAACAAAACACGCTCCGGTCTAACTGCGCAAGTTGCACCTCTTCGGTAAACCGTAGCCTGTATGGCCGGCATTAGGTAAGTACTGTAACGACGCGACGTACCTAATGGTGATACCAAATATCCATTGGCCCATGAACGTGCGGTTAACTGTACCTACATTAATATACTCTACTATACTTTGTACCCAACTAGATGGCCCTTCCCGATAGTTTCTCCGATGAAGAACCATAAGAATACTTCCAGCCCGACCAGGAAAACCAGCCAGGCTTGCCTCACCGTTATGTACAGAAAGCATTTGTTTTTGAAGAATTCCTGTATTAAATCGATGTCAGCAGTAAGTTTCTGTGAACAAAAGATAAATAAATTTATCAAGAACCTGAAATATTAACATTTTGATGAAGATGGAGAGATCGGAGCCAAGAGTCTTTAAATGTTTACCGATTGAATTAGTTAGCTCCAATAACCCAATTTCGCAAAAATAAAGATTTGTACATATCTAAGTAAACCTGTAAAACTAGTTTAACGCAGACAGAAAGAATAAATTTTAATTAATTCCGGTTTGAGGTAACTGGCCGAAACTACCTTGAAATATCTGTATCTATTCAGATTCCTGTATCCTTGTCGCAGGAAAATGATGAAATCTGGGATTTGATCAATTTACGGCAGTTGTTAATCCGCAGGCCCGGGTTTACGTTGACCGAAGATCGTTTCGCGACCCCCGATGCCCAGGGCGTCTCCTGTGGTGGTTGCGGCTGGGGGCGTGAGGTAGACTCTGTTGAGTCGCCCTCACCCTTTCCGCCTCCTCCATCGCGAGCATTACTGCTTCGCAGAAGGAGGAGACTGCTTCCCATTCCGTTCGCCCCGTACCATGGCTTGGACCAGGGCCGGGCGCGAGAGCTCGCTGCCGCCGATCGCCTCCATGAGGACACGGCGGTGGCAGATCTCCACCGAATGCTCCACCTGTCCTCAAATAAGTAGATACCTAATAATTCATTATACATCCGTAAATTAACATAAAATTGCATAACTGCTGCATCGTGCGATGCTTCGCCCGTTCAAATTGTGAATGTAGGTACTACGAAGGCACGCAATTTTGTGATGCGCCCTTCTGATGTAAGGTAGGTAAATGTAATGTAAGTTCTGTACCTATAATAAAGAATAAAGAGCGATAATCTCTCACGGGCTGGCAACGTCGCATTTCTGGAGGTTTTTTGTGCTTATCAAAATGAAATAAACTATTTTTTCTCAGTCAATTGAATCGTTGGTATAAATTTATAAGCAAGAAAAATTACATTACAGTCAATTAATTTCTTTTTGCAGTCTTCTGCTTCTTTTCGTTTCGGTGGTACTTTTTGCAATATTATTATACGTATTACGATTAAATATTTTAGAGTAAATGTTAAAAATAATGATAAAATATAACGATCTAGTTAATTGACTGAGAAAAAATAGTACTTACTTTTATTTAAATTTAATAAAATAATCACAAAAAAACCTCTAGAAATGCGATGTTGCCAGCCCGCGCGCGATGAACGCGCTTAATAGCCTCTGAATACAAATCTTACATTCTTTCATTGTAGTGCAGTTGTCGCGCGGACGGCCACTGCACCAACGAAGCAGCCCCTGTCCAAGTAGTAAAAGGTATATACCTGTTATTAACTGTTCTAGCTGACGGAACTTGTTGCCGTACCTAACCTCGAATTCATGCGCACACGAGATAGAAAGAGAACATACTAGAGATATAATTACGAATTGACAGTATCCTTCCTTCCTATAGAAGTCGGTTATAAATGGTTTTATGTAAGATATACAAGTGTAGTGTATAAACGGTGTTTCTCTACACACTTACTAGGTTTAAACCTACTACATGGTGGAACATATCAATGGACCCTGAAGGGAAACCACTTTAAATCCTTAAGATAGATTATTTTACTTAAAGCAAACATTCCTTTATTTAAAAAAAAAACAAAACTGCATTCACAGATTTCTCGACAAGCTTACCTAAACCGGGAATCGAACCAGCTAAAAATTAAAAAAAAATAACATTCGCTTTTTATTGTACGAATAGATAAGATTATTGTTCAGGATAAATTCTGATCTAATACCAAATGTTAAATAATTCTGTTTAACATTTGGTATTAGATTATGAAATCTAGCATTAATTTTATTTTGTCATCCATTCTAATAAGAAGGACACGTAACGTTTTATTTTTAACTTTTCGTCAGAACGCCTCGTCTCAGAAGGAAATGTGCATTTGGTAATAATAAATGCACATTTCCTTTTGAGACGAGGCGGATTAAGGATGTTTCCTGGGTATGACAATAATAATTCTATTTAATCCGAAAGTAAGATTATCAAATCAAAAACACGTGTCCAATGGGAGACATAATATTTATTTGCTTTACCAAACTAATAAAAAATGATAAAGATACAGGTGAAACTAAATAAAGATACAGGTGAAACTAAATAAAGATACAGGTGAAACTAAATAAAGATACAGGTGAAACTAAATAAAGATACAGGTGAAACTAAATAAAGCTTGTAAAAACGCATCAAAGTTAAGGGGGCTCGTTACGTCACTTAGTGGTAAAAAGTGGCGCACACCGTGACGTCACGCGAAATTTCAACGCACTGTATCAAAGTGGCAAACGAAAAAATACGTATCCAATATTTTTTGTTAATCTACTTACGGACTAATTAGATTTTATTTAGGAAAGTACCCTATTAAACAATTTCCTTATCTAAGTCTTCAAGAAGGTAAATCTGCCTAGCCTTTTCCCAACTATCTTGAGGTAAGCTTCCAGTCTAACTAACCGGATGCAGCTGAATACCAGTATTTTATATGGAGCGACTGCCTATCTGACCTCCACAACCCAGTTACTGGGTAATACGATACCCCTTAGTAAGACTGGTTGTCAGAATTTCGGGCTTCTGACGACCCGTAACGACTGTCAAAGATCCACGATTGAAAGCCAGGACCAACGGCTTAACGTGCTTTCCGAGGCACCGAGGAGTTTCGGTAAAGATGGTCACCTATCCATGGACCAACCCCGGCAAGCGTAGCTTAACCTGATGGATCGACCCGTGCGGCTGTTATTATTTTAGCCACGCTAGCTAGCTCCTCAAGAAGTCTTCAAGAAGGTATTTAGAGATAGATACTTCATAGAATGTCTGTGGACGTTAGAGTTACAAGAAAATTACAACCTGTCTTTTACTTGTTGAAAGTGAATAGTTCGTGGTTCTAGTCTAGGTAATGTTTATTAAAACCATTGTGTTCTAAACAGATAGATTTCACGTATATCTTGTACGACAGAAGAGTGTAAAACCTAATATTTCTTGGAGAAATTTTATCTTTAAGGCGCTATTAACCTTGAGTGGTAAAGTAATAACAGCCGCACGGGTCGATCCATAAGGTTAAGCTACGCTTGCCGGGGTTGGTCCATGGATGGGTGACCATCTTTACATACCGAGACTCCTCCGTGCCTCGGAAAGCACGTTAAGCCGTTGGTCCCGGCTGCCAATTGTGGATCTTTGACAGTCGTTACGGGTCGTCAGAAGCCCGAAAGTCTGACATCCAGTCTTACCAAAGGGTATCGTATTACCCAGTAACTGGGTTGTGGAGGTCAGATAGGCAGTCGCTCCATGTAAAGTACTGGTATTCAGCTGCATCCGGTTAGACTGGAAGCCGACCCCAAGATAGTTGGGAAAAGGCTAGGCAGATGGTTAGCTTGCGTGTTCTGTGCTGAGCTCACGTAACGCGTCGTACCAAGTAATAGGACTCGCCCATCAAGGAGCGCTGTCCGAAATTAGATGCATTATTAATTTATTATACATAAAACAACAGGTATTAAACTAAAACACTTAGACTAAATTATAAATAAATAAATGATCTTTAAAACGGTGAAGGCTTCACAAAAATACTTTTTGTAGTTTTTGCGTGATTCTTAATTTTTTATCCGCGTTAGACATAACTTTATAAATTAATTACACTATGTTTTGAAAATATAATTTCAAATATTCTCAGATCAAATTACGACGGAAACTGTTTAGAGTCACATATATTTTTTTCAAAGAAATAAAACCAGTCGTTTAGACGTGACATGTTCAATTAAGCCTACAGGCAATGTTAATGGTACAGGTAATGTCGCCTTAATATTGACTGTATCGACTAGTGAAATAAAATAGCGAGTGTTTATTTTTTGTACTTTTAGTTGGTTCGATTCCCGGTTTAGGTAAGTTTGTCGAGAAATTTGTGAATGCAGTTTTGTTTCTTTTTTAAAAATAAAGGCATATTTTCTTAAGAAAAATAATCTATCATAAGGATTTAAAGTGGTTTCCCTTCAGGGCCCATTGATATTTTCCACTCTGTATAATAAATAATACTTCATATAAACATATTACCTATTTAGTATCAAATTATTGTGAGAAATGGGCTCGCGGATTTTTCTCATTCGCCTTGGTTGGGGCTGCCCGTCGACCAATGGAAGCCTCCATCCAGCGACCAGCCTGGCATAATAAATATAATAGGATAGTGGCGGTGGCTGGCTGCCCCTCCTTTTCCGCACTAGTGCCAAATACACTACCTGCTTTGCGAGCCTAAAAGAGGTAGGAGTATGAGCAGGTTTACGAGCTAGTGAGTTCAAAAAAACATCGGTCAAGTGCGAGTTGGACTCGCGCACGAAGCGTTCCGTACCATCTATAAAAACGGCAAAAAAATCATGTCTGTTGTATGGGAGCCCCCTTATATATTTATTTCACTCTGTTTTTAGTATTTGTTATTATAGCGGCAACAGAAATACGATCATCTGTGAAAATTTCAACTGTCTAACTATCACGGTTCAAATGAGATTCCGCCTGGTGACAGACGGACAGATAGACAGACAAAGCGACGGACAGCGGAGTCGTAATAATAGAGTCCCGTCTTACCCTTTCAGTACGGAACCCTAAAAATATAGTCTAATGATCCAACAACATAGAAGCGTTTTGAACAAACATTTGGTCACTACTGTGATTTCGTGCACCGATTTGCGATAACGTACGTTGTTTGGGTGGTAATGGCATAATAATAAGAAACTTATAGCAATGGTCGGAAGATTACGCACGGGACATGACTACATGCCATTCATACCATTCGTTATGTCGTTATGTGTTGGTTTTGGTATCATTCCTTTGTTCCTTTCCAGAGGATTATAACGCATTTAGATATGGGGCTTCAGAGGAGACAACGTATTTTGAATGCAGAAATTGCATGCTTGTGGTCCATTCAGAAATGCTATTTAGATATTCGAGAGACATACTTATTTTACTTAAGCTTCAAACGAAATACTCAGGTACAGTCGACACATCAGTGTAAGTAGTACAGAGTTAGACCAATGCCTTATAGGTACGACCAGGACTACCAGGTCATGGTCTACCCGTGTGCCACGTTTCATCCAAATCCGTTCGGCCGTTAAGATGTAATAGAGTTACTTTCGCATAATATTCGTATATGCTATAAGTGGCTGTTACGAATTTATCCGCTACCCCTTGACATGTAGGCACCGGTCATGATGATCACCGTCAATGGAGGCTAACATATTATCTTTGGGGCGGCGTGGAACACTATGCGCCGTCGGCTCACCGGCCTGGTGCTGATCGGACGGCGAGCTACCCATTACTCGCCGTCCGCAGGCCCGCGTCTACGGTGGCCGGAGATCGTCCTGCGACCTCCGACGCGCAGGGCCTTTCCAGCGGCAGCTGCGGCTGTGGGCGTGAGGGCCACTCCGTAGAGTCTCCCTCACCCGTTCCGCCTCCTCCTTCGCGAGCATTACTGATTCGCAGAAGGAGGAGACTGCTTGCCATTCCCTCTCGCCACGTACCATGGGCCTGGACCAGGGCCGGGAGGTGCGTTTCCCCTGATAAATTAAGTGAGTTACCGGGCGGCCCTCGCGCAAGCAACTGAAGGAACAGGGGTGGGTCGTAGTCAGTATAAGTATGACACGCCCTCAGATGATTTACCACCCGCCCAGAAACCAAAAAAATTGTGTGAATCTTCAAAGCTACAGCTGCAATTCTGCATTCTTGAATAATATGTATAATCGAATAATGGAATTAGTTTGCCTCTTGTTAACAGGCGCAGGTGATGTGTGTATGCATTTTATTTTTGATCATTACTCTTTCGATGAAGTTGATTTCGTTGATAATGAAGTATAGTAAGGTAAGCTAAGGTAAGGGTACTCACCTGCATTTCAGACATGGTTGGTGGCGCCATCTCCACGGTGTAAAATCCTTTAAGAACTCGCAGTTTCTTTGCAAGCTCAGATTTGGGCGCAGCGTCAGCTTTTTCTAAACCAGCATAGACAGTTATTGTAATGATAAGAAGACCTATTTTAAACTAAGAGTGGGTGTGCTTTAATATAGTTCGACTTTTAAAGGCATCTCGGCACACGAGGCGAGTCTTTGCGCAGAGGCAGATTCATGTGAAAACGTTGTGAGGTAGGGGTGAGTATTGCGCAGCGAGTGTTTGAATCTAATTATACTTAGTGATTAATAAATCCTGTCACATTATTTACCTCTATATAAAACGAAAGGAACCACATAATTTAAACGAACTATGACGATAAAGTGGCACCGGCTAACTGCCTTACTGACAGATGAGCGTGATGCAAATACTTTTAATAGGCAAAAGAAGAGATGGCGATAATATGAGTGCCGCTCGGAATAAATAACGTAAGCGCCAAAATAAATTTACGTATTTTATAACATAAAAGTATTATTCAATCAAAATCTGTTCAATCAAACGTTTGTTTCATATCATAAGTTTATTTTCTATGTTTTAAAGGAAATTTCATAAAATACCTCTGAAGCGTTAGTCGTTACGCATTGTAGCTAAAAAGTGTAAAAATATGGATCGAACTTTGCATTTTTTTCTATCGAGAAAATTTCTTTGTATCGTGTATTCCTTCAATCAAATTGAAGATCTTAAGAATAGTTATATAGCAGCTTATATAGCCAGCTGTTATGAATAGTTAATGATCGTCAGAAATAGCAACAACTTATCAAATCACTGAATATGATATCTGACAGCGGATTAAGTTAGGCTTTTAGAACCAGGTGAATTAGAAATCTAAATTATTCAGTGGTGTAGGACTTCGACCTTTGCGCAAACCATGGCAATGGCGTATAAGGTTAATAACTGAAAACGCGTGTCGGATTTCGCATATTATGGGATCCGTACCATATATTGGTATTTGTTAGTAAAGTGTACTTAATAATAAACATTATCACCAAATTTCAAGTTTATAGGTCAATGGGAAGTTAAAAAAAATCTTCGTAACAAAATTTTATAACACATGACGGACGGACAGACAGACAGACAGACGGACACGTGAGTGACAACAATACGAGGGGTCCGTTTGGACCCTTCAGGTACGGAACCCTAGAAGCTGTGTTCCTACGAAACTTTATTTAATAGAAAAGAAAAGGTCTAACACAAAAGCTTATTAACTTTACAAAGATTAGGAACAAGCCTTACTTTAAAAAAATAAGATACATTCCAAAACAATAAAAAGCTCATTTAAAAAAAAACTTTGTAGCTCCTTCGATAAGTTCTAGTAAAAGCAAAAAAAATTGAAAAAATAACGTTTCTGTGCTTATTCGAGGCACGTAGCGTAGTCGTTGGGATCAATCAATCAATCTCAACAGGTCGTAAATGTCCACTGCTGGACGTGATTCTCCGTCATAGTTGCGAAGAACGGGCACACGAGGTATTGGCGTAATCACCGAGGGTTTCACACGAGTGCCTTCGGGAGAGGGCGCTGATGTGAAATGGGGAACTGGTCTTTTGAGACGCCCTTCGGAATGTTCGCTAATAGATTAAAGCAGCCCGTGGGCACTTAGGTATATCAAAAGACTGTTTTATACCTTAAAAAAACTAGGTTACTGGGCGTTTTAAACTGTGACTCATCAAATTAAAAATTGATGGATATTGTGATGTAAAATTGGTGTAGTTTTGTGTCTCAAGTGTCTACGCAACTGGAGAATAAGTGGAATCATTGAAAAAGGCGCGATCTCGGTAAAATGGAGCTGAGAATTTTATTGTAGTATTGACTACCTCAGCGAAGTTTGCCGAGAAGGCTGACTCGACACATTTGTTGCCAAATACTCCAAAAAACATTAGAATTTACACATTTCAGTTTTTTTTCATTTTTTTTATTTTTTTTTTTTCATTAGAATGCAGATTTAACAATCTGCATTCTAATGAAAAAAATAAATAAAATACACTACTGATGACTACATAAGACTAGGCAATATGGTCAAAAGACTATTGAACACTATAAACTCTATGACCGTTATGAATGTTTAGATTACGAAATTCTTGGGAGAAATAACTACAATCCACCAGATATGGTCCTCGGTTACCAAGGAGAAGTTATGGCATCATGTGCTCTGAGATCCCGCTGCTGTGAACATATTTTGTAGGTAAATAGCGTTCTGTTTTGCTAACCCTGCATCTCTACCTCTTTGGTTAATTTATTTAGTAATTACGGTTATAATGAATATTTGAAACTAGTAGGAAAAAAAATGATGAAACAGTAGTGTTTATAATATAATCAAACTTCCTACTAATATCATAAATGCGAAAGTTAGGATGAATGGATGGATGTTTGCTACTCAATCAGGCCAGAACGGCTGAATGGATCTAGACGAAATTTGGCACAGAGATAGATTATAGTCTGAAATAGAACATAGGTTTCTTAGTGGAGGAATTGCAAATTCCGCGCGAGCAAAGCCACTGGCAGAAGCTACTTACTTTATAAATTCAAAACAGAAGTGTTTAGACTTAGCATTTACTTGGCTTGGTTTCAGTGCCTTTATTTTAAACAATCTTAATCCTTGTAATGGCGCAAAGTTTTCTTGGTCAGTGTAAATCTAATACACGCTACAAGTTAGTAACCGCACACCACACACACACACGGTTGTTCTCTACATTTTCACGAGTAAATAAAACGGGAAGTCGTCTGTCTTAGGAATCGTTTTTCTAAATTACTTAGGTTCGGCCGGGACCCCATTAGCCGGTCCTCGTTACCTTCCGAGACAAATGGTGCGAGGCGCGAAGAGTTGGCGCCTTCACCGACCCGTTTATTAGTATTAACAAACTTTGCCACCGAGATCATTTATACGAATGAAAAAATAAACTCAAGCTCCCTCGACTGAATTGTGTTTTAATTGAGACCTATACCTCCTTTATTTCTCTCAACCATTCTTAATTTACAGTTTTAACGCTGAACTTTGTTTAAAATTTGTTGCCTTATTTACTGAGTAAATAGAATGTGTTGATGCGACATAAACGTCCACAATGAAGCTTCCGAAAGTATGTTTTAATTTAAGCGAAACTCATCAGCTACTATCATGATATATCGAAATTAAAACATATTCCGGGACGTAGGTATTAATTTGTGTGCTCTCCCGGGCGAGGGCGCTCGACGAAAGGTATTACGAAAATTTAATTGAAGTTTTGATTAAGCACTGTTGCACATGGCGGGCTCATTGATCACGACGTTATAAAGCGCAGGCTTAAAAATGTGGTCGACATCATTACCGACGACAGCATCACATATTTAACCAACTGGAAACTCTCGTTTAATTACTATAAGTTCCTGTTTGACTTAGTGAAGTAACATTCTAAAGCAAATTTTATGTTTCGCTCACCCCTTTGTAAAACTGAAAGTCTTTTCGTCGGATTTACGAAACGAACGACCTCGACTATCCGAAAATCTGAGCATTGGATACTCCTTTGCTCGTTTTGGAGTTAAACGTGGGTCTTAAGGGCAAGGGATTAAGGTGAAAAGTGTATTGGATAATCTGAGTAAATGTGACGTTTCGTTCTTAGTTACGTAAACAAATAATGGGAGCAAGGGATTGATGGAAGTGAATGAGTCCACGTCCTACACAAACTTGTGCAGTATCCGAACTACGAGCATTGTTGTATTGAGTACGTTTGGGATGTCGAACCATTGGGAAAATATTGATCTTTTATAGTTTATTCAATATCGAATACCTGAGTTGATACCTTCTCAGTTGGAAAATTGTAATGTAATGGAAACAACACTCGCATTTCGCGCTATTTCACGCTTTCATTTTCAGGTTTCTTTTATTTTCACTTCGCCGTTATGAATAGAATTTAATTTTTCCATTCAAAAAGTTTTTCTAACTACAACCAACTTTGAAGAAGGGATTCTAAATCGGGTAAGTAAGTAATGCCAATTTTAAATTTACTATGATGCTACAAAGCCCACTCTTACCTAATAAACTAGATTAGTACAAAAACCCTGTCCGAACCTGGAGGGTATTACTTGGTATCGTACTGCGTACACATACTCGTACGTAATCATTTAATGGATACGAGATAATTATTTTTCCCCAATGAAAATAATTAATTAAAAAGTAGCACTATTAAAAAGTACCACTATTAAAAAGTACCGCTTTTAAAAAGTACCACTATTAAAAAGTACCACTATTAAACAGTACCGCTTTTAAAAAGTACCACTATAAAAAGTACCACTATTAAAAAGTACCGCTTTTAAAAAGTACCACTATTAAAAAGTACCGCTTTTAAAAAGTACCACTATTAAAAAGTACCGCTTTTAAAAAGTACCACTATTAAAAAGTACCGCTTTTAAAAAGTACCACTATTAAAAAGTACCGCTCTTAAAAAGTACCGCTTTTAAAAAGTACCACTTTTAAAAAGTACCGCTTTTAAAAAGTACCGCTTTTAAAAAGTACCGTTTTTAAAAAGTACCACTTTTAAAAAGTACCGCTTTTAAAAAGTACCGTTTTTAAAAAGTACCACTTTTAAAAAAGTACCACTTTTAAAAAGTACCGCTTTTAAAAAGTACCACTTTTAAAAAGTATCGTTTTTAAAAAGTATCGTTTTTAAAAAGTACCGCTTTTAAAAAGTACCACTATTAAAAAGTACCACTATTAAAAAGTACCGCTTTTAAAAAGTACCACTTTTAAAAAGTACCGCTTTTAAAAAGTACCACTATTAAAAAGTACCGCTCTTAAAAGTACCACTTTTAAAAAGTACCGTTTTTAAAAAGTACCGCTTTTAAAAAGTACCGCTATTAAAAAGTACTGTTGGCAATAACTGGGTTGATAAATAAATTACTTGAACTTGAATAAAAAGTGCCTCACGTATATTATAGAAAAACTTTACATACATGAACAGAGGAAGTGACAAGACAAAAAAAGGTATAGCCAATACAGTTGGTACAAAATCAGTACTGGCAACATAATAAATATGGGTGCGTTCTCATATTCCAACACTCCCTCCTGAACGCAAACCCATTTTACTTATACAATACAAATGTTTTTCTAGCGTTACACCCTTTGTTAAATTATCAGCTACCATATTACAACCATTAATAAATAGAAATTTAACTTTACCCTTTAATATGTTTTCTGTAAGAAAGTGTAATCTAATATCTATGTGCTTAGTCTTAGGTTTATAACAATCTGTTGATGCTAGTCTTAATGCACTTTGATTATCACTATAAATAACTAACGCACTGTCCAGGCCTTGGCCCAGTTCTTCTTGTAGTTGACGAAGCCACAAGGCCTCCTGGGTCGCCGACGCCATCGCCATATACTCGGCCTCTGCTGTAGATAGGGCTACAGTCTGTTGCTTACAGGAACTCCAGGATATGCATGCATTTTGATAGATAAAACTGTAACCTGTGCATGATCTCCTGTCTAATGGGTCACTTGCCCAATCTGCATCGCAATACCCAGTTATTGCTTTAGAGTCTTCTTTGACATAACATAACTTGAGATCCTTGGTGCCCTGAAGGTATCTGATGATCCTTTTAACTCCAAGCCAGTGTTGAACCCCTGGATTATTACAGAACTGACTCAATTTATTCACTGCAAATGTGATGTCAGGTCGTGTTACCTGTGCCAGATATATAAGACAACCAACTGCTTGCCTGTATGGGAAATTGCTGTTTTCATTTTCAGGTTTCTTATCAAATTTTATATTTACCTCTATGGGAGTACGCACTGGTTTGCACTCAGACATGCCAAAGCGTTCTAAAATTAAATTGACATATTTCTCCTGGTCAATCATAATCACACCTGCCTCACGGTTTCTTTTAACGTTTATACCAATACATTGCTGAATCTCACCTAGGTCTTTCATATAGAACTCTAACATTAATTTTTCTTTGATTTCTATAACTGTATCTTTATCATTTGTAAAAATAAGAAAATCATCGACCCATACTATCATTTTAAACTTACTTACTGAATAATAAATACATGGGTCAATCTTAGACCTTTCTAATCCTATTTTAATTAAAGTATTGTTCAATTTTAGGTTCCATTGCCGGCTAGCTTGCTTAAGTCCATAGATTGATTTATGGAGGTGACATACCTGGGCATTTTCTTTGTAACATTCTGGCTGTGACATGTAAATATCTGTGTCAATGTCACCCTGAAGAAATGCACTTATTGCATCCATCTGAATCATTTCCAGGTCATACTTAGCAGCTAGAGCAAGCAAGAATCGAACTGAGGAATATCTGACCACGGGAGCATATACCTCATCATAGTCATTTCCTTTTCTTTGAGCACATCCTTTGATTACTAATCTTGCTTTAAATCGAACAATATCTCCTTTCTCATTTGTTTTACTTTTAAATACCCATTTACATGGTAAAGCTCTTTTATCTGTTGGTAAATCTACTAGTGACCAAGTTTTATTCTTTATCAAAGAGTCATACTCCTCCTGCATGGCCTTCTTCCATTGCTCAGCATGCGGAGATGAAAGAGCCTCATCAAGAGTCTGAGGGTCATTTAAGTCAAATATAGGACAAAAATAACTCACGTCCGGGTCATCCTCCTTTACATACCGTGCTGCTCTGCGTGGACGTAAATTTATATTACGTGCTGGAGTCGGAATTTCCACTGATCTCTCTGGTATATAGGATGGATCATCATCATCTCCAGACTGATAGTCATCACTGGAATTCTGGTCCAAGTTGTGTTGAATTTCTTCCTTACAGGGTTCTTCAGGTGACTGCATTCCAGGACTGTATTCCATACTACTGTCAGGTAAACAAGGTAAGTACACAGAATTATCAAATTTTTGTACACTTTCTAAAAATACAACATCTCTACTCTTGATGATTTTATTAGTGCCTGGATCTAGCAATCTGTATCCTTTGGTAGACTCACAATAACCAACGAAGATATATTTTCTAGATTTAGCATCCCATTTTTGGCGTTTTTCTTTAGGTATTTGAGCCATAACTTCAGAGCCAAAAATCTTTATATTAGATAAATCAGGTTTCTTACCGGACCACATTTCTATAGGTGTTTTACCATCAATTGACTTTGTAGGTGATCTATTCATTATGTAAGCCGCTGTTGCTAGGGCCTCTCCCCAATATAATTTTGACAAATGTGCATCAAGTAACATACATTTGGCCCTTTCTACCAATGTTCTGTTCATCCTCTCTGCAAGGCCATTCTGTTGGGGTGAGTATGGGGTACTAGTTTGGTGTTCAATCCCATGCCTACTTAAAAACCCATCAAATTCCTTGTTACAGTACTCTCTTCCATTGTCTGACCGAACAATTTTTATCTTAGTACCAAGTTCATTCTCTACTCTACTTTTAAAAGCTTTAAATACTTCCAGAATGCTCAATTTATCTTTCAAAAAATAAACATATACTTTTCTAGTGAAGTCATCAATAAAGGTAATAAAATACTAAATCCCAGAGATGTTTGCTCCATCGGTCCACATAAATCAGTGTGGATGAGCTGCAGTGGTTGTGATGCTCTCGAACCAATATTATTGAATGGCAGTCTGCTTTGTTTACCTTGGAGGTAGGTAGTACATCTGATTATACCTTTACTTTGTTCTTGAAATGGGCTGACTCCCTCTACACACTCTGGTAACTTGTTTACATCTGTGAAGTTCAGGTGTCCCATGCGCCTATGCCATAAGACAACATCATAAAAGTTATTTGAACATGTTAAGTTTGAAAAAACTTCTCTGTGAGTATTTAATTGGTACAAATTGTTGATTAGAATAGCTGAACACAGGAATTTATTGTTTTTGTCATAAATATCACATGATTTATCTCTAAAATTTACTTTACAGCCATTTTTCACCATTGCACTTACTGATAGGAGATTGGCAGCAAGTTTTGGAATGTATAAAACATCTTTTACCTGAATTTTAATTTGATCCTTACTATTTATATACAAATTAACCTTTCCCATATTCTCCACAGGTAGCGGTGTCTTACTGGCAACTGTTATGGTGGGTATCGGTGGACTTACCATATCATACATCCAGTCACATCTGTTAGTCATGTGCATGGAGGCACCAGAGTCCACATACCATTGGTCCGTATTCATAGTCATTGGTGAAGCTGAAAATGCTGCAACAAAACTTTTACTGGTGTCTGCTTTCTCTTCATTTTTCTTCTTTGTGACACGACAATTCTTGGCAAAATGTCCATGTTTATTGCAATTATAACATCGGGGCCCTTTATTGTTTTGGACCTTAGCAGTATTCCTTTGACTGGCTACTTTCCTAGTGAAGAACGCTGTGCTTTCTGAGCATTGAACTTCCTGCAGGAGCTTCGTTTTAATGGAATCTGCGCTAATCTTTATCCCTGAACTCTCCAGACCCATTATCATTGGCTTATATGTTTCAGGTAAGCCAGCTAGCATGAGTGTACCGAGCCACTCATCATCAATCTCAAACTTTATATTCCTGAGTTTGTGAGCAGTTGACATGATCTTGTTCACATAGTCGTCTACGGTTCGTGAGCTGTCCAATGTAGTTGTGATGAGATCTCTTAACAAGGCTACTCTTCTGTAGAACCCGCTGTCATCAAAAGCTTGTTGTAAACTGTCCCAGACTTCTTTACATGTATTTGCACTCTGTACATGCACGTAGTTGACAGGATCTAGTAGGAGTATCAGCTTAGACTTTGCCTTTACTTCTTTCTTTTCATCCTTGTTGGTTCCATCGACACAGTCCCATAGATCTTCTAGTTTAAAATAAGCCTCCACGGCGAATTTCCAACTCGCATAATTGTCTCGTCCTACGAGCCTGTCTATGTGAAAGGGATTGTGGCTAGTATTGGACATCTTTTTCATGTATTAACAGAGTTTTCAATAATGACGCTAACTTCGAGGGTAGAGCGGTACTTAACCTCTTAGAACACGCCGGCCGGTTTTTCTTTTTATAAGTTCACGGAGTTTTTCGACTGTCAGTAACTAATTTCAACTAACCACGCTCTGCTACCATGTTGGCAATAACTGGGTTGATAAATAAATTACTTGAACTTGAATAAAAAATGCCTCACGTATATTATAGAAAAACTTTACATACATGAACAGAGGAAGTGACAAGACAAAAAAAGGTATAGCCAATACAGTTGGTACAAAATCAGTACTGGCAACATAATAAATATGGGTGCGTTCTCATATTCCAACAAGTACCACTTTTAAAATGTACCACTTTTAAAAAGTACCACTATTAAAAAGTACCGCTCTTAAAAGTACCGCTTTTAAAACGTACCGTTTTTAAAAAGTACCGCTTTTAAAAAGTACCGTTTTTAAAAAGTACCGCTTTTAAAAAGTACCACTATTAAAAAGTACCGCTTTTAAAAATTACCACTTTTAAAAATTACCACTATTAAAAAGTACCGCTCTTAAAAGTACCGCTTTTAAAAAGTATCGTTTTTAAAAAGTACCACTATTAAAAAGTACCACTTTTAAAAATTACCACTTTTAAAAAGTACCACTATTAAAAAGTACCGCTTTTAAAAAGTACCGCTTTTAAAAAGTACCGCTTTTAAAAAGTACCATTTTAAAAAAGTACCGCTCTTAAAAAGTACCGCTTTTAAAAAGTACCGCTTTTAAAAAGTACCGCTTTTAAAAAGTACCGCTCTTAAAAGTACCGCTTTTAAAAAGTACCGTTTTTAAAACGTACCGCTTTTAAAAAGAACCACTATTAAAAAGTACCGCTTTTAAAAAGTACCATTTTTAAAAAGTACCGCTCTTAAAAAGTACCGCTTTTAAAAAGTACCACTATTAAAAAGAACCACTATTAAAAAGCACCGCTTTTAAAATTACCACTTAAAAAGTTCCACTATTAAAAAGTACCGCTCTTAAAAGTACCGCTTTTAAAAAGTACCGTTTTTAAAAAGTACCGCTTTTAAAAAGTACCACTATTAAAAAGTACCGCTTTTAAAAAGTACCGCTTTTAAAAAGTACCACTTTTAAAAAGTACCGCTCAAAGTACCGCTTTTAAAAAGTACCGCTTTTAAAAAGTACCGCTCTTAAAAGTACCGCTTTTAAAAAGTACAGTTTTTAAAAAGTACCGCTTTTAAAAAGTACCGTTTTTAAAAAGTACCACTATTAAAAAGTACCGCTTTTAAAAATCACCGCTTTTAAAAAGTACCACTTTTAAAAAGTACCGCTCTTAAGAAGTACCACTTTTAAAAAGTACCGCTCAAAGTACCGCTTTTAAAAAGTACCGCTTTTAAAAAGTACCGCTTTTAAAAAGTACCGCTTTTAAAAAGTACCGCTTTTAAAAAGTACCGCTTTTAAAAAGTACCACTTTTAAAAAGTACCGCTCTTAAAAGTACCGCTTTTAAAAAGTACCATTTTAAAAAGTACCGCTTTTAAAAAGTACCATTTTAAAAAGTACCGCTTTTAAAAAGTACCACTATTAAAAAGTACCGCTTTTAAAAAGTACCGTTTTTAAAAAGTACCGCTTTTAAAAAGTACCGTTTTTAAAAAGTACCACTATTAAAAAGTACCGCTTTTAAAAATCACCGCTTTTAAAAAGTACCACTTTTAAAAAGTACCGCTCTTAAGAAGTACCACTTTTAAAAAGTACCGCTCAAAGTACCGCTTTTAAAAAGTACCGCTTTTAAAAAGTACCGCTTTTAAAAAGTACCGCTCTTAAAAGTACCGCTTTTAAAAAGTACCGTTTTTAAAAAGTACCGCTTTTAAAAAGTACCGTTTTTAAAAAGTACCACTTTTAAAAAGTACCGCTTTTAAAAATTACCGCTTTTAAAAAGTACCACTTTTAAAAAGTACCGCTCTTAAAAGTACCGCTTTTAAAAAGTACCATTTTAAAAAGTACCGCTTTTAAAAAGTACCATTTTAAAAAGTACCGCTTTTAAAAAGTACCACTATTAAAAAGTACCGCTTCTAAAAAGTACCACTTTTAAAAAGTACCGCTCTTAAAAGTACCGCTTTTAAAAAGTATCGTTTTTAAAAAGTACCGCTTTTAAAAAGTACCACTATTAAAAAGTACCGCTTTTAAAAAGTACCACTATTAAAAAGTACCGCTTTTAAAAAGTACCACTTTTAAAAATACCGCTCTTAAAAGTACCGCTTTTAAAAAGTACCATTTTAAAAAGTACCGCTTTTAAAAAGTACCACTATTAAAAAGTACCGCTTTTAAAAAGTACCACTATTAAAAAGTACCGCTTTTAAAAATTACCACTTTTAAAAAGTACCGCTCTTAAAAGTACCGCTTTTAAAAAGTACCACTTTTAAAAAGTACCACTATTAAAAAGTACCGCTTTTAAAAAGTACCGCTCTTAAAAGTACCGCTTTTAAAAACCACCGCTTTTAAAAAGTACCACTTTTAAAAAGTACCGTTTTTAAAAAGTACCGCTTTTAAAAAGTACCGTTTTTAAAAAGTACCGCTTTTAAAAAGTACCACTATTAAAAAGTACCGCTTTTAAAAAGTACCGCTCTTAAAAGTACCGCTTTTAAAAACCACCGCTTTTAAAAAGTACCGTTTTTAAAAAGTACCGCTTTTAAAAAGTACCGTTTTTAAAAAGTACCGCTTTTTAAAAGTACTACTATTAAAAAGTACCGCTTTTAAAAAGTACCACTTTTAAAAAGTACCGCTCTTAAAAGTACCGCTTTTAAAAAGTACCGTTTTAAAAAGTACCGCTTTTAAAAAGTACCACTATTAAAAAGTACCGCTTTTAAAAAGTACCACTATTAAAAAGTACCGCTTATAAAAATTATCACTTAAAAAGTACCACTATTGAAAAGTACCGCTCTTAAAAGTACCGCTTTTAAAAAGTACCGTTTTTAAAAAGTACCGCTTTTAAAAAGTACCACTTTTAAAAAGTACCACTATTAAAAAGTACCGCTCTTAAAAGTACCGCTTTTAAAAACCACCGCTTTTAAAAAGTACCACTTTTAAAAAGTACCGTTTTTTTAAAAGTACCGCTTTTAAAAATTACCGCTTTTAAAAAGTACCACTTTTAAAAAGTACCGCTCTTAAAAAGTACCGCTTTTAAAAAGTACCGTTTTTAAAAAGTACCGCTTTTAAAAAGTACCACTTTTAAAAAGTACCACTATTAAAAAGTACCGCTTTTAAAAAGTACCACTATTAAAAAGTACCGCTTTTAAAAAGTACCACTATTTTTCAATGACGTTAATGAAGTGACATGAAAAAAAGGTGTGTACGCGATTCACACACGATAGAAGTGAAACTTTAGTAAATCGACAAAAAGTAAGCTACCTGTGAAGCCCCATGGCAAATTCCGGGTTGTCAAATTAAACCCCGAGGACAACCCGGGTTGACTGCCGGTTATTTTTTTTTTTTATTCTCTTTAATTTTTTTTTTTTTGGTCCGACTCACCGGTGAGTTTCGGGGCTTCACAGGTTAAAGTCTTTTCGGTTCGTGGCAGGGTGCGCGCACGTTGTTTGCAGTGTTCTCTTGACACAATAATGCAGGTGAGCGCACCTCTGAGGCGACTTACCCGTAATTTTAATAATAATTTCAATCATATTGATATATTTGCTATCACTGCTCGTAAAAAAAAGAAAAAAAAAGTCAAAAACAATGTTCTAGAATCACTAATATATTAATTGTCAAGTATTTTTCCTATTTTTTTTCTTATGTTCCACTAATGTTTTTGTACTCAACCTAAAAGCAGCTTAAAACAATGTGTTATTCTGAACTGTTGTAGTTTGTTAGTTTTATGTAAGTTTAAATCGCATACAATACAAAGATTTTATATTAGTATTCTGTGGAAAATGTTGTTGGTTACACATTAGATCACATTTTATTGTATTGTTTTGTGTAATTTGCAATGTGTCACTGTTTGTTTTCCCTAATAAATAAAATAAAATAAAAAAGCATATAAGTACACAAATGTTATATCCCTATTCCAAGTACTTGGCAAGATACACTTAAAATACAAACAGCCTTTTTATCAATGTGCCCCCTGAACACTTGCACGAACGACATAAGCGTAGAGATCCCGAAAAAAGGTTCCTAGAGAGGATCCTATCAGAAATTATACACGAGATCCTTCTTGTTTAGATTACCGACATCTACAGGGCAAAGCGGCATACGACCACAGCCATCTTATGCGTAACGTTGAAATCGGTCCGGTTCTTTATAGCGACTGGATTCATGGAGGTCGGGATGACCTGATGCGCCATCGATCCGTTCTGAACAATCAAACTAACCTTTCATCACCTCCATCAGCTTCTCCTTGTTCCTGGTTATAGCTGATTTGTATACTTCAGACAGTTCATGCATCATCGCCCATCTGCCACCTGCGCATATGTGAAAATATTGGAGCATGATAATATCCATAAAACATTGCGGATATTCTGTTCATGCGCCGTAAAATATGTAAATGCCCTTTTACTTTTTTTTGTGGTCGGTAATCGTCCAATGATATCTCCCGCTCTGGGTGGAACGGGAGAGCGTGTCAGACTCTTACTGACTAAAACCCACCCCTGTTCCTTCCCTGCCTGAATGCCCAGAGGAGCGGTAACTCTGTTACGATGTTATCCGCTACCCCTAGGCATTCAGGCACCGGCCATGATGGCCTCCATCAGTGGTGGCTGACAAATTCTCTTGGAGTCGTCGTTCTATGATACGTCGACTCACGGGCCTGGTGCTGCGACGTCCGATGCCCCAGGCGTCTCCTGGGGCGGCTGCTGCTGAAGGCGTGTGGGCGACTCTGTTGTTGAGCCTCCCTCACCCGTTCCGCCTCCTCCTTCGAGAGCATTACTACTTCGCAGAAGGAGGAGACTGCTTCCCATTCCCTCTCGCTCCATACCATGGTCTGGACCAGGGCCGGGCGCGAGAGGTCGCTGCCGCTGATCGCGTCCACGAGGACACGGCGTGATTCCGCCCAAGCGGGGCAAATCACCACCGTATGCTCCACTGTGTCCTCTGCACAGGAACCTCGCGAAACTTCCATGTCCGGTGAGGACCTGCGTCAGGCGGAAGGTGAGGACGCCGTGACGCCTCTCCAGCCACTCCTCAAAGAGCCCCTCTTTGAGAAGTGGCGACTACCGCCGCAATGGTGGCGTGCCCAGCGCTGGGTTGCGACAGTCGCTGTCTCCATGTCGCCATGAGATCCTGCCAGAGCTCCGTCCGCCGAGCGGTGAGGTGTCGCGGCAGCGGAGTTTCGCCCCGGCGTTTGTCCTCCTCGTGCCACTCCTATAGCAGTGCAAGGACCTTGGCCTCCAGATCCCATGGCGATGTAAATATCCTGAACGGAATGGCCTGATGAATGAATAGAATTTATTACCGAATGTTATTCCGTTTTGCCACCTTATGTACCTATAGTCTACTTTATTGAGGTACCTACTCTATGTCCAGCCCGGGAGGGAAACCGGAAGAAGAGAAAATATTAATATTCCCAATTTCCCATGGTCCCCATTGGGTTAAGCTGGGCTCTGTCAATTATAAAATAACTTCTCCCGCTCTGGGTGGAGCGGAAGGGCGTGTCAGACTCTTACTGACTAAAACCAGGCATGTTCCTTCAGTTGCCTGTGCCAGGGCCGCGCTGACACTTTTAAACACACACGCGACCCTGGCAGATCCACCTTGGGTTAGGCTGGACTCTCGGACATACTCCTACCTATGTAGGTACTAACCTTTCTGCGTATTCACCTTTGCGAGGTTTTTTGGAGTGGATAAACGGAATAACAGAAATACCGGGTGTAAGGGAAACGCTTCCGAAGCCAGAACGTAGATTATATAGACCTGAATGCAAACGGATTCCAGTAACCTTTCGCTCTACGTCAGGGTAGCGTGGACGCGCGCGCCCTTTGAACTCGTGTTAATGCGCGATCGTCAGCTGATATTTTACGAATACATTGTATGCTGAAGTTGTAAAGAAAGAAAGTGTCTTTAATAGCAAATAACGGTTTAATGTAACTGTTATCACAGCATAGTGAATGCATAATGCTAAAAATTGGTAATTTTTTTTCTAGATTTTTTGATGGTATCCTAATAAGAATCACTAGCCTTTTCACCTGTCTCCGTTTTCGGAAGCGTTTGCCTTACGCCCTGTATTGCATAACAATGTTGTAACAATTTTTTTTTACTGGAAACATATTATTCACCCAACACTAGGTAGGTATGTTGCCTTGCGGCATCAAAATGGTTTAAAACTGAAAATAAAACGTCTTATCGGCTAGCAGTTTTGTTAACCATGAATTTAATTGTTGGTTGAACTGCAGTGCACCTCTGAAAAACAAATACTTACGGAAGAAATTTGCCAATTTTGCTACGTTTACGACTGTGGTCATTATGATTTTTGTATGGCTAACGAAAAAGTACGTTTTTTCTTCGTTAGGCGTCTTTCGAAATGCCTATTCAGGTCTTTTACGTTTTTCTGCACTCAAAGTTGTATGACTTTCGACTTTTGTACAATTTTGTAATTATGTAACTGTCAAAAACACAGGGAAGGCTAAGAGCAAAGAGTATAATAATAATACGGGCTAAGAGTATATAATTCCGGTACATCCATGTGAGGTAGATCCACGAAGGTACATTTATGCCGATATTTTTTTAAATTAAATATTTCACCTAATACGAACTCTTTGTCACGTACCTTTTTTTTTTGTTTTCGGGGGGAAACCTTCAAAAGGCGCCTAAACCTTTGGGAAACAGTACATTGAAGGGGTCCCGTTACCTCTTAAAAGACCACTCCGGAACCCCCTCTGTGCAACGCCTCTTAGAGCACATCCCTGGGGAGATTGTAAAGGGAGTTCCCCCGAGCTTCACTGTGCACAACAGCACGTGATCACTGTGCCACCGTCTTTCCTGAAATCACCAGTGGGTGAACGGAGTCCCCACTCTGAACGCCCGTGACCCCAGAGTCCCGCCTACCTTAAATAGAGCAGGTGGGGTTTCGGCATTTTAGGTGACAAGGCGGTTACCTCCCCGACGCCTCCTTTTCCGAGCGGGATCGGCCCTCTCACGATCCCGCTCGGCGGCATCCTTCTGGATCATCACGGTCTCATAGAAGGAAGCCAATTCCCTCCATTTTTTCTGTCTCTGTCAGCATAACTCTGACTACTGCTGGCAGAGACAGATCTCGCCAGATCCTAGCGACCAAGACCTGCCGCTCAGAAGCCCACGCAGGGCACTCTTCAAGCGTGTGCTGTGCAGTGTCAAGGTCGCTTCCACAATGGTGGCAATTTGCCGCGGCCTCACGCCCAATCCTGTTAAGGTACTCACCGAAGCAACCATGCCCAGTCAGTACCTGAGTGAGTCTGTAGGAGATGCGCTCCCCTCTTTTCAGCCAGGCTTCGAAGTGCGGAAGGACGGTCTTCGACAACGCGCTTGTGCGAGAACTGCAGCTGCTGTAGCCACTCGCGCCATCGCTCGAGCGCGTGTCGCCGTTCCAGCCGCCTGAGCCATACAATAGCTATTCCTGGCACGCTATCGCCGCATTGGCGCATGGCACGAATACGGTTATAAACCTTCGCGTCCATATCTGCCAGGATGTCCAGCGGCGGAAAGCATGCCAGGAGAGTTGCCGCCTCAAAAGATACTGTTCGGTATCCACGTGCGATACGAATGGCCATTTTTCGCTGCAGGCTGTTGACTTTAGTCCTACAGCGTTAGACGCTTGACAGTCTGTTTGACCAAACAAGCGCCCCGTAAAGAACCATTGATCGCACGACGCCCGCGTAAAGGTGGCGAACTTCTGCCCTTGGTCCCCCTAGATTGGGCAGCAGTCTATGCAAAGCACCCACTGCCCCACCAATTCGGGAAACCAAGCGCTCGAAATGCTCTTCGAAGCCCCACCGGCCGTCCAGCGTTAGGCCAAGATACTTAATGTATCGGCCCACCTGGACTTGCTCATCTCCAACCGTCACTGACGAGCTGGGTGGTTCTCTGCTCCTTGGCAGCTTATGGAACCACAGCGCCTCAGTTTTATGAGGCGCTATCTCTAAACCCAGCTCGTGGATCGACGCCACGACTCTTGCCACTCCGAGCTCGGAAAGCTGGATGGTCTCGTCGAAGGTGTCCCCGCCGGCCAACACCAAAGTGTCATCTGCGTAGAAAACGATATTAACGCCAGCGGGGAGATCGACACGCAGGGCCGCATCGTATGCGAGATTCCACAAGGAAAGATGCTAAAACTGACCCGTGCGGAACCCCACACGTAATCTCCCTCCGATGAATGCTACCATCCCGACCCACATAGCGAATGTGCCTATCGCATAGGTAAGCCCCGATGATGCACTTAAGGTAAGGGGGCACTCTGTGATATACTAGTGCCGCCCTAATCCCATCCCAGGGGAGAGTTAAAGGCGTTAACGATGTCCAAACTTACCGCCAACGCTACGCCACCCCGGGACACTACCTGCTCCGAGCGAGCGGACGCGTAGAATCGCGTCCACTGTTGAATGCTGCCGTCGGAAGCCATACTGGCTATCAGCAAGGTCGGGACCACGCGATAGGTGCTCGGCGAGCCGTTCGGCAATTATTCTTTCGAATAGCTTGGAAACCTCGTCGAGCAGGCAAATGGGACAGTATGCAGAGGGAGACTCCGCGGTTCTGCCAGCCTTCCTCAACAAGACCAATCCAGCCTCCTTCCAGTCAGAGGGGAACACGCCCGCACAGAAGCAGCTGTTGAACAACCGTCTTAGGCAGTCCCCTTCGGGGCTACAGTTAAAACCCACGCTCGGCCAGGGATACCATCAGGGCCTGGCGTGGTATTGCGAGCTCCCATACGTCTGACGGCTCGTTCCAGCTCGCTTTCGGTAACCCCAATCTCGTCAGACCAGTCTGAAACAGCCAAGAGCGAAGAAGGACTGCCCCTAACTACTGGAAAAAGCATTGTTATAACTCTTTCCAGCAGCCCTGGATCCATGGTATCCGTGATGGGAAGAGCCCATGGATGTAATTTGGCCATTACTAACTTGTATGGTCTCCGCCATGGATCCCTGTTAAGCCCCTCGAGACGCTCTCTACAGGACCTTGCGTGCTGGAGCGCCATAGTCGCCACCTAGTACGCTCTGTAGGCTGTGGCTAACTGCTCTGCCGTGGCTCTTGGTTCTCTTCTGCGCCGGGGGCGTTGAAATTGGCGTCGGGACCTAAGACAGTAAATACGCAACTGCGCGATGTCCTCCGCCCACCAGTACACCGCACCCGGACGCTGCCCGCACCTGACTCGGGGCATGGAAGCGTCACAGATCGACGTCATCTTGTCCCGAAACCAAGCAGCCTCTTCCTCTGGATCGGGTGAAAACGAACCTCTTCCGGCCACGCCGCAACGCTGGCAGCTGCAATGAGCATGTCTCGATTGAGCCGCTTGAGGGCCCATCGTCGCGCCTTAGGGCTGGAAACTAGACGGCTCGAGCTGTCGGAAGGACGCAGTGTCACATCGAAAACGATGTGGCGATGGTCAGAAAGTGTGACCATCTCCACCGCTACCCTCCATTCCGACACGATGCGGGCTGCAGAAGAAGTCGCCCATGAGAGGTCCACAATTGACTCTCCCTGCCACCGAACGCAAGTGGACACGGACCCCCGATTTAAGAGTTGGAGGTCAAGTGTTGCAGCCCACTGTTGTACCACGTGTCCCCTCGGCGTATTCCGGGTGTTCCTCCAAGCTCTGGAGTGAGCGTTAAAGTCACCCAGGACGAGCAACGGACGGGGTGAGCATTTATGTCGAATACTGTTTGCAATCCCGTCCAAATATTCCTCGAATCCGCTGAGCGAAATATTAGGAGACACGTAGCAGCCCACTACGGCCAGAGATCCCCATTCCACAGCAACAAATCCTTGCCCCCTGTCTAGTAGGGAGCAGTGAAGCCGACCGCTTGCACTAGCCCAGTAAACGGCAACAGAGTCCTCGGTGTCTCGGAACCAGCGAGGATGGTCCCGAAGCCGGCGCGCGTGCGTCTCGCAAACATCGGCTACCCGCGACCCTCACCAGGTCATCGGTCCACCTTGTGAGAGGTCTTCCAAAGCTGCGTCTTCCATGTACGCGTAATTACACGTCGCCACTCCAGAACTTTTCGGCCCCATCGACCATCTGTTCTGCGAGCAATGTGTCTTGTCCACTGCCACTTCAGTTTGGCAATTCTGCGGGCTATGCCGGTAACCTTAGTTCTCTTGTGGATATCATCATTCCTGATTCGATCATGTAAGGAAATTCCGAGTATTGACCTCTCCATTGCCCTTTGGGTGAATTTAAGCCTTCTGATGAGGCCCATTGTAATCGACCACGTTTCGGTTCCATATGTGATCACTGGCAACACGCACTGGTAGATTTTCGTCTTGAGACACTGTGGTATGTGAAACGAGAAGATACCACGCAACTTCCCAAGTGGGTGCTACACGGGTTTTTACCATGGCCTTGGATTTGTCCATGTTCATTATAAGACCCACTCTTTTGGAAACTCCACTGAGGTCATCGAGCATTGTACTGAGGTCCTCCATAGTCTCAGCCATGACGACTTTATCGTCGGCGAATCAAAGAAGAGTGATGTACTCGCCATTGACATTAATGCCTAGCCCTCTCCAGTCACTTCTATGATGAGGACATGAAATACAATCATGGTGAATCCACTTTTAAGGCGGAGTGTCTTAAACGTTGATTAACCATGATTGTATTGTTATTGCTGCTATAAATGTATTATTTATTTTGTTTATTATTTATTACTAGCTGACCCGGAAAACGATGTTCTGCGATTAAAAAATGGTGGGTACCGTAGGAGGGTGAAAAATATGACCTATTCTCATACCTACCAAATATACAAAAAAAAAAAGTTAAAATCGGTCGAGCCGTTTCGGAGGAGTGCAACCACAAACACTGTGACACGACATTTTTATATATAAGAAGATTGTACTTATTAATGTGGCCAGCTATTGGGTCCTAATCCTAAGCATTCAGTAAAAATAGCAAACCATCGATTCGAATTTGATCCTTATTAGCAGCACTATCGAATGGAGGAATAATAGTGTTTCTTTTCCTAAATTTCTAATAATAATCTAATCTGAGGTTTGATCCTCAACGGGCTAGGCATTTTGATTTTTCAAACATCATTTCTTTATAATTAATTTACATTAAGGCAAGAGCCGCCGAGATTATTTTGAGTATTTTGTGCTAATACCTCATAGTTTATTTTGAATTAAAACGATATGAACAAGACCCGCCAAGCCCCTCATTAGCAGACACAATTAAAAACCTATTGTTATAATATAATAAAGTAAATAATGTAAATAATTAATAATAAAGTAATAATAAATAAATAAAGTAATAAAGTACCAAAAACAGCCGTTTCTGACACTGTTGCTTACTACTTTGGATACGAAACACTTTGAGTCCTGTTTTAACAACGTAAAAATACCTTATCCTATTTATAACAAACGCAACATAGGATTCTTTAATCTTTATTTTCTATGCCAAGATACGAATTTTTATTCAATGAGGGCGCCACTTACGGAGAGGTAGACCCTTAAGGAGACGCGAGGGGCCTGACGGATTAAAATCATTGTACAAAGGCGGACTTAATGTTTCGGATTTTGCCATCCACCCCTAAAATTCAAATTCAAAAATTGGTTCGTTGCCACTAGTACCTACCATTAACAGTTCCATGATGGAACTACTGATGTTTATTTTTTAATCACTGGTTTCATTCTAAATGAATCTGAAAATATTGGAACTAATGTTGAATTTTCTTATCACTACTTGTTCCACGATATTATTTTAGGCACTTGTGAAATTTTTTAAGGGTGTAAAACACGAGGTAGAAACAATTGTGAAATTTTTAAGGGTGTAAAAACACTAGAGGTAAAAACACTTGTAAAATTTTATATGGGTGTAAAAACACTAGAGATAAAACACTTCTGAAATTTTTTAAGGGTGTAAAAACAGTAGAGGTAAAAACACTTGTGAAAATTTTTAAAGGTGTAAAAACACAGGAAAAAACACTTGTGAAATTTTTTAAGTGTGTAAAAACACTGGAGGTAAAAACACTTACTTTTTTATAATAATATTCAATAACATCTTTAGGATTATATTCAATAAAATATTATTTTTTTCTACCTTATCTTTGTTTTATAATAGGTATGTATAGTGATCGAATAGAATCAGCAAACATTTTTTTTTTGCGAATGAATTACTTTACATGTTTACACCTCCATGGTTTACATGGTGATACTTGATGAGACAGCCAGTGACATCTATCGGTCGTTAATTGTAATATGATTTGTTTTTTCTTTATCGAGAGGTAGTTAGAAAAACTTAAGGATATGTGTGCAAGTCCTAAGCCCTTTATAATATTTTACCTTTTGTCTACGCTTTCGATGGACTGAATTTATACTTTTGTATTTAGAATCAAGAACCAGCGCCTTTTAATTTCTATAGTTAATATTTGGTCCCATCTACGGAACAATAGTAGAAACACGTTCTAAACGTGCAAAAGTGGACACGCTGTGTGCAGGATAGGCCCTGCCCGCGCAGCAGAGCGCGGACCTGTCCCCTCACGCCGCGGTTCCGGTGCCTTCTCGCCCGGCCAGTGCCCGCCTCTATTGTGGTGCGTCAGCTGGCGGCACAGGCACAGCACCACCTGGCTGACTTGGAGAACCAAGCTCTAGGGCGGGAGTGACAGGTCGCTGAGCTCCAATTACAAGCTGAGCTCGCCGCATAGAGGCGGACGCGAGCCAGCAACCACGGCCTGCGTAGCCGTGCTAGTTTTCAAGATTTGGTAAAAATGTAGTGCATAATTCCGATGAGCGAGTGTTTTGAAGTGCAAACCCACATTTCAGGTACGACCCAGTGTGGGACAACGGGCAACTTGGGTGCCGTCTCCTGCACACAGCACGTCCACTTTTGCATGTTTAGAACGTGTTCCTACCATTGTTCCGTAGATAGGACCAAAATAACAATAATTATAGAAATCCAAAGGCGCTGGTTCTTGGTAGTAAAAACAAAAGTATAATTCAGTTCATTAAAATCATAACTAATAGCTAGCGAAAGCATAGACAAAAGGTATAAAAAGGTAAAATATCATAAAGGGCTTAGTGTAGACCACAGATGACTATAATAGTAGCAAGCTATAGACTTGCACACATATCTTTAAGTTTTTTTATCTACCTCTCGATAAGGAGAAAACAAATCGATATTACAATAAACGACCGATAGATGTCACTGGCTGTCTCATCAAGTATCACCATGTAAACATGTAAAGTAATTCATTCGCAAAGAATAAATGTTGGCTGATTCTATTCGATCACTATTACCTATTATAAAACAAATTTAAGGTAAAAAAAATATTTGTTGATTTTATTGAATGTAATTATTATAAAAACGGAGTATTTTTACCTCTAGTATGTTACACCCAAAAAAATTCACAAGTGCCTAAAATAATACTGTAGCACTAGTGATAACAAAATTCAACATTAGTTCCATTATTTTCAGATTCTTTTAAAATGGAACTAGTCATTAAATTAGATATTTTACGAATACATTGTATGCTGAAGTTGTAAAGAAAGAAAGTGTCTTTAATAGCAAATAACGGTTTAATGTAACTGTTATCACAGCATAGTGAATGCATAATGCTAAAAATTGGTAATTTTTTTTCTAGATTTTTTGATGGTATCCTAATAAGAATCACTAGCCTTTTCACCTGTCTCCGTTTTCGGAAGCGTTTGCCTTACGCCCTGTATTGCATAACAATGTTGTAACAATTTTTTTTTACTGGAAACATATTATTCACCCAACACTAGGTAGGTATGTTGCCTTGCGGCATCAAAATGGTTTAAAACTGAAAATAAAACGTCTTATCGGCTAGCAGTTTTGTTAACCATGAATTTAATTGTTGGTTGAACTGCAGTGCACCTCTGAAAAACAAATACTTACGGAAGAAATTTGCCAATTTTGCTACGTTTACGACTGTGGTCATTATGATTTTTGTATGGCTAACGAAAAAGTACGTTTTTTCTTCGTTAGGCGTCTTTCGAAATGCCTATTCAGGTCTTTTACGTTTTTCTGCACTCAAAGTTGTATGACTTTCGACTTTTGTACAATTTTGTAATTATGTAACTGTCAAAAACACAGGGAAGGCTAAGAGCAAAGAGTATAATAATAATACGGGCTAAGAGTATATAATTCCGGTACATCCATGTGAGGTAGATCCACGAAGGTACATTTATGCCGATATTTTTTTAAATTAAATATTTCACCTAATACGAACTCTTTGTCACGTACCTTTTTTTTTTGTTTTCGGGGGGAAACCTTCAAAAGGCGCCTAAACCTTTGGGAAACAGTACATTGAAGGGGTCCCGTTACCTCTTAAAAGACCACTCCGGAACCCCCTCTGTGCAACGCCTCTTAGAGCACATCCCTGGGGAGATTGTAAAGGGAGTTCCCCCGAGCTTCACTGTGCACAACAGCACGTGATCACTGTGCCACCGTCTTTCCTGAAATCACCAGTGGGTGAACGGAGTCCCCACTCTGAACGCCCGTGACCCCAGAGTCCCGCCTACCTTAAATAGAGCAGGTGGGGTTTCGGCATTTTAGGTGACAAGGCGGTTACCTCCCCGACGCCTCCTTTTCCGAGCGGGATCGGCCCTCTCACGATCCCGCTCGGCGGCATCCTTCTGGATCATCACGGTCTCATAGAAGGAAGCCAATTCCCTCCATTTTTTCTGTCTCTGTCAGCATAACTCTGACTACTGCTGGCAGAGACAGATCTCGCCAGATCCTAGCGACCAAGACCTGCCGCTCAGAAGCCCACGCAGGGCACTCTTCAAGCGTGTGCTGTGCAGTGTCAAGGTCGCTTCCACAATGGTGGCAATTTGCCGCGGCCTCACGCCCAATCCTGTTAAGGTACTCACCGAAGCAACCATGCCCAGTCAGTACCTGAGTGAGTCTGTAGGAGATGCGCTCCCCTCTTTTCAGCCAGGCTTCGAAGTGCGGAAGGACGGTCTTCGACAACGCGCTTGTGCGAGAACTGCAGCTGCTGTAGCCACTCGCGCCATCGCTCGAGCGCGTGTCGCCGTTCCAGCCGCCTGAGCCATACAATAGCTATTCCTGGCACGCTATCGCCGCATTGGCGCATGGCACGAATACGGTTATAAACCTTCGCGTCCATATCTGCCAGGATGTCCAGCGGCGGAAAGCATGCCAGGAGAGTTGCCGCCTCAAAAGATACTGTTCGGTATCCACGTGCGATACGAATGGCCATTTTTCGCTGCAGGCTGTTGACTTTAGTCCTACAGCGTTAGACGCTTGACAGTCTGTTTGACCAAACAAGCGCCCCGTAAAGAACCATTGATCGCACGACGCCCGCGTAAAGGTGGCGAACTTCTGCCCTTGGTCCCCCTAGATTGGGCAGCAGTCTATGCAAAGCACCCACTGCCCCACCAATTCGGGAAACCAAGCGCTCGAAATGCTCTTCGAAGCCCCACCGGCCGTCCAGCGTTAGGCCAAGATACTTAATGTATCGGCCCACCTGGACTTGCTCATCTCCAACCGTCACTGACGAGCTGGGTGGTTCTCTGCTCCTTGGCAGCTTATGGAACCACAGCGCCTCAGTTTTATGAGGCGCTATCTCTAAACCCAGCTCGTGGATCGACGCCACGACTCTTGCCACTCCGAGCTCGGAAAGCTGGATGGTCTCGTCGAAGGTGTCCCCGCCGGCCAACACCAAAGTGTCATCTGCGTAGAAAACGATATTAACGCCAGCGGGGAGATCGACACGCAGGGCCGCATCGTATGCGAGATTCCACAAGGAAAGATGCTAAAACTGACCCGTGCGGAACCCCACACGTAATCTCCCTCCGATGAATGCTACCATCCCGACCCACATAGCGAATGTGCCTATCGCATAGGTAAGCCCCGATGATGCACTTAAGGTAAGGGGGCACTCTGTGATATACTAGTGCCGCCCTAATCCCATCCCAGGGGAGAGTTAAAGGCGTTAACGATGTCCAAACTTACCGCCAACGCTACGCCACCCCGGGACACTACCTGCTCCGAGCGAGCGGACGCGTAGAATCGCGTCCACTGTTGAATGCTGCCGTCGGAAGCCATACTGGCTATCAGCAAGGTCGGGACCACGCGATAGGTGCTCGGCGAGCCGTTCGGCAATTATTCTTTCGAATAGCTTGGAAACCTCGTCGAGCAGGCAAATGGGACAGTATGCAGAGGGAGACTCCGCGGTTCTGCCAGCCTTCCTCAACAAGACCAATCCAGCCTCCTTCCAGTCAGAGGGGAACACGCCCGCACAGAAGCAGCTGTTGAACAACCGTCTTAGGCAGTCCCCTTCGGGGCTACAGTTAAAACCCACGCTCGGCCAGGGATACCATCAGGGCCTGGCGTGGTATTGCGAGCTCCCATACGTCTGACGGCTCGTTCCAGCTCGCTTTCGGTAACCCCAATCTCGTCAGACCAGTCTGAAACAGCCAAGAGCGAAGAAGGACTGCCCCTAACTACTGGAAAAAGCATTGTTATAACTCTTTCCAGCAGCCCTGGATCCATGGTATCCGTGATGGGAAGAGCCCATGGATGTAATTTGGCCATTACTAACTTGTATGGTCTCCGCCATGGATCCCTGTTAAGCCCCTCGAGACGCTCTCTACAGGACCTTGCGTGCTGGAGCGCCATAGTCGCCACCTAGTACGCTCTGTAGGCTGTGGCTAACTGCTCTGCCGTGGCTCTTGGTTCTCTTCTGCGCCGGGGGCGTTGAAATTGGCGTCGGGACCTAAGACAGTAAATACGCAACTGCGCGATGTCCTCCGCCCACCAGTACACCGCACCCGGACGCTGCCCGCACCTGACTCGGGGCATGGAAGCGTCACAGATCGACGTCATCTTGTCCCGAAACCAAGCAGCCTCTTCCTCTGGATCGGGTGAAAACGAACCTCTTCCGGCCACGCCGCAACGCTGGCAGCTGCAATGAGCATGTCTCGATTGAGCCGCTTGAGGGCCCATCGTCGCGCCTTAGGGCTGGAAACTAGACGGCTCGAGCTGTCGGAAGGACGCAGTGTCACATCGAAAACGATGTGGCGATGGTCAGAAAGTGTGACCATCTCCACCGCTACCCTCCATTCCGACACGATGCGGGCTGCAGAAGAAGTCGCCCATGAGAGGTCCACAATTGACTCTCCCTGCCACCGAACGCAAGTGGACACGGACCCCCGATTTAAGAGTTGGAGGTCAAGTGTTGCAGCCCACTGTTGTACCACGTGTCCCCTCGGCGTATTCCGGGTGTTCCCCCAAGCTCTGGAGTGAGCGTTAAAGTCACCCAGGACGAGCAACGGACGGGGTGAGCATTTATGTCGAATACTGTTTGCAATCCCGTCCAAATATTCCTCGAATCCGCTGAGCGAAATATTAGGAGACACGTAGCAGCCCACTACGGCCAGAGATCCCCATTCCACAGCAACAAATCCTTGCCCCCTGTCTAGTAGGGAGCAGTGAAGCCGACCGCTTGCACTAGCCCAGTAAACGGCAACAGAGTCCTCGGTGTCTCGGAACCAGCGAGGATGGTCCCGAAGCCGGCGCGCGTGCGTCTCGCAAACATCGGCTACCCGCGACCCTCACCAGGTCATCGGTCCACCTTGTGAGAGGTCTTCCAAAGCTGCGTCTTCCATGTACGCGTAATTACACGTCGCCACTCCAGAACTTTTCGGCCCCATCGACCATCTGTTCTGCGAGCAATGTGTCTTGTCCACTGCCACTTCAGTTTGGCAATTCTGCGGGCTATGCCGGTAACCTTAGTTCTCTTGTGGATATCATCATTCCTGATTCGATCATGTAAGGAAATTCCGAGTATTGACCTCTCCATTGCCCTTTGGGTGAATTTAAGCCTTCTGATGAGGCCCATTGTAATCGACCACGTTTCGGTTCCATATGTGATCACTGGCAACACGCACTGGTAGATTTTCGTCTTGAGACACTGTGGTATGTGAAACGAGAAGATACCACGCAACTTCCCAAGTGGGTGCTACACGGGTTTTTACCATGGCCTTGGATTTGTCCATGTTCATTATAAGACCCACTCTTTTGGAAACTCCACTGAGGTCATCGAGCATTGTACTGAGGTCCTCCATAGTCTCAGCCATGACGACTTTATCGTCGGCGAATCAAAGAAGAGTGATGTACTCGCCATTGACATTAATGCCTAGCCCTCTCCAGTCACTTCTATGATGAGGACATGAAATACAATCATGGTGAATCCACTTTTAAGGCGGAGTGTCTTAAACGTTGATTAACCATGATTGTATTGTTATTGCTGCTATAAATGTATTATTTATTTTGTTTATTATTTATTACTAGCTGACCCGGAAAACGATGTTCTGCGATTAAAAAATGGTGGGTACCGTAGGAGGGTGAAAAATATGACCTATTCTCATACCTACCAAATATACAAAAAAAAAAAGTTAAAATCGGTCGAGCCGTTTCGGAGGAGTGCAACCACAAACACTGTGACACGACATTTTTATATATAAGAAGATTGTACTTATTAATGTGGCCAGCTATTGGGTCCTAATCCTAAGCATTCAGTAAAAATAGCAAACCATCGATTCGAATTTGATCCTTATTAGCAGCACTATCGAATGGAGGAATAATAGTGTTTCTTTTCCTAAATTTCTAATAATAATCTAATCTGAGGTTTGATCCTCAACGGGCTAGGCATTTTGATTTTTCAAACATCATTTCTTTATAATTAATTTACATTAAGGCAAGAGCCGCCGAGATTATTTTGAGTATTTTGTGCTAATACCTCATAGTTTATTTTGAATTAAAACGATATGAACAAGACCCGCCAAGCCCCTCATTAGCAGACACAATTAAAAACCTATTGTTATAATATAATAAAGTAAATAATGTAAATAATTAATAATAAAGTAATAATAAATAAATAAAGTAATAAAGTACCAAAAACAGCCGTTTCTGACACTGTTGCTTACTACTTTGGATACGAAACACTTTGAGTCCTGTTTTAACAACGTAAAAATACCTTATCCTATTTATAACAAACGCAACATAGGATTCTTTAATCTTTATTTTCTATGCCAAGATACGAATTTTTATTCAATGAGGGCGCCACTTACGGAGAGGTAGACCCTTAAGGAGACGCGAGGGGCCTGACGGATTAAAATCATTGTACAAAGGCGGACTTAATGTTTCGGATTTTGCCATCCACCCCTAAAATTCAAATTCAAAAATTGGTTCGTTGCCACTAGTACCTACCATTAACAGTTCCATGATGGAACTACTGATGTTTATTTTTTAATCACTGGTTTCATTCTAAATGAATCTGAAAATATTGGAACTAATGTTGAATTTTCTTATCACTACTTGTTCCACGATATTATTTTAGGCACTTGTGAAATTTTTTAAGGGTGTAAAACACGAGGTAGAAACAATTGTGAAATTTTTAAGGGTGTAAAAACACTAGAGGTAAAAACACTTGTAAAATTTTATATGGGTGTAAAAACACTAGAGATAAAACACTTCTGAAATTTTTTAAGGGTGTAAAAACAGTAGAGGTAAAAACACTTGTGAAAATTTTTAAAGGTGTAAAAACACAGGAAAAAACACTTGTGAAATTTTTTAAGTGTGTAAAAACACTGGAGGTAAAAACACTTACTTTTTTATAATAATATTCAATAACATCTTTAGGATTATATTCAATAAAATATTATTTTTTTCTACCTTATCTTTGTTTTATAATAGGTATGTATAGTGATCGAATAGAATCAGCAAACATTTTTTTTTTGCGAATGAATTACTTTACATGTTTACACCTCCATGGTTTACATGGTGATACTTGATGAGACAGCCAGTGACATCTATCGGTCGTTAATTGTAATATGATTTGTTTTTTCTTTATCGAGAGGTAGTTAGAAAAACTTAAGGATATGTGTGCAAGTCCTAAGCCCTTTATAATATTTTACCTTTTGTCTACGCTTTCGATGGACTGAATTTATACTTTTGTATTTAGAATCAAGAACCAGCGCCTTTTAATTTCTATAGTTAATATTTGGTCCCATCTACGGAACAATAGTAGAAACACGTTCTAAACGTGCAAAAGTGGACACGCTGTGTGCAGGATAGGCCCTGCCCGCGCAGCAGAGCGCGGACCTGTCCCCTCACGCCGCGGTTCCGGTGCCTTCTCGCCCGGCCAGTGCCCGCCTCTATTGTGGTGCGTCAGCTGGCGGCACAGGCACAGCACCACCTGGCTGACTTGGAGAACCAAGCTCTAGGGCGGGAGTGACAGGTCGCTGAGCTCCAATTACAAGCTGAGCTCGCCGCATAGAGGCGGACGCGAGCCAGCAACCACGGCCTGCGTAGCCGTGCTAGTTTTCAAGATTTGGTAAAAATGTAGTGCATAATTCCGATGAGCGAGTGTTTTGAAGTGCAAACCCACATTTCAGGTACGACCCAGTGTGGGACAACGGGCAACTTGGGTGCCGTCTCCTGCACACAGCACGTCCACTTTTGCATGTTTAGAACGTGTTCCTACCATTGTTCCGTAGATAGGACCAAAATAACAATAATTATAGAAATCCAAAGGCGCTGGTTCTTGGTAGTAAAAACAAAAGTATAATTCAGTTCATTAAAATCATAACTAATAGCTAGCGAAAGCATAGACAAAAGGTATAAAAAGGTAAAATATCATAAAGGGCTTAGTGTAGACCACAGATGACTATAATAGTAGCAAGCTATAGACTTGCACACATATCTTTAAGTTTTTTTATCTACCTCTCGATAAGGAGAAAACAAATCGATATTACAATAAACGACCGATAGATGTCACTGGCTGTCTCATCAAGTATCACCATGTAAACATGTAAAGTAATTCATTCGCAAAGAATAAATGTTGGCTGATTCTATTCGATCACTATTACCTATTATAAAACAAATTTAAGGTAAAAAAAAATATTTGTTGATTTTATTGAATGTAATTATTATAAAAACGGAGTATTTTTACCTCTAGTATGTTACACCCAAAAAAATTCACAAGTGCCTAAAATAATACTGTAGCACTAGTGATAACAAAATTCAACATTAGTTCCATTATTTTCAGATTCTTTTAAAATGGAACTAGTCATTAAAAAAACGTCAGTAGTTCCATCATAGAACTGATAATGGTACTAGTGACAACGAAACCAAAAATTCACCTACAGGTTTAAAGCCTTTGCTATGATAATTGCTGTCAAAAGCGATGAAGCAAATTATAAGGTTGATTGTTCTACAGTCAACCTTAAAACAAAATTCCTTACAACTCTTTTTCTAATAATTTAATCTTCACCATCATAAATTTTATTAAAAATTAAACTTCTAACAAATGTTACTTACTACTAAGGTCCCATGTAGCATAAAAGGAAGTACAAAAAAATTTAAGTGTAAAAAAGACCCTTCCCCAAACCAGGAATCACAAATTCCCGTCATTCAATATTTTCGTGTATGGTCATTCGTACGTGACCACTATTTTGTGAACCGACAAGATAATGAAGGAGATATTGATAGTAAACGTTACTTTTTCTTAGGTTTCATTAATTTGTTTACCTAGTAATTTTGTCTATTGCCACTTACTGGCCACAAAGCCAATTTCCGAGCTGCTACCAAGAAAAATCCAATAATATTTCGGCCAAACCAAATCGACAAGTGGTCAGCAGCATACGAGGCCGTAGAGCCACATAGCCAGTTGTTTTTTTACTTGTTTTTTTTTTCTCTTAAAGTAGTCAAACCCGCTGCTACGGTTTTCATTGAGACATTGTTCTACTTAGTTCTTTTTTTCGGCTTCTTATTAGACCTGGCATCTTTTTTTGGCTTAGTTTTGGCTTTCGCTTTTGGATTTTCTTTCGGTTTTGCAGCTGCCAATTCAGCTTTCTTCTGTTCAGCTAAAGCTTTGGCTGCTTTTACAGCTTCGGCAGCCTTCATTGCTATCTCTTTAATGCGCTGCGCTTCTTTCGCCTTTTCTTCAGCCTTAAGTTTATTCTCATGTGCTTTTAGTGCGGCTAAGATTTCTTGCCTTTCTCTTTCCTCTTCAGCATCAATTTCTTTTATTCTGCCATCTAAAGCGTTAATGAAACCGTTTGTAAACTTTCCAACAATCATTTCCATTTTCTTACCGATCGGTCCATTAAACATGCTTACAGTCAGAGGCGGTACTGCTTCAACTTTTAGGTACTTCCATGAAGTAGCTCCTAAACTTTTTGTGGATTTCGCGACACCTAAAATATACGTATAATGTAAATAATATTTATTTTACTTTTACACTAGCTGGTGCTGTGGTACCGATTTAATTACCGACCTCTCTTTAGAAGAATTTACTAATTATTTTTTTTCTTGCAGTTTCTTTTTAACGTATTCTATCTCTTTCTCAAGATACCTGATTTCATCAGGTAGCTGATCGTCTCGTATTTGTTTTATTTTGACTGTCATTTTATACAGTAAATCCGCCAAAGAATTTTCCATTTTAATTAGGTATCTATTGTCCACCAGCCGTTTTGCACGAGTATTCATAATATAAGACTTAGTTGAACTCCAACCTTTTCCAACATAAGGTTGAGCTGTGTCCAGATAAACTGCGAACAAAACAAATGCGGAATTATCTCGAATAGTTTCACTGTCTGGTATTGAACTACCTTACATTATTGTAAATTGTTGATCTTGAATTATAATATAATTGCCACTTGGTATAACCCACTTTTGTTTTGCAAGAGTTTCTTTAAAATATTGGTACTAAGCCAATGTAATACATACTTAATGTTATGTCAAGAGCCTTCCTGACGATCCTGCTCCCCATTTCTAATAATATCGACGCTTTAAATATAGCTGCTTGCTTTAAAAAATTATAATTTTGTTTTAGATTTCTGACATGAATGTGACACAATTTAACCTTTGTACGTCTGGTCTGGTGGTAGAAAGTGGAAGCAAGGCGACCACGATGTTAAGTGACAACGCCTGTCATGATTTGTTTACCGGAGTGACGACCAATAAAAAGTGTGTCTTACTTGTCAGTGCTTTATTGTCATTCTGTTGACGCAGTTCAGTTTAGTCATTTAATTTACTTTAATTTTTTAACAGGAATCGTGCGTGCCTGTGAAAAATGGAATTCAACCTCCTTCGTAGCCTGCATGTAACGGATGACTAAAGACTTGTACAAACTTATTGTTATTACTCACTTACTTCTTTCTTTTGTGAATTTCATCGTTCCTTCACATTCGCCTCCGCAAGCGGCAAATGCCGATGCGAACTTGTAATGGCGTACCAAGCGTACAAGGTGTACCGAGCAAAGGACCAGCACATTAAAGGTTAGCTTAGTTGAAACTTCGAACCAATTTCATAATTATTGAAGATTTATTTATTTTTTATGGACAAGTAAATTACACTGTACAAAGGTGGACTTAATGCCTTAGGCATTTTCTACTAAGAAATCACCTAGAAGGTCTGTGGCAAAGTTGAAAAACTGTTAGTTAGCTGCGCGCGGCTGTGTGGTATCTTCTCGTCTCATATATCACAGTGTCTCAAAACGAAAGTCTGTGACCAGTGCGTGTTGCCAGTAACGAATGGCACTGAAACATGGTCGCTCACAATGGGCCTCATCAAAAAACTTAAAGTCACCCGAAGGGCTATGGAGTGCGAGGAGAATGAAGAAGAGGATACGCAATAAAGAATTGAGAATTGAGGGCTATGCTCGGCGTTTTCGTGCGTGGTCGAATTAGTGTATTTTAATAAGATTTTTCAGATTGGGGCCTTATTCCTCACATAGTTCTTGGAAACCAATAGACTTTAAACCCGCCGAAACCATAGGCCAAAGCCCAATATATCTTTATTTCATATCCTTCAATAGTTCCACTCCAAACGGAGGTTGTCCTTGGTTGCACATGAAAGTGCGTACAGGCATAGACAATCCTCGGTTGGTGTCACATTTTATTCAAATATGTGGATTATATTAATTAATATTGAATTTTAGTGCCTTTTTCCGCTAAAAGGAGCCAATTTCACCTGGCTCCATCTTTTCGAGGTGTAACCGTGCCAATAACCAACCAACTTAATCTTCTTGGTGTTACGTTGACATCTACCCTCAATTTTGGTCCCTTCATAGAGGCAAAGGCTCAAGTGGCTGCCAAAAAGTTGGGGATCCTCGCAAAGATGAGACGGTACTTCACGCCGGAACAGCTGCTAAAACATTACCAAGCGCAAGTTCGATCGGGTATGGAGTACTGCTCGCATCTTTGGGAAGGATCTGCTAGATACCAACTTGATGCCCTTGAGACAATTGAGAAACGAGCCAAGAGGATCATCGGCAATGATAGGCTCGTCGAGTCGAAACTCCAATGTCTTGAGCATAGACGCCGAGTTGCTAGCCTGTCGGTTTTCTATCGTTTACATTTTGGGGAGTGTGCGACGGAATTGCATAATTTAATTCCGCCAAGCCCGTTCCATCAACGGACCACAAGACGTACGGCGATGTGCCACCGGTACATGGTGAACATCCCATCCACACGCACAAAACGTTTTAGAAACACATTCATTGTGCGTACAGCTAGGGAGTGGAATTCCCTGCCGGAGTCTGTGTTTCCTGATAGCTACAACCTGAGAGCCTTTAAGTCAAGAGTGAATAGGTTACTTCTAGGCGTAAGCGTGCTCCATCTTCGACCACATCACCACTTACCATCAGGTGAGATAGTGGTCAAACGCGGCATGCGTTTGACCAATATATAATATGTAAAGATTTGAAATTAATTTTGTTGCGCGACTCCAACTTTTCGACTCTCAGGATGAACTTGGTCGTCATCAATAAGTACTCCATGACCTCATCTACCTACGTGGAGTGATGCACACGTGACACGTATAGCTGCGTTGATGGAATAGCGGGACTCAGCAAAAATTTCGAACCTGTCATTGCGGTACCACACTGATTGCGGCAAGCAGGCTTCTTCTTCTTCTTCTTCACCACACCAATGATGCCTTCTTCATCGGCCTGTCCTTCCAGCTTCGAACGTGGTCGGAGGGCCCCTTTTTTTTTTGGGGGGTGGGAAAGCTACCAATGACTTCCCCCGCTCTGGGTGGAACGGGAGGGCGTGTCAGACTCTTACTGACTAAAACCCACCCCTGTTCCTTAATTCCCTGCCTGAGTGCCCAGGGGCGGGGTAACTCTTTCGAATTTATCCTCAACCCCTAGGCAGGGCCCCTGCCTAGGGGCCCTGCCTAGGGGTATTACTATTTATTTATATATATATATATATATATTATTATTATTTATTTGTATTCATTCTTTCAATTTCGTCTGCCCATCTGTCCATCTGTCTGTCTGTCCGTCGTTCGTCTGTCCATCTGTCCGTCGGTCCATCTGTCCAGCTGTCCGTCTGTCTGTCTGTCCATCTGTCCATCTGTCCGTCACCCGTCTGTCCGTCTGTCCGTCTTTACATCCATTCGGCTGTCCGTCTATCTGTCTGTCCATCTGTCCGTCGTAAGTCTGTCAGTCTGTCATACTGTCCGTCTGTCCGTCGTCCATGTGTCCGTCTTTCCGTTGTCCATCTGTCCGTCTGTCCGTCGTCCGTGTGTCTGTCTGTCAGTCTGTCAGACTGTCCGTCTGTCCGTTGCCCATCTGTCCGTCTGTCTGTCGTCCATCTGTCCGTCTTTCCGTCTGCTATCTGTCCGTCTGTCCGTCGTCCGTGTGTCCGTCTATCTGTCTCTCCATCTGTAAATCTGTCCGTCATCCGTCTGTCCGTCTGTCCATCTGTCCAGCTGTCCGTCTGTCAGTCTGTCAGTCTGTCAGTCTGTCAGTCTGTCCGTCTGTCCGTCTATCCGTCTGTGCGTCTGTTCGTCTGTCCCTCTGTCTGTCTGTGCGTCTTTCCATCTGTCCGTCTGTCCGTCAAAGTTATACTGCGTCTCCTACCTTTGAAACCCTCGAGACGCTACGCTCAGGTTTCTACATTAGAACCACTCGCTTCGCTCATGGTTCAATCCTAGAATTGTTCGCTAGCTCAGGCTTCAATATAAGTACTCGCGCCAACAAACACCTTTGCAGCCTTGCATGACAAATAACAATTTTTTTGAAAAGCTATAATGTCGGCTACAGTATAACTTTTCTAAAAAACCTAACATGTTTTTAAAACCAAGTACAAAAAAAAAATGCTCTGTGACTTCAACTCTTAATTTAATGGCTTTTGTGGAAGATTCACCACATTTTTCAAGTATGTAATGAGTCACAAAATTGAGTTTTTAAAAATCAGTAGAGAACCTGCCTACGTCTAATGCGATGTAGACTATTTGTCCCTTGTTGAGAAGAAATATTTCTACCCCCAATACGGCGTAGCATGAATAGACTAGATAGTTGGATACAAAGTTCTTTCTATCCAACTTTGTCGAGTTCGAGTTTTCTTCTGCCCGAGCACGGGGCGACCCATAGACTCGCGTTTCTATGACGACAAAGACATATTCATTCTTTCAATTTCTTCTGTCCGTCGTCTGTCACTAAATTTTGTGCGACTAATCGGAGCCCAATTGCTGTCACTTACGTATCTGTCTGTCCGTTAGTGCGTCTGTCTGTCGTCCGTTTGTCCGTCTGTCCGCCTGTCTGTCTGTCTTTCTGTTCGTCTGTGCGGCTGTCCGTCTGCCCGTCTGTCTGTCTTTCGTCGTCCGTCTGTCGGTCTGTCTGTCTGTCTGTCTGTCCGTCTTTCGGTCTGTCGGTCTGTCCGTCTGTACGTATGTACGTCTGTCCGTCTGCCCGTCTGTCCGTCTGTCCATCTGTCCGTCTATCCGTCTGTCCGTCTGTCCATCTATCCGTCTGTCCGTCAAAGTTATTCTGCGTCTCGTACCTTTGAAACCCTCGCTACGCTCAGGATTCTACATTTGAACCACTCGCTTCGGTCATCGGTTCAATCCTAGAATCCTTTGCTTGCTCAGGCAATACAAGTACTCGCACCAAAAAGCAACTTTGCAGCCTTGCATAACAAATAACTATTTTTTTAGAAATGTTCAACCTATGATGCTATGTGACTTCAACTCTTGATTAACGCTTTGAGTATCTTTTTCCAAAAGGAAAACCTTGCCGCTCATCATATTCTCTTCTCCTTCGGTTCCCTCCCCACTCCTCTAGTTGTTACGGTGGATCCTTTACTGTTCGTGCTGTACGCCTTTGGAACTCTTTTCCAGACACTCTTAGGGCTAGCCCTTCGTTGGAGGTGTTTAGGAGAGGAATTAGGGAACACTTCCTGTCAGCATGACCCGTAATATGTTTTGTAAAAGGATTTCTTTGTTAGCCATACCCATAGTATTTAGTATGTTTATGTATCACATATTTGTTTAGTTTATTTAAGTAACAGATTGTATTTTAAGTTTTTGAGGTGCACTTAAGATGTACCTACCTGCTTATGCAAATGTATTTTTCACCCTGAGGTTTGCTGTAAGAAAACCCAAATGCTGGGTTAAGCTCGCCTTTGTAACTAATTGTTAATTTGTGTTTTATTTATATATTATATGTGTACAATAAAGAATAATAACCTAATATTAGGCTTTTGTGGAAGATTCATCACAATTATGAAATTTTGAATGAGTCACAGAATTGAGTTTTTAAAATCAATATATCTTATCTAGGTCCAATGTGATGTAGACTATTTGACACTTGTTGAGAAGAAATGATTCTAACACTTAAAAAAAAAAGTTTAAAAGTAGAAAAAAATTGGTGGTCATGCTTTGCATTTTGTCGACTGAAGAATAGAAACATTTATTCTCTTCAGTTTTAACATCGCCATCGAATTTTTCTACAATCTGTAATTTTGTCTATTCTTCCGTCGACAAACCCCGTTTCTACAGTGGTCATGCTACGCGTGCGGGAGTATACTCTTTCGAATAAAAAATCGGTCAACAATAATTTACTGAGAAATCGATGGACATACATTAAAAAAAAAACATACATACAGTCGAACATAGAACCCTCCCCTTTTTTAGAAGTTGGTTAAAAAAGTAAAAACAATAATGTAATGAAATTAAAAAAAATATTTCGTAATTTGAACAATTAAGAATCCTAAATATTTGACTTTAATTTATTAACGATTGTATTTACTTACCCTAATTGCTTTCCGTTTACCAGAATGAGGTTTCCTTGACACAAACATACAAATATGTGTTGGCACTTTGTTTGTGAACCGTAAACTAATTAACCTAATTAAAAAATACCGTTGATAAATGCAAGTTGGTTCAAACTCGTTCAAGGTTCCAGCCTGAATAAAGCTCAAATACTACTTGCAAGTCCGCTTGTTTTAGAAAACCTTTAGGATTACTCGTGTGTCTATTTGTCTGTCACAGACAATCTGCTCCGAATCTACAGGGCTGATTGAGTTGAAATAAAAAAGGCAGTAACACCCAATTCCTCCAGACTTTATCACCCTCGCAGAACATCTCTTAGCAGGGCAACCTCGACCCGTCCCAAACACAGTGCCAGTGTGGAGACCCTTCATAGGACATGCGTAAACTCCTTAGACTCCTTTAGTGGTCACACAAAAATTTATTTAAGAAAAGAAAAAGAGCCTCACCTCAGCAGTAGTCGATGGTTTTTTTTTTTTTTGTGGGGTGGCAAATAATCCAATGACTTCGCCCGCTCTGGGTGGAGCGGGAGGGCGGCTCTTACTGACTGAAACCCACCCCTGTTCCTTCCCTGCTTGAGTGCCCAGGGGTGCGGTAACTCATTTTCAGAATTTATCCGCTACACCTAGGCATGCAGGCACCGGCCACGATGGGCCCCGTCAGTGGTGGCTGACTACATCTCTTTGAGGTGCGCGTGGAACACTACGCGCCGTCGACTCACGGGACTGGTGCTGATCAGACGGCGAGCTACCCACTGCTCGCCGTCCGCAGGCCCGGGTCTACGGTGGCCGGAAATCGTCTCGCGACGTCCTACTCCTAGTACGCTCAGTACCTCTCCTGCGGTGGTAGCAGCCGGGGCCGCGAGGGCCACTCCGTTGAGCTTCCCTCACGCGTCCCGCCTCCGCCTTCACGAGCATTACTGCTTCACAGAAGGTGGAGACTGCCTCCCATTCCCTCTCGCTCCGTACCATGGCCTGAACCAGGGCCGGGCGCGAGAGGTCGCCGCCACCTATCGCATCCACGAGGACACGGCGGTATTCCGCCCAAGCGTGGCAGACCTCCACCGTATGCTCCACCGTGTCCTCTGGGCGATCCGCGCAGTGGTAACACCCGGGCGTTTCCTCCCGCCCGATCTGATGCAGGAACCTCCCGAAACAACCGTGTCCGGTGAGGACCTGCATCAGGCGGAAGGTGAGGACGCCGTGACGCCTCTCCAGTCACTCCTCAAAGAGGGGCACTACCGCCGCAATGGTGGCGTGCCCAGCGCGGGGTTGCGACAGTCGCTGTCTCCATGTCGCCATGAGATCCTGCCGGAGCTCCGTCCGCCGAGCCGCGAGGTGTCGCGGCAGCAGAGTTTCGCCCCGGCGTTTGGCCTCCTCGCACCACTCCCAGAGCAGCGCGAGGACCCTGGCCTCTAGATCCCATGGTCCCATGGTCCGGCAAGGAGGCTCGCCGCCTCACAGGAGACCGTGCGGTATCCGCGGATGAGCCGAATGGCCATGACCCTTCGGGACGCGTTCAACCGGCGAGTGGTCGTTGGTGGCTTATTAGAAACTATTAAAATGCCAGCTGAGCACATAACGTGGCCTTAGAGAAGCTTGGTAATTAAATTTTGGTCATTTTTAATTAATTAATTTTTTGAAAATAAACTTCTGGAGGCACGCTACATGCACAAAAAAAATGTTAAGTAACCTGCATCGTCATCTATAACGGTTAATGATAACCTCGTAAAAACTCGCGAGTGTGTTTACGAAAAGCTTTTTTTTTTTTTGTATGTAGGTACCATTACAAGGTTTTCACTCAAAGGTGAATTTTAAGCGCAGTTTTTACTTTCTCCAGTAAAGTATTATTTTTTCGATTATATGAGGTTTTCACTCTAATACGACGACAAGATTGTAATCATCATCTGCCTAGCCTTTTACCCAGCCTATAAACTCGTAATATAAATGAAAAAAAAAAAAAAAAAAAAAAAATATTAAAAAGGCTTCAAGTCTAATCGGATACAACCTGTAGTGTACTTGAAATGACACGTACATATACATACATACACTGCCTCGTGTGCTCATGTACAAGTACCCCTTTTGGGCGTTGAAAATCATTCCATGACTTCTCCCACTCTGGGTGGAACGGGAGGGCGGTGTCAGACTTTTACTGACTAAAACCCATCCCTGTTCCTTCCTTGCCTGAGTGCCCAGGGGCGCGGTAACTCTGTTTTGAATTTATCCCCGACCCCAGGCAGGCATCGGTCCTGACGGACCCCGTCAGGTGTTGCTGACATCTCTTTGAGGCGCAGTGGATTCCCAGGTATGGTCTAGTGGAAAAAAAATAAACAACAATAAACAATATTTATTTGTTCAAAACCTATTTACAATGATTGTACCTTAAATTAGGCTTAGTGGCAAGATACAAAACATGTGCAACTGGGCTTAACCTAGGAGGATTCCTGTGCTATAAGCACCAGTTACTTCCGTCTCCACCGTGATCGAGCTGCCATTAAAAATGTGGTATGGTGCAAAATATCCAAATAATGGGTAGAGTTTTAAGAAGAGAAGGGTCGCTACTAAACTGCCAGACATGAGGCGCTTTACGCCTCCTTCACAAGAAATGTTTTAGATGGATATGAAGCAGACATGCTACGTTTTGTAAGTTAATGCGTCTACCTAACTGATGATGTGGCAGGAAACTTTCATTACACTAGAGAATATCAAGAATTTTTTTTTAGGGTTCCGTACCCGAAGGGTCCAAACGGAGCCCTATTGTTTTTTTTAAAGATACGTTACCTCACACTAGGAATTACTCCTGTATCGTGGGTGCGTTCACAAACATGTATAATTCACATATACAAGACACTCAGACCCGGAACAACTATCTGTAGGCCATACAAATATTTGTTCCGTGCGGGAATCGAACCCGCGACACGCAGCGCAGCAGCCGCACGCTCAACCGCTGCGCCAAACGTGCCGTCTAACTTTGTTGTCGCTCATGTGTCCGTCTGTCTGTCTGTCCGTCCGTCATCTGTCACAAAATTTTGTTAGGAAGAATTTCTTAACTTCCCATTGACCTATTAACTTGAAATTTGGTGATAATGTTTATTATTACGCATACTTTACTAACAAATACCAATATTTGGTACGGAACCCTTAATGTGCGAAATCCGACACGCACTTGGCTAGTTTTTTAACCGACTTTCGAAAAAGGAGGAGGTTCTATGTTCGACTGTATGTATGTTTTTTTTTTTTTTATGTATGTCCGCACATTTCGCCGTCAGTTATGGACCGATTTTCAAAATTCATTCTTTATCTGAAAGAATATACTCCCGAGGTGGTCCCATATAAATTTTATCGAAATTGCTTTAGCGCTTTTTGAGAAACTGAACAAAAACGAAAAACACGCATATCTTGATGACGTTTTTGTGTTCTCCAAATGTTGAAATTCCACGTTCCATGTTATTGGGGTTTTTAGTTCTGGGGTATAACAACTAAAAAGCGAAAAATAAAAAACTTTTTTACAAAAAAAACAACAGACTTCCAAAAAAAATACACTAAAAATTTAAAAATAACTTTAATTTCGGAAGTCGGTGTCAAATATCGAAGAAATAAAATACAAACACAGACTTCCGAAATTAAAGTTATTTTTAAATTTTTAGTGTATTTTTTTTGGAAGTCGGTTGTTCTTAAAAGCTATCCGAGATGAACTAACCTTTTGAGATCGGCCAAATACATCTCTCTGAAATGTATCTACCTAGCTACTGAAATTCAATATTATGTCTTGCAAAATAGATCTACTAGTTATTGGGACGCAAAAGCGTATTAAAAGATCAACACTTTAATCAAAATTATTATTCTCCTCCCCCTTATTCCATTTAATTTGCCTTCTTCATCCATTCACCTCCCTTCATCACAGTCACTTCCCGTTATATATTTTCTTCTATCATCCATCCATCGTTTCTTTGGTCTTCTCTACACCTGTAACCATCCACATTCATTTGTACTCATAACTCTCCTCACGACAGTATAATCAAAATCATAAATTGACTATTGAGAATGAGATTGGTCGTATAAGGATGGACGATTACTTATAGGCATGCAATGGATTCTCCTACAACAAACTAAAGGCATAGATTCTTTTGCCAGTTTGCCACTTGCAAGGTTATTCAGTCATTGAGAGATTGAATTTAAGTTAAACCTACCGTAAACGTTGGTCTGTTGTTGGTTATAGGCATAAAACATAATTATGTAATGACAGTGTTCTACCGAAGGTTCGGTTTCGGGCAGTTTCGGCCAAAAAAAAGCCGAAAATAGCGTGTAGCGTGGTTGTGATAGAAACCTAAAAGCTGACTGTCTTGTTCTTTTATGTACCTAAGAACCGTCAAACGGGCTGAATAGGAACGCAAAAAAAAAGAAAAAATGGAGTGAATAGACGCAGAACTTTGAAGTGGTTTTTTACATTATTTAAAATTTGATTTTAGCATTTAAGTACACCAATCTCATCATGAACCGTAATTAGATATAGATCGATGTTTTAGAGAAACCAAACATAAAGGTATCAAAGTGAAAATCCTTATCAAAGTTTTGTTTCTATTCAGTCCTGCGTTCCTATTCACCCCGTCTCTAGGTAATCATTTGTGTGTAATCCTAATAATCGTTATATTAACTTATATAAAATTTTATGAAAGTAAGGGTTGAATTTTCAATGGTCTGATAAGTTTTTCAAAATATTTTTTAAAATTTTTGTCAATAAAAATTGGGTGCGTATCTCAAAAGGAAAAAAGGAACCCATATATGATCACTTTTTGTCCGTCCATCCGTCTGTCGAGAACCTTTTTCTCTGGAACGCGTGGAGATATCAAATTTAAATTAAAATCCAATACAGGTCTACAGTCCCTTGGAGTTGTGAAAAATCAAACTTCTCAGTTAACGCAATTAAAAGATACAGCTCGTAATGCACTACCGCATATTGCAAGGGAATGAAAACCTATAGGATAGGGTACCTACTTTTCGTTGGTTACCTACAATCATGAGGTAAGAAACAATGTCTTTTAACACAAGTTTAGGGAAAAATCTGAAAACCTTAATTTTTTAATTAAGTACATCACATAAAATAGGGTCAAGACTAGAGGGGGGGGGGGATATAATTATATGAAAGGACTTCATTAGTACAAGCTAAAACAGATTTTATTTTATTTTTACGACGTCTAATTTTCGATGTAAGGCTCCGCACAAACGGGCCACCGACCACAGCCACCAGTGACTGTGGCTGTTGCGCGCCACGTCCTTTGGTACCGCGCAAACAAAGGCGGTCGGTGGCCGCTATAATTTGTTACACTCCTACTATACTATCTCACGATGGATACCGAGACGGAAGGTTTGATCGCGCTAGACGACGATACTCGTAGACAACCTCAACGATAACGCCTATATTGGGTACACCCAATTTATTGTTTTAAAGTAGGGTATGGGCGCCACCGGTGTGGCGTGTCGCGGCCACTCAGTTGCGTGTGTTCGACACTAAGTCGCGAGTGGCCGCCACTCGCTACGCGTGTGCGGCAAATCCATACAAATTGTATGAAAAATCCACTGGTGGCTCGTTTGCGCGGAGCCGTAGACGAAAAATTAATTTCCCCTTTTTATCTACAAAGTTTACAAAGCGATAAATACGTTCGTTTATGTCGCTTATTGCAAGGTTTTACAGTCTTTTTTCGGGCAAAAATATTCGAGACTCAATTGCCGAACTATTTACATACCCACAAGTTTGTACGGAACTCTTATTGCGCGAGTCCGACTCGCACTTGAACGGTTTTTCTGTTACCACGTTTCTATATCGGCCGAAACTTGAAGGGGAGCCGAACATTCGCTTACGGTTTCGGCTAAAACTCGTGTTTCGGTCGGACACTAACAATTAATGATGATAATGAAACGTCATCAAGTTGTGGACAACAACCACGAATAATAAAATTTTAAGTAGCTAGTCTTCATTTAGAATCAAGGTTTTGTCAATAATTACTGTCATAAAAAAGTTGAAAGGAAATTATAATAAGTACTTACGTCTTGGAGGCTAAAGTCTTCCACGTAATAGACCACTCTTATGAGTCATAAGTTAATAGTACTAAATTACTATGATTCCATGAATAAATCACACAATTTATTCATAATCCATCGTAAACGGGGACAAGGATGGCCCTTATTTGCAAAAATAAATAATTATTTAGTCGATAGGTACCTACTCCTTGATTGACGCCATGTTTTTAGGATATCAATTAAGCCAGTAGGTATACTGTTACGTCGTACGTATTACACTGGAACGTTCGAGAATGTAGTCGAAGTTTCCAGAAGTTTCCACTATGTTCGAGAACATTTAATTGTGGTACTGTGTGGAAGTTCATAGATCATCATTCTCCTGCCCTTATCCCAATTTATTTGGGGTCGGCGCAACATGTCTTTTTCTTCCATACTCCTCTATTAGTCGTCATCTCTGTAGTCACCCCCTTTTTACCCATATCCTCTTTCACACAGTCCAACCATCTTTTCTTTGGCCTTCCCCTACTCTTATAGCCATCCACATCCATACACAACACTTTCCTCACGACATTTTCTTCATTCCTCCGCATCACATGCCCATACCACGACAACCGATTCAAGAAGAAAAAAGAAGAAGAAGAAGAGAAGTTCATAGATGTTTCTAGAATATTCCACTATAGGATAGTTCGACAATGTTCTGGAAACTTCCATGACCGTATAAATAGGCCGGACGGCGGGCGAGTGGGTCAGTCTATTTTCGACTACGGATGCGAACGGAAGCGAATACAAGCGATTACGAAGAGAATAGTGATTATAAGCGATTCAGTGTTTGTGTAAATAAGTTGTTGAGTTAATAAAGGATATTTAGTTAATTAATTGGTGTAAAATAATTTATCCCATACCCAGCTCGTAACAATACTTTAAAATCTGCTCTATTGATGTACCTACCAGTAAGCTGGTGAAGGCTTTTGAGGCATTGATAGCTTCTGGAATCTATCCCAGAGGCCATCGGAGTAATTTAAGGTGGTTCAAAAGCTTATAAAGTCTGGTTTTGATATTATACACATATTACCGGCGAAATAGAGTAATTCGAAAGACTACGTAACAGTGAACTCGTCATCCATCGGTTTGTTTCACGTCATAAGTCACATAACAAATTTTAATTGTTCGGTCACAACTCGCGACGCACGATGCTCGCGTGCCTCAAGTACCTACGTACATACACTTTCGCTGTGGTCAATGTTGATGCTACAGAACAGATAAGTTGATGCAACACCAAATTGTCCCCAAGACGTTGCAGCGCACGTTACATCTTACCGGCTTAGACAATTAGCACATATTGTCCCACCAGACGGTCAGACTGTGACCTAATGCGGGATTGGTGTAGTCACAAACAAAAGTCGGAAACTCAATGTACCAGCCAAAAGTGAGCCTGCTTTTGGACACATCATGCGAGGCCCCTTATAAACCTCTGATCACAAGCTGATCGGATAGTAGTATGTCTAATCATTCATTCATCCTTGGAAGGTACATATTTATTTTTGAGTAATAATGGCATACAACAATATACATACCTACACGATTAGCTTAAATATTAACTATCTATGTATACCAATACCAAACCCTACTAGGTAGGTAGGTACATACACAAAAAAAACAAAAATAAAATAACTATACTTAGGCGTCGAAGTACTTCTCTACATCGCTGTCATCCGGAAACGTGCTTAGAAGACAGGCAGCAGTGCCACGCTGAATAGCAATCCTAATTCTTTGGGCAACGAACGAGCAAGCCCTCTGGCAACGCAAAGTGTCGATCAGTCTGTGAAACATATCCTTGCAAACGAAACGCGCACCCCAAGACTCAAGCATTTCGATCCCAAACGGCTCAAAACTGTAGGTAATTAGCAACAAGGTTATTGATAGAAAAAGTGACTACAGTTCGTGAGGATTGTGAAAAGTTATAAGAGCAAATGCCTAGATATCTAATAATAAGCAAAACATAAACTACAGGCGCTGAAAGAGGATTATAAATTCTTTTTTTATTCCTGAACATAGAGCAACACGGGCCACTGGCGAACCGGAGTTCCTGAACCATGAAAACTTTATGTCAACCCGCCACCAGTGACACCATGTCTGAAACCGGGTGTTTAAAAAAAAACCGAATAACTCTACCTCCGCCATCGATTTTCGTCGCGATTTTGAGTAGCTGCAGCATTTCACGTCCCCATCTTCAACTTACACAGCCACATCGACGCAGGCGCAGCTTCTGGAGTCAGAGATTTTACATAAGTTTTAGAAGCAAAATAACAAGTAAATTATGTTTTTTTGGTATAATGCCACTCTTTTTTTCTTTTAGGTAAGTTCCTAGTGGTAAAAACTGACAAGTCTAATATAATCATAAAAATGTGTAGGTATTTGTTGGGTTCTGTTAAATTAAAAAAAAGAATCGACTTCCAAAAAACTTCTTGAAAATAGTCTTCACAACCCCATAATGATTTTGATATTTTATACCCTATATTATGGCAATATAGGATAGGCGAAAAAAAAACATTCCCATTTTACATGTAGGTACGGGAGCTACCAAAAAAAATCTTTTTACCCGACGCTTAGGCGATGCTGGTGTGTTTATCAGCCTATGTATACGTATGTAATGTTGCTTGTTTTGTATGATAATTCTTACGTCAATTAATTCATCTTAATCTTGCGAGTGCTACTAAAGACACGACAGTTATCAAAATGCAATATGGCGACAACTAGACTGACTATTGTGAAAAAGAAAAAAATTAAAGTCGACAAACTATATTAAGTGGGGTATCAAAATAAAGGATTTGAGGAGGCGATTTAAACTCACTAAAATGTAGTAAATAAAAAATTTAATATTTACAAAAAACCCGACTGTAAAAAACAACTATAAAGTTTTTTGAAAATATTTAATTTCTTATTGTTTCATTTTCTTGGCGTGATTAATATAATATACCCATGCAAAATTGCAGCTTTCTAGTACTAACAGTCTCTTAGCTATGCTGCGGACGGACAGACGGACAGACCGAAACTATAAAGATGTCTTGTCCTTGTTATTACTACGAAACCCAAAAGAATTCTTACACAATATATAGTACACTTTTGTTGTAAATGTTGTCCTGTATTATTATGAGGTGTACAATAAAATAATAAATAAAAAACTAGTAAGTAAGTAATTAAATAAACAAATAAATACAATTATAATAAAAAAACGTAAGCCATTCGCTACCGACTGTACAAACGATACAAATCGTGAATGAGACAATGTGCGTATCTCGTAAACAATAGACGCAGCATTGTGAGCGAAGGTAAGTCTGATCCAACCGTGACTGCTGGATATTTGAGGCTAATCAGTTATGTAACGCAACCTCATCATTATCAAATACTTGGTAATGGCTAAGTGTGTCGGTTACAGTTGTTCACATCATTGTGGTAAGGTTCTGTTGCTGACATTGAACGCTTTTGGTTTGGTTTACTCAACATTTTTGATGCAATGCTCGAATTAATATTTTAGTCTTTTGATGTTGTTGTTATAAGACAAATAAAAAAAGATTGTCTTGAACTGTATAACTAATTAATAATTTACACATGTTACAACATACCCATTACTTACGTTAATCAGATGTTCAAACATTGTAATAATATTTATTAATAAACGGTTAGTTCTTCGCAATGTTGATATTAAAACATGAGTTATCTGTACAAACAGCTCTATTCTCAGCTCAATATCCAGATATTTCAGTACCTACAAGTGTTTGGTTGTGAAACATTACCAAAATTTAACAATATTTGTTCAATCGAATACGCAATTAGGAAATAAATAATGACAATAAAGTTACGTGTTACTACAGAATTACGATTAAATGGAAATATTATTCAAATTGCTGTAACAATTAGCGTTAAAATCTAAATAATTTTATTGCTGCTACATTATGTTGTTTTATGTTCGAAGATAATGTAGCGTCACGCGTGTTTGTTACGGATATTGCGGAATACATACAACTTTATTTACCTAAATACCTATATCACGAAGTTCCTGAAATACAAGGCCTGTATTTTGCCTTCTGTCTTTTTTTTTGGGTGGGAAATCAGCAAAGAACTGAAGGGCGTGTCGGACTTTTACCTTTTGAAGTAAAACTTCTTTACGCACTCGTGACTTGGGGAGTAAGCTGGTGATTGCGTGACGAGAGCGTTAAGAAAAGTGTGATCGGTCGAGGCGAACGGAAGAGATGGAGCTAAAGAAGTTTTACTTCAGTCGTATGGTCTAAAGCACACTCGTTTTTTTTTTTTGTACTGACTTGAACTCACCCGTGTTTCTTCAGTCGCCTGTGCCAGGGGCCGCGGTGATTCTTTCGTACACCTTTCAAGGTCTTATGTATCTTCTCCTGTCGATATACCAACTCAAATCATTTGCGACCAGTGTTCTTGAAAACCAGCCAGAAGAAGGACAAAGAAAAGCTGGAGGGTGTAATAGAAGAAGACAGCGCGTTGCGCCGAATCCAGTAACATGGGACATGGGTAGAAAAATAAAGACGTAGTACCGGTAAAATGTGGTTAATAGGGATGCAGGGGTGAGTCGGGACTCGTGGAGGCGATCGGCGGCAGCAACCTCTCGCGCCCGTCCCTGGTTCAGGCCATGGTACGGAGCGAGAGGGAATGGGAAGCAGTCTACTTCTTCTTCGAAGCAGTAATGGTCGCGAAGGAGGAGGCGGAACGGGTGAGGGAGGCTCAAGCAGGAGACGCCCTGGGCGTAGGACGTCGCGAGACGATCTCCGGCCACCGTAGACCCGGGCCTGCGGACGGCGAGTAGTGGATAGCTCGCTGTCCGATCACTACCAGGCCCGAGAGTCGACGGCGCGTAGTGTTCCACGCGCGCCTCATGAGTTGTCAGCAAAACATGACGGGGCCTGTCATGGTCGATGTCTGCCCAGGGGTTGTGGATAAATTCGAATAATTCTATAATTCGCGCCCCTGGGCACTCAGGGCAGGGAAGGAACAGTGGTGATTTCCCAACCCAAAAAGAAGGGGCGAATCGGGACGAAGCTTTAAAAAGGATTTCAACGTTGAAACAGCATAGTTTGTCGCCGACACTAAATTATAATTCAGTTAAAATATTCAAGTACTTGTTGGCAATAAACTATATTATTTCAGCGTTAAAATCCTTTTTCACCACGTTTTACGATACCTACTTATGTGGCGACCTAAAAAACACTGTTATTTGTCTCGTTTAGGTACTTAAAGGGTCGTGCAAGTAGTTGTGCCGACCCCTGATAATGAAGGAGTGACGAGTAACCCTGATATAGACCTACTGCGTTTAGAATTGGTCGGTGATCAGTACCTACTCTATTTAACCAGATTGATTCAGTGTCGGGCAATCTGGGAAACGACAATCGACACCATAATAATAATTATGTACATGAGTGCTACAGGATGTGATCATATTTTAGGTACCGATCCTGACCATGGCAATGAACAACTTTCTTCAAGGAAGCCATAGTTGATTCCCAGAAACAAAAATTGGACTTACCGTAAAAAAGTATCAGCATCATCATTTCAGCCGAAAAAAAAAGCCGAAAGACTTCCACTGATGGACATAGGCCTCTCGCCACTCGCGACTCTCACCAGGTCATCGGTTCACCTTGTTGGAAACCTTCCAACGCTGCGTCTTCCGGTACACGGTAGCCACTCCAGAACTTTTCGGCCCCATCGAGCGTCTGTTCTGCGAGCAATGTGCCCAGCCCACTGCCACTTCAGTTTGGCGATTCTTCGGGCTACGTCGGTAGCCTTGGTTCTCTTGCAGATTTCATCATTCCTGATTTGATTCTTTTTGAAATTATGTATAGTTTGCGAGGTTCAATATTTTTTTTTTCGGAATTGCGGTATGGGCACGCTCAGCACAATTTTATTGTATCTTTGTGTACCTACTATTCTTTTCTTTACCTTTTGTTTGTTGCTGTTGTGTTGGGTCTGTGTCGGATATACCTTTTTTATTCTGTTCTATTCTATTATTTTCTTGAATAAAGTTGTTAATTTCTTTGGGCAGAAGCAGTATTTAAAATATGACCACGCATTTCCGTTACATTCTATCTAAATTCTATATATTCTTATCAATTGTTTTAGTTAAAATAAAATAAAAACTTTATTACAAAAAATACAACAGATTGCCAAAAAAGAAAATACACTTAAAATTGAAAAATAACTTTAATTTCGGCAGTCGGTGTTTGTATTTTATTTCTCCGTTAATTGACAACGACTTCTGAAATTAAAGTTATATTTGAATTGATTTATATGAAATGTATTTTCTTTTTTGGAAGTCGGTTGTATTTTTTTCTAAAAAAGTTTTTTATAATTTCACTTTTTAGTTGTTATACCTCAGAACTAAAACTAAATATTAAAGTTACGTCCGAATTTATAACCCCAATAACATGGAACATGGAATTTGAAGATACTCATAATTGGAGGAGACCAAAACGTCATTTACGTATACACATTTTTTGTTTTTGTTGATTTTTTCAAAAAGCGCTAAAGCAATTTCGATAAAATTTATATGGGTATAAAAAGAATTTTGAAAACCGGTCCACAACTGACAGAGAAATCGGTGGACATATATAAAAAGAAAATACATACAGTCGAACATAGAACCTCCTCCTTTTTGCGAAGTCGGTTAACAAATCAGAAGACTAAAGCTCTGTAGCAGAGATTTATACAAACAACTCATAAATCTCATTCATTCAATTACGTTTGACGTCTAACCACGTACCGTCGGGTTCCGTTGTCGTAAGCTCCAATTTTGTTTGATGTTGTATCACAAATTGGTACTAACAAGCGATGCGATGTTTCAGCGTAGGCTCCACCACGAGCTAAACTAGCTTAGCTTAGCCTAGCTCACGTAACTACAGCGTTTATTTATACTGCGACAGCGATTGACTCCACGAATGATGACTTTAAACCCGCTGTTTCTACTTTAGATGCTACGTAGGCTAAGATAAACCAGCTCAGCTTGCGGCGAGGCCTTCGCTTTACAGACACAAAGTTTGTATAAACGATATTACGGGTATGAAAACAAGGAAGCTAACAAACTTGTAATGCATATGAGGAAAAAAAAACTTAGAAATTTGTGTTTCACAAATTCGACTGACAAAACAAGGGTTTCCGATAGAACTTCATATAGGTATTATACACACAGACTTCCGTGAATCCGTCAGAAAAAAAATCCCATTCCAGCATGCTACACTTGCCAATATGCGTTCTCCACTCGAGGACTTGCCTGTTCCAATTCCAAGTCTAACGGTCTTCGTTGTCAGACGGCAGACATCATGATCATCTACTTATTCAGCTTGCTTACTGTAATGTCGATAGCTCAGGATAATTAAGATCATATCCTTCACTGAAATTTAGAGCGTAGCTCGCTTCATAGTGCTGTGCGACTTGCATTCCACTCTGTGGTAACATCACAGGCTGGAGGTATAATCGTAACGATTAATATCAAATATGAAGGAAGCCACGGGCCACGACAATGCACGCCGCTCACTATTTCAAAACGTTTGGACCCGTTCTTTTCTTCATGTGTTCTTGCGACTGTTGCAACGCATCAGTAGATGTGCTCATAGAATCACTAGTTACTTAGTTAGAGATGTGTTAATGTAATGCAATTGGTCTGGTAAGTGTTTGGGAAGGATAAGGTTTATGTATTTGATTTTTTTTTGTACAAGCTTCTGCCAGCGGCTTCGCCCACGTGGAGTGACGAAGTTTCACACAAACAAATCCCGCCTTTTCACCCTCTTATAGGTCGAATTTCCAAAAACCCCTTTTTAGTGCTCCCTACATTATAAAAGAAAGCTGTGTGCAAAATTTCACGTTCCTAGTCCCAGTAGTTTCGCCTGTGCGTTGATATGTCAGTCAGTCACTCAGTCTATTCTATTCTATGCTATTCTATTCTACTCTATTCTATTCTATTCTATTCTATTTTTTGTTGATAGTTTCTCCTTTTATATATTTCTCCTTTTTAACCGACTTCAAAAAAGAGGAGGTTCTCAATTCGTGCGTACGCGATGTTTCTGCCATTTGTGATACTTTTTTTGTTTGGTAGGTCATACTTCAAAAGTGGTCCCATATAAATTTTATCGAAATCGATTAAGCACTTTTTGAAAAAATCAACGTAAACAAAAAATATGTATACACAGATAACGTTTTTGTTTTCTCCAAATGTTCAAATTCCATGATATTGGGGTTATAATAATATATTTAGTTTTACTTCTGGGGTACAACAACTAAAAAGTGAAAAATAAAAAACTTTTTTACTAAAAATATTACCATCTTCTAAAAATTACAAAATAACTTTATTTTCGGAAGTCGGTGTCAATTAACGAAGAAACAAAATATATACACCGAATTCCGAAAATAAAGTTATTTTGTAATTTTTAGAAGTCGGTTACGATTGTTGTTATTGTGTTAAAATACTTTTTCCAAAAAATACAACTGACTTCTAATCAAACAATAAACCTTAATGTTACAGACTGACTTCTTAAAAAAGTTTATTTTTTATTTTATGTCGACTCTACAAAACAAAAATACGCACCAAAATTTTTTGATATTTAATCTAACTGACGGAACAAATAAATTTGTTTAGGAAACTATACCCTTTTGATGACTGTGTAAAGGATCATATCAACTCGGCAAGGGATCGTCACCGTATCGCCTTTCATCTCGTCGTCAAATAGGCGTCAACCTAACGTAAGCAAAGCGGATCAGCAGCTCCGCTCCCTTAGCCAAAAAACTTTTATAATACCGCTAACGCTAACGCTTCGTGCAAAATGAATGGCAACGACTTTACTGGGCGTGAGTCACGTGACAGTTCTCTCTGCAGGTAATGTCCTTGCCATATATTTTGCACGAAGCGTTAGCGTTAGCGCTAATATAAAAGTTATTTGGCTAAGGGGGCCGGTACGTCGACTCGGCTACGGCTCGGCGACGCCGCGCTTACGACTCACCGACCGCTGGTTGATCTGGCTGGCACACAGTTTGAATCTGTTTCGTTAGTTTGTTTGTTTGTTTGAAATCTAACCTACAAATTCAATAAAAACACGCGCGCTCAGTCGTGGTGCCATGTCAACTCATGTCATTCACAAGGCAACTTCCAGTCTTATTGACTGGAAGTTCTACGTTTGGCAACAATAGTGTGCTGGCAGGCAAGCCGCGGGAGGAGTGAGACAGAGAGGGCACGGAGAAACGTAAGCGCGGGGACGACGAGCCGTAAGCGCGGGGACGACAAGCCGTAAGCGTGGGTACCGCAAGTTAACCACGCAGCGTACCGGTTCGTGAGCTTGTTCCGAGGCGAGGCGATTACGTTAAAATTCCGATTAGTGTGCGTTGCAGTAGGGAGTTTCATACAAAGAATACTGCACGGCTCCAGTTGATACGGCGACGATCCCTTTCCGAGTTGATATCTGTGCTGTGACTAGACTGGGTGGAAGGCCAATAGTTACTTACTTATACCTAAGATGTGCTGTACGAAGAACCTGTTGGTTTATAGTAAATAAATAAAATGTTATGGGTGTATTCAAGTTTTTTAGCCTACAAAATAAAATAAAAAAATCTATGACTCGACAAATAAGCCCTTTCAATTGGTCCTTTGACAAAATAAAATTCTTTCGCTCCACAAAATACGCAATATTTATTTTGCCTAGGTTCTTGTTAGTGTCACACTTACAGTATGTGATTTGAGTTAAAAGAGAGAAAACTTATCTTATTCGAGTTATAGGTCTACCTAATAAGAAATCATAGATTGAAAAAGGCTGTTTTTACTTACATAAGCGCACCAGTATGCACATGTAAGAACATTAAATTGCTAAACGAAATTTTCTTAAGTGGCAATTACTGATCGTTAATTATACCTATCGTACGGACAAAGACTAGTGTAGGGGAAAACCGTGCACTATAATTACGTGATACTTAAGTCACCGGATAAATGCAAACACCGTAAGATTGTAATTAATTTTGCGGAAGTGTAAACTCTCAATATATTATGAACTAGCTTCTTCCAGCGGCTTAACCAGCGTGAAATTTTATTAGCCTAAGTTACTCCTTATACAGTCAGCTACATGCACGTAAAATCTTATCAGTATCTGTCCAGCCGTTTAGAAGATTAGCCGGAACAAACAGACAGACAAAAAAATTAAAAACTGATTTTTATGTTATACCAGCTGCGCCCCGCGATTTGACCCGCGTAAACCAGTATAAAAATAGCCTGTGTTAATCCAGGGTATAAGCTATCTACATACAAAATTTCATCCAAATCGGTCCAGCCGTTTGAGCGTGAAGAAGTAACAAACATACACACTCACAAACTTTCACATTTATAATATTTGTAGGATTAGCTTTAAAAAAAACTAATATTTTGACATTACAAACAGACACTTCAATTTTATTTATTTATATTGATAGGACAATTTCAAATACAATAAATCGTATACATAATTTACAAAATATCAATGTTTTTGAAATTAAAAATTTACAATGTTACGTGAGTTTAACACTTTTATTAACTTCACCTGTAAACAAATCTTAGAAGTTAAATTTGACCCACTTTCCGGTTTCCAATTGAGCTGAAATTTTGCGTACATGTTTTGTTTGGATGACATTGCATGGATATGGCTATCAAATGAAAGAGTTTGCTGAAAAGCCCACAAAAAATATAAAAAAGTGTATTTTTTAGATTTTTAAACTATAGAAAATTATTATTTCATATATACTAACGGTGTTTTCAATTATACGGTGACACAAGTATTCCTACACATTTTCACTCCTGTGTTGTCATTCAGTCATCATTTTGCCGGTTTTCTTTGAGTTCCACGTATGTGCGATAGTCTATTATCATCATAATTGTCATTGTTATCTATCGGCAAAAAACCGGAAAACAGCTACCTACTGAGAAATTGTTAATGAAATAGATAGGTACTTAACAATTTTATGTGCTCCGTGCAGTTAATACCCCAATATGTAACACTTTTTCTAGCGTCCAGAATGTTTTTGTGCTCCGTTCATAGGTTCGTTGCCTTCGGCGTGTAACTGGACAGTTTTTTGCTGACCAGTAGTTACCGGACTATCTCGATTGACTCTTGTTATGAATAGCGGGTGCGACGTCATAGTTTTAGAGTTCACCACAATATTTTTTTTTTGTTTTAAATTCGTCAAATAACTTCTCTCGCCCTCGGTTGAACGGCGTGTCAGACTCTTACTGACTAAAACCCACCGGTGTTCCTTCAGTTGCTTGTGTGAATGTTTCAAACACACTCACGACCCTGACAGAACACATGCCCGCGACCCTGGCAGAGAGTTCACCACTTTAATTATCGGTTACGATAACTATTTTGCATGCCCATGTTACGGCAAAACATAGAGAACAATAAAATACCCAACTCTCCTGTTGCAGGTCGGGTGGAAGAAATTTTTTAAGTATTTATTTTAAAGGTTTCTTACAGCAGAGCGTTGGTCGGTGAAGACCTTTGTGCTCTTCTATCTGTTTTTAACCAACTTCAAAAAGAAGGAAGTTATTGTTCTAATCGTTTTTAAGTGTTTGTGTACATATATCTATATTATGGTATATAAAACAAAATCGGGTTAGTTACACCACATGTAACTCAAGAACGGCTGGACCGATTTTAATGATCTATGATTTGTTGGATTTGTCACCGCCCCGAATAGCCGAATAAATATTAAACACCGGGAAAATTCTCGAAAAAAAAAATACTAAGAAAATGATTTTTCTCATACATTTTGTATGAAACGACTTTTTTGTTTATTGATTCTTAGGCGATACGAAGTTCGCTGGGCCAGCTAGTTAATTAATAAATAAATATGTAAACTATCTAAAACGTATGTATTATGTAAGGACTCTACCCATTTTTGCGAAAGAATAAGTATTTTGGTTTAGATTGTCTACACATACTGTTTTAGCCACCATGTATTCGCCTACATTTCCTGAGTTTTTAGGTTATGTAAACCTGCATTCTCAACAAAGCGTGCAGCGCAAGTAGATACCTTATCTTAAATGCAGATGATCTATAATCTAAACGAAGTAGTTCAATTTTATTAGCATTTCGTAATAGACCCGATGTCGTAAGTTACTCTTTAAGTTACAAGTGTATTTCTTATCATGTAACATTATAGCTCATTTTTGCAAGTTTTCTAAGTAAAACTTAGTTTAAATTAGCAACTAAACTTCTCTACAGAAATTCTCTTCCACAAGCAATTTTTGCTATGTAAACATTTGCGGAAATCTTATTATCGCAATATTTTTTTCAAGAATATCTTGCGGATGTAATGATGGAAGTTTTGTTACTAATTTAAACTACCTAGTTAGTGTTTACACAACCGATGCTCTACAAGCTGAACTTATTCCAAAGCTCTGTTTGTAGAGCCATAACTATAAACGAACAGCCTTATTTGTACAAGATAACACGTATAATCCATAAGAATCAACTGTCTACAATACCAAATGATTGGTCACCTCACATGAACCCTTCTTCCCGGAAAAAAAAATCTAAATAGGAACCTGCTACGCAGTGTATAATAAACTAACACATGGTTATTTTTTTTAATAAATAATGACATAAAAAAAAAGTTTACTGAATGTAGTAAAAATACTACAAAACAATATCCGTGAACGGAACCCAGGAGCACTTGTTTTGACATTTTTTGCTCTCTTCTCACTTTTAGTGTAGGTGTTGGTACAGTAATATTAATAACGACATTTTTTCCTAGTTAACTTTTTTGTCCACAACACATAACTACCGCCGTTACAGAAGTATTTTCTATCAAAATTGTCAAGGCATTTTGGTAGATAAGTTCTCATTTTAATTAGGTATCCCTTTTACGGACACTCTTGAACAAAAAAGCCACTAAGTAGGTTGGTACGTAATGGTGTCCCATTTATTCTGTCTCTAACTGTAAAGTCTGTAATTAATCAGTGATAAAATTAGCAATTTGTACACAATATTAGTGGTAATTTTGCTACGCTCTAATAAGTTGAAGCGCTATACGGTATCGTAGACGAAAGTGGATTGTTCATTGTGGTTCAAAAACAACAAGTGAGATCAGAAAATTGAAAATAGAAATGTGTAAATCGAAATGATGAACCGAAAATACTGAAAGCTCCGTATTTTCTTTGTTTTACAGGATACTAGTGTAACAATGTTAAGAGGGAACAGGGGCTGCAATTCTCCATACAAATATATTCCCCTTTTTTCTTCCTGAATAATGCCTCTAGAGCAATCATTTTTTTTCTTTTTTTTCATAACGGCTAGGTTTACTGTTGACACGTCCCTGTCATTTCCGTTTTTTTCAGCAACTAATAAGTAAAGAAAATATGACCCTCCAAAAATTAAAAAAATTGCCCTATTTTTACCGCCGTTCTTAGAGGACTACCAGACAAATTCGAAAAGTTTTAACATAAAACATTTAATAGGGACCTAGACATACTCATTCTTAAAAATTGGTTGCCAAAAATAATTTAATCGGCTCAGTTTTCGAGGAGAAAAAAGGGAAATACGAAACGTCGATCTCGTCAAAAATTTTGTGATGAAATCGGTCTGCTATCTCTATCGCACTCTACGAGACTTGAGGGGGCACGATGGTAATAGTTTCTTCAAATAATTACCTATTTTGTAAATTCCTCACAGACCCTGTTCCCTCTTAAAACCCGAATCCGATTTAACCTCCTTTTTATCATTGATAGGCTCGTCTTTGACCACTATCTCACCTGATGGTAAGCGATGATGTGGTCGACGAAGGAGCACGCTTGCCTAGAAGACACCCATTCACTCTTGACTTAAAGACCCCCAGGTTGTAGCAAACAGGAATCAGGAAGGGAATTCCACATCTTAGCTGTAGCTGGACTTAAGTTGTGTTTTTATCAAGTAGCTAATCAGCAGTCAAACTCTTTTTCTATATTCTGTAGTATAGTTGCAATGATAAACGGTGATGGATCCAAATTACTGCTACAAAAGTTTCGGTTTTTTGTGATTTGTTAGGAAATAACAATAATTTAACCGTACCGACATAAATGCATTACACCTTAATAAATAGACAGCAAATCTCGTAAATCCACAGACATTCCCACGGGAAATCAGAGCGAACGGCCCGTTTCCTCTATTATAAGAGCACTGTCATTAAAAGGACGGCAATCTGCTAGGAACTGCCTATTATAGCAGAAAATTAACTGAACCTATAATCAACGCCTGTAATTCATAATATTATTCAATCAATATTAATTTGACACGTGAGCAAGAACTTAAACATTGAGGATGTTGAGGATGGGGCTAAATAGGGAAAATGTATGTCTTTAACAAAAGCCTTAGGGGCCCTCCTAACTTGATCATTTTCAGGTTAGGTGACAAGGGAATTGGTGCGCACGCTTGATACCAAATAGCACGACTCACTTTACTTTTAATCACCATCATCATATCTGCCGAAAGACATCCACTGTTGGATATAGGGCACCACGGGCGTCGGCGCCACGACCAGTCCTATTCTTCTCGTATCCAGCAGACTCTCCTGGTTCTCACCAGTTCCTTGGTCCGCGTCGTGGAAGGTTTTCCGAGGCTTCATCTTCCGATACGCGGCCTTTCGGCCCCATCCGTCGTCCGCGTCCATTTGTGTATAATATTGAGAGTTTGGATTTCCACCCTGGGTTGAAATCCAAAGTCGTAATTATCATCCTGTAATTCAGCAGATTCAAGTATCTACTTACTTTTTGTTACGATGGGGTAAGTGATTATTGATATATTGCAGTCTCGACATTGATAACGAAACTTATGTATAATAATAAGCTACCGATCGCTAAATTAAGTCTCTCATTATGAGGAAAAATTTTAGATGATAATCTGAAGAAAAAATTGATTTTCTTGAAAAAATAACAGTGACGACGTAATTTTCAAGTTGCAAACAGTATTTTTCATGAAAACGTACAATTTATTTAAATTTTAATGAATAACTTTTACTGCTTGTAACAATTTAATTAACTTGTCAAAATATGAAAGGACATAAAATTTTGCCTCCTTGCAACTTAGCGAACGAATTCGGTCGTTACGCGATCGTTAACTATGTCGAGACTGCGGCCTGCGGACGGCGAGTAGTGGCTAGCTCGCCGTCCGATCAGCACCAGACCCGAGAGTCGACGGCACGTAGTGTTCCACGCGCGCCTCAAAGAGTTGTCAGCAATCATGACGGGGCCCGTCATGGCCGATGCCTGCCCAGGGGTTGAGTATAAATTCGAAACAGAGTTACCTCGCCCCTGGGCACTCAGGGCAGGGAAGGAACAGGGGTGGGTTTAAGTCAGTAAGAGTCTGACACGCCCTCACGCTCCAGCCAGAGTGGGAGATGTCATTGGATGATTCCCCACCCCAAAAAAAAAAGCCCAGTGCCACTGTTTTCCTGTCAGGGTCGCGGGGGTGTTTGAAGGAGTCGCCGCGGCCCCTGACACAGCCAACTGAAGGAACATGGGTGGGTTTTCGTCAGTAAGAGACCGCTCCCCACATCCAGGGGCCCAATTCTGTAAAATAACTAACTTGTCAATAGTGTGTCGGTAGTGTGTCAGTGGTGTCTCAATAGAATAGTCATTGACTTTTGGTATTCTACAAATTATTTATGGCCATTGACTTGCCACTGTAGTGCTATTGAAACGCCTCTAATTGGACTATTGTAATAACTGGTAGTCTGGTCTACTATAATTTATGTCAATAGCATTTGGAAGTTTTTGCAGAAAACCAAATTTGCAACAGTTGCAAAATAATGTCTGTTGTGTGTCGATAGAGTGTCGATGGCGTGTTGCTTAACTCAAAGTTACAGAGTTGGGCTCCAGAGCCGGAGAAGTTATTAGATGATTTCTCAACTAGAAAAAAAAAGTTCTACTGTTTAGCGACGAGCTCCAGAATTTGATAATTGTAGGTAATGGTTTGCTAAATGGTTCTGTTGCATCAGATGGCAAAATAAAAAAGCTCTAGTGAAGCTGGGTTGAAAGGCTAGATTACATTATAATTACTCAACTTCTTGCTGATTAGAAGTGTGTATGCCCATCAATCGTGCATGACAGCATGAGAGTCGTGACGAGTTGAGCCCCACGAATACGTACGTGTGTAGTTTGAGTATTTGTGAGACGATCACGGTATTCAAATATTTATTTTTAGATTTCTCATTCACCATCATTCCTATGTCTAATTATACGTCTTTAGAAAAATTAAGGAAGCGTTTATGAATGAGGAAACAAAAGTTAAAACTAATATTGGTAAATGAGATGTTATTAAACAACAAGGTGAAGCCTTGTGTTCATCTTAGTCTTATGTGTTCCGGGACTTTTACGACGACTTACCTAAGTCATTCTGGATTGATGAACGAGTTAGGATTTAAAGTTTCAATTCTCGGATTACGATATTATTATAGGCAGTATTTATTAATTTATAGGTACTTAAAGTACAATTGTGGTACATAGACGGACTTAATCCAACAAGGCTACTAATATATATAATACTTATGCATGATGGCATGGCCACACGACATAGCACTTAAGGTGGAAGCTCCAGGGTAGCTCGCGAAATTCAAATTTTCTTAAGTTTTTTGCAATTTAGAGGTCAGTGTCAGGTTGTATATTGGTCAAAATTTGATTCGCGGCCGTAGCAAGTATGTATTTATAGAATTATAATCATTAAAATCACCAATACAATGTAAGTATTTCATTAAATCATGACATTTGGCAACAATTCTAAGTGAGACAGTTGTATTTATGATTTTAATGATTACAGTTCTGTAAATACGTACTTGCTACGGCCGCAAATCGTATTTTGACCAACATACGAAATGATACTGATCTGCAAATTGCAAAAAACGTAGGAAAATTTTAATTTCGCGGGCTACCCTGGAGCTTTCACCTTAACATTGCGTATTGGTAAATCAGTTAAGGCGTATATAGCCGCCAAGTGGCGCCCTTATTCAATAAAAATCGTAACAAAGTGAAAATCCTATGTACTAATATAATAATTCCCAGCCGCGAATCAAATTTTGACCAAGATACAACCTGACACTGACCTGCAAATAGCAATAAACATAAGAAAATTTGAATTTCGCGGGCTACCCTGGCGCTTCCACCTTAATACCAAAAAATAACCTGATGCAGTTGGTCGCGTTTATTTTAGTTCAATCAAAGATTTGATGACGAAAGTTGTCTTGATGGAACTTTTTAGTATTATTTTTGCTTTCCGATTTTTAGTATTTTTTTTTTTTTAAATTGATCTTAGCTCTTTATTTTGGTACCCCACAAGATTATATTACGATAAATTAAGACTTCACTAACTATACATATAGGCTTCTACTTCGGCATTTAAGGCAAATCTATAGATACCTCATTTATTGAAATCCATCCATAGTTCAGACATTTAGTGTTTATTAAGGGAGAGATATTGTCAAAAAACTGATTTTGGGTGCAATTTTTCCAATATGGCGCGAACGGCAAAGATACGAGGTGGCAAACTGAAAATTCTAAAAGAGCACGTTGAAATCTACTCGTATAACATCACCAATTTTCATAACTCCCGGAAAACTTTCCGGGTAAATCTACCAAATGACTGGACTACAGGGCGCGCCAAAGAAATAGACATACAAACAAACAAACATACTTACATACATACTCTCGAAAACATTACTCTCCTTTTGGGGCAGTCGGGTAGTGATGATTCTAAGGTATCTATAGTAGATAAATGTGGAATAAAGTACCTTTACCTGTCCCTAATAACTCTTCATAGGTGAACAATGGAATATGAATCGTTTTTCATTATTAGACAATGATATGGATCACGAGAGATGTTGATTAGGGTCAGCTTTGTGTCATTATTTCCGTTTTTCAAATTAAAAATATCAATAATAAAAAACTTTTTTACAAAAAAAACAACCGACTTCCAAAAAAAACACAATAAAAATTTATAAATAACTTTAATTTTGGAAGTCGGTGTCAAATAACGAAGAAGTAAAAATACAAACACCGACTTCCAAAATTAAAGTTATTTATACATTTTTAGTGTGTTTTTTTTTGGAAGTCGGTTGTTTTTTTTGCAAAAAAGTTTTTAATTTTCACTTTTTAGTTGTTATACCCCAGAACTAAAAACCCCAATATAATGGAACGTGGAATTTAAACATTTGGAGAACACCAAAACGTTATCGAGGTACACGTATTTTCGTTTTTGTTCAGTTTCTCAAAAAGCGCTAAAGCAATTTCGATACAATTTATATGGGACCACCTCGGGAGTATATTCTTTCAGACGAAAAAAGAATTTTTAAAAATTGGTTCACAACTGACGGAGAAATCGGGTAACATACATACAAAAAAAAAAAAAGCACATACAGACGAATTGAGAACCTCCTCTTTTTGGAAGTCGGTTAAAAATAGGTAGGTGGGTCCATGACCGTTATTCCAAGTTTATCTGGCACTTACTATAGTCTCTTCGTAGAGTTAGAAATAAGTATCGAAATCACAGTTAGTAAATCCAGTCGAAAAAGCTTGCCTCTGGCACAGCAATTCTAACAATATTCCGACATTTCTAGCTCGTAAGTGCAGTTCAGTTGCATTTACCGTAAAAACAAAACGCGACAATGTAAACTTAGAAGCCATTTACTTAAATAAACATTAGTATCAAGTTACACTGTAAATTCCTTTGCGTGCTAAGATGTTCTGTGACACGCGGCTGCGTAAGAGGGCCTAAGCTTTACCTACCAATTTAAAACATCAATGTTGTAAACTAGGCCCGTTTTACAACAATCTTGTAAAGATATGACTCAGAAATAATGGGTTTCACACATGGGTTATAGCGTGATTACGTCATGCGATACTGTAACCTATTTTTTTCTTAGGATGACGGAATTGGCAGATGATGCACTTTATGTTAAAGCTGACTTTAATCCGCATAAGATGAGAAAACCGACTCATCATCACTCGAAAGGTAGCAATTTCGCTTGTGCAGTGCCGGCAGTAATGTTCCACCGAATGAACTTAAAGGTAAGCTCTACCAGTATGCCATGATTTTGCAGCGTGAGAATGTTTTTTTAAAATTTATTTTTTTATTTCACAATGAGGTAGATCTTCACCCTGATATCGCCTCATGGAAAGCGGTGGATGAGGTCTACGATGGAACGAGTGGGCCCAGAACATGCTTGTTCACTCTTGCTTCGACGGCTAATTCCGGCTGATGGGGTATGGGTACCTGGGCCTGCGGACGGCGAGTAATGGATAGCTCGCCGTCCGATCAGCACCAGGCCCGAGAGTCGACGGCGCGTAGTGTTCCACGCATGCCTCAAAGAGCAGTTAGCAATAATGACGGGACCCGTAATGGCCGATGCCTGCCCAGGGGTTGAGTATAAATTCGAAATAGAGTTACCTCGCCCCTGGGCACTCAGGGCAGGGAAGGAACAGGGGTGGGTTTTATTCAGTAAGAGTCTGACACGCCCTCCCGCCATCATTGGATGATTTCCCAACACAAAAAAAAAGGGGTATGGGTACACTGAAGTGGCAAAGGGTACGTTCTTTGGAAACTGTGGTGTCCAGCGTTGCGTCACAGGTTGCACGTGCATGGTGAGCCAGTTGGTTAAAGCATGGTTCGATACTTACGTCGGACACACTAATACCGGGGTGTATTTGGTAGATGTGGAACATAATCCTCTGTTCACCTTTTTATTTTTTGTGGGGTTGGGAAATCATTCTTATATTTTATAGAATTAAACTATATAATCCAATGACTTCTCCCGCTCTGGGTGGAGCGGGAAGGAGTGTCAGATTTTTATTGACTAAAACCCACCCTTGTTTCTTCAGTAGCCTGAGTGCCGAGGGGCGCGGTTACATTGTTTCGAATTTATCCGCGACCCCTGGGCAGGCATCGGCCACGACGGGCCCCGTCAGGTATTGCTGACATCTCTTTGAGGCGCGCGTGGAACACTACGCGCCGTTCTCCGCCGACTCTCAGGCCTGGTGCTGATCGGACGGCGAGCTACCCACTACTCGCCGTCCGCAGGGCCGCGCCTACGGTGGCCGGAGATTGTCTCGCGACCCCCGACGCCCAGGGCGTCTCTTGCGGCGTCTGCTGCTGGGGGCGTGAGGACGACTCTGTTGAGTCTCCCTCACCCGTTCCGCCTCCTCCTTTGCGAGCATTACTGCTTCCCAGAAGTAGGCGACTGCTTCCCATTCCCTCTCACTCCGTACCATGGCCTGAACCAGGGCCGGGCGCGAGAAGTCGCTGTCGCCGTTCGCCTCCACGAGGACACGGCGGTGCTCCGGCCAAGCGGGGCACAACTCCAACGTATGCTCCACCGTGTCGTCTGGGCATTCCGCACAGTTATGACCCCCGGGCGTTTCCTCCCGCCTTATTCGACACAGAAACCTCTCGAAACAGCCGTGTCCTGTGAGGACCTGCGTCAGGCGGAAGGTGAGGAACCGTGGCGCCTCTCCAGCCACTCCTCAAGTCCTCTGTTCACCCTAGAGCCCGTATTCTTGGGAACCATGAAGACTTCCAGCTGTCGCACAGCGTAGCAAAGTATCTCAAGCAAATATGTTGTTGTGAATCATATTCATAAACAAGTCCGCTACTCATTCGTGCATTCATAGAATTTATAAAGGAAGTAGAAAAATACGATAATTACAGAAACTTGGCTGCCATTCAAGACTTGCTGGGAATCTATGAAATATGCAGAAATCGTGACGGCAAAGTATCAAAAGACTTCAATGGCGTCACTAGGTCGTGTCTTATCATAAAGCATCCTTGGAATGATACCATGATGATCTCACTTGGATCGGGGCCCCATTATTCTTAATCTTATGATCCGTTAAGCTGTGCTATTCATGTAAACATTAAACATGGTAACTACTCTGTTGCATTATGATGTTTTTTCTTCTTCTTAATATTTTAATAGCCCGTGTTGGAACAAATTAACATGGCTGTAAATTGGTTAGGCACAGTGTGATTAAATTGCTTGTAAATTATAATTATGAGTTTTCAAACGAATAAATCTTAGGCTGTGTAGTTCTGATTTATCGGTTTCACTTTTATTGTTATGTATTATGTATGTAATTTGGAAATGTGATTTTGAAAAAACTGTCGATTGGTATGATTTAGTAAAAATATTTTGAAATATTATACCTTCTGTGGTTTAAAGTTTAGACACTGCTCAATTTAACTATATAACTTTAGTGAATCATAATTTTTAATAAAACTTGAGCGGTAACATAACTGTTATGATATAAAATTACGATTCATAATCGTCATCATCCCCAGCCCGACTTCGACCAATGGTTGTGCATAGGATAGGCCTCTCTTTTGTTTTGCCAGTCCCTACGCTCCTGTACCAAGTTCATCTAGGTTGATAGGTTCTACCCGCGATGACAATGATGACATCTGCCCATCTAGTGATTTGGTTGAGCTAAACGCCACTGTTTACTTCTACAGTAATCGATATCTTGTGAAGGCCACTACGAGACCCAAACGCCAAATCCTTCCAACGACCTACGCAACCCAGTACTGCCGCCTGCCAATGCGTTTTCCCCGGGCTGTCTCACTAATTTACCAAATTATAATCAACTTTTACTATTTAAAACTGACTTGGCGACTGCAAAAGATATGAGCGTAGGTGAACTATGACTATCTTAAATTAGAAACAAATAAATCAAAGGCTGAATGACGATATTAGATATCTAAATCTTTGTTTCACATCACACAAAACATTTTAAAAGCAACGTACTCCTATTTAAAAAAAAAAAGCTACGTGCTCCTGAATTTCAAAATTTGTATAATATTCAAACGGGCTCAAAAACCATTACAACTTCATTGAACTAGGCAATTATGGCAATGAGTAGTTAACCTGTGAAGCCCCATGGCAAAATCCGGGTTGTCAAATTAAACCCCGAGGACAACCCGGGTTGACAGCCGATTTTTTTTTATTTTTTATTCTCTTTAATTTTTTTTTTTTTTGGTCCGACTCACCGGTGAGTTTCGGGGCTTTACAGGAGGGCGGGGGGGGGGGGTTACATTGGTCCTTGGTTCCTTCTTATCTTATATCTCACTTTCAATTTCTTTGTTCTTCACACGCCAGGAATCTGCGTTCTTTTAATAATCTCCTACTGCTTTGACCTTCTCATACTTCTGATTTTGTTCATTCTTCCTTTCATATTCAGTCCATCCTTCTGTGGAATGCGCTTCCTCTCGATATCAGGACGGCATCCAGTCAGAGTAGAGTCGTCTCGAAAACCTTTTGTATTAGTTTATATTAATAAATATATACTCGTATATATTTATGTAGTTATTATATTAATTATATTTTATTGTTTATTATTATTAGGGGGTGACTACAGAGATGACGACTAATAGAGGAGTATGGAAGAAAAAGACATGTTGCGCCGACCCCAAATAAATTGGGATAAGGGCAGGAGAATGACGATGATGTATGTTTATTATTAGTATATATATATTTTCGCTCCCGATTTTATTATTTTTACAACCTTTTAGGCACTGAAACTCACCGGTGAGTTTGACAAAAAAAAAATTTAAGTGAAAAACAAAATCAGCTGTCAACCCGGGTTGTCGTCGGGGTTCAATTTGACAACCCGGGTTTGTCCGCTGGGGCTGAAGGGTATTACTTTGTTTGCTTTTTTTTATTCACCTGCCATATTATCTCTCCACCACCCTTGGTAGACTAGTAGAGAATGCCTAAGGCATTAAGTCCGCCTTTGTAATTTTGTTTCACGAAGTGTAAATAACTAAACAAAGAACACACCTTACCCAACACGTCACCAACGTTATTGCGTTGCACACTCCGAATGATAAATCTCTTTCATATTACAGTTTCTTGTCCACTTCCTGCCGGTTCTTTTCCAGAGCAAGCGACTTATTGGAACCAGGCGCCAAGCTTTTGATATTTTATTTATCTATTTATTAAATACTTTATGCACCCACAAGTACAGAAGCGGACTTACATGCCTCAAGTATTTTCTACCAGTAAAACTTTAGGTAATGCAGAGACAAATAATAGTAGGTGCAAAATAGAAAATTAAACTGATTTAACTGCGTTCTGCCCTAGTGGAATTTCGTTCGCCACTTAATTGTAAAAAATGTTCCAGAGGCCTTTTGAACATTAGCCTTGTCATAAGTACCGTACCTATGTAAGGTCAGCTTCCAGTGTAAGAGGTGGCGAATCCACGCGAGAGGTCAATTGGGGTCAAGACCATCCTATGAAGGTTATCACACGGTTCAGTGATTTCGCTGGTCGAAAACACCTAGTGCTGCTCGAGTGGCTACATCTAGCTCCAAAAACATTTTAAACATACCTACATGGGTACCTTAGTATATTGTAGTACTACTAGATGGCAGGATAAGCTGAATTATTTTAATAAGAAACTGTCCTAGGGAAAAAAGGAAGGAAAGTTGATTGGTTTTTCCACTGAAGTAGAAAAAGATGAGCTGTCCGCATCCTTTCGCGGTTTTTTGGGTCAGATTTGTCCTAAAAATATTGCGACATAGTCAACTGTAGGTATTTAATTGAAAAAACCGGTCAAGTGCGTGTGCGCGAGGGTTCCGTACAAACTTGTGAGTGTGTAAATTATTAAGGGACAAACTTAACTTTGCCGTTGGAAAACTGTTGTCCCCATACATCAACATAGGTCGCGGTTAGTTTACCAACTGCAATTAAGTTTGTAATCACAATATATATTTTTTTGATGAAAATACTTTGTTTTCGGATTTTTCCTTTACTTGTGCTCCATGCCAATGCTAGTCAACGGGAAGTACCTACCCTTAGGTTATGATTCCTTTGAGTGTCAAAATATGCGGCATAAACGGAGCGTAAACGGCCGTATCTTTTGATTGCATTGACTTAGAAGTTTGATTTTTTCACTTCTGCTTTCGAATCGATGGTACTTTGGGCCCAGAAACTGGCCACATCGATTTCACTGGACAGAGCGCCACGGGATTGCAGATTCAAGATTATTTGACTATAATTTCAACTTGATACCTCCACGCGTTGCCGAGAAAAATGGTCTTGACTAGACAGGCAGACGGACTGACTAAAAGACGGACAAGAAAGAGATCCTATAAGAGTTCCTTTTTTCCTTGTGAGGTAAGGTACCCAAAAAAGGTCATATTATGACTTGCTAAAGCTATCTTATGATTGTCTGGCAGTTTGAGTATTTTTGCGGCCTACTCAAATGTCCTTACTTTGGTATTGTTCGTCGGTTCGTTGAGCTCCTCAAAGTTCTGAGTTGAGCTTCGCGATGACTGACAAATGCTTGCACTGTCTGGACAGGTCCACTCGAATTCGTGTGTTGCTTTCTTCAAAAAGCTCATCCCAGACATAAACGTACATGGTTCTCATATGATTTAAACAGTACACATTGTATGGATTTGAACACTTTAAAAGAGACTTTGACCTCTGAGTTTGTTTCGGTGTTTCTTCTCAGGGTAGTCAGCTAGGAAACACCGGCCTCATCTAGCTTAAACTGACAAAAAACATTGACGTGTAAAAGTGTTCCTTGTAACCTATTTACTGAATAAACATCATTTATCATTATCATGGTTCCGTTGCACAGTGTTCCATTTGACCAAAAAAAATCCTGCTGTTAATGGTATTTATCGATTAAGGGATGCATTTAAAATGCACGAGTAAAACACCCACGTATCAATTTCAAATATATTTTTTTTAATGATGAAGTTTAGGTGACCTTTTCATGAAAAAAATTAAAATAAATTCTGAAAACGTAACTGTCAAAGATATTTATTTTAAATTAATTTAGTCTGATAGAGCATTTTTGGGCGCATATTTTTCGGATTTTATTTTTAGAAAATCACTTTGGGGTACCGAGAATTTTTTTTTTTTTTTGGTCCCAATAACTCAAAAGTGCGACTTGTCACTAGCACATAAATATTGCTCGTAACAAGGCCTATCACTCGTAAAAAACCACTGTTGTGGTTTTTGGGAAGAATACGCCATTTACGACCACGTCATCGCTTACCATCAGGTGAGATAGTGGTCAAACGCAAGCCTATCAAACATAAAAAAAGCCAAATAATACAACATAGGGTTGTCGCAAAAGGTCAAACCAGTATTGTGTTTTTTATGAGTGTGAGTATACAAAGAAAAAAAAGATATCACTGACATACTTATCATATCGCAAGCCTGAATCTATATCATCCCGAATCAAGGAACAAAGAATTTTGTATTCAACGCGAACGAAGTCGCGGGTGGCTACTAATAGGCGAATATTATAAAAAATGAGAAATGGTTTAATAACTTCGTCTAGAGTATTTTTTTTTCGCTAGACGAAAAAAATACGATTATCATTAGGGATGACGACAGGGTAAAAAAATAATAATTCCAATTAGGACTCCGTAAGTTAGATTATCTAAAAATTAATGAAAAATTACAGTGTGACGTCATCCGAAATTTCAACCAACTATATCGTCTTAATTTTTTGTTAAAGTGACAAAAGAAAAAATACGTATCCAATATTTTTTGGTAATCTAATTGACGGACTAATTACATTTTTTAGTCGTCAACCCTATTCCGAGGATGTTAGGTCGTCAGGTGACCCGTTCTTCTTATATTTTTTGCTTTCTGCGAAAAAGCATCCAAAAATCTGTAATCGCGTACAACCTCCTTGCTCATTTGGGGATACTTCCGGAGTTTGAGAAGTACCGGCTGTGGCGCAGTCCACAGCATTGTTTGCCACTCCTGTACCAACATGAGGGTTGACGCCCTCATGCTCCCCTTGCATTAAGTCCTCCGATCGGGGCCCGGATGGGCATCCCTCAGCAGGTCGGGTAAGCTCCTGCTGAGGCGAGATGGCGCCATGGGTCTGTAACGACACCACGGTGCCTTACCCTCATTTCTCCAAGTCACATGTATAAGCGCGGGGTTTTAGCAAAAGCCTAACGAGGGTGAACCTTTTCCCGCGCTACTTGTGTCTCTTCATCGAAAAAAAATAGTGGCCAAACGCGTGTGTCAGCAGGATGGAGGTAACTAAATGTAGATAATATCTACATAAATATCAAGCTTTGATGTCGAGATGTTCACTGGTTATTTACTGTATAGGTATGTTAGTTCCTATGAATGTGGTGTGTAGGGAAAGGGTTTATTAAGTAAAGCACAGAAAGACAATACAAGGTATTTATTTCCAATAGGCTTGTCATTAATCGAAAATCTAATGGCTCGTTCGCAAAACTAGGTCTTCATAGAGAAGAACGAGGCAAGAAACTCCATGGTAGCTCTCTTATGGTATTATATCCACACATCATAAATAATCGTTTATCACAATAAATCCAATTCTATGATCTATCATTTGTGCCATTCTACAAAGTGATACGAGTATATCTTGCCATTTAGACACAATAACAGTGGCAAGGCAAAAACATGAATAGGCATTCCTTAATACCATTTAATATAAATAGAAACAAAGGCCTCAACATGGCACATACACAGAATCAACACAACCATTAGCAACAATCAAGATATAACATCAAATAACTTACGTGAGCCTCGGTAGTCTATGTTTCTCATCAATTATATTAACAGTTATTAGAACAGCTTCTTCTCCATGAGGTTGTATATACTATACTTTCAGCAACTTATTAATGAATAAGACTAACTAGTAACACATCTTTTATAGTAACATGTGACTGGACACTTTTCTTAAACGTCAGATATAATATCCCGCGATTTCCTACCAATCACAGATTGTCATGAATAAACTAATAATAGATGTGATGATAATCAATTCTTGTGTAGTCCAACTGTTTTAAAACATAATAAGATTGTATTAAGCAATTAAATAATACTGGATCTTTAATTCTTAGTTGATATTCGAAGAATATCAACACTATCCGACAGTATTGTCCCAATCGTTTCAAACAACTTATTAAAATCCAAGATACATCACAACGATCATTAAAAAATGCGTAATAATTTATAGGAGTATCATCAATTCAGATTTTTATAAGTTAAGCGTTTTATATTTGTAAACACAATAAGATTTACTTATAGGTAGGTACGTCTACATTTGTTCCGAGGTTCATAAATGTGACTAATTTTTTTTTTTTTTTTTTTATTGTTGATAGGCACGTGTTTGACCTTTATCTCACCTGATGGTAAGCGATGATGTGATGATTTAAAATGCAACGAAAAATATTCTTGGAAAATCAAAATATATAATGAATGACATTACATAATTCATTAAACACGTGCCTATCAATAGTAAAAAAAAATCAGAAAATCCAACAGACTTCTAAAAATTGCGAAATAACTTTAATTTCGGAAGTCGGTGTATATTTTTTTTTCTTCGATATTTGACACTGACTTCCGAAATTAAATTTATTTTGCAATTTTTAGAAGTCGGTTGTATTTTTTGAAAAAAGTTTTTTATTTTTTTATTTTCATTTTTTTTAAATTGTTTTTGTACACAAGAAGTAAAACTAAATATTATAGTTATGCCCGAATGGATAACACCAATAACATGGAATTTGAACATTTTGAGACAGCCACAACGTCATCTGTGTACACATATTTTTTATTTATGTTGATTTTTTTAAAAATTGCTTAATCAATTTCGATAAAATTTATATGGGTCCACCTCTGAAGTATGACCTACCATACAAATTAAAAATCATAAAAATCTATAAACAAATGGCGGAGATATCGCGTAACAAACATACAAAAAAAAAACATAAAGATGAATTGAGAACCTCCTCTTTTTTGAAGTCGGTTAAAAACTAAAAGAAAAGGACTTTCAAGCATGTCATTAGATTTTATGCCTAAATGAGATAAGCTATTGTTATATGGCAAAAAAAAAATTCAACCGACGAAAAAGAACTAAAAAGCAAAAAATAAATAAACCTTTTAGGTCTTGAGTATTGAGCTTATTTACCTACATAAAATATCAAATTTCATATAAACTGATTTTGAGTCGGCGCCAAATAATAAAATGATGCCAGCAACACCGACTTCCAAAATTAAAGTTATTTTGCACTTTTTTTAGAAGTTGGTTCTATTTTTTTGTAAAAAAGTTTTTTATTTTTCGTCGGTTAAAAATGAATTAAGGTCAAATACGGTGACAACCCTAACACTATTTTTTTAAATTACATCATTCTAAAAACCGCGATAGTGCGACGTGATTTTTTTTTATCAGTGATAGGCGTTATTACAAGCAATATTTCTGTGTGGACTCAAAATGTTTTGTATCCAAAGTAGTTAACAAAAGTGTCAAAAACGGCCGTTTTTGGTACTTCTGCTCACTAAACATTTTCAGTCCTGTTTGAACAACGTAAAATACCTTATTGTAACAAACGCAACTCTTTCATCTTTATTTTCTACGCTTTGCTATGATTTTTTATTCAATGAGTGCGCCACTTGGCGGCGATATACGCCTAAAAAAAAAAGTGTTTGAAATTAACACGTGGGGTGTTTTACTCGTGCATTTTAAATGCATCCCTTTAAATACCATAAACAGCAGAGGGTTTTTTTTTAAGTCAAATGGAACACTGTGCGTTGTGATATAGGGATAAGTCACAGAATAAATATGACCTAGTGCTATTCGTCCTGTATAGATCGATCTCTCTCTCTCTCTCACACACTGAAACCATGATCGCTTTACAAGTCACTGAGCAGTCTCTAATCTTGCCGCATAGCAAGTTAGAGATTGCATAAAAAACCGGCCAAGTGCGATTCGGACACACGAAGGGTTACGTAACATAAACTGAAAAAAAAAACAAAAAACACAAACTGTTTCTAGAAACGTGTTTTGTTGACTTTTTTTTGGTAATAGGTAGTTGAAATTTTCAAACAGCGTGTATTTTTATAGCCGCTATAACAACAAATAATAAAAATAAAAATTAATTAAAAATAATAATAATATTCCACAACTATCACACAACGCCATCTAGTCCCAAGCTAAGCAAAGCTTGTGTTATGGGTACTAGACAACTGATAAACATACTTATATTATTTCTAAATACATACATATGTGACGTAAGGAGCCTACGTGGGATAAACAAATGACAACACGTACCTCGGTCAACGTTAAAAATATATATTTAAAATAGAGAAAGGGTGTGGGGAGGTTTGCAGTCACATTCTTTCGTACCCCCTGGGAGATAGCACGCTACTGCCCTGACTCAGCCTTGGTGTCTCGGGAAAGCCACGTTGCGCTTGCCCCCGGAGGTGTTGGCCGGCAGGCGGCAGCGCCGGCTCGCAGGGTCGACAGGAGCCAGGATGGGTCGGCCGGCAGGTGGTCTAGCCGGCTCGGAGACGGCCTGCTGAGGCCACGCGGGTAACTGGATACCCGGCGTGGAGCGAGCCGCCGTGGTGAGTGGCCTAGTGGCCGCGCCACGAGGCACTGCGGCAGGGTGGCCGCGATGGAGGACGACGTATGTGCGTGCTCAGAGTGTAGGGCTCCAAGTCCTCCTCCTCCATATTCCGAATTTGATGAATCCGGGTCTGGAAAACTGGATCTGGGAATCCGGAGCCGGTAATCCGGATCTGGGACCCTGGAAACAATGTCCAGCGTGTCAAAGATGGCTGAATGAGCTTCTCCGCTGATTTTGACACCTAAGCATGAGCAAAGCGGCCGTACGTGCGCTAATTTGTGTGGTTGTCAAAATCAGACGGAGTTTACAAAGGTGAGGTGGAAAAGCATGAAAACATGCACATTCGAGCGCAGCAGCAGCCACGCGCAAGTCAGTATGTGCATAGCTAAGGCCTCGTAAAGCTAATCACGCGGAAGGCGTGATTACAATGTGCGACAGATCTTTTGTAGGTTATGAGCCTTGATTATACAATGCTAAGAAGAGAAATTACGAAAGACATGTTCTGGAAAGACTTTATACACAAGATTAGGAACACAGAATGCACAAAGCTACCTGTATGCTGTTCAAACACTCACTCAATTACAGGGGTTGAAGAACACGTAATTAAGTTGGCAAATATTTGCCAATGCAAACTACAACTGCTAGGATTTGGCGATCGCTTCACGGCTCAAGGGTGTTCGACAGAACAAGGTGAATGTGAGTCTCACGCCAGCAGCTGGATTAAGATTGGAAAAGGACCCACGTTGTCGTGTATCGGGTTTTTATATCTACGCCGTCATTGACAGATGTCATAGAATCCAAAGACAATAGTGTTGTCAGTTAACTAAAATTGTCTATGCTTACCAAAACCGTTACAGTGGCTTTTGGTCTCTGGATTTATTCCGTATGTTTATGTTTTTATTAAGATTGTAACGCCACTACGTTACACATATTATAGATAAATTACACCCAGACACAGAACAAATGATCATGCTCATACACAAACATTTGTCCTGGGTGGGAATCAAACCCACGACCTCCGGCATAGCAGTCAGGGTCACTCCACTAGACCAACAGGCCAGTCAATTAAAAATTAAGATACACATTCTGTGAAAATTTCAACTGTGTAGCTATTACGGATCGTGACCTGACGGCGGACGGACAGCGGAGGCATAGTCCTGTTGGTTACCCTTTGGGTACGGAACCCTAAATAAGTAACTACTTAAAAAAAGAAAATACACTAAAAATTAAAAAATAACTTTAATTTCGGAAGTCGGTGTTAAATATTTTATTTCTTCGATATTTTACACAGACTTCCAAAATTATTTTTTAATTTTTAGTGTATTTTCTTTTTTGGAAGTCGGTTGTTTTCTTTTTTGTAAAAAGTTTTTTTATTTTTCACTTTTTAGTTGTTAAACCCTAGAACTAAAAACCCCAAAAACATGAAACGTGGAATTTAAACATACTCGTAATTGGAGAATACCAAAACGTCATTTATGTATACCTTTTTCGTTTTTGTTCAGTTTTTCAAAAAGCGCTAAATCAATTTCGATAAAATTTATATAAGACCACCTCGGGAGTATATTCTTTCGGATAAAAAAAGAATTTTGAAAATCGATCCACAACTGACAGAGAAATCGGTGGAAATACATTAAAAAAAAAATAACATACGTACAGTCGAACATAGAACCTGATCCTTTTTCGAAGTTGGTTAAAAATAGAACAACCAACATGTGGTGTGCGTCTCTCTTAGGCGCTTTTCTCTCGTGATAAAAATATTGTGCAATATTATTGCACAATATTTTTATTGTGCAATAATAATGAATATTAATTGCTTGATAAAAAAATCCATACTACCCCTACACGTTTAATAATATCGTGCAATCATATATAGAGGGCAATATTTTTATTGTGCAATGTGTAATATTGAATACTAATGCTTGATAAAAATTTCCAATACGACCTACATGTTTAATAATATTGTGCAATCATCTTTATTGTGCAATATTATTGTAGGTGTATGGGCCGCCTTACTTACAACAAATAAGAGTCCAGCTCAGCTTGTACCAGGCAAACATACTCGACACTGATTTCTGCTAGATCCCGGTAGTGACTATCTGCCTAGCCCAACTATCTTGGGGTTGGCTTCCAGTCTAACCGGATGCAGCTGAATACCAGAATTTTACATGGAGCGACTGCCTATCTGGCCTCCACAACCCAGTTACTGGGTAATATGATACCCCTTCGTGAGACTGGTTGTCAAACTTACGGGCTTCTGACGACCCGTAACGACTGTCAAAGGTCCACGATTGACAGCCGACCAACGGCTTAACCTGTAAAGCCCCGAAACTCACCGGTGAGTCGGACCAAAAAAAAAAAAAATTACTGAGAATATAAAAAAAAAAATATCGGCTGTCAACCCGGGTTGTCCTCGGGGTTTAATTTGACAACCCGGATTTTTCCATGGGGCTTCACAGGTACGTGCTTTCCGGGGCACGGAGGAGTCTCGGTATATAAACAATGGAAACTTGAAAAAGTAGTTTTGAAATTGTGATTAGCGGTGTGATAATAATATGTAATATATACTAATTTGTGATTGTGACTATACCCATATTTTTGCCCGACTACGCGACACAAAGGGAGGGTAATGTGTTTATTTATTTCAATAGTATACGAGTTACCTAAGTCGTTTGTAGGCATGTGTACTTACCTGTCTTTACCTACATAAGAAGTTGTCGTTTTGGACAGACTTGATGGAATTAAAAGATCAAATAAACTTTATATTCAAGGTATGTGATTATTTTTTCGAAATTTTTAAATTAACCTGTTTAAAAAAAACAGCAATTTCATAGGTTTAAAGACCTAATATAATAATTAATAATAATAATATTCCACAACTATCACACAACGCCATCTAATCCCAAGCTAAGCAGAGCTTGTGTTATGGGTACTAGACAACTGATAAACATACTTATATATTTCTAAATACATACATATTATAGATAAATTACACCCAGACACAGAACAAATGATCGTGCTCATTACACAAACATTTGTCCTGGGTGGGAATCGAACCCACGACCTCCGGCATAGCAGTCAGGGTCACTAACCACTAGACCAACAGGCAAGTCAATTATACAGATAGAACCCATCAATCAGCCAAAGTATCATCCCTCGTCGTCGAGAGTAGAAGATTCACCAAGATTCATATTCAAGGTCAGTCCCACAGATTGCTTACTGACCTTCAAAGGACTTTTCCCCATCGTGATATAAGCCGTGTCAAATTTGCGTAACCTCGCCACGGAGTTTACTTAATTTATCAATGTTCTTCCTCGTAGTGGCTAGGTCGTGAGCAGTCAATTATTTTAATAGAGGTATAGCTGCATCACAGTAATTGCAGCCAAAACTATTATTTGTTATCTAACGCGTATCAATAAAGTCACTGTGTCGTCGATAACCATCAAAATAACTGGTTATATAACATGCCTATTATTTATTTTGTTTACTAAGTAGAAGCGTGAAAGACGCCACATTTTGCAAGTTATGTTTAAAGTCCCATGTTAGAATATATCGTTGTATAATAATTGACTTATCCCTTGCCTTGCCTTGGTTTGCTTTATGAAGCTATTAGCAGTCTTCATTTGGTCAATACGGTGGTCTCCTAACTAAGCGGTGCCTTTATCTAGGGACCAAAAGGAACGACTCATTGCCAGTCTCAGTATCTCAGTGTTAGGTAATAGTTTGGATTACTGAGAATGTTACTGAGAAATACAAAATGGAAAAACCCAATAACACTATCCCCAACCTGGGAATCGAATGGAACAACGACGCAGTAAAAACAACACTCGCTAAAACGCATTATTTAATCATACGTTATTATGATGAATGGTTTGTTAAGGAGTTCATTCACCGGCAGCATAAATCAAAAATATCAGCCATAAATACATGACATGAACTAATACTACCTGCAACACTGTACATGAATATTTATTACATGTTCACCAGATTCTAATTTTAAATCGTTGGGTCTTGGGTTACACCGTAAACTCAGATGCATGATAATAATTTTCTTTTTATGTTATTTATTAGGGTCTATAATAGCCCTAAGTGTCGGCGAAGGTGCCTCTTGACAGAATTACGTGTAATAATATTGCTAACAAGTAGCCCGGGCTTCCAGATACAATCATGTTTCACCACGTGGGTAGTCAGGCGACAAATAGAAGACGTCACCATAACTCTGGAGAAGTCCATGGAATATGCAGATTATAATATTCCTTTTACGGGACCTCGAACAATCACATAAATTGCGGATTCCTAGTTTTGTTTGCCGATTGAAGCTCTTTGCTTGTATGTTAGCTTTTTATGAGAATATATGTTATTGCCCGCTGTGCGATCGAATTGGAAATTGTCTATCCTTAACCAATCACGGCACTTTGTGCGTACATGTTTGTCTGGTGTTCTCGTCAATGTTTGCTGATCCCTTACTAAATATTCAGTTGTTGAGACTCCAGCAAGCTTCAGTGTAAACAAACGTAATCACAGACACATCATAATACTGCAGCAACTTCATTCATGAAAGACTTCATTCACAGAAAGCTTTTAAAAAAAGATTTTCATTGTACTGTTAAAATAAAAATCGGTAGATGGCGGTGTTGTTCTCATGTTTTTTAGGGTTCCGTAGCCGAAGGGTCTAAAACGAAGCCCTATTGTTGTCACTCACGTGTCCATCTGTCTGTCTGTCCGTCGTCTGTCACAAAACTTTGTTCCAAAGAATTTTTAAACTCTCATTGACCTATGAAGTTGAAATTTGATAATAATGATTATTATTACGTATATTTTACTAACAAATAATACAGTTAACTACACATACTGTACGTCTAACAAAGTAGCTTTGCGCAAAAATTATTGCTGGGAAACGACTTTTATTTTTAGGTATGAAAAAATATCAATTTTTTATTGCGCGCAATGTAACGCGAACCCAGGCAAGTTGAGTTAAACCCCGCCCCTTCGCTCTAAGCCTTGTAGGTACTTGTCGGATACGTTTGATATTCATTGCGTTTTAGTAACTGCAAATACGTCATTTCGAAAATTCGAAATAAAATATCGAATATTCAGGTAATGTTTGTTTGGAAAAAAGTTTAGTAATAACACTTCTATTCTATAATTTTCGTAAAAAAGTAAAAAAAAAATTGCTACTTTGAGCTTCAAAATCTCCGGTACCAGCGGACTCCCAGGTATGGTCTAGGCGTGGCTTTCGGCTTCTGTGTATATATTTTTTTGCTTTTGTTGATTTTTTTAAAAAGCGCTATTTCTATCCTAAACCTCCTCCTTTTTAGGGTCCGTACGTAGTCCTAACAAGGACAATGAACCCTTAATAGTTTGTCCGTCTCTCCGTCTCCGAGGCATAGCTAAGAGACTGTTTGTACTAGAAAGCTGCAATGTTGCATGGGTATATTTATTAATCACGCCAAAATAACGAAACAATAAAATTTCTAAAAAGATTTTTTTTTTTGGTAGCTCCCGTACTTACATGTAAATTGGATTTTTTTCTCGCCTATCCGATAATGTGGGGAATCGATGGATAGGTTGTTCAAAATCATCGCGGGATTGGGAAGACTATTTTTCGATTAAGTGATTCGTTTTCGAAATATTCAAACTTTAAAATTATATTTTTAGTTATAATATTTAAAATGGATAATTCATTTTAAATTGTAAACTTTTGAAAAAATAAAACTTTATGTTTTTCGTTTTTAATTTAAACGTTAGGTACTGTTCGGAAAAGCGTGAACTCAATTAATCATATAAACATAAAGCCCCCTTCTAAGTCCGCATGTTATAACGGGTGACTACGGAGCCCAACACTGTGCGTGGCCCGACACGCACTTGGCCAGTTTATTTGAAGTCGGTTAATAAGCGTAAACCATTTCTTCTAAACAATTTCCACGCTTAAAATAGGTAAGTACCAGATGACCTAATGTTTCAAGTTACCTCAATAGCAAGCCTAAACGATATCTACCAGAAATTGATTACTCCAAAAAAAAAAAATCTTACACGAGCTAACGCAGTTTTATTACTAATAATAGCTCTTCAAACGAGAGAGATGGTTTTAATTGATGGGTGGAGTAACTCGAAAATAATTGAAGAGTTCCGCATTCTACTGACCTTGTATTCTGTACTTGTACTTACATAATTGAGATGGAGAGCAAGCCTGCGCCCGCGCAAGCTAGATGACACACTTAGTTAGACTATAACACGGTATTAATGGACAGAACTGGGACACGATGGAGAATAATTTATAATCCATGGGTACATCTAGATTGGGCACGCCGCAATTGCGGCGGTAAGGCCCCTCTTTGAGGAGTGGCTGGAGAGGCATCACGGCGTCCTCACCTTCCGACAGACGTAGATCCTCACCAGGCACGGATGTTTCGGGAGGTTCCTGTATCGGATAAGGCGGGAGGAAACGCCCGGGTGTCACCACTGTGCGGATTGCCCAGAGGACACGGTGGAGCATACGGTGGAGTTGTGCCCCGCTTGGGCGCCGCACCGTCGTGTCATCGTGGAGGCGATCGGTGGCAGCGACCTCTCGCACCCGGCCCTGGTCTAGGCCATGGTACGGAGCGAGAGGGAATGGAAAGCAGTCGCCTCCTTCTGCGAAGCAGTAATGCTCGCGAAGGAGGAGGCGGAACGGGTGAGGGAGACTCAACAGAATCATGCCCCCAGCAGCAGCCCCGCAGGAGACGCCCTGGGCGTCAGGGGTTGCGAGACGATCTCCGGCACCATAGGCCTACGGACGGCGAGTAGTGGGTAGCTCGCCGTCCGATCACCCCCCTTAGCCAAGTAACTTTTATAATAGCGCTAACGCTAACGCTTCGTGCAAAATGTATGGCAAGGACATTACCTGCGGAGAGAACTGTCACGTGACTCACGCCCAGTAATGTCGTTGCCATACATTTTGCTAGAAGCATTAGCGTTAACGTTAACAGAAAAGTATTTTCGAAAAGTATTCGCGCGCCTCAAAGAGATGTCAGCAATACATGTCGGGGCCCGTCATGGCCGATGCCTGCCCAGGGGTCACTCGCCGTCCGATCAGCGCCAGGCCCGAGAGTCAACGGCGCGTAGTGTTCCACGCGCGCCTCAAAGAGTTGTCAGCAATCATGACTGGATAAAGAGTTACCTCGCCTCTGGGCACTCAGGCAGGGAAGGAACAGGGGTGGGTTTTAAGCTCTAAATTTCATAATAACCAATTCAGTTTTACTGTTGGAAAATCTACCGTCGATGCAGCACAAAATTGTTAATCTTTCCGAACATAAATACGTTATCGGGATTTTTCTGGATATTTCTGGGACTTTTGATAATGCATGGTGGCCAATGCTACTACTAAAAATGAAAACCTGTGGTTGCTATAAAATATTTATACTCTTGTTCACTCGTACTTTTTTAATGGTTGGATTCCGCGAAACTCAAACTTGGACATCATTCTGTGACGAAATCTCTAACCATGGGATGTCCTCAGGGCTCAGTGATAGGCCCGTACGTATGGAATTTGAGGTACGATGATTTTCTCGCGATTCCGCTTCCTTGCGGTTGCTCATTAACCGGGAATGCGACGACGGCACGGTTGGCGCAGTGGTTGAGCGTTTCGGCTGCTGCGCTGCGTGTCGCGGATTCGATCCCCGCACGGAACAAATATTTGTATGGCCTACAGATAGTTGTTCCGGGTCTGGGTGTCTTGTGAATGTGAGTTTATATGTTTGTAAACGCACCCACGATACAGGAGTAATTCCTAGTGTGGGGCAACGTTTTTAATTAAAAAGATAAAGAAAAGAAAAAGATGGGCTGCTGATCATTCAGTCAAGTACTCGAGCTGGCCTTGAGAGTTAGGCTGAGACTTCCCTTCGTTTAATATCTCAGTGGGGTGATCGGAACCGTCTTACCTTCGCACCGCATAAAACCTATCAACTTATGTTGAAAGGTAACCTCAAGTCTTGGCCTAGTATAAGGTTTAATAACGTTCCCAAAAAAAAAACAGTTCGTATGCTATCTCGGTATGGTATTAGAAAATAACTTTCCATTAATTGAGCATGTAAAAACAGTAGGTGAAAAAGCTAAAAAAAACTTCTATGCGTTGACGAGGATTTCCAAGGCTACTTGGGGCCATCACTCCTAACGCAGACTCTGTCAAAGCGCGCCAACAATAGTGTTCATGGTTGCCGCTAGGTGGCGTGCTTTGTTTTGTTATCAACTAACTGCCGGATGCGACATACACATATTCTTTTTTGAAACTGCATTGTCATGTAATATTCTGTTGACAAGCCAGCTCTCAAACAAAGTGAAAATGAGAGAATTATTTTCATAACTACTATCATCATCTTCGTATAGTTTTGTTATTGAAACATAATTCGACGTTGTTTGCTTTTTGTTGATATTGTATATAAATTATGTTTCCTGTTGCATCCTGATGCTTTAGCTGCTAAAGAGCGTACCTAAGTACCTTGGGCATATGCCTCATCTCTGATAGAGGGAATGGGCCGCGGGCTCAGTGCGGGTTGATGGATGTCACCACATATTATAAAATAATAACTTTATTAACAATTTTATTGAACAAATAGATAGACAGACGAAGGGAGGACTTCCCCGCTTCGTCTGTCTATCTGTTTGTTCGTGATAAACTCAAAAACTACTGAACGGATTTTCATACGGTTTCCACCAATAGACGAGAGTAGTAGAGTGTAGTAGTAGGCAAAAGTACCAAAAACGGCCGTTTCTGACACTTTTGCCTACTACTTTGGATACGAAACATTCTGAGGCCTGTTTTAACAACGTAAAAATATTTTATCCTCTTTGTAACAAACGTGACGTTGGATTTTTTAACATTTAATTTTATGCTATGCTACGATTTTTTATTCAATGAGGGCGCCACTTGGCCGGTAGTAGACCCTTAAAAAGTAACATGTTCAGATCTTTTTATTCCTCTTTAGGGTTCCAAAAGTCCGAATGAAAAAACGGATCCCTTAAAGAATCACTCGTGTCTCTGTCTGTCCGTCTGTCCGTCTGTCATATAAGTTGATCACCGAGACCACCAGGTCTATAATTTCGAAAAAATACAAAAAGTAGTTACTTGATTACAGGAAAACTTATAATACGGAGGTAGTTTAAAAGAAAACCTGACAAAAATATGATTTGTTCGGAACCCTTTACGCAGGAGTCCAACTCGCTCTTGGCCGGTTTTTGCGGTCGGGTCTTTTGACACACGTAAATTCTTTTTCCTATATTTTACATTTTTTTAATCGTCATCGCGAGCCCTTTATTTTGATACCCCACATGACTTAGTCACAAAAAAAATACGACGTCACTTACTTAACGGCCGCCGTTAAGTCACTTTGTTTATTTTTGTTTTCAGAATTTATATTGGTAGCTTATGTCACTTCGGCAATTCAGACAAATTTAATGATACCATATAATTTGTTGAAATCCATCCAGCCGTTTAGGCTACAGGGCGTATCCATGGGGGCGCCCATACAAAGTGGTGCGAGATAAAATCCGCCATGGGCGCCCCCGCTGACGCAGAGTCTCCGGCCGCAGATCGTGGAGGGCGTAGTGAGCGCTCTGTTCCCCTCGCGAGGGGAAAATACTCCCCCGCCTATGGCTCCTCCTGCTGCGGTGCCTAACGCGGACGAAGACGACGACGATGCTCCCGAGGTGACCGAGAAAGAGCTGAGAGTGGCGGTGCGTAGGCTGAATGACAAAAGCACCGCCCCAGGACCTGATGGCATTCACGGGAAAGCCTGGGTCCTGGCCTTGCAGGAGACTCTCGGGCCTCGACTCAGAGGGCTTCCAAGCGCATGTTTGGGGAGGGGCCAGTTTCCGCTACGTTGGACGTCCTCCGATCAAGAAGCGGGAGCGCCCCGCGGGCTCTCCGTCCGCTTACCGGCTCATTGTGCTGCTCGACAAGGTGGGCAAGCTCTTTGAAAGAGTAATTGCAGACCGCCTCATCAGGATGCTAGTGCGGGTGGGGCCGAATCTGGCGGAGAGCCAGTACGGCTTCCGCAGGGGGCGCTCCACGGTGGAAGCAATCATGCGCGTACGAGCCCTCACGACGAGGGATGCAGTGGCCCGGGGTAGGGTCGTCTTGGCGGTGTCTCTGGACATCGCCAATGCCTTCAACACCCTGCCCTGGAGTTGCATAGTGGAGGTACTGCGGTATCACCGAGTGCCGCCCTACCTCCGTCGCGTGGTCGAGGCGTATTTGACGGACAGGGCCGTCATCTACCCCGGTCACCAGGAAGAATGTAACCGGCGAGAGATGTCGTGCGGTGTTCCGCAGGGATCGGTCCTGGGGCCGCCTCTGTGGAACATCAGGTACGACTGGGTGCTGCGCGCCGACCTCCCCAGTGGCGTCAGCGTAGTCTGATACGCTGACGAAATGCTGGTCTTGGCGCAGGGGTGGTCTTACGAGGCGGCGGCCGACCGTATGACACGCCGGGTTGCGACAGTCGTGGAGAGGATCCGGCAACTGGGACTCGAGGTGACATTACACAAGTCCGAGGCCATGTGTTTTCATGGTCCTCGGAACACGCCACCGGCGGGTTCCCAAATTACGCTAGGAGGGGACGATGAAGAGATTCACATCAGCGTCGAGGGGACGATGAAGTACCTGGGACTCGTCCTCGACAGCCGGTGGAACTTCGTCGAGCACTTCCCACGTTTGGCTCCCAGACTGGAGAAAAAAAAAACGGCTACAGGGCGTGCCAAAGAAATATACATACATACATACTCTCGAAAAACATTACCCTCCTGGGGTAGTCGAGTAAAATCTACACAGCAATAGGGTAAAGGCAGATATGTTGGTGATAAAAATGAATAAAAATAGGTTTATAGGCATTTTACAATGAACCAAGAAGTAAATTTTATTTTTTTAGATTGTTTATTACTTGAAATAAAATAATAGAGTTTACGTAATAATTATTCAATACTTTTATTGAAAAAAGAGAGTTTACGTAATTTAATTCCCAAGAAGTCAAAGGTGTGTTGGTGACACGGTTCGGTAGATTGGTGATAGTAGGTAGGTAATTTGGTGATACTACTCTAAATTACACATTTTGTACTTAAAATAAAAAAAAATGTATGATCCTTTAGTAAATTATACTAGGCAACGATTGCATCTATAATACAGATGTTCCTCGGGATCAGCATCTTCGATAGATACGCAAATCTCATGGTAGAGCGTCAGACAATAGGAGCACTTTATCCATTTTGCTCCGTTCCTTTTTTTTACATCGGTGGAGTACAACACTTCACACAATCCACATTCCCAATCATTTTCAACCTCCCGAGTTTTGCTTTTTTTTGCTTTTGAGGCAGATTCACCAGATGTTGAAGGCTGAGGCTGGAGATTTTCCTGTAATTGATTTTCATTTGAGTCTGCACTAGTCGGTGTATATATGTTACTCTAGACAATTTCCGTCGTAATTTGATCTCAGAATATTTGAAATTATATTTTTATAACATAGTGTAATTAATTTGTAAAGTTATGTCTAACTCGGATAAAAAATTGAGAATCACGCAAAAACTGTAAAGCGTATTTTTATGAAACCTTCATCATTTTAAAGATCATTTAATTATTTATAATTTAGTCTCAGTGTTTTAATTTAATACTTGTTTGTTTTATGTGTAATAATTAATAATGCGTCTAATTTCGGACAGCGCTCCTTGTTGGGCGAGTCCTATTAATGGGTGGACATACGACGCGTTACGTGAGCTCAGCGCAGAACACGCAAGCTAACCACTTAAGGTCGTTGGCAGCTAATAGCACCTTAATACTAGAAGGTATATTTTTTTACATGGACCAACTCTTCTTTACAACCCCTGACAACCTCTGACAAATAATGAAAATGACATTACGTATTGAAACCAAGAGCTATTTTAATACACTTATGTAACTTAACTTGTAACTAAATAAGTATGTAAACAAGCCTTTGAAGTTAAATTTGACCCATTGCCCGGTTTCCGATTAAACTGAAATTTTGTGTACTTGTTTAGTTTCGATGACAATGGTGCCAATTCCCTTGTTCAATAACTAAACTAACTTTAACTTTAACTTAATTAGAGAATCGCTATCTTTTACTAAAAAGCAGTGCTAGAAAAGGACGGCTATAGCTATGAACTAAGTTAGAGATGTCAAACTAGTTTACGCCTAGCGCTTCACCGTGTTTTTAATCGACAAGTTTTTACGTGTACCCTTAATTTGTATGAAAATATTAGTTCCACTAAATTTGACAGCTCTAATTTACGTCCGTCTCTTTCTTTTTTTACAAGAGAGAAAAAGATAGGAATAGCCTAAATTAAGTTTAATTTGTGCACAACAGAATCCGTACCAATGTATGGTTAGCTAAGTGACGTCATTCTAAATCCAATATGTCGGACTCTTAAAGATGGCGGACTAGATATACTCGTATTATAAAAAAGGGGTAGATCTTGTATCAAATGAAAGGGTTCGAAAAAAAAGTGTGTTTTTTAGTTTTTTCCAACAGAAAATTATTAGCGATGTAGGACTAAGATCGGATTGCTAACAATATCATGTGGTGTAACTTACACAGATAATTATCTAAAGTTATTGTAAAGAGGAGATATTGTTTGATTGTGGGTACATAAATAAACTCTTTAACTCCTGATCTGATTACGAAAATTCTATCACTGATAGAAAGTCTATTTGTCTCTTTAGCACCCAAAGCTTGACTGGTAGTAAATACCTATTGTCTATCTATGGCATTAAGTCCGTTTCTGTGCACTCGTGTGCGTAGTGTTTAGTTTTTTGTCCCGTAAAAATAAACGTTTCCCGAGTGATAAGGGAACAAATCCGCGGCAAAAAGTGAGTAAGTTATAATTATTGCAGCTACATAGACAAAATAGTCATATTCCAGCAGGAAGCCAGTTGCGGTCACCGCATATCTAACACCAAGTACGTAACGCTGGCATGTGGTATCAATTCTCGTAATACTCTGCGTGCTAGCGATACACAATAGATACTATTGTCCCATATCTACACTTGCCAGATCATACACACGAACTTTGCTAGAATTTATTGTGTACCTACTTAATCGTTTAATTTATCTGTCAATGCGATAAACGTATGCATTTTAACAAATTACGTAATTGTTACATTATCGCGGCTGGTGTTGTTTATACAGGGTGCACCGGAAAGGTGTGGTCACATTTTAAGAACTGCATCTTCCCATTAATATGAACAACTTTATTCAAGAAAACAAGAAGAAATTCTCAAAAATAAAATCTTTTTCCCATACAAATATTGATCAGCTGATGATAACTTTGTATGGAAAGTAATTTTTTTTTTTTGGAAATTTTCTATTTTTTCTTAGAGAAAGTTGTTCAGTTCCATGGGCAGAACCGTTTCTTAAAATATGACTACACATTTCCGTTACACCCTGTATGTGCCTATAGAAGAAAATATACGAAAAAAAATGTAGGATTTTCGCCTGTCAGTTATACTAAATAGGTGGCGATTATAATGACTGTTGAGATGAAGGAAAATAGAGATGTGCCTATGTAAGAGAGAAATGCTGCGCCGACACCAAATAAATTGCTAAATGAGTAGGAGCATGGTGATGATAAAAGCCAAATCACCCTCCAAAAAAGTATTGATTAATTCGGTGTGATTTGGCCAGTCGTCGACTCATAAATGGCGATAATAAGCGTCGATACAGTCTGGTGATCGAAAAAAGTGATAAATAGTGTGGAAAAATAAATTTAAAACAATTATAATTATTGCGATAATATCGCATAAATGGTGCCGATTCTCTTGTTCAATAACTAAACTAAAATTAGAGAATCGCTATCTTTTAACCGACTTTCTAAAAAGGAGGAGGTTCTATGTTCGACTGTATGTTTTTTTTTTATGTATGTCCGCCTGTTTCTCCGTCAGTTGTGGACCGATTTTCAAAATTCTCTTTTCTATTTTTTTATTTTTAGTGTCTTTTTTTTGGAAGTCGGTTATCTTTTTTGTGGAAATATTAGTTTAACTAGATTTGACAGCTCTAATTTACGTCCGTCTCTTAGTTGTTTTATTAGAGAAAAAAAAATAGGAACAGCCTTAATTAAGTTTAGTTTGTGCACAACAGAATCCGCACCATTGTACACTTGTTTGAAAATATTTGTCCCGTGCTCATTATGAGGTTTACAATAAAGTATATAATAAATAAATAAAATTTATTGTCTATTTATCTGTACTTAGATTATTAAACCTTTATAATGAACGATTTAATTTTTTTTTGTAAATGTATTTTCATAGAGTATTATATTTTTGGATAAATCTCACTACTTTCCAAGTGCATGGAGTTTCGTTGATATTCTTACTTACTCGTACATGTCTATGTCTGACTCTGAGGGACATGTCTGCAGAAATGGCCAGTTACTTGTTTATTTTTTTTATAAATTTAATTATTAAACTAATCAATGAATGATACAGTTGATTATTATAGGATTCAATAAAAATTCATTTATTTTTATTTTTTTGAATAAAAACTTCATGTATCCTGATTTAAAAACGTGCGGCTATATAACCACGAATTATTGTACTAAAAAAATCCACTGTGCGGTGAATTCGCCAAAAAGATTTGCCTTGACGTGCTACTTGCCTAACAATTTTTTTTTCAGATTCAGGAGATCTTGAGACATTATTTAGATCTTTGGCAGTTGAAACGGGTAGTCAGAAACCAGAAAATCTGACACCAGTCTTGCCAAGAGGTATGGTTGCCCAGTTACCGGGTTATTGAGGTCAGAAAAGTAGTCACTCCATGTCATTATCATATGCCTAGGGCTAGCGGATAAATTTTTAACAGAATTACCGCACCCCTAGGCACTCAGTCAGGTAAGGAACAGGGGTGGGTTTTAGTCAGTAAGAGTCTGACGCGCCCTCCCGTTCCACCCAGAGCGGGAGATGTCATTGGATGATTTCCCACCCAGCCTCCACTCTGTGAGAAGGTGTGGGCCGTAATCCACCGCGCGGGCTCAATGCGACACTAAATCAGTCAATTACATTTGGACCATGAACCTGAAAAGACTCCTCGCATCATCACCATTTGGTTGAGACAAAGTTCTATAGAGTGTGCCTACATCAAGTCGGTTCCACCTCAAGACGCCAACGAAATCCTTTCTATCAGACTCATATCGAACACAATCCATCAATAGGTGATGTACCTAGGTCCTCGACAACTCCACAATCCACACACTTAGGTGAGGTAGTTTTCCTCATCATGAACGCAAACTTATTAAGTACATGGCATTTTTCCAGATCTGAATCTATGAGCTGAAATATTCTTTCAAAATTTGGTATTCACTAATGCTCATTTTCATAAACTTTGTTTTTGCAACACCTAGGTATAAGAAAGCCTGAAGAAAAGTGTGCTGTTGGATTTTCAACTCTCGTCGCTGACCCGAGCGTTGAAAAGCGTATCTTGTGTTCATATTTAATATACTTTGGTAGTTCAAATACGATTCAGTCTAGTACTATTCCAAGAGATCAGGAAATTGTGCAATACGTTTTCTATTACATTACGTCGTGGCTTCCATGCTGGCAATCCCGGAAGTCTGACACACTCGGCCTCTCGGCTTCAATAGCACATTTATATCTCAATGTACTATCCCGCCTGACCTCTCCACTTCCAGGATATTCATAAAAAAATACTTGATTAAAAAATCTAATAACTCAAATCTTCCGAACAAGATGGTATGCATTAAATAACCCTGAACCGTTTGGAATCTGGTTAACATCTCTTATGCCTTTGAGCCTAGCACGGTATTCGTGTAAACAAAACAAAATCAGTTATGCGCTAATTTTATCCAAAATCCAGTTACCAAACCCAACATTTCAAGTGGTCGGCGCGTCGGTTACACTGCAGTGCCTAAACAGCGTGTTATCCTCATCACTTATGCCCAATCTGAACCCCTTTGAATGGTCCCAGCCAGACGTTGTTTGTTGCTAATCTTAGACGGGACAAAAAATGCAGTCGGGTTGTGGCCCTTCTTTCACGGTCCCTCGTCCCGCGTCGTCGCCGGTCGCTTCCGAGCCGCGCCGCGCGCCCGAACGAGTATGGCCCGAGCAGCAGTCCGCCGCGCGCCGCCACCCGGGTCGCCTGTGTCGCTTCGGTACATGTGCATTACAAAAACTTGCTCCATCGCAAGTTTAAACATATGAGTGCATAAAAACCGACTGATATCCCATGTATTTTTGGACAGTGCTTAACCAAGCCGTGTAATACCACGATTGCGTGCATCCTGGCCACGCAAATGCGGGTTTTGTACATCAGTGGGTGGAAAAATAAACAGAACACTCCGGTAAGTTTATTAATGTTTTAAATAGCTTATCTTAACTTTCTATCTTATGAGAAGGAATGCACCCGGGAGGCTGGGATCCTTATTTTGCAAATAGGTAGATAAGTGTGGCGACCCAACTCCTGACGCGTTAAATTCGAAGGTGTCGTCAAGGTGCTGTTCGTGACATTTCAAAATCTCGGTGACTATTTCATTAAATCTCAGCGAAACTGAAATTGTATCTTTTTATCAATCAACTCATTTCTCGACCGATATGTACTGTTAATTAAAACTGTAATAATGATGTACATGATCACATGCAGCTCATGTCTGCAGCTTATCGCTTTACCATCATTCATGCTTCCGCGCCACACTCTGTGATTCAGTGTGATATAAAACATTAACCAAAAAACTATATACCTACATATTGTATATCCTGCCATATATTTTACGAAACTTTTTGACACCAATAGCTCCAAATATATATGCAGTAAACTTTTGATATATCCAATATGAATGTAGAAACTAGAGAAACCGATATCATTAAAAAGCTTTCAAAACAAACATATGTTAAATTAAAAATAACAAGTCTGGGAAGGTCACATTCACGAAGATGACAAAAAAGTAGCTACAATACGAATGGCAATCTGGTTTGATTGCACAACGATATCTTTGGATCATCTAAGACATTTATAATGATGCTACAAACTTGCTCCACCGATCTTGCGAAAGGCAAAGAAATATTCATCAATGCTGTCTATTAAAATTCAAAGAAGTAATATTTCTTACTCAACTAGCTTCTGCCAGCGGCTTCACTCGCGTGGGATTAGTACTTCCTCCGTAGTAAATTATAGCCTATGTGCTATTCCAGACTATAATCTATCTCTGAGCCAAATTTCATCCAGATTCGTTGAGCCGTTCTGGCGTGATTGAGTAACGAACATCCATACATCCATTAAAACTTTCGCATTTATAATAAAGTAGGATTGCCTACCAAGTGTAGTAATATTTGAGGATGAGGTTGGCACATTAAGACCCATATAGCAGACAAGTAGCGCCCTCATTAAATAAAAAATCGTAGCAAAACATTGAAAATTTATCAAAAATATAATCTTTATTTTCTATGTTATGATACGATTTTTTATTCAATGAGGGCGCAACTAAAGCGGAGGTAGGCCCTCAAGTACCCATACAGTTATTTGAAACTTTAAATGCTCGGGTAATTAGAGAAGTATTTCATGTTAAAGAAGCTAAAACAAAAAGGTTTAAAAACACAAAGTTTGTGGCACAGTGAGTCTAATCCGCTTACCTTTGCTTTATAAATGTATTACACAGCATTAATATAAATCAAGATAAGTGAAAGCTTTGTCATCTTCGTCCCAGGCTTTGTATAACTACAGCAGACCACTAGTGTTTAGCACTTATGGATTGAAAAGTATTCAAGTAAAATAAAGTCGGTTTTAATTAATTATATTTTTATACTTATGAACTTTCAAGTTCAAAACACTCCTCTCATCTTCCCCAAAGTGTTCAGATCGTTGAAAAACAATGATTCTTTCGAGTTTTATTCAATGCTCAATTTTCTCTTTTTACGGCAAATCGCGTTCTGACGCGAGCTTGACAAATAAATTTCTATAATCACAACCAATTACAGCACATATTTCAAACTTCGCACAGTCAAGTAGTATGAACTGAACTAAATAATGTGAATAGTTTTGATTTTAAGAATTGACTGGATCTGTGTCAGGCCGAGTACTTTTCAATTCACCTAAGTATCTGTATACCGATTAGTTATGACAAATTAATTTTAAATTTCTTCTCCAACCGACTTCTCTCAAATCATTGAATATCAACTTCCTCCGGGTGAGCTAAGGTCAACGTGAAGAGAAACCAAGATTTGACCAGTGCACCAGACCCTTCATCAATCATTCTTGATCTGACATCCAATTGCCAGTGAGATAGCAATGGGGCCTAGCTTCATTTAAGTTCCGACAGTGGATCAAGAACTTCTGGACAAGATTTGTTCTTTACAACTCCCAAATAGTTTCTTTAGAAAGCGAATTGAACATCGTCGATCAGGAAGCGAATAATACCCAATTACCAGAAAGCATAGCAAAGACTTCAATCCAAATAACACAGTAATAAATAATTACAAGAGTAGAAAAATCAATATTGACACGCTCAAAAGGATAAGTGACTGTACTTTTTGCAACGGGCATCTCCGACCGGCCACCCTTCAACTATATCCATTAACATGCCCTTGAATATTGCAGTATTCCCTAATGAATACGCTGCCATACCTAGCGTCACGCTTCAATCACGCCCCTCTGTCGTTTGCCTCACTAAATCAATAGACCGGCACATACGAGTATACACGGCGACAGACCGGCAGAACGACAGCATATACACGCAGGACATACAATGGACCAGACGGACTAAATAGATGAAAGGTGAATAGCCAAAATGTAACAGATTCGGCCAATGAAGCGTGCCATGATAAAGTTATGATCTATTTGATATTGTAGTAGAACACAAATTGCTTTAGGACAATGCATGATTCGCAGCTTGTTATGTTGTAGCCTGCTTGCAAAATCAAATTTAAGCTTAACTTTAGGTTAGAGGTAATAACAAAAAATACTTGTGTACTAAAATACTCCGTGAGTGTTTCATGGATGAATCAAAATCACTTTATAGTTTATGACTCCTATAAACTACTTAAAGCAACTTAAATTGAATATTTATCAGCGTTCAAATCGCCAATGGCCTCGTATTCAATATGACTGGACTTGAATGACACGTGTCCGAAGAGATTTGATTTTCTGCGATAAATCAGTTATCATAGACATCCAGAAGTTATTCGCTTTTTACACGCTTGTCATTTATGCGCACATCCAAGCATAGCATTTCGCACAATTGTGTGTAGGCAGTATTCTTATTAGCCTGGCTTGGACAAAGAACTGGGTCTATTCATAAACTCATCCAACTGACTCGACCAGGTAAACGTGACCGCTCAAAATACCAAGAGCCCTTACTGTTGAACGAAATTGTAATTGGTTTTGGCGGTCATTTTACATTGGTTACTACGCTCCCACCCTTTGCTTTCAACGAAAGGCACTTTAGTGACTGCTGGAGCATCAACTTGATGAATTTATGGCTTGTACAAAGGGAATAGAAAGCGATATTTTATTGTGTTGTTTGTTTACCCCTTCAAATATTAATGGACGTCATACTTTAGTAGTTCAAAACCTATTGTTAGTATAAACGAAATAGTATTTTTAACCAATGTCAATGTTTATAAATTCAAACCCCGTTAAAGCCGTTCAGAGACGATGAACTATCGGAAGACACTTCTGAGTGCAAATGGCCTCCGCTCACAAAGTTTTTTTTTAACGTTATCTTGCGATCGGCTTCACAAGCCATTATCAGATGCTTTCCGTGCTTATTGGCGGTTCGAGTACGGTCCTCCAGTGAGAGCCTACCCTCTACTCTACTTGTTACTCGACTATATCAAGCAATGTCCCATGTATGCTATCTTTTCAGTTCGACGGTGTTCTAGTGGATTAGTCAACACAGGAGCGAGGTTGTTGACATGTTTTTGCGCAGCTTATAATAGCCTGTGACACCTTGGGGGTCAAGACCAATCTAATGATAGCTCATTTGTCAAAATCTATTCAGCCGTTTAGGCTACAGGGCGTTCCAAAGTTTTGTTCTGTGCTCAATCTCTTCTTTAACTGTTTTTATTTTGAGGCAGTCATGTACCTCGGATATTTTGGTAAACCATGGAATATTTGATATGGTTTTTAGCACTTTGTTTTGTAATCTTTGCAGAATCTCTACATTTGAGTTTTTGGCTATTCCACAGAGTTCGATTCCATAGGTCCATACAGGCTTCAGTATGGCTTTACATATGAATAAGCATCTTGTTGTCGAGAGACACTTGTGAATATCTTCCTATTAGGCACATCAATGTTTGTAGACGGTGGTTCAGCTGATGGTTTAGCAGTGGTGGCCCAGTGGTTACGGCCGCGACTTAAACCCCGGCAGGCACTTTACTTTGTTTAAATTATTTCATCATCACTGATCTCAAAACGGTGAAGGAAAACATCGTGAAGAAACCGGCACGTCCTTGAACCAAAAATTCGAAGACATATGACATCCACCAACCCACATAGGGCCAGCGTGGTCGATTACGGCTCACACCCTCTCATCTCACAGAAAGGAGGCCTGTGCCCCAGCAGTGGGGACATTAAAAGGCTGATGATGAGGCACATCTGTGTTTGTAGACGGTGGTTCAGCTGATGGTTGAGCAGTGATGGCCCAGTGGTTACGGCCGTGACTTAAACCCCGGCAGGCGATTTACTTTGAGTAAATTATTTTATCCACAATGCTTTCAAAACGTTGAAGGAAAACATGGTGAGGAAACCGGCATGCCCTAGAACCAAAAATTCGAAGGCATGTGACATCCATCAACCCGCATAGGGTCAGCGTGGTTGTTTACGGCCCACACCCTCTCACAGATAGGAAGCCTGTGCTCCAGCAGTGGGGACATTAAAATGCTGATGATGATGATGGTTCAGCCCATCTATTTTCTTCTCCATGTGTTGTCTCCAGTTCTGTTTCCTTTACAGATCCATATGATATTTGGCTGTGTTATGTTGGGGCAAACCGTCGTTTTCGAGTTTGACTAGTGCACAATTTCCCTTTCGTAGAGAGAATGTTACATGAACTGATTTACTGACACTAACTTTGATACGCCATTTCTACATTCAAGTGTTAATTTTGTCAAGGTGTGCCTTTTTTTTTTTGAAGCATTTGAGGTTTTATTTGGATTTTTATCGCTATTGAGAGCTGTGGTTGGCCTTCGCTGATGTCATCAGCGAAGATCGCTGAGAGAACATTGTCTATTTTTGGTAGGACAGCAGTGTACAATAGATACAGTACCGGGCCCAAAACAAAACCTTGTGGTACTCTTGCTTTTATGTCGTAACAAGACAAACAACAAGATCAGAAGATTATTTTTAAGCCCTGGATGCCAGACTTAGTCAAAAGCTTGTTGGACATCCAAAAATACTACTGAGCAATATTCTTTTGTCTTGAGTGCATTTCTAATTTTAGTAACTACTCTACAGACTTGGTCTGTTGTCGCATATTTACTCCTAAATCCGAACTGGTGTTCTGGGATATCTGTGTTTTCGTCGAGTATACGATTTAATCTACTGGATAGAATTTTTTAAATAGTCTTGGAATGACCGGAAGGAGACTTATGGGTTTATAAGTTGATACCAGGTGTGGTAGTTTGCCCAGTTTCAGAATCGTTATGATTTCTGAGACTTTTCATAATTGGGGGTTGTATGACCGCCTTAACATACTGTTAAACAAATGTGTTAGGAACACTATCGCCTCTCTGGGTAATTGTTGTAGCACTTCAGCCGTAACCAAGCAAAATCCTGGAGCCTTTTTTCAGTCTAGTTTCCTTATCTCATGGTAGACTTCTATAAGTTAGCAACTCTTTAATGGTGGTCCGCTTACAAAGTAAACAATATCTTACAAACATCAAAGAATCTCAATAGAAAGGCTGTACGTTTTTTGTCAGGCCGTCAGTCAATGTAATTGTAAAGGAACTAATAATTACGTAAAGAGATCTCAAGATACATAAGCACTTAATTGCGATCTCCAGTACGATGAAGATTGAAGCCATTTCAGGTATTATCGTGCTGTCTGGCTTTTTAATATGAATTTGTAATTATTTTAAAAAATAAATAAGCTGACACTGGCTGAAACTTTCAGCCAGCGTCAGCTTATTAATTTTCTTAACTAAGGAATAGCTGAAAACCTTTCCTGCATGATTTTTTTAATTTTCGTATATAATTTTGTACCCACAGTAGAAATTTCAGATCAAAGTTGCTTTGCTATACCAAGGATTCCCCGACTAATGAAGCCGTCAGTAGACTTAATTTATATGTTAATCATTATTACAATGAAAGCCATACCGTACCTAAAAGTACCAAAATCTAACTTTTTATGAGGAAAAACTTTTTTATTAATTAATTAGTAGCCTAAAATACCGTCGCATCCATCGCGATACAACAATAAATTAGCTACCTATATCATAATAATCAAGTTATCAAAACACTGTGCTAAAATTCATAATGTATTGGTGAGATATTTTTTTTCTAAAGGATAATATTCATGTGTCATATATCGGTCTCTGGTATGTTGTATTAAAGTCCGTACGGAGATCATTGAGGTAATATTTTATGTTACCTCAATGAAAAACTAGATATTAGATATATAGATTACGGCCCTATGAAAACAGCCTTTTTCAAGTAGCGACATATCTACCAAAAACACTGTTTTGCCACAAAACAAAACTTTGTCTACGACAGACAAAACAGTTTTGTGTTCATCCATAGGTGTACTGTTTAAGTTCCATTTGTGGTAGTGTGAACACGACGTTTTATAAAGTTCCAGATTATTTTAAAACCTCTCAGAAAACAAAACTATAATGATAACGAATGATCCCAAGCTGCAAGCGTGCCGACCAATAGTGGCTTAGCATTTAGTGGCAAGCCGGGTTCGAGTGTTTAGATAAGTGAGTACAATGCGCCGTGCTGCATTCCACGCCACCGACTGAAGTCAGGAATTAGCCATAACTTATTTTAGAGCCTTTCGCACCGTCAGCTCAGCAACAAGCTTCGTTTCACACAGGCGCGGACTCGCCTTGGGTCCTTTATGGTATGTGCGGTATTGTTTTTGCCCACGCCGAAGGGTTATGCGTTGGTTTCGTGGTCATTTCGAAGGGAATGTCTTTCAAAATAGCGGATGATGAGGCAATGGGAAACGTGTCCAAATAGTACAGTACAAAAGTAAGCTGGTGACTGTGCAAAACTAACTTAATCTAATTTTGTCACAAGATTATTCGACGCTTGACTCTAAAGAAGGTCGGCCACTGCCCATACATCGTGCGACCTGACTATAAAATATCGCGGACATGAATATTGTATGGATTAATTCGTTCCTTTAAGCACAATCATTAATCCTAAATTGAAAATATATTTTTGAAAAGCCGAGGATCTTAAGTCTTAACATAAATTATTTCGTAACTTTTGAGGTTTACAGCCATGACTTTATCCTTAGTTCCAATCCACAAAATGGATACCTAAGAAATCGCACAGTACGCAACAACGCAAGAGCAACGAACGAAGGACTGCGCGGTAGCCGGTAAAGTAAACGCTTTGACAGCTCTCATGTCATAATACGTTCCGTTTTATGCATTCTATATTATCTGAAACCTATCATTTGCAACTCATTTCGAAATACTTAATCCATATCCCCATCTAAAAATTATGTTATTGATATACAATATAAAAATAAATAAAAATTCTTCAATAAAATCTAGTATTTAAAAAAAAAAATGTAAAGTGTAGTCCGGGACGGGTTTCGATGCGTTCAAAACCTATAAAAAGTAGTAAGGAAATGAGATTTTTTATGACAAAGCTAAATTATTTTACCGGCTCCAATAAAATAAGTTGAGCCCCGTAATTTAATATACACTTAAGTCACTATTTTTTGACGTATCACTCATTGGTGTCCGTTTCATATTTCGGTCAGGTCGTATTTAGCCGATGTTCTTTGATTACCTGCCTATTTTCAATTTTATGAAATACAATTGCATAGCATCACTATGCATATGACTATGTTTGCTTCTAAATACTATGAGAGGTTGCTATTTAGCAGATGTCGCCGGATATTCGTTGTACACGTAGGATACTCGTTATTAACGATTTAAAAATTATTTCAATTATGGCATTTTCTCCACAGTTCCATAAGTTCAACATTGCATTTTCAGTATGCAGGTCCGAGTGCAATGGTCGGGCGTTAATCAGAATCTGTCAGCGGTACTGTTACATTACATTTGTATAACAAAAGCTCGCTTACGACCGACGTGGTAAATAAATTCCTGGCTAGCAATAAAAGTCGTGGTATGCGGCATTCACACCATCAACCATTACCTACAGTAAGTAATTAATAAATTAATCGTCTTAGCTCTTGAGAAAGATAATAAAACGTAGGGTTATGTATCTTGATTTTTACTAATGTCTTGTATTAACAAAATAACGGCAGGTGCTATTGCATTTTGTATCATTTTGTAGATACATTGATTGTATAAAACTGTGTCACTGTTTAAAAATAAGGTAAAAAAGAAATGGCTACAACTCAAATTCAAATCGACTATCAACTCGTAAAACAAGTTTTTCATAAAAACAATTTGATATGCATTTCGGTATGCCGAAGATTTATAAAATCTAACCTGTCACACCGAATCTTGACCTACGTCTACCGACGTGCCGTTGGACTCTTTATACTCGTACCTGGAATTGGATACATTTTCTTCTTCTCATTTTCAATCAAGTGCCATCGACGGTACTATCAATTTCTTTTTTTTTAAGATCTGATTAAACGTGACAATGTACTGAGTGAAAATCTTCAAGAATTAGTGGCATGACAAGACATTCTGCATTCCTTTTTCGAGTATTGCGATGGCTGAATTAGCTGTTTCTAGCGCGTAGGGTCCTTAATCCCGACAGCAATCTCGGGAAAAAAGTACGGAGACGGTATTGCAAGACAATTTGAGAAAAGAATATGTCAGCTCTACTTAAGGGTTTACTACTGGCTAAGTGGCGCCCTCATTGAATAAAAAATCGTAGCATAGCCTAGAAAATAAATATTAAAGAATCCAACGTCACGTTTGTTACAAATAGGATAAAGTATTTTTACGTTGTTAAAATAGGTCTGAGAATGTTTCGTATCCAAAGTAGTAGGCAAAAGTGTCAGAAACGGCCGTTTTTGGTTGGTAGTACGGCCTTAACAACGGTTGTAATACGGAGCTCATCGAGTTTTATATGTTCTATTACAATGCCGAACTTTTTCTTTAAGTTTATGTGACATCTTGTTGTCTCTGTCACTAATACGATGACGGAGACGACGAAATCCTAAATAACTATTGCCCCTTTATAAAAAGTACTCTGTGATAACTATGAAACTGAAAGCCAGTATGTCAGATCCACGTGCCACTTTTTTTTTTGTGGGGTACGGAATCACCCAATGATATCTCCCGCTCTAGGTGAAGCGGGAGGGCGTGTCAGACTCTTACTGACTAGAACCCACCCCTGTTCCTTCCCTGCCTGAGTACCCAGGGGAGCGGTAACTCTGTTACGAATTTATCCGCTACCCCTAGGCATGCAGGCACCGGCCGTGATGGGCCCCGTCAGTGGTGGCTTTTTTTTTTTTGGCTGACAATTCTCTTTGAGGCGCACGTTGAACACTACGCACCGTCGACTCACGGGCCTGGTGCTGATCGGACGGCGAGCTACCCATTACTCGCCGTCCGCAGGCCCGGGTATCCACGTGCCACTGCCAGTTGATGAGCTGCTGTAACCTGAGGCATGTGAGTACTTGAGAGTCAAACACAAGCCAGGCAGCATAAATAACAATGCTACTTATTCATATGAAGACGAACTTATTTTTACACGTGTGAGATGAGTATTGTCGTAGATACATTTAAATTTAAATGCGTAGCAATTCAGAAACTGAAAATATCAAGAAACTTGAAATGTCAGAGAACTACAAGGCAAAATAACGTTTTAAGTAGTCTAACGAAATGGTCAAGCCACTGCACAAGTGGAATCACCGATGGCACTTCATGAAATCCACTATAGAAAAAGCAATGATGAGTTTAAAATCCTCAACAGTGACTAGGTTAGGGACGAATTAAGAATAATAAAGAATTTAGAAACGCTAGTCCCTTCTGACATGACGTATTGACGATGTTTACCGTCTAGGAATGCTACCTCAGTTCACCTCCATTCTCCACTTGAAGTAGCGTAGCTATTTACGCGCCCGGCTCCTCTTACCTGCTAACGTAGACACTCCTAATAATTACCCTCTGTCTACTTATAGCCGCTTCTGAGCGATAAACAAACATCCACAGTGTTCAGTATCAGGTGTAATGATAGCAGTGTTTACTTTTTAGTTTGGTTTGCCCGATCCGATCGATGCTTCGTTTTTTAATGAGTTTGCAATGTATTTTATTAACTTAGTCGACGATTTAATTCATTAAAAGGTCAATGAATCGGTTACCTTCAGTCGCCTTTTGTGAGTGGCTTTAGAGAGCTAAATATTTACCCAATTTATATTGATTTACCATTTTTATTGTTTAAAACTTTTATTTTCGTCAATGTTGTTCGTCCTTCTATCCTTGTTATAGGGTCAATTTTAAATCTTCGTAGCTGATTTCCCAATATAAGCAACAAATCAACTCGTAGAGCTAGTTAACCTAATGGGAACGTAATCAATAATCATTTATTTTAATGTTCAAAACTGTATGTACCCAACGGTACCGAGGACTGGACGTTAGGCAAGTGGCATTCCTATGGGCACCGTGCAGCGTGCGTGAGCGGCGCCATGCCACCGTGATCGACTTACAGATTCACGTTGCTGCACCACTGCACGCCATTTTTACTAAAACAACACAAATAACGAGTTTTATCTATAAATAGCGCCAACTTGCTCATTACATGTCAATGATGTAAGCTCTTACACCAGCGAAGAATGGAAACATTTCCCTTTTTTAATAGCTAGCTGGCAATTGGCAATGAATTCTTAACATGTTGTGATTCATATTTCAGATTGTATATTCTTGGCTTCTTCAACGTCTGCCTTCTTACAGCTTTTGTCTTGACCTCATGCCAAACGCACAAAGAAAAAACTAATACTTATTCAAACGAAGTATTGCCTCACAATACTGCATTTGACATTTTATGATTGTAAGTTTGTCATAACCACATTTTAGTTTGATTTACACCAGACGGCGCCAAATACTGCTTGAATAAGCGTTAACTAACAATAGATACTTAAATGATGCGCAGGCACTGCTATTTTCAAAGTCTCACAGAATGCATGCCACAATGTTTGGAATCACGAGTCATATTACGGAATAGAGAAACAATGGAATCCATCAAATAGTGTGAGGAATTATTGTGATTTTGCCATTTTAAATATTGTTATTTAATTAGTCGCATACAGTTATACCTACAGTAAAAGCATCAGCTCAATACGGCGCTGGCTTTGAGCCATCGGACATTTTACTGCAAAACCGTTTTCCACCGACAATCAACCTCGACCACCCAACATGATTTAATGAAAGGCTTTTACGACTAGCCAATGTCCCGCACAAAGTAACAAAAGTCACACCCATATGGCACAAATCACTAAACTCTTGGGAAAAGGTGCCCTAATGATGACTGCAATTCTCGAAATTGCTACGTTGAGTGTAAAAAAAATCTATTCCACAAATCTAAATAAAAACAAACCGTTGCGGTCATTAAATAAGCTTTACTATGAACTTGAAATCGAAGCCTGAAGCTATAAACTCGTGGGAATTTCCAGCTCAGGTCGAAAGGAATAAAAAGGGGTTATGATTCATACATACCTTTACGCGCAGTTTGCGTACGTCATTGATCAAGGGTATAATACGAAATTCAAAGAAATGTACAATCATTGGAGAGATTATTTACCCATAAACGTATTATTACACCGGCACAAAAACTAAATGGAAGTAGCGTGGAGCTCTTCTATGTTCAATGGAGATACATTTTAAAATAATTGATCGAGTATCCATTCATTGCTTGTCTCGCGCAAGTCAGAATGAGCGGAAGGAACTAACATAAGGTGAACCAAGGTGAGGAACCTTGCCAAGTTGATACAAGTTGCGTGGCATATCGGAGTGAATGCATTTTTATTCGACTTCAAAAAACTGGGCAAGTGCGTGTCTAGGGTGTAAAGGGTAAATATTAATATTTGTTAGTAAAGTATATGTAATCATAAACATTATCACCAAATTTCAAGTTCATAGGTAAATGGGAAGTTAAAAAATTCTTCATAACAAAATTTTGTGACAGACGACGGACGGACAGACAGACGGACACGTGAGTGATAATTCCCGTTTCCGTTCCTATTGTATCGAGACTTTTCTAAAAAAGGAGGAGGTTCTCAATTCGACTGTTTGTTTTTTTTATTATTTAGAATCATCTTGGAGCTTGTTAACATTGTACAAAAGTGATCAATCCAATAAGGAAGTATTTTAATGCGATTAAACTCCCCGAAATAGTCTTACTGTAAACGAAAACCGATTAATTCGACAGTAAGACTGGTTTCCACAAAACAGGCAACTATAACCACCAGGAAGCCCTAGAGTCGATACCTGATATCCTTGAAAAATGGCTGCTGTATTAAAGCAAGCTGTTGAAGAAAGTCAATTTATATTCTTGTAATATGATAATTATTTCAGTCTTTACATTTTGGTTATGTAGTTCCTTCTTCCAGTGGATCTTTTCAGGGTAGTCAAGAACATATTGTGCCTTATAGTGGATGGTGTACCTACTATCAACCACCTTTCATATTAACTTAAACGATTTGTAGCGTTGGTTTCGTTTCAGACATTCCTTATCTTTTTCGTTTTACTTAATCTGGTCTGGAACGTGACTTGGCAGAAGAAATAAAGGAAGCTGTTAGACTCAGACTCTGTTAGTATGTTACCAAAGTAGCGTTAAAATGGGTGCCTTGACCTGACAATGACTGGCCTTATTGTCACAATCGAACATTTCTGTACTGTTGCCAAAGAAAACAGGTTAAAAGAATCCTTTGAGGATTATTTTCGATTATCTGATTACCTGGTAGATAATCTAAGTAACAAAGTTGCTGATTGAAATACAATAGATACAATTGAATAGACAATGACATTCAATACGGAGAGTGGAACGGCAAGGGCGTTGAGACGCTTGAGTTGAGACTCACTAATGAATAATGACAGTACCTACCTACCAGTTGTCTGTCACGTTGCGAACCTGTTATTATGATCAGATACACGAACACTGGATATTATGAAAGTAGCGTTATTATTATATTCTAAAAATAACGACGTACCCAAAGACAACGATAATTCCGGAAGTAGGCATGGCATAAAACCTTAGTCGAAGGCTGACGAGTGAGTGAGATAAGTCGGTTAGGCCGACACAAGGTAAAAAGATACAAATCGTTTAATTTTGAAAAATATAGCTAGCAAAAATCCACGATTGATGAATCATGAATCAACAACAGCAGCTGTTGATATTCATGACGAACATCAACGATCACAAGTTCATGATTGGACTACAAATCGTCATGGACACTTCAATCGTTTATATCCATCTACGCAATTTACTGACAACATAGTGTATTTTTTTTTAAGATATCGTTGTATTAAAATTACTTGGCTTGGAATTCAGAAATAATGTAATGCAGCTCAATGTAAAACAGCAATGTCTACCTTACGTTCCAGATCCTGCAATAGGTCAAATTGCAGATACTCGTATTACTCAAAAAATAGCTTCGAATGCATCCGTGCAAATGTCAGAGGAAACTAAGGCGAACAGACCAGGTAAAATACTTGAAAGTGTACCAAATTTTGTGTTTACGAAACACCAACGGAACGAATAGTTTTACCAGTTGAATTAACCTCTCAGACTGAAGAAATCTCCTGTCTGTTCTTTTAATTTCTAATATTTCTTCTGATTTTTAGGGTTCCGTACCCGAAGGGTCCATAATCGCTATCTCTCACGTGCCCGTCTATTCGCCTGTCCGTCGTCTGTCACAAGTTACGAAGATATTTTTAACTTCCCTTTGACATATTTGCACTTGAAATTTGGTAATAATCTTTATTATTACGTAGGTATATTTTACTAACAAATACCAATATATGGATAAATCAGATTTTTTCTTTGAAATTTCGTCATTTGGTACACACTTGGCCTATTTTTTTAAAAGTTATATAGTTCGTTATTTGAACCGATTTCAATATAGTTCACCGACTTCTAAACTATTTAAATCGGTTTTCAGACCAGATAACAGTTTATACAATGCTAGGAAATAAACATGACCACATTTACCATTCTAAAAGGATACTTAGGAGAACGACTTCACCATTCGAACGTAAAATGTCTGATTAGGGAGGAATGCTAACGATTCTGAGTCACAAGTAAGAACTTCAACATGTATCTCACAAAATCGCCTTGACCCGCGCAATTACGTCGTGTGACCAATCTGTTTTATTTTATAGACAGTGTATCAGGCTCATTGAATAGCCAATAAGTTTGACCATGTAGGCAGGCACAATTGTTGCGCACTGCGCTTTCCTATACCGCCGTCCTTGAATGCGTTTGTGTTGAATTTAATAGTGCTGCATTTCAATTGTGGTAATTGCCGCTTTAATTATGTCATATTGATCTTTGACTACATTTTATTCATATTGCTTACATATATTAAAAACGTGATTGTGACTTATTATATTTGTTATTTAGAAAAATTATCTATGTTCATTTTGGATCCCCATTAAACTACCGTCGCGAACTCGCAATTTAAGATTTCGTTTGTTTTGAAAAAAGAAACGATACCGTTGTCTTAATTGACAAGAACCAAACACTAAATATTAAATACATCGTCATTTATATTCTTTAATGTATATTTGCAGTCAGAGCAGAAAATTTATATAATAATATATTACTTATATTTTACATATAGCAGTTGATTTGATTTGATTAATATGAAAACAACCGAGTGTATTTTCATCACCAGGTTACTCCAAAAGTAAGTGATCAGGTTGTTTTATTATTAAGTATTAAAATGATTGTACTCTTGTAAAGTAATTTTTCCTCTCACCGGCTAGCGTCAGAGTTAGATTTCTGCAAAAGACCCTACTTATCGATCTACAGATTTATTGCATGAGGAATGTTTGTAGCAAATAATAGTCCATAGATTTGGTCTTCACTTGTCACAGTGTTCTTAATAAATTAAGAACACTGTGACACATTAGATAAGGTTTCATGATAGTCCTATAGAAAATTATATGTAGCACTTACAATTGATGATGAACAATTATTACCCATCATCCAAAGATCAATGATCCAGGTCCAGAGAGAAGATTCCACAAGCAATATCGCAGCTGTGGCCATACAATCCTGATTATCCTTGGACACGTGGACGTCTGTGTTCAGAACCTTTTGCTAAGACCGCATTGATCCTCCAATAATTTCATAGATAGTGTGGTCAAGATCTGACTATTTTATAATAGGTTTTTCTAGTTTTAAACGTTAATCTTAAGCAAAATCTAGGAACCCTGTCGACAATAAGAAAGCTTGGTGAGGTTCACGAATGCCACGTCTAAAGTTAGCGTCTTTTTAGAAAAAATCCCAAAGTAGTACATTACAGCGTCTTCATTCTTATGCTTAAAGCATTTGAACTTGACTCTGGTCCCTTTAACTCCTCGAGACATCATTAGGTAATTATTAGTTCTAAATCAAAAAAAAATTAGTTCATTGAGTCTGAGTCGCTCCAGATCAAATTGGAAAAAGAAACGACAGACTACTATCTGACTTGCAAAATAACGCTCCATAACACGAATCTATTTTTTTTAAGTGTTACTCTCTATCGCATTAGGTTACCTAGTGGACCTGTAATGAAAATGATGGTTGTTAGTTACATAAATCACTACACATCATATAATAAGGTCCCCCGCCGTGTCTGTCTGTTCGGGATAAACTCAAAAACTACTGAACGGGTTTTCATGCTGTTTTCACCAATAGACAGAATGATTCATGAGGAAGGATTTTTTACCCGTTGAATTTGTACCCGTGCGAAGCTGGGGCAGCTTGCTAGTAAAATACCTAAAACAACTGTTAACTCTCAAAGGCATCGTTACCACAAAAAATCGTCAAAAGATTTTTAAAAGGATAAGTACTTACATTATTTTCTTAGTTACAATATAAATAAAATGCAGTACATTGGCAGATAAGTGAGCTAATAAGATCAAAAAACAAAACAGCGCTATGTTTCGGATGAATGAACTTACGAGTAGTTAGTTCTGCAGCACGATTACGTAAAAATAAATTTCAGTGGAATACGTAAATTATGCGTATATGGACGACCCATTTGAAAATTTAAACCTTTAACATTTTTAGCTATGCTGTCTGCCAATTAGAGGTATTAATATGTAATACTTACATTTTGAAAACATAAAAAACTAAGTAGGTAGGTACATAATATATACTTCATTATTTATTTCGTATTGCAAGCCACATGCCAATGAACGTGATTCGGAGTTTGTAAACAGTAAAATATCTCGTTTTGTTGCAATAAAAACAAATTTTTAGGGTTCCGAACATTCGAATGTAAAAAGACGCACGAGTGATCCTATAAGGGTTCCGCCCTTGTAGGATCACTCGTGCGTCTGTACGTCCTTCTGTCACAGGCAATTTACTCCAAATGAGTTGAAATTTGGTACACACGTGAATATCTGTGACCCAAACACGAACGTGTAACGTAAATAAATGAATTTGGAATATGGGGGGCACTTTGGGAGTGCAAATCAGAAAATTAAACAAAAACTTTTCTAAACTGTAATGTGCTACATATCAAATGAAAGGGCTTATTGTAAGAATTCAAATATATTTTTTTCATAATTCCAAAATGTATAGTTTTTAAGTTATTTGAGACAATAGATGAAAAATTACCATTCATTTTGGGCCTAGTGGTTTCGGAGATAAGGGTTATCTCCGAAACCACTAGGCCCAAAATTTTGAAAAAAAATACAGAATGTAGTTCTTTACTTATAGATTACAGGGAAACCTGAAGTATCTATAGGTATGTAATTTAAACCTGAAAAAATATTATTTGTTCGGAACCCTTTGCGCGCGAGTCCAACTCGCTCTTGGCCGATTTTTTTTTTATACCTGTCTTTGAAACTGCAATTTTATATTTTATTATGTTATATAAATATAAACGCAGGATTCCAATTACCCAAACTTCGGTTAGCACCAAAACAATCTTAAATTACATATAATATTTTGTGCACCAAAGTTTTAACATTTAAATAAGTTTAAAGTATCGTAAAATATTTACGACGGAAAACGCAAAAGTGTATGCGGGGCTCCATTACACTTTAGCGCGATTAAATTCGTGATTCTGGCAGTGGTCGGGAGGGCCTTTTTTGTAGCTTGTAGCTGCTGTTTCTCGGAACTTCCTTAAAGAAGCATCAATTTGCCGCGGCATCGCTTCAACGTCGGGCCGACGACCTTCGCCATAGTGAGTCATTTATATAGTGATTAAGTTAAGGAAACGAGATTGTTGGACAACGACCACATGGAGGGAATTACGTGAATTAATTCCTTTTGCTGCATCCTTACGGCCAACACCCTCATTGGTTTTTTTTGGGGGAGAGGGGGGGTGGGAAATCATCCAAATATACAGTTAAACGAAAATTGGTGGTCCTAATTTAGATATTGCTTATTATTTATTGGAGGAGCTCATGGCTAAAGTTATAACAGCCGCACGGCTCGATCCATGAGGTTAAGCTACGCTTGCCGGCGTTGGTCCATAGATGGATGACCATCTTTACATACCGAGACTCCTCCGTGCCTCGGAAAGCACGTTAAGCCTTTGGTCCCGGCTGTCAATCGTGGATCTTTGACAGTCGTTACGGATCGTCAGAAGCCCGAAAGTCTGACAACCAGTCTTACCAAGGGGTATTACCCAGCAACTGGGTTGTGGCGGTCAGATATTCAGTCGCTCCTTGTAAAATACTGGTATTTAGCTGCATCCGGTTAGACTGGAAGCCGACCCCAAGATAGTTGGGAAAAGCCTTTTTTTTTGGGGAGGGGGGGGGTGGAAAAAATCATCCAATGACTTCTCCCACTCTACGTGTCAGACTTTTACTGACTAAAACCCACCCCTGTTCCTTTCCTGCCTGAGTGCTCAGGGGTGCGGTAACTCATTTTTAGAATTTATCCGCTACCCCTAGGCATGCAGGCACCGGCCACGAAGGGCCCCGTCAGTGGTGGCTGACAATCAGCTCTTTGAGGCGCGCGTGAACACTACCCGCCGTCGACTCACGGGCCTGGTGCTGATCGAACGGCGAGCTACCCACTGCTCGCCGTCCGCAGGCCCGGGTCTACGGTGGCCGGATATCGTCTCGCGACGTCCTACACCCAGTACGCCCAGTACCTCTTCTGCGGTGGTAGCGGCCGGGGCCGTGAGGGGCACTCCGTTGAGCTTCCCTCACGCGTCCCGCCTCCGCCTTTGCGAGCATTACTGCTTCGCAGAAGGCGGAGACTGCCTCCCATTTCCTCTCGCTCCGTACCATGGCCTGAACCAGGGCCGGGCGCGAGAGGTCGCCGCCACCTATCGCATCCACGAGGGCATGGCGGTGCTCCGCCCAAGCGGGGCAGACCTCCACCGTATGCTCCACCGTGTCCTCTGGGCGATCCGCGCATGGGAAAAGGCTAGGCAGATTGATTTTAGATATTACTTCTGCCCATTGAAATGAGCAAGTTTCTTCAAGGAAATTATAGACTTCTTAAATAAAAAGAACTTTCCGTACAAAGTTATCATCAGCTGATTAAATTACTTTCTCGAAGAAAATGGTCCATTTTTTTGGGCAGAAGCAGTATTTCATTTCATTATCAACATCATTCTCTTGAGACTTCTCAATTTGCTTGGGGTCTGCGCAACTTGTCTTCTTTTTCTATTCTTTTCTATAAGGCCGTGTTTCCACCTACAAGCAAATTGCATGCAAGTTGAATTACTTTGCAGGGTACGAACGACCAATTGTTCACTTTACACCTCGGTAGCCCGCAATTTAATGCAACTTGCATGCAATTTGCTTGTAGGTGGAAACGCGACCACATCACATAGTCACCTCCTTTTTAGACGTGTCATCTTCTACGTGTCCTCATAAGACTTCTAAGTAGAATGCCTCCCTATTTCACAGCATCGCAAAAAAGAGACAAAAATAATTTACCAAGAAGCTTTGGTTTTATTAATGCTCGTTTCGTTTAAATGGCCTTCACACAGGAACTCACGGGTAATCATAGAGGAAAACAGGCGAAGCAATTTAATTTGCTTAACTGATAAACAAAAATTTAAATAAGCGAACTGAATCAAAGATCGAAAAATAGCTTAAGTTTTCCAAAGCTCAAATTCACTATTGTTCTTAAGGCGGAGATATACGACTTCTAATAATTTTAAATTGAACATCACGTCTAAATGTCTTTTATATATAAAAATATATGTTACTCTACACAATTTTCTTCGTAATTTGATATGTGAATATTTGTCGTTATATTTTATACCATTTTTTTTGAAGTGTAATTAATTTGTAAAGTTATGTCTAACGCGGATAAAAAAATGAGAATCACGCAAAAAGTATTTTTAAGCAACCTTCACCATTTTAAAGATAATTTAATTATTTTTATGTTTTAGTATACGTGTTTTAGATTTTTAATACATAATACCTGTTGTTTTATGTATAATAAATTAATGATGGACGAATCCTATTACTGGGTGGACGTATGACGCGTTGAGTGAGCTCAGCACAGAACCCACAAGCTAACCACTCAAAGCCATTAGCATATAACTACGCCTTAAAGCAAAAGACGAATTTTAAATAAAATCAACATAAAAGCAGAGTGTAATAACTAAAAAAATCCAGGCGTAATAAATAGTAAATGTCAACTAAATGAAATGTAAAAGCATTTCGTTTGGAGTGCAAAGCAAACCGGAATGAATAATGAGTATCGGTTCGGGTACAGTTTTTGGCGTTCTTTTATATAACGGGTTCCAATGCCAAATAACATGTCTTTCCCTTTAGCCCGTTCCTGAATTCTTAATTTTTAAGTACTTATCGTTCGCCATAACTTGGAAAAGTACCACAACAAGTGTTTTGGAATTGCCATAAAATTTCAACGAAATGATGTCTTATACGAGGAACCAATCGCAATATTATGATTAACTTGAAGGTGTATTAGCAAAGTCACTCTTATGTTTCTTGTATTTTTTGCTATATGACTTTTTTGGCATATTTTATGTGAAGTTTCGTCTGTGGCTTTCATGTATGGAACGTAATCTATTACCAAAACTATAAACAGGTCCAAATCGGTTCTTAAAGTAGATTTAATATTGCCATATTGCCTGATTTATATCACACATTTAAACGACCCAGTGAAAACATTGGTTATAGTAAATAAAATAATAAAGTACCACGTTTAATAGTAGGCACGTTTAGATTTTCAGCCTCTTTTCATTTATAAATCTCAGTGACAACAACCACTAAAAGCCCAGTCCCTTCATTACAAAAATGCTTTCTTAATTGAGATAAACACATTACCAGCATAATAAAAACAAACCGGGAATAAGCGGCAATTGAGAGCGCGTGCGCAAATTACAAGTTGAGACCTTTTAACTGACACGCGCGTGCGCCGTTATGACTGTATTGTCTTGTAAATGTATTAAATTATACAGATACCTACTTATCACCTCACACTCGGCAATTATCTACAGATACATACTTTGTTGAATGTTCTAGGGAACCTACGACCATAGTCTCCAGACGGTCTAACGAAAATTAGATAAATTTTATGAATAAAATGAGGAAATAATTTTATATTTTTTAAATCCTTCTATAGCATGTTAGTGATCGAAAATGATTAGTGGTTACAATACAATGTTGTAACTAATCCAGAATTTCGACTCAATTTCCGAGCATCTTGCATAATGCCTCCGAGGCTTTATTAGTTATATACGAGTACAACTACAGCCTATAAACTTATTTATGTGCCCATAAATAATAAAATAAATGATCTTTATCCCCTCTGGTAGCTGATCATCAAGTGTTTATGGCCCAATCGTAGTTACCTTCACGTCTCTTTCCTCAATAATCTCACTTAGTGTACGTGATCTAAATATAAAAGGAGTTGTCTCCAAAACTTGTCAAGGAAGTTTTGAGACAACCTGAGTCAGCCTGCACATGTTGTGATTTATCAAGCCAATTCCCTTCGTTAAACGTGACAACAATTTTGAGATCATGATTTTTATTTTTGGTACCTTTGATCTGGATTCACATGAATTCATTAATCGCGCCTGCTGCTCCTAAAATAAAATAAAAATCACACGCTTGCTTTGAAGTAAATCAAGCCAACAACAATCGATTTTCTTGAACAGAACGAATTCTAAACTAGAGTTTTTAATGGAAATATTTTCACTATTTTTAATCTCAGAATTATGCAAAACATCAAATTCCTTGAAAACTGTTTGTTTAAAACGAAACACCTTGTACAGCGAGTAATGACAATGCATATTTAATGGCTAAAACAAAAAATGAAGGGAAACAGTCGTTATTTTTAATGTAGATCCTAATCTCAGCCACAATAATAATACCGGTCATAACAACGAAACTATGCAAAACAAATCCTTGTCCTAGTTCTGCTGGAAACTTTTATATTCATCAGAATACCCGCATAAACGATATTCAAGTTACCGAAGCCGAAGTCAGAAGTAACCCACAAGCCTACTGGTGACTGCAAACAAAGGGTAACCGTGCTATAAGTATCTTGTGTACAGCGAGCATAGGGTTGACAGATGCCTCAGCAGTCTTAGACTTTCCCAAGACTATCAATACTTTCCTATGGTCATCAACATCCTCGTCATTCAAGCCGGAAGATGTACAAAAGTCACTCCTAAGCATGGCCACAGCAAAAAATATATAAAATCCAATATATTAACAGTAAATCGCGCCTACCGGCCTGACCAGCCGTCCTTAATCTGTCTGCCGATCTTATTTAGTTTAAAACTGGAATTAGAGTTTTTTCATAATAGCTAAACTTGCCGGGGTTGGTCCATTAATGGGTGACCCTCTTTACATACTGAGACCTCCTCCGTGCCTCGGAAAGCACGTTATGCCGTTGGTCCCGGCTGTCAATCGTGGATCTTTGACAGTCGTTACGGGTCGTCAGAAGCCCGAAAGTCTGACAACGAGTCATACCAAGGGGTATCGTATTAACCAGTAACATTGTGTTGTAGATGTCAGATAGGCAGTCGCTCCATGTAAAATACTGGTATTCAGCTGCATCCGGTTAGACTGGAAGCCGACCCCAAGGTAGTTGGGAAAAGAATAGGCTCTTTTTTTTTTTGTTTACAACTTGAAAGTTTTTCTACACTATCATAGGTAGCTGTGTTATTTTAGCATCCTTATCAAAGCATAAAATATGTGTTGGCACATATTTTTGTTGTTGACTAATTTTATCTATAATATAGGCAACCCTAGACGCACTATACAGTTGTTCACCAACCTTCTAAGCTAAGTTGCAAGTCCCCGCGGTTGCGGTGAAAGACAACAATTTGTTTCGAATTAGTTTTATAAATTGTGTGTTTCGCAAATTAAATGACAAGGCTGGTTCACGATGCTCGCGGTTAGAACCTTGGCTTCTGTTGTGATGATGTGCCTTGGCTTTGTTTGTTAACTCTCACTTCATACTTGTGCTAAGAGCTTTTGTAGTAACAAGCTGAAGTCAGTACTGAGCATTGGTAGATCTTTTACATTATATGTAGGTGTATAATACGAGTAGGTATATCTAATATTTCTCTATTCATTGATTGTTTTATGAATAGATGTGTTCATTTTTTCAACACTGTATCATATGATTCCGATTATTTAATATTAATCAATTGGCCAATCACCTTGCTTCACCTATCTTTAAAGTATAATTAATATATATGCGCTCGCAAAAACAATGGTATAACAAAATTTCTGATTTTGCAATCAGAAATTTTGTCCTATACATATATTTTTTTATCCTTATGGATAAAAAATTTCCACCGCAAAAATTACCTCCTACACAAAATAAAAAGAAAGACACGAATTTCCAAATCAAAACCAAATTAGAATTGATATAGACCATTTATGCTATTACAAAACCAGTAGCTTATAATATAATAGAACAGTATCAGAGAGACTAGTCTGATAGGTTCTCCTTACATCTGACCGCGTAGTTACGTGATCTGGTACAGCATTCGATTCAGAAAATAAACCGTTTATCTCACAAAATGACATTTCTAGGTCTTTGAACTTTGCCATCTGACGTGATCTATGCAGCTGTAGGATCAACATACATAAAAACCAGTACTGTCGGTACGGTTATTAGAATCGGCTTATCTACCAACTATTTTTGACTTAACATGGATGATGATATATTCTCTATAAATATCAACCTCTGTGTTTATATTACGACTAGAATATGAAGTATCAAAGACAATGTTAGTTACGTTTGTACTAAAAACATTGACTTTTTTATTATTTTCATGCTTGAAATGCTCTTATGAACACAATAATTATATTTAAAATCTCTCTTAAAAATTTACATCGGTCTCTTGCGCAAGTTAACATGGAAATGACTACTACTACGTGTTCGATGAAAGATTTAAAGTATTGATTCAACAAATGGCTTTGAAGAGTGTTTTTATGGGAGCTATGTTCTTACAAAATAATTTATGAGCTATATTAACTATTCATACCCATATTATCAAAAGTGACATCATGCTTGTGCATGATCAAAGATTATAGCCCACACATTAAATGACGGCTTCATTTGAAAAGTGATTTTAATTTAAAACAGTTGCAGAGTTGCTAGCAAATTCCTCTTAGCATATTAACATAAAAAGTGCCGCATTTACTCGTCAACTGAACACATCCTATCTACAATAGAATTGTCCTTGTGACGCGACTCAGGTTTCTTATTCCCACAATGTGATTCAAAGTAGACGGAGTCAATCGCGATTCTTACAATATTTATTGTAACGTTTCTTACAGTAGGTACCTACTCGCATATTATCAGTTATTTACTCTACCATTACAGTTACATATCATCCTTACCCCAATTGATTTATGGTCGACGCATGGCAGCCTGTCGTTCTTCTTCCCTTCATCTCTATTGGCCTCACAATTTTAATAAAGAATCGGTTACTGTAATATTTATAAAACTAACAGTCGTAATATAATAAGTAACGGTGCTTTGTAAACAAAGACCTCCAATCCAATTTGCAAATTACATCATTTACAAAAACAGTGCCAGGCTCAATGCTCGTTTTTTTCGTATTGTTGCGAGTTCATAGAACCACATCGCCGATGGAAAGGTTAATTGTTGTAACCGCGAAGACGAAACAGAAAAAAAAGCTCCTTGTCTACTTCCACAATCCTATTACTGGCGTTTTAAGTGCTCCGAATTCGTCTGATTTAAAAGTAACAAAAAATCAAGCCAATTTGAGCTGTGTAATCATGTTCGTCTTCAGAGCTTTCAATTTGGTTTGAATGTTTTCCGTTACGTATGTTTATGTTTTTCACAAACCGTTTACCCTATTTTGCATTTCACCGCTTCGAAGATACCTCTAATTTCCGCGAACACATTTCATTAGCCTACTAGACTATTAATGACATTCGTCTGCGTCTTTCACACAGCTTTTGAAATCTAGCAATGTTATTTGCATATCGTGAGTCGTCGCTTCCAGTTCGGGGTATAGTTCGTTGTGTATGCGCGCCGTGGCCGCGGCTTCCTGTTAATGAACTGCTACAGTCGATGTGCCCACTTGCCCAGCTGTATAAGTCTGTATAGCATTACTACTGCTGCCAGTCATTGATGTTAAGTGACCGGATAAGGTGGCATTAGCAATGACGCAGTATCTCTAAATTATTAAGGCTATGATCTTTTAAGTAACGCAATTCTACATTAATGTCTGTCTTCTTATTGCATTGCAGCAATAAGAAGACTGACATGAATGTAGAATTGAATTAAATAAAGATCCAAAGGAGACCTCAGCAGTACTCGTTTTAAATATTGAAAACGTTACAACAGCAAAACACCTTATGTAGGTACCTACTCGTTTTAACAAAGATGATAAAACATTGTGTATTAACATGCATGGATGCACCATTAATCCAAAACCGGTTGCCATAGATAATTTACTGTGTATCCTATACAGGTTTGGATTAAAAATGATTATCGATTTCTATTTGCTATTCCTAAAATAGACTATGATGTGAAATGAGTTAGGTATTTTGAAAGACAAGAAGCTAAAAATATACAGTGTATATATATTTTTTTATATACAGGGTGGTGAACCCAGAGGAGCGGTTGGTGTTAATGGTTTTATGACCCATAAATGAAAAAACTTTTCAAGTGCGTGTCGGATTTCGCACAATAAGGGATCCGTACCAAATATTGGTATTTGTTAGTAAAATATACGTAATAATAAACATTATCCCCAAATTTCAAGTTCATAGGTCAAGGGGAAGTTAATAAATTAATCGAAACAAAATTTGGTGACTGACGACGAACGGACAGACAGACAGACGGACACGTGAGTGATAACAATAGGGCTCTGTTTGGACCCTTCGGGTACCGAACCCTAAAAAACCGGCCAATTACGTGTCGGGCCACGCGCAGTTAAGGGTTCCGTAGTCGCCAGTTACAACATGCGTACTTAGAATAATAGAATTAAGAATAGATAATATATAAAGAATAAACCTAAAGCCCACTCGCTTTATGTCTCTTACTATTAACATGTTAATTGAGTTCACGGTTTAATGGCCAATAACGTTTAAAAAATCGGTCAAGTGCGTGTCGAGCCACGCGCAGTGTGGGGTCCGTAATCGCCCTTTATAACATGCGGACTCAGAAGGGGGCTTTAGTTTATTGGTCCAAGTACATGTCTAAGTATATATTAGGTATACTAGGTAACTGGATTTCAGAACCCAGTGATCGATTTAGGTACTTTTAGAAATATAAAAACATTCACTGTTTTATCCATACCTCGCCTAAAAACATGCAATGAGAAAGTGAAGTAAAAGAAATGGAAGTCATGAAATTACAATCATTAGCACAATTTTGTCTCGATGTTCGACCGAGTCTTGTTATGTTGTAATGTTGACAAATTCATATATATCTTGTGAAAATTATCACTTTCTCACGAAAACGTAACGTTACGTGGAGAAACGCCAAATAGAGCGAATTGCTACTACAAATAAACCGAAATTGAGGCGTCTTATGTAACTTATACAATTTTAACGTCTATCAGTAAAATATCAATATTATAGTTAAGAGCTGTTTTATTTTTTCATTTAATTATTTAAATTAGTACAGCCTCATCAGATACATTGTACATTTTAGGAAAAAGCTTTATACCAAAACAACTCATGCATAAGACAAGTAAAGCGTACTATAGCGCTCACTAGAATAACAGTGCTGCCTTGAAATAGTATGTCTTATAACTAATACCTAAATAAACTTACAAACTATTCAAAAAAAAAATACAATTGATTAATGATAAGTGATGTTTATTCAGTAAATAGGTTACAAGGAACACTTTTACATGTCAATGTTTTTTGTAAGTTTAAGCTAGATGAGGCCGGTGTCCTAGCTGACTACCCTGAGAAGAAACACCGAAACAAACTCAGAGGTCAAAGTCTCTTTTAAAGTGTTCAAATCCATACAATGTGTATGGTTAAATCATATGAGAACCATGTACGTTTATGTCTGGGATGAGCTTTTTGAAGAAAGCAATACACAAATTCGAGTGGACCTGTCCAGACAGTGCAAGCATTTGTCAGTCATCGCGACGCTCAACTCAGAACTTTGAGGAGCTCAACAAACCGACGAACAATACCAAAGTAAGGACATTTGAGTAGGCTGCAAAAATACTCAAACTGCCAGACAATCATAAAATCTACATGAATATAACAACATACATAGTTCTCGATTTCACATTATTCTACCAACTATTTTTTCATATTAATATGATGATTAATATGAAAAATCCCAAAAAAAAACGAATTAATTATACACGAGACATGATTAAAACTTTAATAAAATTACAATAGATTAAGCATTAAAATTAAAACTTAATTAAACATTAAAAACAAATGCAAATCTTTTAAAATAAATTATATTGAAATATTTAAAAATAAATTCGAAGCACATAAAAGAACAGCTCATTAGCAGACACTATTAAAATCCTATTGGCCTTTTTTTTATGATGGATTAAATAAAATCCACAAAGAACAACCTGACAAGAATAGTGTGATTTTTTCCGAAACCATGGTAGCTTGTTATTAAATATACGAGTATCTTATTCAAGCATGTTTATTGCATGACTGCATTATTGTGTTCATTGCACATTCTTTTATTAGGAGACTGTAAACCTAGATTGATTTTGACGCATGATGTATCAAAAACTTGTTTAAGTTATTTGGCCGGGTATGTTTTATTTTGAAGACAAATTAGTATGTGACGGACAGAACAAACTTTTTCGCGGAGAAAAGTGATACCGGAACAGTTGTACAAAACATAACCACGTCTCTGCTGCCGGGAAAAAAGCGCAACAGATCCTACCCAAACTCGAATAGCTTTAAAAAGAAACTGTGCTAAATGGAAATAAATTTTTACGTGTTTTCACTGTCTAATGGCAAAAAATGCCAACAAACTGTGTAAGAGTATGCTTACCTATACTTGTAAAAAGAATTCGAGATAAATTCAATCCCTTGCCACAACCTGGACTTAAGCGTTCTATTTTAAGTGACGATTTGTATTAAAAAGTACTAATATTATAACTGCGAAAGTTTTGATGGATGGTCGTCTAAACTTTTTAGAAATACTTGCAAGGTAGCCAAAGCCACATTAGCAATAAGATGAAATCGGCAGAAAATAAAATAAAGACAGTTTGGAAAGTTATCAATAATGAAACGGGTAGGATTAAAGTACGGAAGACGATTTTTTTATTGGAGACTTCACGGGGGACCATAAGCTCTAACTTAGAAGTAGTTCAAGAGTTTGTGAATTTTTTCACCAATATACCTCATAAAACAACAGAAGCTTTAAATTCGTCACCCGATGCCTCAGTTGCTTTATTAAGAGCAAACGTTCCAGGCTGTCCGATTAAACTCCAATTCAAACATATTTAAACCCTATGACAGTCATAAAGGCTTTCAGGTAAAACAAAATCAAATTAATCGAAGACCTATGAAGAATTTCTATCAAAGTATGTACAGCTATAGTTGAGACCATAGCACCATACTTGGCTTTAATATTTAATTTGTGTGTGGACCAAGGAGTCTTTCTAGACATAAGGAAATACAGTAAGTTTATACCACTTTTTAAATCCGGCGACAGTAAAGACACCAATAATTATAGATCTGTATTGATGTTGCCGATTTTCAGCAAGGAGTTTGAAAAATTGATGTTCAATCAAATGCTCAATCATTATAATTCTATGAAATCTTACACAATGAACAGTTTGGTTTCACCAAACGACGTTGTACAACAGACGCTGGTGTCACTTTATTAAAAACACATATTTACAGCGTGGGAAGAGGCCCAAGATGCGATAGGAATCTTTTGCGACCTTTCAAAGGCATTTGATTGCGTTAATCATGAAACCTTACTCTTAAAACTAGAACATTACGAACTAGGTAAACTTGCATTCAGTTTAGTGTAGTCTTATTTAAAAGACAGACAGCAACAAATTCAAATAAATGGTGTCGATTCCCGGGGTATAAAAGTCAAAATGGGATAACCACAAGGCTCAATATTGGGTCCTTTCCTCTTTTTAGTATATATAAATGATATTCCCCATCTTTTAAAAAATCAACCACAAATAGTGTTGTTTGCTGACGATATTTCCTTAATTTTTAAGATTGACAGAAGTTTCACAAATCTTGAGGATGTTAATAACGCACTTCAGCAGGTCCAAAACTGGTTCACTGCTATTAATATATAAGATTTGCTTTACCGAATGTTAAAAGTGATAGTTGTGACAGTATTGAACAAAATGCAGTTGGTACATCCAAGTGAATAATGTCTAAGTTTTGTTCTACACTAAATGCAAATAGCAATCTCAAAGTAGAGTACCTGAGAACTGGTGAAAAAGTTTCCTTAAAGTCTGTACCCTTTTCTGACTGAACCCTTTTTGCCACTAGCCTGGCAAGGTATCTCACTTCACTTTCATTATCACTGAGTTTCTTTTTAAAAACCCACTTACACTTAACAACTGTTTTATTCACTGGTTTGTCCACCAACTCCCATGAATCCCTGTCATTGAATGACTGCAATTCTTCTCTAATTGCATTCAGCCATTGCTCCCTTTCTAAATGGTTTTTTAGATGAATCTATTTTCATGGAAATACCAGCTTATTCTAATTTCCAAAACAGTGAAAATAAAGTCCTTAAACTTAAAAAGCAATATATGGATTAAAACAATCGGCCAGAGCTTGGTACCAAAGAGTAGAAGTACTATTACTAGAATTAGGTTACACCAAGTCTCAGTATGAACCTTGTTTATTTATGAAATGTAGTGTAAATGTCAAAGTTTATATTGCACTTTTTTGTTGATGATTTCATTATATTTTACAACTGTAAAGATACTTGTGAGAAGTTAAAAGTTGAGCTAAAAGAAAAATTTAACATTAAAGATTTGGGTCAAATCAAAAGATGCCTTGGTATGAATGTAACTGCAGAACAAAATTCTGTTACTATAGACCAGAAAGAGTTTATTAATGTTATTTTGAAAAGATTTAATATAGCTAATTGTAAAAGTTCAGATACTCCAATGGAAAAGAATTTAAAATTAGATTAGGCTGAAACTATTTGTTCACAATATCAACATATAGCCATTACTGTAAGTTTTCTTAGTCAGTATAATAACTGCTACAACGAGACACATTGGAAGCATTTGAAACGGGTTTTAAAGTATTTAATTAAAACTAAACATTATGGATTAAAATATGTAAAAGGTGATAGTAGTCTAACAGGATATGTTGATGCTGATTGGGCTTCATGTACAATTGACAGAAAGTCATATACTGGTTTCATTTTTACTATGTCAGGAAGTTCGATATCTTATGAGTGTAGAAAACAAAAGACTGTTGCACTATCTAGTACGGAGGCAGAGTACATGGCTCTCTCAGAAGCGTGCAAGGAAGCAGTTTACTTTAAAAATTTACCGTCAGAAATTAATAATAAAAAGGTTGATATACCAATTACTTTATTAAGTGACAACCAAAGTTCACAAAAGTTAGCATCTAATCCTTTGTTTTACAGAATAGAAGGACAAAACACATTGATGTCAGGCATCATTTTGTTAGAGAGTGTTTAGCTAATAAGTTAGTAAAGATATCCTATTTACCTACAGCGGATATGCCAGCAGATATATTTACTAAGAGCCTTTGTTATGTAAAGCATTATAAATAGCATAGGGTTGTCACAAATAGAATAAATCATTTAATATTTTATGTTTGAAATATGAATGTTATTAGTTTCTTTTTTTTTGGATAGTCATTATTTTTATAAGTGGGGGTGGTATTTATAATCTGTGGTAGTACAAAAATAATATGTTGACCCAAGCCCCATCTATTGTCTATTCCTATGAGCATTGTCTTTAGTACTTTTCAAATAAAGCGTTAGTACGTTGCAGAATACCACACGAGTTTTAATAATCCTCATTTATCATCTCTTGCAGGACGGTTAAGTTCAGCGGCATATTATGATGTCAGGAAAATCCGTCCATTTAAAAACGAGGCTGGTCTATTTTAGTTACTTTCATAGTATCATGTCTTACGGTATTTTGCTAAGGGTGTGGGCTGCAGACATTGAGTCTATTTTTATTCTGCAGATGTATCAGCAGAACCATATAATAATCTTTGCAGGCGCGATTCTCTTAGGGAGCTGTTTAAGGATATAAACATCATGACGGTACCTTGTCAATACATGTACGAAAACATTATGATTTCATCTCCTTACTAAGATAAGGGACTGGCATAATTTTAATACAAGAAATAGTAATAAATTAGATCAATCTCGATTCAAATTGGCTAAAGTACACAATTCTTTATAAGAGTTTACAAAAAAATGCCACTAGAAGTTCTCCAACTAAATGAGACAAAATTCAAAACATGCATAAATCGCACATTATAAATTGGAGGATTATATTCTTGATAAAAATGCTTGGCTTAATGCCGGTCCTGCTCCACAGTCACAGCCACTTGGGTGGACTAGTTAGTTCTTTTTTTATATTTGTATATTTGGAAGAGATGCTCTCCCTTTTCTTTTTATAGACATAGTTTTTCTTATCAATAATGTTTTTTTGTAGTAAATGTTCAATTTTTTTTTTTCAAAAGTTATACTAGTGTTTAATTTTGAAGCATTTTTTTAAATTTTGTAAATCTTTATACCATGGGGCATATAATATAACTGCTTTTTTGACATGACCGAGCATGGCAGTTGAGCAGCTTATTTTAATGTTTTTTTTTTTATTTTTTTATTGTGAACTGTTTATTTAAAACATTTTTCTCATTTAATAGAAGCAACAAGACATATGTAACCAAGATTTTTGTAATACATAACATGGTTTAAAAGAGTGTCCGTAGAGTTTCTTGTACCTACTTGTCCATAGAGACCTACGCTTTGGAATGTGCAATTAGCTTCATCTTTCTGACTGACCGACATAATGGCAATTCAAAAGTGCCTATATAATATGGTTTATTTGAAATAAAGGCTTTGATTTTTTTGTTTATTTGATGTTTGTTACTCAATCACACCAGAACGGCTGAACGGATCTGGATGAAATATGGCACAGAAGTAGATTATAGTTTGGAATAGCACACAGGCTAATTTATCATGGAGGCAGTACTTTTTATTCTTCTTTTTCTTAGCGGTACCCAGTATTCAGCGACGGCAATTGCATTCGCTGACGCAGTCATAAGGTCCTCACACGTACAGGTAACAGGGGCATGCGGAGCAAGATGAGAGGTGGGCCATGGTCTGTGACAGCAAATTGGGAAGTAATAATTCCACGCAAGCTATATACCTCTGGCAGAAGCTAGTAAAAATATGGATTCCAATGGAATTTCAACTTAGTCATAATTGACATTGAGTTCGTTGTACCAAAATTTGAAAATTGTAAAAAGTACCTATACTTACTTGAGTTAGTTAGTCAAACATAAAACATTGTAGTCAAGACAGCAAAACATTCTTACATAAGAAAGAATACTCTCCACAAATCTCTCCACAAGAACAAGAAAATGTTAGGCTCTCTTATGGAATTTCGCAGAAAAACTACTTCCACAATTACAAAAGGGATTATAAAGTGCAATTAACATTTTACAACGCATATCCTAGTAATAAAACCAGCGGAGGATGTGGTTTATATTTATTAGCCGCTATTGGCTCCTGCATAAATTTAAATACCTATTTATCTTTGTTAATTCCCTTAATTAAAGCGTGGTATTTTAATGACTGTTTTTATTACTTTCAAGGTATTATTTCTTTCTTTCAACCGCTAATTGCTATAACTTTACATAGAAGATGGAGTGACAAAAATATTTAAAAAAAAAAATGAAAAAGTTGGAGTTTATTTTAGTTCAATCACAGATTTGATGCCACTAACTGCATCAAACTGCTTGAAAAGTGACTTGTTTAAACTTTTGTGTAAACTTTTTATTAGTTGTTTGTCATTTTGGTTTTCGAAAATTTTCAAATTTTTATTTCTGACATTTTAGTGAATAATATTTTTGGAATCGTCTCCTTGAGCTCTTTATTTTGATACCCCACATGACCATGTCATAAAAAAATACAGCTATCCTTACCTAATGGCGGTCGAAATTTTCTTTTTTTTTTCTTTTAACGCGTCAGGCCCCTGCGTCGCCACCAACAATAGGTTTTTAATTGTGTCTGCTAATGAGGGACTTGACGCATTAAATTCATATAGCCCATGTCACTTCGGCAGTCAAGGCCAATCTAGAGATACCTCATTTATTAAAAACTTTTTTACAAAAAAATAGAACCGACTTCCAAAAAAAGTGCAAAATAACTTTAATTTCGGAAGTCGGTGTTCCTGTTTTGTGTCTTTGTTTTTTGACACCGACTTCCGAAATTAAAGTTATTTTGCACTTTTTTTGGAAGTCGGTTCTATTTTTTTGTAAAAAAGTTTTTATTTTTCACTTTTTAGTTGTGGTTCCCCATTAAACTGTGATAACAATTCATAGACATACGATCGCAGCAATCGCGGTTGATTTGCTGTCAATTTTTGAAGAGTTCCGTTGTCTGTCTCCGAAACCCATCATCAGATCTTTTTGAAATTTAAATGGGATCATTTCGGAATAAACCCCTTTCGAACAAAAAAAGAATTTTGCAAATCCGTCAACATATGACGGAGTTATGCCCGAACATACATAAAAAAAAAAAAAAAAAAAAAAAAAAAAATACAAACATCCGAATTGATAACCTCCTCCTTTTTCGAAGTCGGTTAAAAATACATGCAGCCGTTTAGACTACAGAGCGTGCCAAAGAAATATACATACATTCCTAATTACCTACAACCATACTCTCGAAGAACATTACCCCCTTCTGGGGCACTCGAGTAACAAAGTTGTCAGTGTTTTGGGCACTTTTCCCATTGACAGCGATGTGGACCCATTTTTGATGCCCAATAAGTTATTCCCTCCCCTTTTTATCCCGCTTGTACATAATTATTTTTATTAGCTTGTTTATATTAAAAAATTAATTAGTCTGTATTTATCTGTAAATAAAAACAAACAACTCATGTTAAATGCTAATTGGCTGGCTAAAATAACAATAAGCAATTAAATCCCTTGACACTTTGTTGGCTAACTTCTGTGGGTACCTACATAGTTTATTAATATTCAGTTTTATTATTTGAATGTTTCCACTGTCTTTGTTTCCACTCAATGATTTAAATCTAATAAGAAGACACCGTATCTCCGGGTGTTAATTATAGAATACTAGCGATCCGCCCCAGCTTCGCACGTATACAAATTAAACACCTAACATCATCATCATCATCATCAGCCTTTTAATGTCCCACTGCTGAGGCACAGGCCTCCTCTCTGTGAGAGGGTGTGGGCCGTAATCCACCACCCGGGCCAATGCGGGTTGGTAGATGTCACAAGTCTTCGAATTTTTGGTTCTAGGACATAAACACCTAACACCTTTTTAAAACAAAAGACAACATAAGACTGCTTCTAAACATGTACCTAAGTACTTGAAAGGTATCTTCAAGGGCATGAATGTAAAACATTTTCTTAATTACATTACTCAACATAAATACATAACTACTCACCCATTAGCAAATTCATAACTAGCGTCCATGAAAATTATTCACGGTCGAAATGAAAATTGTTTTAAAAGTAAAAACTGCGGCTGTTATACGCATTGCGTGCCCCAATTTTTCTGGTCAAATGCCACTCATAATTTGAGGACCCTAGTTATTGTAGCTACAGTTACTTTTCATATTGTGACGGTTACATAACGGAGACCAAATTCTGAAATAGTTAACTCACTACTGTTTTAGAAGCTCTTAAAAAAAGATCAACTCTAGATCATTGGCGATAAATTACTAATACCAGCAGTTTTTTTTTTTCTTTATTCTGAAGCTTAAGCAGTAGATTATCTGATGTGGCATTATTGAGTAACAAAATCTATCTTCTAAATATGTAAAAATCAATGGATAAATGTGTTGTTAAGCGCAAAACTCGAAAACGGTTGGACCAATATTTGGATAAACTTATTTTCTAACTATTTGTACAAGTTTCAGGAAGATATATCCTATGAAAAGAATAATTGGAAAAGTCACACGGAAAACCGTAAAAACCATTTTTCCGTATTTACATTCATACTTTTCCTAGCTTTTAATATTCCTTAATATTAGAATAGAGCGAGAGCAAAGCCGCGGGAAAAAAGCTAGTACTTACCTAATAAATCAAAAGTTACCTAACCGTCCACATATCTCTTACACAGTTCGAGTCAGATCATTATTCGTTTTTAACCGACTTCAAAAAAAGGAGGAGGTTCTCAATTCGACTGTATTTTTTTTTTTTTTTTATATGTGTGTTACCTCATAACTTCTTACTACGTGAACCGATTTTAAAGATTTTTTTTTTTATTTGAAAGCTGTTGCTTCACATTTGGTCCCATTTTAATTTGGTGACGATCTGATGAAGGACTTCGGAGATACACAATGGAACTCTTCAATAAATGATAGCAAACCTTCCAGAATTGTTTTTTGTTTTCAATCAGTATTAGAAACAGGATCGATTGACATCAAAAAAAAATTGTGTCAAATTTTCATACAATACGTATGGGAAAAGTTTTTTTGCAATTTCTTACGTATTAATACTCCAACCTAGGTTGGCCCCATAGTTTAGTAGTTTTGATCAGTACCTATTAGAAACAGTATCAAAAAAATATTTTGTGTAAAATGGCCATTTTCTTGCTAACTGTAAATTTTTCTGAAAATCTGTGAATGGGTATCATAATTTCACGAAAAAATATGAATTCTCCTAAAACCCTTTTCGTGTAGCTGCAACGGTTAAGGTTGTTCCCCTTACTGCCCACTGAAAGTTTCCACCCTGTATAGGTAACAAAATTTCAAAAAAATGTTGTTAAACAAAATTCCAAAAATGTTGTTAAACAAAATTTCATTGTTTGAAGTTTGAACCTATTTGTTTAAAAAATTAAATGTTATAAATGAATTCTTATTAATTCTGAAGCTCATCCAGTAGGTATGTACTCCTGAAAGGGTCGCGGGAGTAACCGAAAAACTCGCCGCGGCCCTGGCACAAGCAACTGAAGGAACATGGATGGGTTTTAGTCAGTAAGGCCGGGACTCCACCAAAGCGGAGACGAGACGAGCGGAGAGATGTTTTTTAAACAACCAATAGAATTGTGTTATTGACACATCTCCTTTCCGCTCAGCTTCAGTGGAGATCGCTGTGCGGAGATGTGTAATATTTGTTTGGCGCGATGGAAGCGGAGATGTGAGCTGTGCGCGGACGATGCGCAGTGGAGACGAGAGATGTGAGCGGCGGGCAGTGAGCGATGTCACCCTACCCCTCTCGCGGCTGTATATCGTCTACCTTTCGTGTCAGAATGCGTACTGAGCACTCAACGCCTCGCACCCGAGCTGAAAAACATCTCTTCTCGCACAGCACACAGCACACCGCACACATCTCCGCTTTGGTGGAGTCCCGGCCTAAGAGTCTGACACGCCCTCGCTCCGCCCAGGACGGCAGAAGTTATTTGATCACTTCCCACCAAAAAAAAAAAAATTAAAGGTTTGGCTTGATTGAGTAACCAAATCTAGCAATACTTATTCAATAGACGCAGGTTATAAGCTTTTCATAAAGCTAGTCAGATCATTATTCCTTTTTAATAGATTGCGCAACGCAAGGAAGGGTTAATAGTGACATACTTCCACATGGTAACAAAATTCCAAAAAAAACAAGAGTGTAAATGCATTCTATGTTAGAATAAACATTTGTCATGCTTTCCACGTATACAGACTAGCTTTAAGTGGCATTATAATCCGTTTAAGTGAAACACTTTCGCCTGTGAAGGTCGCTCTGTGCTTTGAATGTTACGCCTTGCGCTCGCGCAACCGTCCGCTGTGAATAAACTATTGCTTACATTTTACATAATGAGATGAGCATACATAGATATTATTTTGTGTCTGGTTAGCTAATTATTTGTATGACCTTGATGCTTCCATTTTGTGTATTTTTTTAAGGTCGTTTGCAACAGTCGCTCTATGTTTGATACAAGTCATACAGGCTGACTTTTAGACTCATACTAAAAAGATAATATTCGTGACTATTTCCAGTCCCTGGAAGGCAATACCTTTGCATTGAAACTCACTTTGTAATTACAATAAATGAGCTATCGACGGACCCATCCAAGTAGGTGCACTCGCTAAATTATTTATTTGAATTTTCAACGCTCTAGCCAAAAATCTTCTCGCGGTAGTAATAATTAAAAACTGATAAAGATTCAAAAACGACACTTACCTATAGTTAAGTAAGTATTGTAGGACCCCAAGGCACCAGTACGGCCTGCAGGGATCCTGGGACGTTCTAGTAAGTTCAGGGTAGAGGTCTCACTCACTGGCAACGCGAGAGTGTGGTGTATGAAAGTGACTGGTTTAATTTGTGCAGTATTATAAAATAAAGAGGGATAGGGCACTCTAAATAACTATATTGGTAATCACAGCAAAATACAAGTGGCTATTTCAACCAGGCAAGCAGAACTCCAGTCAGACATATAACATAATTGACACCTACTCTTTTATTTATTTATTTATTTATTAAAACTTCATGCAACACAAATGTACAAAGGCGGACTTAATGCCTTTTATATTTATTCCAACGACTCTCCAATATTCTTAACTGCCAGCTGAAAGCCGGTGCAGACCCGCTGAGTTTAGGCTGTGTCTACAATCGCCACAGTATCGTATGCTCCTGCAAATGCATCCTAACAAAGTGATGTTATGGCGGACAAAGTTAACAAGACTGGTTTGTTAATTGTTATTGTTTGAGATAAAAAAAATGAAATGCATTATGTATAGGCCGTATAATATATTAGCTCAAGCTCAAGTCATGATTAAATTACATAAAACAGTTGGTTTATCTTCTATAAACTTGAATTTTAGTACCGCATTAGCACATTTGTTAATAAAATAGCAATTACTAGCTTATCTAGCAAAGATACGGAATTGATGGGTTTCTACACGTCAGTATTATTTTGTTCACTTTATTGCACCGTTGGACTATAGTTGTTACGTTTTAAATATAGCAATTGCGGTCACTGACCCACCTACTTTTATCGGCATTCTTAATTTTGAAAACGAAACTAAGGGGCGATTTCACCTATTCTAAACGCCCAGTTTTCGACGTTTAAGCTCGCTTAAACGCGTTTAGCCACTGTCATAAAGCTGAAGACATTTTTTGTTTGTTTGGTTGGTTGAACGCGCTAATCTCAGGAACTACTGGATTGAATTGAAAAATTATTTTTGTGTTGAATATTCCATTTATCCGAGAAAGGCTATAGGCTTTATAACATCACGCTGCAAATAACAGGAGCAAAGCATCAATGAAAAATGTGGCAAAAACTGGAAAAAAAATCCTTTTGAGAGCTTCAGTTGCGTGCGCTGCGTAAACGGTTAAAGTTACGCAAAAATTATGAAAGACGGAATTGTTCTCCTTTAAAAGTTCTAAAAAAGTCCGCTACAGTATATGTCTATCTTTTAAGGTTAACTCACTATAATCTTTTTTATGATTTTTATTTTTATCGCTAAACAGTTCAGTAAAACTTAGTTTATAGAGTGAATAGTGAAATCGGCCCTAAGACATACGTGTAAAGTCATCCTTTATCAATATCTATCGTGATCCTCAACATTGATTATTTCCAAATGAAAGCCGATACAAAGTTTATTGCTCAGGTTCCTAGAAAGAGGTCCTATTAGAGAAAAGCCATTGCCAGTATCGAGCCCGTTCCAAGGATACGCGTCACCTCCTTTCGTGTCCAGCCTGCACCTCCTCCTCCTCCTCGCGTCGTTTTCCTCATTGCTGAGGGTCGTGATCCCCTGAACGTGGAGTAATTTGTGACTTGATGATGATGCGCCACCTGTTCCTACCTGTGTTGTACATGAATTTTCCATAAATTAAACAACGCCTTAAACAAAGCATTTAGTGTCGAAAAAAAATTGAGTTAAATCGACATGAAAACAAAAAGAAAAGGGAAGGGGTAGTGACCGCTTTTTCCATACTAAAACGAAACACCTATATTTAATTACGATTGGCCACTGCTGCTCGGCCATATACCACCGACAAGACGCTTGTTCTCATTAATCTGTTATTTGCGAGGTACTGCCTTCTTCTGCTCTAGATCTTAATTTACTAGGTTTTATTCCGCTTAATTGACTCACTAAGCCCTTCAGAGTCAAACAAGATAAAAAAAGAAAGCTGACAGATTGTGTAACTAACTTAGCTGCAGTGTGGTGCGCTGACTGCGATAATGCTCACCAATCAAATAATGAGACACATGGTTGACAATATGTTAGCAGATTGTTAAGTAAGTAGAAACGGGTGTTAGCATCTCTACGCAGTAGATTTATATATAAAAGCATATTTTGGTTCCTTTCAAATAAAGCTATCTTCACAAGTGGACAACAATTTTAGACCAGTACACTCGCATTGCCAACTTTCAGTTCAATTCAACTTTCAGATATTTTCAAGTGACTCGCCTTGTAACGTTTTCAAGGTTTATTTAGTGTTTAAAGTAAGTAGTAAGGTGACACTAAACGGTTTACAAGCGGTAACACAGCTTCAGATTTTTGATCATTCAGATTTATCTCATGGTACAGTGAACATCGTAGGGAACTGAATTGGTCTTTTGAGAGGTATCAAATGCAATTAATTCTCATCCAAATTCGATAACTTGTATCGGAGCCTTTTTAATTTTTCCGACTAATGTTTTTTTTTTTCAAATATACGGTGACTAATATTTGGGTGGTTTCTAAATTTCCCATGGATACTGAAAACTTCTACTCAGAAATATAAAAAATTTGGAGAACAGTTAATTGTTTCGACATTTCTGCTATAAGCTCTTGATATTCATGTGTGCTTTCATTTACCCTTAGAAGATTTACAACAAAAATGTCACCTTGTATATACTGGGTACTGAACTACTTACAATGTAACATAGTCTAAAATGACCTACGGCTGACACACGTTTCCAGGGTGATGGATGGCCACAGTTCCACAGTCCACCACACGTCAAACCACAAGAGCTAACATATTTGCATAGTTGGGGGAAACTGAATAGTTAAAATCACTGGAGGAGAATTCCTGGTTGGCATAAGAACTTACGATCTATTGTACTGCCCGTCGTGACAAAGTAACTGATGGAATTGACACGAACTACATATTTTCGCACCTGACAGTACAAACAGTACTATTTCAAACTCGAAAATGTTCCAGTTAAAAAATTTAGCTGTTCAGAAAATTTTGTCGAGTTATGCAAACCTACATAAATGTATGGGGCAGCAGATATTTTTTTCGCTATTTTATTTTTGGTCCCATATTATAAGTTCAAGTTGTTCATAATGGTGAGTATTGCCTGTGTTTCATTTACTGTCGTATTGTCGTCTACGTTATTTTTAAATTTTCATAAACCATCCTACTTATTATACATACCTACATATCTGCTAGTCTGGATTTTTGTAATCAATAACGCTTCAAGATTAAGGTTTGTATTCACGCCAACGGCCTTAAGTGGTTGGCTAAAGTTAGCTTGCGTGTTCCGTGCTGAGCTCACGCAACGCGTCGTAGGTCCACCCAGTAATAGGACTCGCCCATCAATTTGCGCTGTCCCAAATTAGACGCACTTTTGATTTATTATAATAAAAATAATACATATTTTTTTAAAGTAACAAAACCAAATTATTTTCCTTTATATTGCAAAGCAGTAGATATATTTTTTTATACTCTTTTGATAAAAAATGAAGGAGTAAAATGGATTGAAAGATGAAAGATTTGGAGACGACTTGGTGGTTTTTTTTCTTATTATGTGATATCGATAGAAAAATTATGGCTAAACCAAATTACGTATCATAACATGTAAATTACTAACTATTTATTTCAGATGTAATTTCTCTGTAAGTGCCGACGAAAAGCTGCTTCATCATGCATACCTTTTTAAAACTTTTTTCGACAGAGCAGCCTTAAACGGATTTGGGTTGAACTTGGCACACGAGTGGACCATATCCTGGATAAGGAGATATTATTCCTGTAGTACGTCCCGTTGGGATGATTGCCGAAATTCAAGACGAAGACGACGACGAAAGACGAAGTCGCTGGCAGAAGATAGCCTTTTTTTTCAATTTGATAGGTTCGCGCTTGACCACTATCTCACCCATGAACTATTTAGCTTCGGCAACGAAAAATAGTTCTTGATTTCGGTGGCTACATCAAATTCAAAGACACGTGCAAACCTAATTAAAAACTCACTTCACCAACGTAGTTAAAAGCCAGTTTTCACAGAAAAACGCAATCTACTAATTAAATTTTGCGTTTTTCCCACAAGCAGATCGTCGGCTATTACTGGCAAAAGAAATAAAACCGCAATAGGATTTATTCAAAGAGTAATAGCGGGTAAAGTGGACTGGTGGTCATTCTGGTCATCTAATAACCATCACATCGTTCACAGTAGTTTTACGGTCGGATGCTATAACGACCGAAGCCAAGGTCAGGTTCCGGTTAGTCATCAAAATAATTGATTTTCTCTATCCCAAACATCGTGGTTTTTTTACCCAAGCAAATAATACATTGTATTCAAGATACTTTGTAATTCTAGTAACTTTTTATGTGATGATTAATGATAGTTAAGTTTTTTATGCTTAAAAGTTATTATTGTAACAATAAAAGGCTGTGTAATTAAGGCGCAGTTATACGACTTTTAATGGTTTTTAATTGAACATCACGTCTAAACGACTAGTCTTTTTTCTGTGAAAAAAATATATGTTACTCTAGACAATTTCCATCGTAATTTGATCTCAGAGTATTTGAAATTATATTTTTATAACATAGTGTAATTAATTTGTAAAGATACGTCTAACGCGAATAAAAAAATGAGAATCACGCAAAAACTATACAGCGTATTTTTATGAAACCTTCACCATTTTAAAGATCATTTAATTATTTATAATTTAGTCTCAGTGTTTTATTTCAATACCTGTTCTTTTATGTGTAATAAATTAATAATGTGTCTAATTTCGGACAGCGCTCCTTGATGGGCGAGTCCTATTACTGGGTGGACGTACGACGCGTTACGTGAGCTCAGCACAGAACACGCAAGCTAACCACTCAAGGTCATTGGCAGCTAATATCGCCTTAAGTACATATTTCAAGAATAACATGATGAGGCAGCTACAGTTAGAAAAGTCAACGAACTATTAGACAACGACACTATTGACGCACCTTATTTTTATTACTTAGGTACGTCATTGTTTTTATCGTTGTTTATGTGTTTAGCTATTCACTATGATACTCGTAGGTCCTGAAGATCCCCGTTCGCCCCATTCATTATTCATCATTCTTCAAAGGGACTAATGAGAATGTCGTCAAATAAAATATTATAGTTTAAAAACACGCTTTTGAGTGACATCATTTTATTTTTCGTATTCATATAATTACATTATAACTGACAAGACCGCCATCTTTAAGTGTCCGCCATATTGGATTTAGAATGACGTCACTTAGCTAACCATGCCATTGTCATCAAAAATTAACATGTATGCAAAATTTCAGCTCAATCGGAAACCAGGAAGTGGGTCAAATTTAACTCCTAAGATTTTTTTTACATAGTCCGTCAGTTACAGATGTAGCTAATTAAAGCGTGTTAAAAATGGCCACCCCTAATCGACATAAGTGTATATTATGATACTAATTATCACAAAGTACGTAGGTACTTAAAAACTAACGATGTTTGATGTCTTCAATAAACAATAACACGATAAACGTCCTCTGACACATTTTCATTATTCATGGGCTGTTCGCGTGTCCTCTGAAAGTCGATAAAAGTCCCAACTAATACTGGCCACTTACGTAGTTAGAGAGCCCGACAAATAGGGGCTCGCTTTTATAATTCAGCCATTCCATCAAGGCCAGAAAACGTAGGTCACAGCTAACTCTTTATTCGAAGGCTCAGAGCTACCTCATTGGCTGTTGGTTGAAGCGTCGATCGTTCAGACAAAAACGTAATTGAGCAGTTTCTTTAGACAATTTCATGGAAATTATATCATTTAACAATGACATTATTATGACTACTTTATTCTCATGAGGTGCATGTGAGATCGTTTGTAACGAATGTTCCCACTTAATGAACGTGAGAATGTTAATTGAATATCTGACACTTATCGTAATGGTAATATTTAACATAACACAGTTGCTCTGACATTGATTTTTCATTGGAGAGGCTGATGATTAGTTCTCTTGCCTCATGAGATTGTCTTTTTATTTAAAAACATGCTTAACGATTGGTTTTGAAAGCAATTCAGTATTTATTCGTTATTTTTCAGTAAAAAAAAACAAAATTTAATGCTTTAACACGCATAATAATATGTTTACTGAGACTAACGCTATATTTTGCACGGCAATTAACAAATCACGTTGCAATTTTTATCTCGCTAAATGTCACGAATAGTAAAGATAAAATCAGTTCTCTGCCATAAAATACTAATTAGTCTTGGCTAATAAGAAGCTCAAAGACGGCTAACATCTAGAACCGCCAAACCCGCCATAAAGGCGCCTCATAACTACTACTGGATAGTGGATACGTATTTTATAGATAAATCGTCGTTTCGTCGGTTCGTCTTGGCAGCTCGCATGTCCAGTGCGCAGCGCATCGGGAACACAGATAAAATGCATGGATTAATCTATCCTGAGTCGGCAGATAGCGATCTAAATAATGAGGATCGTGAGTAGATAAAGACTAATCAGAACTCAGCTTGCTAATTAAAGATTAAAATGCTCGCGAGGCGCCTTTGCCGTCGCCCAATTAGTGAAGATGAAACTTTATAATATAGACTTGAATGTGCGCCAAGTTTTATGCACACACTTACTTCTGCCATCGGCTTCGCCTGCGTGGTATTAGTACTTCACCCATTATAAATTCTCCTATGTGTTATTTTGATGTACAAGCAATATTACTGTAAAGTTTCATCAAAATCCGTTCAGTAGTTTACGAGTAACAAACATAAATCCTCACAAATTTTCACAATTCTAGTATTAGTAGGATAAAATGCACATTTTATATTGAGTGTTTTAACGAAAGTCCGAACTAAACCTAATTCTGCCATGTGATAAATTGATCTGAAGTAAAAGGAAATAATAAACCCTTTTCATGTTTGAGGACTCCACTAAAACGTTACCAGTAGTATTATGAGTACCTACAAGAACTGCTATAAGATGTTAAGATGAGATAGAAATTCCTGTTGATTTGATTAGTGTTTTATGGACGAAAATAATAACGTAGCTACCACGACGGGCGCAATCAGCCTCAATCATTTCCTGCACCAATCTGCGGTAAACATTTGCAATAAGTCTTCAAACGAAGTTTATGAGTGAGAAGCATAAAATAAAATATTGAAGTTGTGTTTTGTTTTGTTGCAGAGGCAGGCGCGGCACTGGCGTGGCGCCCGGCCACACACCTGTGCTGATGACGCAATAAATTGTGATGCTGGCACGAACAGAAGCCTATAGGAACCTACGTCCTAGAGGACGAAGAAGGACGTTGTAGCTAAAACCCTAAAGTTAACACTAGATCTAAAAATGCAAGTGCCTAATTTTATAATAATGTTGGGTAACCGTCGTAACTTAATATTTAGAGTGAGCATCGTGTTTAACATCGCCGTTTTTTTATACGCGGCGGTGCATTACTCCGGGAACAGCCCCCAGGGAGTCGAGTGGGTGCCCATTACCAGTGACGGTTCTGAGAGGGCTGCTGAGTTACGGTATCTCAAAGAAGATGTGCGGAATGACACCGTGTTGAAACTGCCAGAACCTAGTGCGCGCATGTTTGGGGAATTCACTTCCCAAAAGGTGGTTCCGTCGACGATGTCCACAGTTAAACAGAAAGAAAAGAGACCCAGCACCACGGCTGACATTGACAAGAAAATAAGTGCAGTGCCATCGGAAGCTAATATTATTAACGAGACTCTCGAAGCGTACGATGAGAATGTTTTGTCTGACTCTACGCTGACATTACTACGGACAATTCTCGGGTGCAACGACAAGGACTATCTCCCCGAGACGATGCAGCGGGGAGAGTTCTGGGTGCTGAAGAACTACGTGCGTGCTAACCATGGCCCTCTCGCATGTCATGAGACCATCACGTACACGACGCACGGCGGTTTCGAGTTCCTCGACAACTTGGCTCCTCTTATAGAACGGTAAGTTTTGCTCTGATTACGAGTATATTCACGCTAAGATTAGATTGCGATGCAGATGAAATTGTAGCGTGTCACTTTACGTTGGTGTTTTGTCACTGTGCTTACACTCACTCATGAACTCTTTGGCAATCGCCCTCGTCTGAGCACTGACGTCAGCGACAGCGTCGTGTGCTGCCATAATAAGAAAAACAATACCAGAATTAAATTAGAACAATACTCCATCCATCTATTGTTTTCCGGTGCATTGACCAGGCTCCGATCAAGATGTTGAACGATATGCATTATAGAAGGTCAAATATTCTAAAGGTTTAACTTCTAAGACCATTTCAATAGGTGTTAATTTTAAACTGCTCAGTGTGCTAGCCATTTATTGCTAACGAGTTTAAGTCAATGTCAATCAAAGCTTTTGTTATCTTCTTAAACTTATAGATTGTTAAATAATAATAACGTATTGCGGAACAAGTTTTTTTAGAGCACTTCACAATGCACTTGTGCAGGCAGACGTAATAGATAAAATAACATATCGTTTATAATCATAATTAATAATAAAGTAGGTACATTTACGTTTATTCAATGGTTTCAACAAGCGGCTTGAAGGCATACAAGGATATGTAAATTAATGTTTCAATAAGATTTTTTGCTGTCGATCAGATAGCCGATGTTGAGAAGAGATATTTGTTTTTGCAAAGATTTTTGCTTTGATAATTATTGAGTTGAGTTCACAAAGTATTATGATGTTAATAATATTAAACTCATAGACAGTTATAAATATACACCAGCTGCCAGAGATAGTAAAATAGTCAAAATCTCAATTAAGTGCGTTTCAGTTCTTTCTCACGGTTTAAATATAGTGGTCATTTTAACGTCAGTTATGTGTACGGTTTATAGATCTATGCAGTACTTGTTAGACCAACATACAAAAAAAATACACGCTAATATCACGTCTATTTCTAAGGAAATAGAGTGGAAAACAGCATGTACAAAAGCAGCTATTACTCAGCATGTAGCCTGAAGGAAAATAAAAAGTTTTATGCTTTATGTTATGCAGATAACTAGGTTTTTATGTCTTGCGGTGCCAGACGGCACTGTATTATTATTTTCTTGATAAACAATAAACTCTGGTACCATAGATTATAACAAATTAAAATAATAATGTAAAGTTATGAAGTTTCGAATACAGCGAGGCATTATAGTGTCATAAACCAACCGTATAAACTAGTTCTAAGGCACTAGAGACTAGAGTTACTCCCAGTTTGACAAAGTCTAATTAACACGAATTCTGGACTTGGCTGTCTCAAAAAGTCATTAACAGTAACGCTAACCAACATGTCCAACACTTGACATGAGTTGAACCGTCTGTTAAAAAACTTTAGCATCTATTAGATATCCATTTCAATTTATTTTAGCTTTATATTGTTACGAAAGTCACCCAGTTTAATTACATACACAACTATTTTTTAAATATTACGAAAAAGCATTTTTATCTCAATAAAATCCACCTACATATTATGGCAACATATTAATACATTATCCAACCTAATACATACATACTTTATACATACTTTGATTTGAAAATGTAATAACAAAATGGCATCTGCAATCTACTCACAGAGACCAGGTAATCATGTTTGCGAAATATTAAGTACATCATACAGTACTGTATTTCATGAATGATTGTACCAATTGAGTTATTCGAAACTCATTATGCCGACTATTTCGTAATTTATATGAACCACACAATGAAAAAGTCGATCAAAAGCCTGAAGTGTACATTCATAATGCTCTATAATAGTTGTAGGTACTGATGCAATAATATTGAATGGATACCCTTTACGTACCTACCTATTTGAATGCATTATTGAGTTGTAATCTTTTGATGTCAGAAGTGAAAGTTGGGTTACTTACTATGCCAAGATGCAAGTCCTATTTCCGTCTGAAGTAAGAGACAAAAGATGATTAAATACCTAGTGCTTGAGTCACAGGCATTCGAAAAAAAATAAAGCCGTACTTGAATACAAAGGAATCAAGCATTCAAATTGATGTCGTGTCTAAAACAAATTAGCTGTCGCGCTCATGCAGGGAGGTTCACACAACAAAGTCGATATAATGTCATTATTATTTTTTTGACAGCCCTGTGCTTATTGTATTTAGTGATAATCACCTGTTGTGGTGTGCGCGGCCGCCTTTAGGTAAAGTTAAGGGTCACGGGAGTGATTGAAAGAGCTACCGCGGCCCTGGCACAGGCATCTGAAGGTACACGGGTGGTTTTTATTCAGTAAGAGTCTGACAAGGCCTCCAGCTCCACCCAGAGCGGGAGAAATTATTTAATGTGCGGTGGGGCGTGTTAATAGCCCACACCTGAACTGGGGCCGTTTTTAGGAACTGGTATGGTACAAAAAATGAAAATTAAATCTCTATTGATGAATCCCCTAAACATCTACATCAATAGAGAAATCCCCACTTACCTTGTGTCTTCCTGGGACCATATCTCGGCACCAGAGAGATTGAAAGGGTAGCTCCTTAAGGCCTTCTTCTTTTTTATAAAGGATAAGCTAAATATATAGTAGATAGTACAGAAAAATCCTACTTGATTTTAGTTCCTAATTTATTCGTAATGAATATTAAAAAAGGCAATTGACGCTTCACTAATTTCCCACCCTATAAAAAAGGTACTGATAGCTGGGTACAATTTTATTTGCACCTCATCTGATATTGCAATAAAATTGTTGAATCTGAAATACAAATGATATTTTCATGGTTTCGAATATAACTAATTAACAAAAATTGCGATAGGGCCATTTTGTAACGTAACACAATATTGTCAAATAAGTCACTGTAATTTAATAAGCTATTGATATTTTCAGTCAGTCAAAACTGTAAAGTTGGAAATGACAGCCAGCTAAACTCATGTTGAGTTTGCTAGACGTCATCTCAATTTTTCTCTTGATTAGCCTTCCAAAACCGAGTTAGACAATGAGCATTTGATTACATGACATATTTTTTGAAAAGCTGCATTTAATCCTCTAAAATATAAGGTTTCGACAGCCCTATGATCGGTCGTCATCGTCACGTCACACGACGCTGCGGTGACGACACAATGGGTTCTACCTGCGACGCGCGTTAACAAAACTATTCCAACAGTTTTATAACAATGTGCTTCGTATTTAGCTATTTATAGACACAAAAGTAGATCCACTTTAGTGTATTGTCACCATATTATCACTTTGATTTTTATCAAAGTATGTGTATCTACATAGTTACACACATTTTCCTATTAGAAAATGTTAACGGAAAAGAGCCCCGGTTGCAAGAAAAAAAATCCAATAATCAATTTATTTGTATCTATCACACAGACCATTCTCCTGCACCTTCACCATCCCAGTACGTTTGGGGTCAGCGCAACATGACTCTTTAGTCTTTATACCGTACTCTATTAGTTTTCACTCGTCATCTCATTAGCCTTCTCATCACTATAATATGACATACTAAAATGTACCTAATCGAAACCACAAAAATTTTGATAGGTATAAAATATTTATTAATAATAATTTTCCATGAATTTCAGATTATCTATGTTGCAATATCATTGGCATTGCACTAGCATTTCACAGAAATAATATAAACCATTTATCCAGTGGTTGGGATGTAACGAAATTGCGTGGTCATATTATTTGAGATCCCGCTTTTGACCATGGAAATGGGCAACTTTCAAAATTCAAATTGTATGGGCCGATTTTCTGAATTCACCATTTTGCTACCGACCAGTAGCAAAATGGTGAATTCAGAAAATCGGCCCATACAATTTTTGATCAGCTGATGATAATATTATAATATTGTCCATTTTTTTTGGGAATTAACTACTATGGCTTCCTTGAAGAAAGTTGCCCATTTCCATGGTCAAAAGCGGGATCTCAAATAATATGACCACGCAATTTCGTTACATCCTGAGCGCGCGCAGTAGTTAATGTAGAAACCGCCATGTTTTTAGGAGTAGACTGTCCTCTCATATTTATGTAGAGCGAAACTAACTAGGTAATAATTTGATGTGACTGGATCCAAAGAAAAATTAGTTTTCATAACAAAGCTTGAAGCGTAGTGAAGTGACTAAATAAAATTAGTTGTCTTATGAATTGAATTTAAATCAAGCATCATGGCTTTACGAGAGCTTTCAAACACAGCATGAACAATTCAAGTCATCGTTAGTCTAAGCACAATCAGCCTTATAATGTTCCCACTGATGGGACTCACGCCTCTTCTCTCTTGGGCGGAGCCCCGCCGTGTCCTCGTGGATGCGATCGGCGGCAGCGACCTCGCGCCCGGCCCTGGTCCAGGTCATGGTATGGAGCGAGAGGGAGTGGGAAACAGTCTCCTCCTTCTGCGACGCAAGTAATGCTCAACAACAGAGTCGCCCTCATGCCCTCAGCAGCAGTCGCCGCAGGAGACGCCTGGGGCTTCAGACGTCGCGAGACGATCTCCGGCCACCGTAGACGGTGATTAGTGTTCCACGCGCGCCTCAAAAAGAATTTGTCAGCCACTACTGACGGGGCCCATCATGGCCGCTGCCATAGGGGTAGCGAATAAATTCGTAACAGAGTTACCGCTCCCCTGGGCACTCAGGCAGGGAAGGAACAGGGGTGGGTTTTAATTAGTAAGAGTCTGACACGCCCTCCCGCACTTTCCAGAGCGGGAGATGTCATTGGATGATTTCCCAACCCAAAAAAAAGGCCTCCTCTCTAGGAGAGGGAATGGGCCGTACGTAATTCGCCACGTAGACCCAATGCAGGTTGGTGGATGTTACATGTCTTCGAAATTTTGGTTTTTTAACCACTATCACCGTTTTGAGAAAGAGTGGTATGAAATAAATAACACAAAGTAAAGCGCCTGCCTGGGTTGAACCCACGACATACAACTCTTGAATCGGTGCTGTTACCACTGGGCCACCACTGCTCCGTAATATCTCTAAACTGCAGTTTTGCGCCTAACTGCTGATTTCCTAATTAAGAATTTGAAGTTTAGCATTTGTCAAGCTAACCTTTAGCCTGAAAACCTTTCAAAGTATGGCATCAAAGTAGGGTTACATTGTTACAATACTTCAAACTTAATTAAAATTTAAAATTATTCCGAGGATCACTCGACTTGAGTACGTCATAACAATTCTGTTGAACTTTATCGTTATATAAGTAAAGATAATGTTCAGAAACGAAATATTTACGAAAATGTTTTGCAAAATTGCTAATAATATTTTATTGTTTTATATGCACTTTTACAAGCATGAAACATTTAAATGGTTCATCTTTTGTAATGAATTGACCTTTACAAATTAATGAAAGATAAATTCATTTTGTAATGACATTGATGTGTCGCTCGTTGGTAAATTTTTAATTAGGTCACGTGTATATTATTTTACTGACCTAAAAAGGTCAGTAAAGTAGTTTCCTTCGATTATTTATAGTTATGTGCAATTTAGCATTGATATTTTGACTTCATACGAAGTAAAACGATTCAAGGGTGGGGCTCTATCGAACAAAAAATATAACAAATCGTGAATCGGCTGACAACCCGGGTTGTCGTCGGGCTTCAATTCGACAACCCGGGTTTGTACGCGGATCTTAAAAGGTTAATATCGCAAACGAATCACTGACTCGAAAAATAGCCTTCACAATCCCTATTTAATGATACCTCACAATACAGGATAGGCGAGGAAAAAAAGTGGGGAATATTTATAAACGTACTTCAAAAATAATGTTTCACACTTTAAAATGTTGAGCTATAAAATTAATTAAATGAACTATAAAAATAATGGTTTCCACTATACCCGGCAGTACCTACATTTTCTTTTTTTCTTTGTTTTTTTTTAGTATTTAGTCCAAGAGAGAGCCAAGCGAGCTCGGGCACTTAGGGCACCCCGACACGGACAGATTAGGTTAGAAGGGGATGGCAGGTTCCAGTGAGCGAGCAAACACACCCTGCCAGCCCCTTCGTGGTTATTTTTTTTTGAACCAATCAGACGTAGGAGCTCCGTCGACCACCTCACCTTATACGGGGCTCCGTCGTCTTTCCTTACTTTCGACCGTCGTGAGCACATAACATCTCCCTATTTCAACTATCCTGTTAGTTGTAAGCGTAGACTAATGGTAGAGAAGACGTCCACTGCTAGACATAGGCCTCCTCCACCAAAAACCAATTTGTACCTACTAAGTAGAAATAAAGGAAAAAAATAATACTAAGACGTATGTTGCAAAAAACAACATGTTGAATCACTATCACACTAGTATAGCTCATAGCAGTCCATTCTACCTTTGTGTTGTGTTGCAAAACTGATCACAATCACACGTTTGCCCTAATTAGTATGGCGCTGAATAAAGAACAGCAATTGAAAGTTAAGAAATACCTATGCAAACACTAAAAACTTTGAGCACAAAATACTTAGATATAGGTACGCAAACACTAAGAAATTAGAGTACAAATTTTACACTAACTATTTCCCCCGGCTTCACTCCCGACGTCCATTCTACAAGATCTTCCATCTTACTGCTATAAAAAGTAGTGAAAGAATTTTCGTAAGTAGAATTAGTACTTCAGAAGACTACCTTTTTACAAACATATTTACTAACAAACCAACAATATATCGGGTCTTTTTTTTAATCTCAAAAATGAAAATTTTGTTCAAATAAATTTCAATAGATGGCGTGATATTTATCGGTGAAAGTTTATGTAGGTACTTAACTTGAATAGGAAATCGATAAATCATACATACCTACACAGAGTTTGACAGAATTGCTGATAAGAACTGTTTGATCTTCTAAGATGAACTCTCCCAAGTACAAATTGTGAAATAATATATTTTTAGAGTGTTTTCGTTCACCTCATTAAAATTTGTATTGTAAACACATTTTGATACAATGCCACTATTATTAGGTGCAAAAAAAAACAATTCCTCAATGTGTAAGATAAAAATGATGGGACTTTTAGTAATGGTAACAAAGGTATGGGATTCATTCAACTCGCCATCCGTCGCTGCTAACACCATCTAGCGAGGACTGCGGGACGGTCCCGATCGCGGAAAAATATATCCTGCTGCCTGTCGAACAATTTTTTGTACGAGATGAGACATCCGTTTGCTAGTATTATTATGTGTGCCTTATGCATTCTCTATCAGTCAACCGTTCGTAGAAGTATGTGGTAGAAGCGCGCGCGCTCCTCCGTCAGCATGCCTGTAACTGTATGCGCGAGTCTATTGGTAGGTAAATACTTAGTAAATCTATATAATAGGCTAACATACGTAAATCACGATGTTATATTATATACTTATTGATTTGAAGCTGAAGTACCTACTATGTCCACCCGCCTCTAAGAATAAGGTAAATCAGTTTCAAACTGGTTATTTTTTAATTAGATAATTATTTAGTAGATTTTTACTCTGTAGTGGAGACCACAGACCGACCTTGCGAATTTTTTAATGTTTCAACCACATGTTTTGGTAGTAGGTAAATACAATTTTATTAACCGACTTCGAAAAAGGAGGAGGTTCTATGTTCGACTGTATCTATGTATGTTTTTTTTTAATCCACCGGTGGTCCTACATAAATTTTATCGATATTGCTTCAGCGCTTTTTGAAAAACTGAACAAAAACGAAAAATACGTATACATAGATGACGGAGAAATATAAAACGAAGAAATAAAATACGAGTACAAACACCGACTTCCGAAATTAAAGTTATTTTTAGTGTAAGTATTTTCTTTTCTGGAAGGCTGTAGTTTTTTTTTTTGTAAAAATGTTTTTTCAACTGCGAACGCGGGCTACTTCCAAAAAAACTGAACAAGTGGGGGTTCCGTAGGTACCAAATATTGGTATTTGTTAGTAAAGTCATCATCATCTTCCTGCCCTTATCCCATGTTACTTGAGGGTAACAAAGTTTAGTCACAGACTACGGACAGACAGACAGACGGACACGTGAGTTACAACAATAGGACTCCGTTTGTACCCTACGAGTACGTAACCCTGAAAAGCGCTTTTAAAATAAAATTCTCACGGTCGACTGTACTACATCAAATATTACAAGATTTCCTACTAGATTTAGAAATTTGACGAAAAGTTTGACATCCTATTGAAATAGGTACCTACCCACCAACACATGATACATCGGAATCTACAATCTAATACGCAAAGAGAAAACTTTGTACTATTTTTAGGGTTCCGTACCCGAAGGGTCCAAACGGAGCCCTATTACTATCACTCACGTGTCCGTCTGTCCGTCGTCTGTTACAAAATTTTAGTTCCGAAGAATTTTTTAACTTCCCATTGGACCTTTGAACTTGAAATTTAGTGATAATGTTTATTATTACAGACCTAATATTTTATTAACATCACCATCATCATCAGCCTTTTAATGTCCCCACTGCTGGGGCATAGGCCTCCTCTCTGTGAGAGTATGGGCCGTAATCCACCACGCGGGCCCAATGCGGGTTGGTGGAATATTTAGTTCTAGGACATGGCGGTTTCTTCACGATGATTTCCTTCACCGTTTTGACAGCAGTGGTGATGAAATAATTTTCACAAAGTAAAGCGCCTGCCTGGGTTTGAACTCACGACACTTGTAAGTCGCGGTCCTTGCCACTGGGCCTCCACTGCTCCTATTTTACTTACAAATACTAATATATTGATAAATCTGATTTTTTCTTTGAAATTCCCTCAGTTAGTACAGAACCCTAAACGTACGTTTTTAAGTATATTGCGCTTAGTAAGGAATCTGAGATTTGGCATTAAAGTTTATATGAAGGAGTGTTAAAAGCTATTTTTGTTTTATTAATAGTGGTCCAATTTCGAGGAATGAAGAAAATGTCGTCAGGAAAGTCTTGTGTATGTATGTAAACGATGGTTGGACTGTGTGAAAGAGGATATGGGTATAAAAGGCGTGACTACAGAGATGACGACTAATAGAAAAGCATAGAAGAAAAAGACATGTTGTGCCGACCTTAAATAAATTGGAATAAGGAGAATGATGATGATGGTCGAATTTCGACCACTGGATAGTTTATTAATGATATACTATTTGTCATTTTAGTACCTACCTCTACCTGACGCAACCAGATCAATTTTGGCATGCATAGGTACTACCTACCTATTCTACGTTGAAGTACCTACTTAAGATTATGTTTACAATATTTATGACCCATTAAATCCTCAAACGGCTATCCTCAACGTGCTCGGACCATAACTGGCGCCGTCCTCAAGTGAGGAAAGAGGGCAAACTATCATTTCATTACCACCATGTCATTGCCACTCCGGTCATATTCCTGACCTACGTATGGCCAGTTGGCCACTAATTACTTGTCTAATCACATGTAAACGTTTTGTTTAAGTAATTTGTCGACTGTCGTGACTCCAGTCTCAAGTTTTACCTTGCCCTGCTAATTAATTTCGTTGCGCAGTCAATTTAGTTCAAAATAATATAAAGTTGCAAGAAATCATAAATGGAAGATCATTAATTTACTGCTAGTTGCTAGGTAAAGTTTAAACATGCAACTTTACCGTTTTAGAAGAAAAATATGGAAAAGCTTCGTTTAATGTTCTACTATTCTTAGTTAGGTTTACTTTCAAAATGTATCAACTTAAGTTTTTTCGAGGCAAATTATGTTTTGTATTTTTACGACGTATATATTTAACCTTTCGGAAAGATCCTTGCGACAGTTAGCTTTTAATAAAATATGAATTATACCTTCATATTCGGAAATGAGTCGTATTTGGATTATACCGCATGACGGCCTTTAAAAACTGTTATCAAGGTTGCGGCCCGTAAATCGTTTACACATAGAGCTCTGGATCCGACAATTGCACAAGAGATAAGTGGTACAATTTGCGAACACGACGCGTATCAGCGGTCGGCGCGGCGGATACGGCGATACCGCGCCGGCTGCCAGCGCCCGAGCAGCCATGTGCTAGCGTCCAACATGCGCATGCATAGGCCGGTGGCCCAGTTTCGGTGCTCACAGCTCGCACACCACCGGATTTACGGATGAATTCACATGAATATGCACTTTCATATTTATATACGAATTCTAATTAATTATGCGTTTGTTTCGATCGATAAGTTACCGAACTTATGCACGCTTTTACCGATTGTTATTTGAAAATGCTATAATTGACGAATTAAGTGGGTGAATTTGTAAATATGCGTATCGCTGAGAATTGTATTAATTAAAACTCAGTTATTTTTAAATTAATAATGAATAGATAGATGTAACCAAAGCGTTAATTAAATGTAATCAAGCGAGGACAATATTTTTGTTCTATTGATTAACTTCAACTAATTTAAAGAAGTGAGTTCATCCTTACAAATATTTTCTTTGCTTACTCGAATGACCTCAAAATCGTTAATAAAAAGTGCGTTAACCGCATGTTCTTAATGAATTCATAGATCTAATTCGCGGATGAGAACAGAGAAACGTCACGCAGAGTCCAAATATCTGAGTTGTCGAATAACTATGTTAATATGATACGGAACCGGTTTGCGTTCGTCTCTAGTTTCCACGACGAAAAGTGAAAATGTGCGCATCGATGTGTGTTGTATTGACAGCTACTGAGTAAAGTAAAGTAAACATTGTGTGTGTCTCCCATTCATCCCATAATACTCTTATGTCCGGCCTTTATTGTTGGGCTGGGGACAGTTCTGTCTTAGGTATAGTCTGGGGATAGTTTCGTCTTTATAAACTTCTTCTTTGGCATTGCCTTTCCCATTACGCGAAGTTGACTTTCTTATCATGAGGGATCATTCATACCGCTGGTAAGCAACAGCATCTAATATAGCCCAACTTCTTCATGTCTCTCTGGACATTCGACATCCAGGAAGTTTGTGCCCTACCCCTTCTACTCTTTTATGTATTCTTGGCAAGGCACTTTCTCAAACACCACATGGTCATCAGAACGTCACTTTAAATATGATATGTCAATACCATTGTAGCCTGTATTATGTTGTGATCACCCTTGCCCAGGGATAGAGGATAAATTTGTAACAGAGTTACCGCTCCCCTGGGCACTCAGGCAAGGAAGGAACAGAGGTGGGTTTTAGTCAGTAAGAGTCCAACACGCCCTCCCGCTCGACCCAGAGCGGGAGATGTCATCGGATGATTTCCCATCCCCATAAAAAAAAACGTTCCACACCCTGTCAGGGTCGCGGGATTGTTCGAAAGAGTCACCGCAGCCCTGGAACGCTAAGGGCAGCTGAAGGAACAGGGGTGGGTTTAGTCAGTAAAAGTCTGTCACGAAGAGCGGGAGAAGTTCTCTGATGATTGCCCACCCTTAAAAAGAAAGGTACTACACGGTGTTACAGAACCATCCACTATCTCAGAAATCGTCGACAACATTAATCCAGCAGCTTAAGACACTAAACGGCTGTGATATCTTCCTCCAAAAACAACCGGGTCAAGGCATCCCGCCATTCAGCCTACTGACACGATGACTAAACCAAATGATCTCGATCGACTCAAAAACTATGCCGAAGTAGATCTAACAGTACACACATGCGAAACTTAACTATGTAGATTTGTAGAACTAGACTAGATTTGTAACAACGAACAACTTTTGGCAACGTGCCTAGTGATGACGGCACGCCACGCGTAAAATATTCGTAGTCGTTCGTACTCTACTACGTTGGTTCATTCAAAATTTTATTGTGAGTGTTTAGAAACGCGAATCATTTTTGTGCCGAGAATGTTTCTGCTGTACCATTTATAATATGTTGTTATCCTTATCTACTCTTCATATTTATATGTAGTTCCTATTAAAACTCAACTGTATTACTAACATATTTTATATAGGTACCTATTTGATGTTGATATTATTTATGCGATCGTTTCAGAACATAAAGTTATTTACGCCTAAAACATAGTTTGCGCCTGTTCCAAAACGAAATATTTTTTCAAAGTGTAAATGACTTTAAGGTGGAAGCTCCAAGGTAGCCCGCGAAATTCAAATTTTCTTACGTTTTTTGCAATTTGCAGGCCAGTGTCAGGTTGTATGTTGGTCAAAATCTGATTCGCGGCCGTAGTAAGTATGTATTTATAGAATTATAAAATAAATAAATAAAATAAAATAAGCCTTTATTGCTGTTCTACAAATTTACAATACACACATTTTTTTATTAATAATAATAATGATATCCATTTATTAACAGATCGACTGCATCGATGCACATATTATACAGTTTTCTTTTCTCTTTAATAGGCATGTCCTTGTTTTTCATGACTTCGCTGAGTGACCAATATCTCTTTATGCATGGTGTCTTCAGCGGCTATGATCCGAGTTGTTCTAGGTATACGTATAGAATTAAAATCATCAATACAACTCTCTCAGTTAGAATTGATGCCAAATGTAAGTATTTCATGAAATCATGACATTTGGTATCAATCTAACTGAGAAACATGTATTGATAATTTTAGTGATTATAATTCTATAAATAGGTACTTGCTACGGCCGCGAATCAAATTTTAACCAAGATACAACCTGACGTTGACCTGCAAATTGCAAAAAACGTAAGAAAATTTGAATTTCGCGGGCTACCCTGGAGCATTCAGAGGGAACACGGCCTGCGAGGAAGATACAAAATAGGTATTTGAAGAAGCTATTTCCATCATGCTCCCTCAAGCCTGCCCCTGTAGAGTGCGTTAAGGACAGCTGCAACTCAGACCGATTTTATCACAAAATTTTTGACGAGATCGACGTTTCGTATTCCCCTTCTTTCTCCTCGAAAACTGAACCGATTCAATTATTTTTGGCACCAAATTTTTAAGAAAGAGTATGTTTAAGTCCATATTAAATGTTTTTTGTTAAAACTTTTCTAATTTGTCTGGTAGTCTTCTAAGAACGGCGGTAATTATAGGGCCATTTTTTGTCATTGTTGAAGGGTCATATTTTCTTTACTTATTAGTTGCTGAAAAAAAGGAAATGACAGAGACATATCAACAGCAGACCTTGACTTTATAAAAAAAAATTATTGCTCTAGATGCATTATTCAGGAAGAAAACAGGCGAATACATTTGTCTCTTAAAGGCGCGATGCGACAATGCGCCAGACTACGCATTTTAATACGAATAGAAAACAATTTCTATGAAAATGCGTTGTTGCATCGTTGTAACATAGTCGGGTCGCACACTCGCACCTGTCTCTGGGAATCTTAAGGCTTTATTTAAAAAGCATTTTTATTCATAAAGAGCGGTTAACTTTACTTTCTTCTGGTGATAACATTTAACCGGTTTGTTTAAAGAAAATGAAAACAATTGCGTAAGAGCATTATAGGCATGTAGGCCCTCACTTTTACCAAATACTTGTTTTTTCTTTACTTAACCAATACAAGTGAAGAGGCTGAGTATTTGCTTGGTTTGTGTGGTAATTGATAATGGCGACTCGAACAAATATTCTGCTAAAATTGAGTAATCTTTTTTACTCAACTGCCTCAGAAGGAGGGTAATGATTTTTAGTAGTTTGTATGTATGTATGTATGTTTGACGTCTATTTTTTTGCCACACCCTGCAGCCTAAACGGCTGGATGGATATCAAAAATGAGGTAAGTATCATTAGATTTGATTAGGTATATGAATTTTGAAAAAAATAATACTAAATGGCGGCCGCCTTAGGTTCGTGAGGTCGAATTTTTTGTGACATGATCATGGCATCAAAATATAGGGCTCAAATGAGGCGATTCCAAAAATATGAGTTATATTTTATTACAATTTAGAAAATAAATATAATGAACATTTTCAAAAACCCCGAATGCAATTCATGAAATTTTTGAATTGACACGAATTGAACTAAAATAACTGCCACCAACTGCATCAAACTGCTTGAAAAGTGACTTGTTTGGAACATTTTAGTTGTTTTTTGCAGTCGGGTTTTTTCAAAATATATTTTTTTTTTCTAGTGACAATTTTATTATTAGTTGTTCAATATAAGCTAGACGAGGTACATATATGGCGCTATGAACACTACGAGTAAATTTTTCAGAATATCGAGTTTGTTATTGTGGATTTTATTAATTACAATTATTTCTTTATTGACTACATATTTTAAAACTTAGTCCCCTGCCGCGTCTGTCTCCGCGGTAAACTCAAAAACAGTTTATCATGCGGTTTTCACCAATGGACAGAGTGATTTATGAGGAAGGTTTAAGCGTATAATTTGTACCCGTGTGAAGCTGAAGCAGGAGGCTAATTTTTAACCGACTTCGAAAAAGGACTGTTCGATTGTATGTATCCGATTTATCTGTCAGTTGTGGACCAATTTTCAAAATTCTTTATCCGAAAGAATATACTGCCGAGGTGTTCCCAAAATTTTTTTATCGAAATTGCTTCAGCGCTTTTTGACAAACTGAACAAAACCGAAAAATACGTATACTTAGATGACGTTTTGGTGTTCTCCAATTACGATTATGTTTAAATTCCACGTTCCATGTTATTGGGGTTTTTAGTTCTGGGGTATAACAACTAAAAAGTGAAAAATAAAAAACTTTTTACCAAAAAAAAAACAACTGACTTCCAAAAAAGAAAAAACACTAAAAATTAAAAAAATATTTTAATTTCGGAACTCGGTGTCAAATAACGAAGAAGTAAAATACAAACACCGACTTCCAAAATTAAAATTATTTTTAATTTTTAGTGTATTTTCTTTTTTGGAAGTCTGTTGTTTTTATTGTAAATAGTTTTTTATTCATAAATTATATCGTGAAATCATGGTATTCGTACGGACACTTAAAAATTTCCAATTAATTTTTTTATTACGATATCGTTGAGTAGTAGTTTCTCGAAAGCAATAAATACTAGGCACTAACCCTAGTAGTACCTAAATACTGATAGAGTTATGTATTGTATAGGAGCATCAAATGTATTTAAGATAATGAAAACGTACACTTTATTGCATTGTAAACACCGTGTAATTATTAAAACAATTCAATCATAATCAACAGTTGTTTTATATCTTTCCTTGTTTTATATCGGCCACGGAATGTAAATTTCATGTTATTTAGGTAGTTGTTAATTATAGGGAAATGCAAAAATATTTTTGTTAGTTTATTCACTATGGTTTACCTATTTAAAACGCAAAAAGATTTAGTAATGTTCTCGATAACGATTTTGATATCTTGCTGCAATTATTTCTGTATCTATGCTTATTTTTAGGGTTCCGAAAGACCGAATTAAAAAACGGAACCCTTATAGGATCACTCGTCGTCTGTCTGTCTGTCACAGTCAATTTGCTCCGCATCTGCTGCACCAATAGAGTTGAAAATTGGTATACACACGAATATCTGTGACCCAAACACGGATGTGTACCCTTAATAAATTAATTTGGAATATGGGGGTCACTTTTGGGGTGAAAATCGGAAAATTAAAAATCAAAGTGTACATATCAAATAAAAGCGGTTAGTCCCCCTATGCTCTAGTTCCGCTATGCTCGACTCGAAAATTATCTACTAAAAAGTTTCGCTATGCACGGAATTCTTCGATTCTACGGAAACAATGGAATGTACAGTTAGAAAGAAAAGTGTTTGAATTCAAGTTAAAAAAGTTATAGCGCTATTCGTATATGCGTAAGCGTCTGTAACTTAAAATTTGACAATCAAAGTAGTCAAAATAACAGACAAGGGCAAACGAATTTCAGAGCAATTCTTAGTTAAGAAATGTGTATGAATAGAGCTGTAAGCCAGTACTGGACCCACAAGATTACAAATCTTACTATTATTTCATTAATTACATTTGAATGTTTGTTACGCACTCATGCTTCAACGGCTGGACGGACCGGGATGAAATTTGTGAGATATACAAATAGTTCAAATCCTGAATCCTTAATTCTCGCCGTCCGCAGGCCCACGTCTATGGTGGCCGGAGATCGTCTCGTAACCCCCGACGCCCAGGGCATCTCCTGCGGCGGTTGCGGCTGCGGGCATGAAGGACACTCCGTTGAGTCTCCTTCACCCGTTCAGCCTCCTCCTTCGCGAACATTACTGCTTCGCAGAAAGAAGAGACTGCTTCCCATTCCCTCTCGCTCCGTACCATGGCCTGGACCAGGCCCGGGCACGACAGGTCGCTGCCGTCGATCGCATCCACTCAAAGTCAAATCCTGTATTCAAAATATCTCAGTCTTATTAATTACACAAATAAAATACAAATAATCAACTATTTAAAAAAAAACTAATTAAAAACAAATAAAAATAATGAGATATAAGTATTACTATTTAAACCACAGAATGAGATAATTATGACTCTTACTATTTAAATCACCTGTACTTTAAAACTAATCAAATTGTTAGTACTAATTTAAAATTAACATTTCTTTCTCAATAATTAGGTTTTGATTTAATTGTTCTTTGCTTTATCTTTCCAAGAAATAGTTATGTGGGAAATGGCGTCCAAAAAGATTTTCAGTTATTCTTTATTGTACAAAAAAAAAGATATCTTTCTTTTCTTAGTATCTTGTCAAATTTTTAACTTGGTTGTCAATAACCAAATTAAAAATTTGATAAGATCTATCCTCTTTTGGCAATGCTTGATTTTTTTTCAATTAAAATATTACACTGTAACAGTTTTCTTCCCCACTGCACGCGAATTTGATTTCGTTCATAGCGAAACTTTTTAGTAGGTATTTTACGAGTCGAGCATAGCGGGACTAGAGCATAGGGGGAATAACCGAATAAATGGCAACAAAAACACAAAACACATTGTGAGGGTCTCGAATATATATATTTCATAATTCTAAAATATATAATTTTGATGTTATTTAAGAAAATAGATGAAAAGTTACCATTCTGCTTCTTATCTCCCAAACCACTGGGCCTGAGATATTGAAAAATAAATACAGAAAGTAGTTCTTTACTTATAGATTACAGGAAAACCTAGAAGGTGGAGGCAGTTTAAAAAAATAACCTGAAAAAAATATGATTTGTTCGGAACCCTTTGCGCGCGAGTCCGACTCGCTCTTGGCCGGTTTTTTTTAATTATGTGTAGTATTTATACATATCCCGCGGTTTTACGCACCGTTAAACTGATTACATTTAAATACCCTAGGTACTTATCACATTCTTCAAGAACTAGGCTGTTAAGCGCAAAAAACTTTTAGTAATACAAAAATCTTCAGCTTTACTAAGTCAGTAGAATAGATAACAAGCTTGATGTGTTTCCATTCCACACCTACCACATTTTGAAAAAGTACCTACGACTTACTTTCAACAATTGTACGTAAGAATGACAGAAAATTTGTAGTGTAGCTTTTTTATAATAATAATAATAATAGTCACGTTGTATTGGGATTTTGGGATCGATCTATCATCACTGATAGGACTATTGTTGCCAATAAGCCTGACATAGTGATGATAGATCGACAAGAGCGTCGCACAATGATTGTTGATATAGCTGTCCCTCATGATGAGAACCTCGTGAAGGCTGAGAAAGATAAAAAAACAAAGTATCTTGATCTGGCTCGCGAGGTTGTCGACATGTGGGAGGTGGATACAGCAGTCATTGTGCCGATAGTCGTGGCGGCCAATGGCTTAATAGCCAAGAGCCTCGACGAACACCTAAGGAGGCTCTCGTTGGGCAGCTGGATCAAGGGCTTGATCCAGAAGGCAGTACTCCTGGACACGGCGCGCATAGTTAGGAGGTTCCTCTCTCAGGAGCCCTGACCACCGGTAGCTTGGACCCTATCCCGATACCGGTGGGATACAATTTTTTATATTTTTAAATGTTTTTATAGTTTGATATTTTAATATTTAAAAATGTAAATTGTATGTATATATTATAAAATAAATGGAATAATAATAATAATAATATTCCACAACTATCACAAAACGCCATCTAGTCCCAAGCTAAGCAGAGCTTGTGTTATGGGTACTAGAGACAACTGATAAACATACTTATATATTTCTAAATACATAAATATTATAGATTTTTGTGGGTGGGAAATTATCTGATGACTTCTGCCGCTCTGGGTGGAGCGGGAGGGCGTGTCAGACACTTACCTACTGACTAAAACCCACCAGTGTTACTTCAGTGGACCTTTCAAGGTTGCCAACCGTACGAGGTTCCTCGTACAAATACGAGATTTATGGTCTTCCGTACGAGTTACGAGGACACAATCAGCCTCGTACAATTTTGTACGAGATTTTGAAAATAACATGATTATTCATTGCATGTAACATTTTGTAGCCTAAATCTCAAGTACAAAGCCCGAACCGTGGAAAAAGATGGTGATTTTTAATGTAAAGTGTTGTTTTTTTTAGTTGCAAACTTGCAAAATTTTATTTCATTATGTAAAAATGTCCTAAATTGGGTAGTTTAATAAGCCAGCAAATTACGAGATTTTTAACTGCTTACGTACGAGGAAAAAAATTAAATCTAAGATTGGCAACCCTGGGCCCTTCGCATTCCAGGCCCGCGGACTTTTTAGAACACCCTGCTAGTCTATGCACATTACTAGGTACGTCTATCATTACCGACTACAACTATCTATACTTTAGCGTTCTCGTAGGAAACGCCGAAAGCTCTAAGTTACCAGTTCAACACGATTGCTGACAAACACTTTCCCTCTGCTTACCCCTTCAGGAAATCATGCGTATTGTTATGTTACTTTCTCTATACTTTCCTCACTTTCGTCATTATAAAGTTGCTATCCATTTTCGCGTTGGCACAATCGATCATAATGATGGCTGTCGTTGTAATACTAATTGTAATACAACGTAACAAGGTTGTAATTACAATAATGTTATAATGACGTAGGTGGCACGCGGGTGTAGGGACTAAAACGAGTTGTAGCAAAACAACCACGTGTTAGCTTGAATAAATAGAACTATATTAGACTCAAATAATTATATTACGGACAAAGCCGCAAGTTACGGTTACGGTTTACGGTTTTAGACATTTATTTTCTCAAAAGATTTACACAATCACTTACAGAGAAAATACAATATTTTAACTTATAAAAATACATGAAGCCGATTGGCGCAGCGGGTTGGTACCATGACAAATTACATTATAATTTTCGTAACAGTTTTAGTATTAGGGTAGTTGTAAAATAATGTTCACTGGAATCTAAGTGCACGACCACGGTGAAGTTGAACATTTTCAACGTCAATCTAAACTAAATATATTAGAATGACCAAATCGAATCTATTGTCAATGTAACTGATTTATTAGTGTTGTTCTTAGCTAGAATCAGAATTTTAAAACACTTGTACAAACGTGACGTAGAACCAACATGGAGCTGAAATTAAAAACAATGTAGCACCCCTTGAAGGTATTTGTAAAGACAATGTATGTATAAGAGCCATTATCTGAAAACAGAGGTAACATAAACTTATCCCTTAGTTCGGTTACCGGTCGCGCTGTTATAATAAACTTGTTGTTTGTTAGTTGCACAAACAGGATTCTAATGGTAACCACCAACAACGCGAAACTAAGGAGCAGTTCGCGTGAGCAGCGAGCAGTGAGCACCGACATTGAATAATGAGAAGCCACAAAGATGGCACGAAATTGAAGTGTGTTTTATTTTAATGAACACAATGTGGGCCAACCGTTGTACAACCACTGATTTACTAATGATGCAACTTACCTGGAAGCAATCTTGATTGATTTCGAATGTAGGAAGCCATTAGTAGCCAGAGATATTTATACCTGCGTGTCTTATCGAATCCTATTTGTACGACTGAATTTATGTACGAACATCTCGCTAGAAAATGACCGGTAACTGTAATTTAGATTACCGTCGAACGCATGCGTCATAAAGCCAACCATTAAGCTGTTTCATTGCACAGCAGACGAATGCGATTTATAGTGCTAGACGCTAGTTGTGGCCATAAAGTTATCTCCGGCAGGCTGCAGCGCGGAGTGAGCAGCGCAGGCGCAGGTTACAGTTTTAATCACTGTAACGTTTCAAAAATGTGGATCAGTTTGATCCAATATTGGAACGTGTCTATTGAGGTAGGTACTGCATCTGGGGCGTCCATGCATATATTGCGGGCAGGCGCATTAACAAACAGGTGTATCTCCGCGGTCGGCGCAGGCGCAGCGCGGTGCTCGCGTGACGCTTGCGGTCAACCCAGATGAGCCAAGTGCACCGTCTCCCATTACGGCATCACCATCTCTGTACTGTTATCCGCATAGCGACTGCGGTCACACATGTAGGTCGAACACTTGAACATTAAATTAAATTTATGGTTTATAAGAATTCCAACGTTAATTGCGACCGTGTGAGTACGTGCTAAGTTAGCGATGATGGATCGACGGTATTTTGTATCGACATATACGTCAAAACTGTAAGAAACGGTTCATATATGGTTTAATCGGCACTTTGAAATTCTCTATTTCATTTTACGATACGATCAGCGGTGGTTTCGTAATGTAATAGAGTCTCTGTAAGTGTAATCTTAATTTATTGCTCATATTTTCTTTTGTAATCCGCCCATAGATATCGAAGCTGCACGACGCGTATTGTGCTTTTACCGCTGTGCCTGCAAAGGAGGTATGACAATGAATGGGATGTGAGGTAATAGTTGGCAATAGCCGTTAAAGGTTGAATGACGTTTTCAGCTTCCAAATCCGAAACTCGAACAGGACAAAAAGAACAAGTTTTTAACAGAAATTAGATTTTCAATAGCCTCTAACGATATGGCAACGATGGGGAAACTCCAGACAATTTCGTTATGGTCGCTATTAAAGTGAAAAAGCGTCCACCTCGGGGAAGGGGATAGAACCCCATCAATCACTTGTAATCCGTTTTTGACTATCGATCATGTCGCCCCATTGTGTGACGTCATAGGCTGATGCAGCTAGAGGTACAATGACAATGGCTTTTAATGAAGTACCACACACAAAGTCGGGATACTTACTTTTGTTTTACCAGGAAAATTATGGTGGTCGACAATCACATGTTTTGACAATGAAATTACAAGCTTTGAATCGAGAGGATAAGGTAATTTTAGCAAAAGTACCAAAAACGGACGTTTTTGGCACTTTGATTACGACACATTTTGAGTCCTGTTAAAAATACCTTATCCTCTTTGTAACAAACGCAACATAGGATTCTTTAATCTTTATTTTTTACGCTTTGCTACGATTTTTTATTCATTGAGGGCGCCACTTGGCGGCTATATACGCCTTAACGTTGCTGTTTTTCTGGAAGAAGATGCTTTTTATAAAAGTGAAAACCTTAACCCTATGAAATTGATGTCAACTGAGTTAGCGAATACGCCTGCTGGTAATAAAACAATTTCTGCGATTAATATCAGTCTCCCAAGCGTGGTGCTTGTTGTAAATGATGTATATTTAGTGCTCATTATATTGCTATAGTTATCTACTTAGCCATTGGGAAATCCACATCAGCTTCTTCCGCAAAAGCTTTTTTGTGCTCCATGAGTTTTTTGCACATTTGCCCATATATAGCTTCTCCTTGATCATAAGGCTCTCGAACTAAACTAAACTTTTCATAGTTACTTCACACGCCAAATAGTACGCCCAACTATACCAGATTTATGCTAGACTAGCGTCTGCCCGCGGCTTCGTTCGCGGGAAGGTGGTCGAAAATTATGCCACAGAGACATATATACTATCGAGATAAAAAACTTTTTACAAAAAAAAAATACAACCGACTTCCATAAATAAAACTAAAAAATGCAAAATAACTTTAATTTCGGCAGTCGGTGTTTCTAGTTTGGTTTCTTCGTTATTTGACACCGACTTCCGAAATTGAAGTTATTTTGCATTTTTTAGTTTTATTTATGGAAGTCGGTTGTATTTTTTTTTGTAAAAAGTTTTTTATTTTTCACTTTTTAGTTGTTGTACCCCATTCTAAAACTAAATTAATAGTAAAGTTATACCCGAATTGATAGCCCCAAAAATAGGGAATTTGAACATAGTTGGTGAAATTAGGGTGTATCAGGGTGAACTGTACAAATCTGTATACCCCTTCAGAGCGTATCAGCGTGATTTAATGTTGTGAAGTGGTGAAAACAATATACAGACATGCGATTGCAGCAATTCTGGAAGGTTTGCTATCATTTATTGAAGAGTTCCATTGTGTATCTCCGAAGTTCTTCATCAGATCTTCACCAAATTAAAATGGGACCACATGTGAAGCAACAGCTTTCAAATAAAAAAATATCTTCAAAATCGGTTCACGTAGTGAAAAGTTACACACGTAAAAAAAAAATACAGTCGAATTGAGAACCTCCTTCTTTTTTTGAAGTCGGTTAAAAAGTATCCTATTTCGTAATCCCGGCAATGGTCTACCTGTGTACCTAATTTTATCCAATTCCGTTTAGCCGTTGAGGCTTGATTGGTAAACAAACACACACAGATTAGGTAGGTTTTATATTTCAGTGAAGTAGCTGTCCACTTGGTTATTGGAAAACCCATGTTCTGTTCAGTGTCCTTCCGCCAGCCGTTTTTTAGCAGCCATGTGATAAAACTTAACAAATTTTTTATTTGCCTACGTTCAGCTTCTGCTCCAACTAGACTCGAGCGATCACAAAAATTTTCATAATTCTCCTAACGCTCAACAAGAACAAGTCTATTTATGCTAGATTCCGTACATCATCAGTGGTTGAGGCGTTCCTAAATAAGGAAGATAAAGCTGGAGGAAGATTCGCTATCGAGATCCTCCGAGCGAGGTCAATGGCGTAGTTAGTATGAAGTGTGTCACATAAATACATGAAGAGCTAATATCGTAATAATTACATGTGGCCGAACAGTTAGGGGCAGCTCACACCGAGACAAGCGCATTTAAAAAGGCATAGAAATAAATTTTCAACACTTTTTTTTTCTAGAATTTTCAGTAAGTAAATTCGAATTTTAAACTCCGCGGGATACAATAAATATTCGAGCTCTCTCACTGAAATGTATACCGTTCTTTAAATCGCGAGGAAACAGACATGTGTAGAACCAAAAAAACAACAGACTTCCAACAAAGAAAATACACTAAAAATTAAAAAATAACTTTAATTTCGGATGTCGGTGTTTGTATTATATTTCTTCGTTATTTGACACTGACTTCCGAAATTAAAGTTATTTTTTAATTTTTAGTGTATTTTCTTTTTTGGAAGTCGGTTGTTTTTTTTTTTTGTAAAATGGTTTTTTATTTTTCACTTTTTAGTTGTTATACCCCAGACTAAAAACCCCAATAACACGGAACGTGGAATTCAAACATACTCGTAATTGGCGGAAACCAAAACGTCATCTATGTATACATATTTTTCGTTTTTGTTCAGTTTTTCAAAAAGCGCTGAAGCAATTTCGATAAAATTTTATGGGACACCTCGAGAGTTATTCTTTCGGTTTAAAAAGAATTTTGAAAATTAGTTCATGAATGACCGAGAAATTGGTGGACATAAAACAGTCGAACATAGAAACTCCTCGGTTTTCGAAATCGGTAAAAAAAACTGACATGAAATTTTAAAATTATTGGAGAAAACGAAAACGCTATCGGTATATACAGCATGCATGCATTTACACAAAAAAATAAAAACTTATCAAAGCCAACACTGAGTGCTCGACAAAGTTCACCTACTGTTTCGTTTAAAAAATGCCGCTTAAGCGAGACAGAGTGCCTACAGCGCGGCTAAGTCCAGGGCGGTATCGTTTGAAATAAAAATAGGTAAACATTTTGCCGGCCGGTGGAGTGATGTCAACTTATGCAAATTTGCCGTATTTTAGTTATCATTAGTGTTAAATTTCGCATATTTTATAAAAATTAAAAAATCTATAACTTTTGGTTTTTATGAGTCACATTTTTTTTACAACTTTATCTAGTACGTATGTTAAACCAGGAATACGCCTTTATTGGATCGGACAGGGTTTTTGTTACATGCTATACAAGTATATTTTTTTGTATTTGTTGATTTTTTCCAAAAGTTCTGAATCAATTTCTATAAAATTTAAATGGGACTACCTCTGAAATTATAACCTACCAAACAAAAAAATAAACATCAAAATTAATTCAAAATTGGCGGCACAATCGCGAAACAAACCTACAAAAAAAGAAAAAACATACAGACGAATAGAGAACCTCCTTCTATTCTTCTTCTTCTTGAATTTTTGAAGTCGGTTAAAAAGTGCACGCAGCGTCGCCTTGATGTAAGCTGACCCTTACTATACAATACTCATATTTTATGCTACATCGCCGCTGATTGCATTGCATTATGTACATTACGACGAAGCGTATGTTCGTGTAATCGGAACGAATGACTGTACCTACATATTATGATCCCCGATAAAACAGCTTGCTTTCAAATATTGGTTGGTAATGTCATCGGAATTTTAATAGAGCGATTTTTAATAATGCGTTTTTAATGAGTAAAGATTAGATTGCATACGCTGAAAATAGTAAAAATCACAATACTGACTGATTGACGGACTGACCAAGCGACGTGGTTACCAATAGGTTAAAAAAAAAATTTTTTTTTCATGCATATTGTATGAAAAAGTTATTTCTTATCTAACCGGTTTTTTATAAATATACATAAATGGCATACTAACAGTAAAAACAGAATCTAAATTGATCGAAAACAAACGAAATATAACTTCAATTTTAAACAATTAACATATCTGTCCCTCTCTTGAAAACGCTGTTTTCTAGTGGCTGTATGGGCGTCATAACCTTTGACGTCACGCCGGCGCGTCGGACTTCTCTTTCTACCACGGAATGCAAAAAAACAAGTGGAAGTGCCTACGCAGCTATCCAGCGTATGTCACAATTATGCGAAAAAACATGTAAAATAATAACAACCTTCGTCAGTCGTAATAAGGCTTCATTAGTATGAACAATAAATTCAATTCTGACCAAAAGCTTATTTGTATTGATAGCTGCGGTGGCACTTCCACTTATATTTTCTATTCCGCGCTTTCTACTAACAACTTTAAAACTTTGGTTCTGATGAAGATATTTTAAAAATTCTTTCATAGTTATTTACTTTAGTTAATAAGTATACTATCTAGAAAAAAAAATGCCATTCGTATTCCCTATTCTTGTCCATGTAAAGAAAAAGCAGGAGGTATTTGAGGATCATAACAGCTTTTTTTTTTTTTTTTATCGTGTGTGAAATCATCCAATGACTTCTCCCGCTCTGGGTAGAGCGGGAGGGCGTGTCAGACTCTTACTGACTAAAACCCACCCCTGTTCCTTCCTGCCCTTAGTGTCCGGGGGCGAGGTAACTCTGTTTCGAATTTATCCTCAACCCCCGGGCAGGCATCGGCCATGACGGGCCCCGTCCTGATTGCTGACAACTCTTTGAGGCGCGCGTGGAACACTACGCGCCGTCGCCGCGTCGACTCTCGGGTCTGGTGCTGATCGGACGGCGAGCTACCCATTACTCGCCGTCCGCAGGCCCGGGTATCATAACAGCTTAGGAGGCGTTCTGTAGTTTCTGTCTACCCCATAGAATAAAGCTTAGGAGGCGTATGCATGTGTGTGTCAAGTAACAGGGGTAAATTACTCGCAAATGTTACGTAATATCTTAAGAAACATGCTTTGAATGATCAGCACTTATTTCAATGTTAGTGCAAGCAGGCTTGAATAAATAAAGTTGATAAATAATATAGAACCTACGGTTTAATGGTAATACATACGGGTTTTATGTTAATATTAATAGGCATTTAGATAAGCTGTTCCTCTGATAAGACCGACCGATTACATATTCAACATTTTTTAATTGTTTAAACGCGTGTGTTGCCGGCTGTTGACCGAATCGAATCGGAAGGGAAATGGTAATATTTCATCCATTTCCCCCCCTTCAGATTCAGATTCAGATTCATTTATTTGCTTGAAATATGGTATTTTACAGATTTTATAACACTCACACAATAGTTCTTCATATTCCGCCTACTAAATTCGGCATGCAAATTTTTGTGACAATAAAAATGATTGATTCAATTTTATCATATCAATTAAAATCCCATGTCAAGATATAAAAAAGTACCAAATTAAAAAAAAACCTTGTCTCCGTAATATAGTTATTTACTTATAAGAAGTAGGTACCTTTACGTAGTTAAAACCTGAAAAAATATATTTGTCCGGAGCCCTTTGCGCGCGAGTCCGACTCGCTCTTGGCTGGTTTTTGATGTTAGTTGTGGTTTAAATTCATAGATGTATCGAAACTCCTGCGGGCTAGATATCCACTTAGGAATGGCCTACAATACAGCACGCCTTGCAATGAGCAATGGATGATGATAATGACACCGACAGAAGAAACTCGTGACTTTTTGCAGAACGCATTGACCTCCATAAACGATAAAATATGCTGTTGTTCATACATTATTACGAGTGTATGTATAGTTAGTACATAAATCCCGCTTTCCTCCCTTACAAGGTAAGTCGAACTCGGAGCAAAACACGGAGCGAATTGATACTCAATGTTTAACTGTGGCTAAGGTTGCCATTTGCCAAGTCACCAGAAAAAAGTGACAAGCCTTCGACTACCTCGTTTTGTAAGGAAGCATTTTGTGGAAATCTGGTGGTTAGAGTGCACAATTTGAAAGCCGAAATATAAATCATCACATTAATGACAACATTTGTTATGAATTCATGCTCCTTCCAAAGGGTTGACAGCCCTGCCAACACATTGAATAGCCAAGAAGAATGATACATGTTCATGTGAGCAATGTTTTCCTCCGTTAACTTTTACGATGTGTGCAAGAGCATAACTGTGAAGCCAGCCCTTAACCTCGGAGAAATGTAGGATCACATCGCATTCTGAATAGGCAGAGCTACTTAGCCGACTAGCTGCGATATGCGGCATTCAATGTGTGCGCATTTTCCAAGACATGTTGCTAACTTATGAATGATGAGATATAAATCGGATATTCATTATGACATTTTCTTAAAATCATTATATAACCTATTCATCGTTGCTGACAAGAATGCTGATGACTGTGACTGTCTGCCACTGGACAGTCAAATAAGAACGGTTTCAGATTGTGTTTTATAAACTGTATTTAAGAATCACAAGATTTTTATATACATATAACTTAGTAACTAATACAAAATACGTATATTCTTATAGAGTCTTCGAACAGGAATGGTTTTGGTATCGCCAAATGGTAAATGAAAGCTTGATGAAGACCTCACAGAAGTGTTAAAATAAGGTAATATGTGTCATGTACTAATGACAACCGTTACAAAATAAAAATGTATTGGCATTATAATATGATCAGCAAGTGCACATGCGTAATAATGATTATATGTGTATCAAGACACTATAATTACTTGAGGTGCACTTGAAATGCGCATAACTGGATTCGTAAAAAACATTTATAGACATATCAAACATGCTTTATACCAGTAAAAGTATTTATTGACCTAAAACACAATGAAGGTGTCAAGGCGTTCCGTACACACATTATCGCATTACGCTACAAGACTTGTTAACGCGAAGATTCTGAAGAATTACTTAATCGACGATTAGATTCAGCATAAAAAGCTGATTACCTCGTCAGACTGTTATTGCTGCAGTATGCGACAACTTCTTTTATAGTGCGTTTCATTTACAGCTTTATCGGGCTGGAGAGAAAAATAAAGAACCTTGAACACAGCTTTTAAAAAAATGACACAGCATCACAGCTATTTGTCGAACGTCTACCCAAATTACTTTTAGGGTAAACTTGGGGGCGACTGCAGTAATAAAAGGGTTGGGAACTGCGTAGGTAAGTATTTTAAATGTGTTTTTTTGTTGGCTGGGTTGGAAAACCACGAGTTGAAATATTTTTTTGCATTTCTACAGATAGTGTTTAAGAGAACTTTCCTTTGTTTTTCCAGACTGCTTCCGCGAACCGTGAACGTTTTTGTTTTTTTTTATTTGTCTTGCTGTCGTAAAAGATACTGACGGGAACATTCGGGGATATAAGTAGTTAAGCAGTGTGGTTTTAAAACCCTTATCTGGGCAGACAAAGCCCCCGCACAATCTGGCCCGTATTTGCTCGTACGTAAGTTTTTCAGTAAACACGAAAAGATGTTTACACAGTACTAAGTTTCTGAACAAACATACGTCATACTTATCTACCTGCCTACACAAATACGTGGGTTTGCGACCTTCAGGATAGCGTACAATGTTTCAGTATATAAATCAAGTTTTTATGATCCTTTCATTATTGATACATTTGATACATTATCTTTAGGCAAATATTTGTTCTTTTCTTATTGTATCTTTCCGTTCAACGGATTGAATGATGATTATGCCACTATTATTGTCTTGTGGCCACAATGGCGACTCTTATACGTAAGTATAAATGATTATATTTACTTGTCGTGACTGGTGATGAGAAATATTTGTCAGTGTAATCATTGGGGCAAGGCTTCATTTATGGAACAAATATTTCTGTAAAAAACCATTTCCAAGTAGTTAATAAATGTAGGTAGGTAAGCATAACATTGAAATCAAAAATGTTTATTTTTGTAATAAATAACAATGTATAGTTATCGAGGCTTCAGCGCACACGACAAAATATTTGCATAAATGATGCTCATGAGCAAGATAATTTGGCAGGTGATATCCGTCGGCCTTGCGCAGGTAAATAACTAAATAAATGCCTAAATACATAGACATTAGCGCTTTCATCATAACGTGATGCAGGGAAACTGACTTTATGTTTACATCTGACAGTGTAGATACTCGTACACAAGAATGTCATGTTATAACTGTGTTAGTAAGGGACTTACGAGAAAGTTTTTACAAATTATTGTGATCGTGTCCTCGTATTTGGTGTTATTGAGAATAATATAAACTTTATTAAAGTGTTATAAGAATTCGGTAATGGCCTTGGCATTCTGTAAACTGATTTTTATTTTTAAGCTATTGTACGAAAAGAAAATCCGCTTACTGGACTGGCGTAGGTAACATGAATCATAAAATATTATCTTATGTTCGAGAAAATAATAAGGAAGAACACTTCAGCGAATTTGAACCTTTAGGGAATCGATATTCCTCGAGGGTTTGCACTTTGGAGTAATCAACAACAGACTGGTTTGGAGTTCCCCACGCTACCACCACCGTCTAGACTCCTACAGGATTACATTATCTCTCTCCTTTCATATGTAGGAAGTCCGTCAGTGAAACAATACATAAAAAGGTACCTCTAGGTAGGTACAGATACAGTGAATGAATGATGGCTGGTGAACTAGCAATGCCTTAGGCTGATTTTATAGTCACGCGTTTCAGCAGCGCCGTCGGAGCGCGCGCGCTCGGATATGTATTGGGGTAGTAGTAGCGTTTCAAATTCGCGCGCTTGAGCAGCGCCGTTCGGTGAACGCGTCCTATTCGCGCGGCGCTGTCGAAGCGCGCGCCGCTCATGCGCTTCTACGGCCATTGTGCGTTTTAGTGTGACGCCGTTGAGACGCGCCGTTAGGTACTGTTGTGTACAAAATGAATCACATCGATACAGGACGAGTAATTGAGGAAGTGCGATTTAGAAGATGTTTATGGGACCCGGCCGATGAATTTTATAAGAATAAGGACGCAAAAAATAAAGCCTGGGAAGAAATTAACAAACCAAACAAATATTATAATTTATTACAAAACCTACTCTTTTATTTCACTTACCTTAGAGTAATCGCCAATTTTTCCACTGGAGCTATGGGGATGCGACGTAAGCTGGATCTTCGTAAAGAAAACTCTAACTTGCACAGTAATTCCTCGAAACTGCTGGTTGATAGGCGAAAATATTTATAAAATTTATAACTATTTTCTCGTAAATCAGAGAAAGTTGTTACGTGTTCGCCTCTCAGTAACCTTACAGCGTTATAAGGATCAACAGTTACTGTTCTTCGACGTTGTTGTTGCCTTTTTTTCCATAAAAAGTAAATAGCCAGTACTCTAACCGCATTGCCGTTCATTTAGTATGTTTGTACACGACTGTCTCACAGCAGCGAAACGCGCCTTACTAATGTCGTTTTATAGTGCATCGCTGTTCAAACGCGCGCTGTTCAACAGCGCGCTGCCCAACGGCGCGTCTAGCGGCGTGACTATAAAACCAGCCTTAGTAATTCGTACGCCAAACAAGACTAGCCCTTTGACGCGTAGACTGCCGTGTTTAAAATCGATCTCACGTGCGTTACCACGCGATGCGAGGTATCGTCGCAAACACCTCGACGAGTGAACTTGATATCAATTTCCTTTTCTTTCCTACACAGGTCTATATCCGATTGTACTGCAGTCAGTAAACCTATTACATTTTTATTTCACTTTTATTGCATGCCGGTAATGAAAATTGCGTGTACGAGCATTGAGCAATCTGCGTTGATCAGTATTCAGTTTCCCGTGAGAGATTTCAAATATTTAATTGGAGACTTGTTTTTAATAAATCGTGTTAAAACTGCATTGGCTTGATCGCACGATAAGTTAGGCTTCGGTTTTAATTGACGTGTCAAAAATTTAGAAAAGTCCCCATATCTATACAGGTTGTTAAAGAAATTGCGTGCTTAGCTTAGGGGTAGGTTCAGTATCGATAAAGGAAACCAGAAAAAAATAAAAAATACATATAAAAATTATTGCAAGATCAAGCTAATTTAGTACCTACTAACTTAAAATAGTACTCGTTTAGAATTAAAATTATTTTATTTTTTTAAGTTAGAAGGTATTGAATTAAGTTGATCTTGCAATAATTTTTTTAGTCTTTAATTTCTTTTTTTCCCTGGGTTTTTTATCGATACTGAACCTACCCCTAAGCTATGGCACGCAATTTATTTAACACCCTGTAATAGATCTCCGAAAAAACAATAATCAATAAAAATACTTGCCTGCCATTTTCTTGTAGTGATCTTTTAAATCACTCTTGTTTTAAAATAGCTTAAACATTTTCTCATCGATAGGTGAACATTACGAATGCAATTATTGATTTAACAGCTGCGTGTGCCAGTACTGCTTCCCCGGCGCCGGAACACCAAACACACTTAGTACCTGCCAGGCATGTTTACACAGAGCCAGTAAAACCGACCAGTGTTCAAGGAGAGTTGCTAAACCACGACTCATTGTAAACTTTCGTCTTTAAACAAATAAACTGCGCTTCTAATTCTTTTAAAATATTCATAAATCATAACTCTTCTTTTGATAGTAGTTTGGGATTTATTGAGTCTAGACGGTACAGTGATGTTAAATTATGTAGATTCTGGATATTAAAGTGAAGTATGATGCCTTTATTGTCTCCCGTAACTTGCGGTAGTTAAACACAACCATCAATACATACTCGAGAAATACGATGTTTGTGTTGTAACATCTATAATTGTTGCTTTTGTGAAGATAGATCATGAAAACTTTTCTCAAATTGTTACTTTTAATGTCCACTGCTGGGGCACAGGCCTCCTCTCTGTGAGAGTGTGTGGACCGTAATCCACCACGCGGGCCCAATGCGGATTGGTGGATGTCACATGTCTTCGAATTTTTAGTTCTAGGAAATGCCGGTTTCCTCACGATGTTTTCCTTCACCGTTTTGAGAGCAGTGGTCATGAAATAATTTACACAAAGTAAAGCGCCTGCCTGGGTTTGAACTGACGACCTACAACTTGTAAGTCGCGGCCAATACCACTGGGCCACCGCTGCTCATCATCACGTATACATTTTTCTGTAAATACTCACATTATGTTACCATCATTCTCTTAGCGTATATTTAAATAACATGCGATTATGTACCTAAGGCAATTTCATGTTAAAATGACACGCTAGTACCAAACACAGTCAGGTCTAAACGGGGCATAGACGCGAGGTTACCAGACTGTCGCACCCTCCCGATTAAGCTCCCCGTTCCGATTCGAATGCTCCACGAAATGAGGCTAGCCTGCTCACTACATAACTAAAATGTACAGTCAACATGTACCTAGAACCCTGAACCTGCTCATTCAATTGTGACCCACCCCTTTCAAATTATTAACTAAACGGCATACAAAGGGTTGTAGTCAAAAACAGACGCAATACACGTGACTAAACACTGCGTATTTATTAAGCAATGTCGATTGTTTTAAAAGAGAATGTGCTGGCATACCTTCGCAGTTTGTATAATATTAAGAAATATCGCGATGTGTGAAATTCGATATTAACAACAATTAACACCGTAATGTTCTGATGCTGACTTAACGTTTAGCTGCACTTCTTACGGTTAGGTACGAACTTACGAGTAAGTGGAGTAAGACTTCCTGTAATCTTAACAATGCTCGCAGATACTGAGTCACCGATTAGATTGTGTTTCTGATATCACTTGAAACCGTTTAAAGGCCTGGCCGCTGGGATCATTTGCATACACGTGCACCGACTGTTATGCAAACTATGTATTTTAAAAGCAAGTGTAATTCAATAACATTCTCACTTACATACTTAGACACACGTTACCTACCATTGTGCCGACCTACCAGCATCGCTTCGTGCAACATCACAGTTACTTGCACCGCGCACTCACTTATCATTTCATCTAGGATTTCTTCAGACGCGACAGTCCCACTGACATTTACAAACGAATTGTGTAAATCACAACCTTACCGTTACATCACGGTTCATATTCAATTACATAAACAATGTTATTTTTATAAAGATGGTAAAAAGCCGAGCGTGACAATGCTCCTTAAGTAAAATATCACGTGGCGAGGTAGCATCGTGACCTAAAAAGGCGGTGGCAGGCACCTTAGTCTCTTTTTTGAGCAGGTATTCCATTAATAATGTCTTTTGTTGGCTATAGCAAGCGTTTTTCATTAACAGCGAGTAATCGATTTATATTGTGTCCTCGTTTTTAGTTTTCGCGCTTGTCGGCGAACGAATCAGACGCTCAGTGTATGAACTGATTATTTTCTGAACGAGTCGTGACTTTCCAGCGATAACTACTTAATGTCGAATATAATTAAAATGTTAGATTTTCAGACAGTTTAATGAGACATGTAAATCTAAGCGAAACACTGTATGAAAAGGTACACCTCATTGATAACAAAACCAAGTTTCAAAAAACAATATCTCAATTTACTGTGGGTTCTAATCTGCAGATCTTATACATAAAACTGAAATAAAGACTCGAGTAAATAAACATGAAATCATGGCTTCCCGTGTACACGAAGACACAACATTTCAGCTGAAAGTGTCGGTTTGCGAGCAACCTGTGGAGGTGAGAGTGTCGGCGGTCACGCAACTGGGCGGGAACGACAGCTTATTGATTTAATATAATTACCTACGCGCTTTCAAACGGACTTCCCTGCGTTTCCATAAATTCCTGACAACTCTGGACACAGTCGATAGCGAGCGGTACTTATAAATGAAAATCACGTAATAATTGATGATTGGTTTTTCGTATTAATCTGATACAGGATCAACCAACTGATAGATGATGAGTGGGTGTCACTTATCGATATTGTACTGGTGGAACCCCAGGTCTTATTGGGCTTCACCATTGAAAATTATCCAACTCTGGATTTGTGGGTGTCATAGCCAGATCGTAGAATTGGTCGTTAATCATGAACCAGTAACTGTGTACCTAATATTTCAAAAAGTAGCGCCCATTTTACAAAATAGCTGGCCACTTCATGAAACAATCTGGCTGTGGCATGGAAGGATAAACCACGATGCTTTTTTTTTTTGTGGGATGGGAAATCGTCCAATGACATCTGAGGGCGTGTCAGACTCTTACTGACTTAAAACCTACCATTGCTCTTTCCCTGCCCTGAGTGCCCAGGGGCGAAGTAACTCTGTTTCGAATTTATCCTCAACCCCTGGGCAGGCATCGGCCATGACGGGCCCCGTCGTGGTTTGCTGACAACTCTTTGAGGTGCACACTACGAGCCGTCGACTCTCGGGTCTGGTGCTGATCGGACGGCGAGCTACCCACTACTCTCCGTCCGCAGGCCCGGGTCTACGGTGGCCGGAGATCGTCTAGCGGCGCCGGAAGCCCCTGGCGTCTCCTGCGGCGGCTGCTGCTGAGGGCGTGAGGGCGACTCTGTTGTTGAGCCTCCCTCACCCGTTCCGCCTCCTCCTTCGCGAGCATTACTGCTTCGCAGAAGAAGGAGACTGCTTCCCATTCCCTCTCGCTCCGTACCATGGCCTGAACCAGGGCCGGGATGGAAGGAAAAACCACGATGCTTAATGGCAATAGAGCTCACTATTACATGAAATATCAAAATAACTGGTAAATATATGCCTTACCCGTTGATGTATCCTGGGGTGATATTATGGATATCTATTTTTATTTTATTTGCAAGATTTGCTACTAAATTTTAAAATAATTTTAATTATCCCTATGATTGAGATGAAATTTAGCATAGATGTTTAGTTTGGGCGACAATACACACCTAACTAAGTGATATCATTCTAAATCTAAAATGATGGACACCCTAAGATGGCGGATCAATTATTTTTTATGCACGTCTGTGGTATGGGTATCAAATGAACGGGATTGCTTAGAGGAATACGATATAAACTTGTTTTTTGAAGTGAAAACTCCTTTAGGCGCGTTGGGTATTTTTGAGATGGGAAAAAACAATTGAACTCGACACCTACAGGCAGGCAGGATTGGAGTGAGAACTTCTTTATGCGCGTTGGGCAGTTTTGTTCAAGTTTTCACTTCTGTCGGCAGTCTCGGAGTGCCACTCTTTTTTTTTAAGTTTTTTTTCGTTAAGTAATTATTTCTAATGTAATACTAATGAAAACCTCTTTCCTTATCCCCAGATGGATGGCCCCAGTGAGCTTAGCGATCCACGCGCCGGGCTCGGACATTATGCCGACGGTGAACAGCATCCGATACCTGCGAGACTGCACGAGCAACGACCTCGTGCTGCAGTACGCCACCTTCCACATCTTCTTCTCCAACAAACATATTCCTAGCAATGTAAGAATTATTTAATCCTATTTAGACCAATACAAAATTAAAATTGATTAACCACCAATTTTTTTGGGTAAAGTACGATTTTTTTCTTTAGCCTATTCTGTCCCACTGTCGGGCAAAGGCCTTTCCTAAGTCCTTCCAGGGCCTGCAGTCTCGACATAGTTAACGATCGCGTAACGACCGAATTCTTTCGCTAAAAAATTATGTTGCAATGTCCTTTAATATTTTGTCAAGTTAATTTAATTGTTACACGCGGTAAAAGTTATTCATTCAAATTTAAATAAATTATACGTTTTCATGAAAAATAGTGCTTGCAAGTTAAAATTTACGCCGTCACTGTACATATTTTAAGAAAATCAATTATTTTTTTAGGTTATGGTCTAAAATTTTTCCTCACAAATGCGGGATTTTTTTAATGGCTAGTAATTTAGTGATTGGTAGCTAACGTAGATTTCGCTATCAATGTCGATACTGCAGGCCCAGGAACTCCTCTCCTGTGCGATTGATTTAAAAAAACCTTACACTGATCGAAAACTATCGCTGAGCGGCATAGGCTAAGGGCATTGAACCGAATTGATGTAGTAACCATCGCTACTTTCTTTATATTTTTCTTTAAAAATACTGTGCATTATGATATATAGAAGTATAGAAAAGAAAACTCAAATTTAGTAAAAAAAAAAAATACTGTGCATGCTCAAACCCCTAAATTTTTCTATAGAATAGGCCATAAGATAATTAATATTAATAATACACACACCATCACCAGCGAAAACACCTTTTCATAAAAGAAAAAAATGTTCAGACTAAAGTATATAAAGATATTTAGAAGGAAATAAAACCGCAACATTACGAAATAGTTATTAAATGTTACTTACATAGAGTAGGTATAACTAACGACCTACACAACTTTCGTGTTTACTCCGATCGCAATTACGAAATTAATTTTAGAACAAGAAATTAAACCGTCAATGGAGAGAGCCCTCAATATGACTAATAATATGATTGTTAGTTACTTCCTGGAAGAATTTACTAGAACTCGTCATTTAATGGTCATTTCTTTACCGTATTCCAACAACTTGACCGTTATAACACGTTATTATAATAATTACGAAACAAAACTCGAGAGTTTTTTCCCATTGCCATGGCAACTGATTCGATTGGAATGGAGGAAGTTTCCTTCAAAAGGACCTCCACTCAACTCAATTTTTATGAATAAAAAAACCAATTAATGTCAATACATAACAAGCCATAACCGTGATTTACGATTGATTCGAGGTGGAGTGGAGTCGTCACCTCGAAACCAGAAATTGGTTAGAATATGGGCAGGGAATAGCTAGATGTGTCACCATACTCACCATAACGAACTGGCCGGCGCCAGAGTGCCTGAACTTACCAGACACATAGATCGCGAATGTTATGTACCTACCTACACACGAACACCTTTAACCACAGTAACTTCATGACTACACATTCTTGTACATAGGTAGCAAAAGTCGTCGACCGCTCCTGGCACAATTCCGGAACATAACAATACTACTGTCTGGCACTAAGCCAGGTAGGGAACTTCTGTTCCTTGTTTGTTCACTTTTAGACAAGGAGATTCTTAAAATTAATTAAACTAACTTCCATAAACATACAGGCTGTAACGGAAAGGTGTGGTCATATTTTAAGAACCGGTTCTGCCCATGGAAATGAACAACTTTGTCTAAGAAAAAATAGAAAATTCTATAAAAAAAATGGACTTTCCATACAAAGTTATCATCAGCTGATCAATATTTGTATGGGAGCTAAAAATTTTTTTTTTTAATTTCCTCAGGTTTTCTTGAAGAAAGTTGTTCATATCGATAGGCAGATACAGTTCTTAAAATATGACCACACCTTTCCGTTACACTTTGTATACTCGTATAATTAAATGAAAAATATTCCCTCGTTTTTCTTGGCACTTCATTCAGTCTTATCGAATCAATGAATTCTACTTATTTGCATGTCAACAGCAACATTACTTTCATCTTATTATTTTTTCCAGATTCCAGACTCTGATATATTTCTGAAGACACCATACAACTGCACAGAAAAACCACCTTACGTTGTCAATTCATCGTCGACGTACAAACATCAAAAAAATCTGTTGTACCCAATAAACGTGGGTAGAAACATAGCCAGGAGTGCAGCCCTGACACACTTCGTCCTGCCCTCGGACATCGAACTGTACCCCAGCCCAGACCTGGCACCCAAGTTCCTGAACATGATCGCAAGAAACGAAAATCCACTAAGCACTTCCAATAAACCAAGAGTCTTCCCATTAAGTATATTTGAAGTAGATAAAAACTATCAGGTAAGTAAAGATTATAATAGATACCGACTAGAATATTTGTATGTTTTTTGGTAGCTGACAATAGACCACAATTAGAGCGGTGGCGCACGACGTCCGATCCTTATCTGCTACTTATCCGTCAAAATACAGATCTATAGAAAACTCGGACCGAACTCGGATCGGTATAGTGCGTAACCTACCATACAAATTGTTCACGATCACGACGGACCGTATTTTCACGGATAAGTATCGGACGTAGTGCGCAACCGCTCTTGGGTCCTCGTTCCATAGTTGTTGTAAAATGCTCACATCGAATATTACGAGAAGTATAAGCTTACCTTCAAGCCCAAGTTAATCTCCTAACTGCATATTTTACCACCTACTTGGCACTTCCGTGCCCTGGTTCAGGCCATGGTACGGAGCGAGAGGGAATGGGGGGCCGTCTCCTCCTTCTGCGAAGCAGTAATGCTCGCGAAGAGGGAGGCGGCACACGTTAGGGAAACTCAACAGAGGCAGAGTCGCCCTGGCGCCCTCAGCAGCAGCCGCCGCAGGAGACGCCAGGGGCTGCGAGACGATCTCCGGCCACCGTAGACCCGGGCCTGCGGACGGCGAGTAGTGGGTAACTCGACGTCCGATCAGCACCAGGTCCGAGAGTCGACGGCGCGTAGTGTTCCACGCGCGCCTCAAAGAGTTGTCAGCAAAGGACGGGGCCTGTCACGGCCAGTGCCTGCCCGGGGGTGGAGGATAAATTCGAAAGAGTTACCTCGCCCCCGGGCGCGTAGGGCAGGGAGGAACAGGGTAGGTTTTAGTCAGTAAGAGTCTGACACGCCCTTCCGCTCCACCCTAGAGCGGAAGAAGTCATAAGATGATTTCCAACCCCCAAAAAAAAAAACCTACTTGGCACTTATGTGCCATTTATAAGTGATATCATTATAAGTAGAGGAGAGTAACTAAATATGGTTGGAAATAAAAATAAAACTTTTCTGAAATATGTTACCTACATATATTTTTAGAGAGCAAAGTTAGTCTTATATTTTTTATAAATAAACTATTTTACCAAATTTGATCATGAAATTAAATTGCAAAATGAGCGCTATATGGAACAGGTACTCAAATATAGGCTTTAGCTGATTTACAGATATGAACTTAATTATCTTTTAAGAAAATAACAATAATGAATGTTTATCTTGTAAGACATCAATTCACTTTGGTGAGTGTAAGGGAAAAAAAATATCCGACCATATAATGCTCTGGCACAGTCGATCATGATTTACTGCATTCCTTTAGGGGGGGTGCATCTAAAGTTAAATTCTTTGAGGCAGAACGTGCTCAAAGGATACTCCTAAAAGTCAAGTTTTTTAAAACACTTAGATTTCTAACCGATATTCTTTAGTCAATAGCGGAGCCACTAACTATTCGTTAACTGTATATCCTACATGCCACTCTAAAAAAACATAAATCGCTTCCAGTTGATCCCACAACATTGAAAAAAAGACGGAATGACATCGTAGCTAAAACACGTAAATGTAAAACTTACTTCGCTAGACACCAATATTCAAATCAATCATCGCATTTATATAACTCCATTAATAAAATTCTTAATATATATACAAAAACTACCTTGGAATGTAAACAGATGGTGACAAAGTGCGTAAAAACTCAAAATTATATACATACAGAAAATATGATTGTTCATATTATTAAGTAGTAATGCTTATGGGGTATATTTGGGCTTATATATGTCTGTATAATTATGTGTATATACTTACTATGTAGTCTTATATATAGATAAAGTAAAATAAGTATCTCGTTATATATTCGCACAGACACACACAAAAGCATGCATGCACACACACACACACACTGGCGTGCGCTTGCGTGCTCGCACACGAACACTTACGTTAAATCATTTAATTAATTTAAGCAAATAGATATAAATAAGCTTGTTATTAAAATACATAAATGTAATCAAGTTAAGAGAATGCGGCCTCTCCTGGCACAGGTGTTTTCACACTTAAAAGGAGAAGTCAACCACAGTATTGTCAAACCAATTTTTGTTAACGAATAAACATTTTTATATATTTTTTTTTATATATAAAAACTAGAACCTAAATATGGATTTGCTTTATCTGGGGCTAGCTAGAATCATATCTTATATTCGAAAGTCTTAACTTAAATAAAATTGACTTCGTATTTCACAAGTAAAACAACACAAAATTTAATCGACCTAAAACATAAAGGAGATTGTTCTGCATCCATACATCTTTCGCCCCAGATCAACAGCGAAGGAAATTTACTTTGCGTGTTCTAAATTACGAGTAATGCCTATGAAGACAAAGTTTAATGACGGACACCTCGTAGAAAACATTTATTTAAAAAGAAAACACAGATTTTGAGGTTATTTTTAGTAGGAATTAATCCCTTCAATACTTAGAAATATGCTGGGTATGCCTGTTACTAAAGCTATTTATTATCACAGCCAGGTAACACGATAATCAGAGTCCATAAAAAATAGCAAGGTCGTCGAATGTATTCCAAAAATAACAAAATGAAATCACTACACAATGCAGTCAGACAGGTGGCAGTTGAGATGATTGACATTTGACATGATAAGGATTAGGGATGCCCTATAAAATCCGTATCGACATATTTTAAACAAAATCGATAACGTTCAGTACCCAGCGTGCTATTCTATTTGAAATATTACAATGCATCTCACTTACGGCGTGTGTGCCGTACCTCGTATTCAGTTCGTATTCGTGAAAATACGATTAGAAATATCCTTCATAATAAATGTGTGGTTGTTTGTGCACTGCTTCGGTTTCGTGTTTTTATATTCGTGACTCTCACATCGAATCAGTTTTTACGGATCGAAGTAGCCATCATGCTTAATAAAGCGTGTTTTGTGCACTCATATTCGATTCGATTCGAGTGATTGTTTTAAGTGAATACTCAAATCTTGGATTGGTGCACGTGGACTTTCGTATTCGATTCGTATTCGTTTTTTTAAAAACGGACCATGAAAAATTCCTCAAAACGAATCACGAATACGAATCGACTATGAGTAAGTGCACAGCGCCCATTCATGAATTCTGATCCGTTTTTATGCTGTTCGTAAAAAACACGAATTGAATCGAATACGAGGTAGTGCACAAACGTCCTTATGTGTAGTAATTGTATAGAAAAAGATAAGTAATTATATAGGATGCATGTTATCTTATCTTATCGATGTGTGTAAAATAAAAGATTGGGCATCACTAATTGTCATGTCAAATCTCAAATCTAATAGTCAAAGAGCAATATTTATGATTTATGATGTCGTAAATCGTTTCAGCTCTTTTAATTGTTCAATACAGAACGCAAAGTGTCCGTTTCATACAGATATTCGCAATAAGTATAATAAAATGTACTTATAATTACTATGTATGTCAGAGGTTTGTTGATCCTGGGGCCATTTCTAACAATGTCCTCTAAACATAAATATGCCTAATTTATATTTTTGGTCGATTAAATTATATGTATATTCTACCAATCAAACGTATGGTTACAGTAATAACAATTAATTTTCATCAATAAAATAACAATACTATATCTGCAGCGAAACAATACAGTCTTACCGAAGCGACAGCTCGTGCCGAGCCGGCAAGATCGAGGGAATGCAATAGGGTATTTTACTCTATATGAGAAAAAAACTAAAAATATATTATTGAGATAGCATAAGCAAAAAGCAGTCGGAAAATATTAGTTTTAGTTCATAAAATAACAAGATAAATTTTTAAATTCAATTCAAAGTTTTCAGTTTTTTTAATCTGTTTTTAACACCATGGAATAGTAGCCGCCATGTTATACGTCTTACGGCTATGTAAACTATAAAGTGTCAACTGTCAACTGACCAGTGTATTTATGCTTTGTACTTTTATTTACATAGCCAACTGACGTCATGACCACAGAGCAATATGACGTCCACTGCGTCCAGCGTTTTCGTCAAATTACGCGCGTAATTTGAAAATATAAACTAACTATTGTGATGTAAGGGCGAATGAATGCGATAGACGAGAGACGTTTGTAGCGTCTGGTCAGTGGTTTATTTTCGATAAATGTAACTAGCCCATATTAATGCACTAAGCCACATTTACTTACTTTCCTCTATTAAATTCTGTTCCGTATTATGATTTTTCTGGCATTGAGAAACGAGTCGCTTAAAAAGTTTGCTTTAAAGATATTAAATTGCAAAGAGTGTTTTATTGTAATAACATTATTACCCAATACTTTAAGCCATCTTAGATGTTCCTCTTATTCTATTACAATATTAAATTTCTATAAATACTCTTATCTCTTTTTTCAGGCGCCTTGGACAAAAACAGAACTACAATCAATGTTGAAGAACAAAACTGCCATACCCTTCCACAAGTACGTGTGTCCGACTTGCCACAACATCCCCAATGGCAAGGAGTGGATGGCCGCCCCGGAAGCTAAATGTAAGGATCTAGCTCACGACGTACTTTGGCACAGATAGCAACGATACTGGAACTATAGCTGAAAGAACTGAAGAGCTCAACAAAATTAATAATATTGACCAAAATTTTAGAAGAATTAACGAAATACGCTCCAATAGTTGAGGACCTACATTCTGTTATGTGAAATACTGAAATACAGTGTATTAGTTGGCAAAACAATTTAAAAGTTGCTTTGTCATACTTGCAGTGTTACTGACCGATCGTCTTTCGTTGCTGACCGTACCACGTGCGTAACGGTTTTCACATCATTTGCATTGTAATCTGGCATACTCTGCTATCTACTGCCAAAAGTTAGGCATCGCGAGACGAACAGTGATGCAGGCAATTAATCTAAGTGCTGTTAGTGTCGTGAGCTATTTATGCCGTCTGTAGCATGGCGTGGCCGTCGTATGGGGCATTCTAATTGCGTATTATGGTTCAACGACCGCGCCTTACCCGCCGTTCCCAGACGACCGGCTCAACTTCTTACGCCAATTTGCAAAATCGCAAACTATCCGATTCGAGAATGCGTCAATATCAATTTAAATAAACTATATCAACCACATTTCAAATTGCTTCCGATAACTCATGACTGTCTGAATAAAGATTTTCTCTTGTAAGAACACACGTCAATAATGTTTGATGGATTGTTACAGATATGGGAGTGTTTCACGTGGGCAAGCGGATAGGGAAGTACGCACATTGGGAGCCAATCTACATCGGAACCAACGAAGACCCCTACTACGATGAAAGACTGAGCTGGGAAGGCAAGCAGGACAAAATGACACAGGTAACGAAAGGTTTTATTAAAAATGTTGATTACTTGCACTAGGCCCTAAGTGCTTGCACTAGGCTCAAAGAGCTTAATAATATTGAAGATAATAAAAAGAAAACGTAGTCATGGGGACTGCCAAAAGAAGTGAAAACTTGACACTTTTAACATACATAAAACCTATACTTATCTGTGAGTATTATTTTTAAATTTTAAATTAAATTTATGGTAAAAATTTAAATTATTAACACTATTTAAATTATTTCATAATTAGTCTGGTTTTCACATCTATTGGCAACACGTCACTAGCATGTCAATGACGCGAACGCATAAGTTTGCTCCTACCAAAAATCGATCAACGCGGCTAAAGAAGATTTCACTTCAAAAAAGAAAGTATTTAATCTTTGAATTTAAATTTCAGGGCTTCATCCTTTGCGTGAAAGACTACGACTTCATGATTCTAAACAATGCTTTCCTGGTCCACAAGCCTGGCATCAAATATTACAAGAAAAACTCCAAAAGGGACAAGATTGGCTCGAAGCAGAACTCCTATATCAGAAATGTCATCGTTCCCGAACTGAAGAAACTATTTGGGGTCAAACATGGGTGCGTCGTGCTGTGACAATACTTAACAATCAGGATCTTAAAAGTGATTAGACCTAGTACACCGTAGAGGTACAAAATAGATACCGATGCAGGCTAATATTATAAGCTCACAGGGTTCAATTTTCCGCCTGATTTTGGAAAATGTTATGATGGAATTGTCTCCTAATAAAACATATCACTACGATTAAACTAGAAATGCAAAGAAATGTTGGCAAGATTTATACGCACATTTACCTGTGACGAATGCGAATGTATAACGAAGCTAGTAACGTACTGTCCCAGGCGTCCTTATTAACAATGCATAGGATGCATTTAAAAAGTCACGCTTCTGAGGCCTTAACAAGTAACACTAGGGATATTATGCTCTGATGTTAGAAACATGTACACGTCCGTAATTTCTAAGTCAATGTATACTACGAGTATATGGAGGAACTGGGTAATGTTGCTCCAGCGCAGGAGAGGAATATTTTGTTTATACAAATAATTCCAAGTTCTCGGAATTGGTCTGGGAAGTATGCCACTAATTATTTGGAATACCAAATATCATTTGTGTCTAACTTGAAAAAAAAAGTACTTCATGAAATGCAATCTAGCCTCTGTATGTACTCGCTACGTGAAAGGCTCAAAACAATGTAGTTATAAAGATATGCTTTAGCAATCTCTTATTATTTAAAAGTGTAAATATTTAGCTTGTAAGTGTACACTAGCTTAGGTGCGCGAGTTTAGTGTAAGAGAGTACTTGACTCCTGATATTTAAGTGCTTTTTTACAAGCAGGCGTTATCATTTCGTATAGATTTTATTTTATGTGCTTTTACACTTACACACAAAGTGTAGATTATTGCAACAGTGTCGTACTATCAAAATATCCAATGCCGCAATGAGGATGCTCCATGATTACATACAAATCATAAAATGGAAGCTAAGCTAATGAAAACAAGCAAGTCACGAGATATGTATAAAGATTTCGTTTATATTATAAAGACAGAGCTTCAGCATGTGATTCCAATTTAAATACTATATCCTTACCACTTAAGTTTAAAGTTGTATAAACACTGTCGCTCATATTTATATTGTAGCTAATGCACACAAGCCTTTTGATATTTGTTTTTATTTTTACTCATTCTGAAATGCATTTTTAGTCTGTACTTCAGTAGTAGGTAATATTCGCTAGAGGTAAAAATATTTGTAGAATTTTAAAACAATTTATTATGTACACTAAGGGTGAAAGAAATTTGATTTGTAATGTGTCTCAAGTTAATATTTTCTGTGATTTTATTCGAATTTATTTTTTTATTCAAGTATTAAATGATAAAATCACAGAGAAACTCGTGACGTGTGGAAATGCATCAACGATTTGAATTGAATATATTAAATTGTACTGTAGTATACAATGCAGGTAATTATAACGACAGCTGTCCACAAATGTAATTAAGTACTGAACTGTTGTTGCCGATATTATAGCTGTAGAAGAAAATTTTATTTTTATACGCAATTAATTTTACAATGTGAAGTCAGGAAAACTTTGTTTAGTAGGCAATCATTTTCATTTTTAATTGTGCTAATCTAATTCAAACCTACTTTATAAACTAGACTGTTTTAAATGTTTACATAAGTTATTTACTCACCGATATTGCTTTGACCGGTTCCTATTGTATTTAACATACAAATTTTTTTGTTCACTGTAGGCAATTTTCCACATACAAGACCAATCTAAATGTTAAACAGTCGGCAAATTATAGGAATTCAATCTGTATCGGTTGGAATCCAAGGGTTTATAAAATCCTAACAAACTTCAGGGCACTCAGAAGAGTAAACATAATGAATATCATCCTAATAAAGGAAATTAGGGAAGTTATAAGAAATGAGAATCCTGATACAAAAGGTCAATACAAACTCTAGGAGTCGCCGTTATAGGACGGTATAAATTAGGCTTGGAAAAGTGATTCAGTTTTTCTGCTTAGTTATATGTTTGGACCCATAAGCCAAAAAGCCAGATGCCACTGTCTGATACCAGGTTATTTGGCTAAAGCGTTGATATTTGACCACATTAAAAAAATACAACTTTCGACTAAATGGTTTCATGATAAAGTAGAGTTTGCAGAAAACGGGGTTTTATCACTTTCGTGGTTACAGCTAGTCATATAATAATGAAATATTATTACATACAAAAAACATAATTGAATTTGTTGGCTACAACAAAAAAACTTGATACTAATTACGTTATTCTGGTAATTGCGCTGGTACCTAATAATATTACTATTTATTTTAAATGAAGCTCGACTCGAATTAAAACGAAATTAGTTTTAAATGAAAGTCAATAAAATACAGCCTACGTAGTATCATTATTATTATGTAATATACTTTATATAGTATGTGACACCAATGTGTGTTAGCCTTATTGTGGTAACTAGAATTAGCCGGTATTTTAAATAAATAAATAAAATAATAATGGAAAAGTGTTAAGCTCACCACGTTCGATATTTATTATTAGATTATAATAAGTAGGTAATTAAAATAATTTCGTAGATTCCTTGTAGTATTTTGTATAGAATGATTTAAAAGGTTATGAAAACTTGTTTTCAGTTTAGATTTATTTTTAATCTGAAGGCACAGGAATTGAATGTCAGTTTAAAGTTAAGAGAATGTAAAACAGCTTAAAAAGAGAATATATAATCCAAGCTCAAGCGCAGATAGTGGAACCATATCGTGAACATTATTGATTTTTTCTAGGAACTAATATAACGATATTTTCAAAACATTGCAATGCATGTTTTCAACGAGGCTCCACAAGCATTCGAGTAGAACTACTTTATGTACCCGAATGAAAAGTGAATCTGAATTCTATAAGACTATCCAAGACATCTATTTTTGTGCCAAATTCCACCCGAATACGTACAACCGTTTACGCGTGATGGAGTGATGAACATCTTTACATACTGACATTTTAAGGAAGTAAGGCTAGCAGATTTAGTATTGTTTTAGTATTAAACTTATTAGTTTTATTCAATGGGTCCTGGTTTTGGTAAACGCATGTGGTGAGCTTTCGCTCCAAGGCTTCAAAGTGCCTCTTAGCTCGTAAGTGCAATATAAACCTAAAGTCTTTTAAATGTGATCATTTATAAATATTTATCAATGTATAATCTAAATACGTTTTGTAATGTTTTCGTAAGAATCTACAATTATGTAATCTGCTCGAAAATCGAAGTAAAACAATAAAATTCTTACATTCTATACTGTGTTTTATTTTTATGCAAAAATCGAAACATCATCTGTTATTATTATTATTATTATTTATTATATATATTTAAGTTTAATAGAATACATATGGTTATACCAAAATTCGAAGACATGTGACATTCACCAACCCGTATTGGGCCCGCGTGTTGGATTACGGCCCACACCCTCTCACTAAGAGGAGGCCTATGCCCCAGCAGTGCGGACATTAAAAGGCTGATGATGATACCAAAATAATAAAACAAGAACTTTCTCCAAAAAAATGACACTAATATAGAAAAACCGGCTAATTGCGTGTCGGACTTCGCACATTTAGGGTTCCGCAACAAAGCTATTATTGACTATTTGTATGGCTTTGGGTCCACAAGATGCTCATACTGTGACAATTTGAAGACTGTAGCTCCAACCGTTTTGCTGTAAAACCTGTGTGACTGACGACGGACAGACGGACACGTGAGTAACAGCAATAGGGCTCCGTTTGGACCCTTCGTGTACGGAACCCTAAAAATTAGATCTCGTATAACCTGACTTTATCACGCTTCGTCCTACATTGAATATTTTCTAACAGACTTTATATAAGTAGCTAATTAACCCGTGGTGCGTCCAATTAGCAGACACAGCAGATTTTAATTGTGTCTCGCCCACCATGTGTCCGCTAGACGCGCAAAGAGTTAATATCGAAAACAACAACTTAAATAACCCCTCCGGAGCAACTGATGACATATTATATCCATGACATAATTAAAGTGGATGAGTTGGGAATATGATGGACGTTATGAAAAAATGGTCAAGATAATAAAGTGGACTACTTGCTCTAGAGGGCAAGGGCTGACTCTTTTCAAGCTTCCATTAGGTCCATCACTCACGGTTTTTTATATTTGATCTGAAATTGATATAGACCATCAAATACTAATAAAATAAATTCTGTTCTTACATAATAATGTATTGAAGGATTGTTCGCTTTGTAGGAACCGTAGTGTTGTGAAAAGGAAATATACCTAAATGCCATCTATCTGCGTAATGCAAACTCTTTGACAACAATAAAATCTATGATTAATAGCTTTGACATTGAAAGTCATCAATATCATACATACCCGGGCCTGCGGACGGCGAGTAATGGGTAGCTCGCCGTCCGATCAGCACTAGGCCCGAGAGTCGACGGCGCATAGTGTTCCACGCGCGCCTCGAATGAGTTGCCAGCAGTCATGGCCGATGCCTGCCCAGGGGTTGTAGATAAATTCGAAACAGAGTTACCGCGCCCCTGGGTACTCAGGGCAGGGAAGGAACAGGGGTGAGTTTTAGTCAGTAAGAGTCTAACACGCCCTCCTGCTCCACCCAGAGCGGGAGATGTCATTGGATGATTTCCTAACCCCAAAAAAAAAATCAATATCATAAGTACATCATTTTATTTTGTAGCTTTGAACGTTTAATTAATAAAATAGTAAATATATTATTTAATATAATCAATAAAACAATAATACATTATTTGATATATTATTTATTATAATCGGTAGTTTATTTAATATAATCGGTGAAATGGATATTGTTGGTCCGAGTCGAAGAAAATCAAAGCTATTCTTTGTAGATGGACAAAGAAAAAGAGGGAATAATAATAATAATAATAATATTTTTACAACTAGATTTAGATAACAATGTCACTGCAGTACAAAGCAATTTACCATCTGAAAGAAATAACTAGGTTAAAGGTAACCTTGGTTCACACCCGTGAGATTCTAGCAAATACCAGGTTTTAACCTGAGAAAAACGAAGTTTAAAAACATCATAATAGTAATAGTTTATTCGTTATTACAAGCACATAATTCTTAAAACTAGTGATTGAAGCCTCCTTTTGGGCAAAAGAAAGCCTGTGTTAGGAGACCCCGGTCTTCCAAATCATAAATAATAAAGCTTATCTAAGTTAGGTGATGTTCGTGTGGTGTTATGTGTGTTGCTTGAATGTGTGTTGTGTGTGTGTGTGATGTGTGTGTGTGTGTTGTGATTCGTGTTAAAACGATGAGGGCATGTTGTGGGATGGCTTTGTCTTTTTTTATTTTATTTTATTGCAACGGCGCCTCAGTGTCGTCATAGGTCAGTGGTTTTATCCAGTTTGTAATGATTGTGTTACACTCTTTATGTTTCTTATTGTTAACGTATATTTCTTTGTTTACTCTGTTGTATGCGTTGAGCTTAACGTTTATTGGACTGTATCCGGGCGAACTTAGTTTTAGTGTGAGGAATTTCCGTTATTACATCTTTTCGTCTTTTTAAGGTTAGGCTAGGGTCATAAGGAAGAGTTTTATGTTTTTTTAGGATAGTTTTGATAATATATAGTTTTCGTACTGAGAGTAAGTTACTTTCTTGGTAGAGACTTTGGGTAGGAAATCTAAGGTTTTTGAATAGCATTATTTTTATCAGAGCACGTTGACCCCGCTCAAGGTTTATGAATTTACTCTTAGCCGCACCCCCCCCCCAAAAAGGAATGCAGTATACCAAGACAGACTGTACCAAAGCTACATATATTTCGTTGAGTAGGTGTATGGAAGAATTTGTGTTATTGGGTACTTTTATAGAAACAATATGCCTCAATGTTTTGAAGATCCAACTCAGTTTTCTAATCCTGTTTGTGACCTGTTCAATATGGGGGTACCAAGATAGTCTGTGATCAACAATTACTCCAAGATACTTGGTTTGTGATACTTTTTCTAGTGTTGAACACATACATCTATTTACGTCGTCACACGTAGTACTCTTAATGTTAAAATCAGTACTTGGTTGTGTACGGTGTGAAATACTGAAACATATGTAATTAGTTTTAGCCGTGTTAAGTGTGAGCAGGTTATTTTTCAGCCATCTGGCTATTTGGGTCATACCAGCTTCAGCATTACCCGCGACGTCTTGCCACGAATTTCCAGTAAAGACAACTGCAGTGTCATCGGCATAAGCAAACACTTTTGCGTTATTGATTTTAAGGTTGCAGAGGTCATTGATGTAGAGCAGGCAGAGTGTTGGGCCCAGTACGCTTCCCTGTGGGACGCCAAAAGTAACATTTGCATCACTGATAACATATTCACCCACTTTCACCCTTTGCTTCCTATTTGAGAGGTAGTCTATAAAAAGTTTGAGCGGGATTCCTCGCACACCTAAAAAAGGAAGGATCCGCTACACTGTGTTCTGTTACATGTTGGACATCGGTATAATTAAAAAATATATATATTATCGAACAGTGTTAACGAAAAATTTCAGTCGTGACATGCTTAGAACGCCTTTTTTTTTTGGGGGGTCGGGATATCATCCAATGACATCTCCCGTTCAGGGTGGAGCGGGAGGGCGTGTCAGACTCTTACTGACTAAAACCCACCCCTGTTCCTTCCCTGCCCTGAGCGCCCAGGGGTGCGGTAACTCTGTTTCGAATGTATCCACAACCCCTGGGCAGGCATTGGCCATGACGGGCCCCGTCATGGTTTGCTGACAACTCTTTCGTGTCGTTAAAATTATCTCAATATTAGTTTTCTCCCCGTAATCGAAAGATCCAAATTAAAGATTTGGTTAAGTAGTAGCTACTTAAAACCAATACTCAATACAACACATTGTAAGACAGGCCTTATTCTATTGCCATGCCTTTGTTATATAGAGTTTCCTTAAATAAACACTTTTTAAATTTATACCTATGTTCCATAGTTAATAATCTTATTTTTTCACGACTGTACTCTGTCCAGTCGCTAATCTCTCCAGCTGCGAAACTGTCCAGCTGAGAATCTGTCCAGTTGCGAATCTGTCCAGTTACTCCGGAGCGTAAATAACTAACGTAAACTCCATACCATGACAAACCACCTTAATGTGGGGCTCTAAAAACATGAGCGCCGTTGGGGACCAGGCTGGCTATATCAAGAGGTCTGCTCGAGTCTCAAACTCATCGTATGTCGGCAAGCCACTTACGTATTCTAATTAGAAATTTGAGTGCACGAAAAGAAGTCAAAGAACTATCTACAAATAATTGCAACTATTTACGAAGAATCAAATTTAAAAAAGACTAGCACTCGGCTTCACCCCACTTTATCTTATGAATACAGAAAAGAGCACATATCAATCTAAATTTGTCTTCATTAAAATTTTCAAAATATGTAGTCATAACTTAAAAGAAGAAGTATTTATTTACAACTAACATTAAATAACTATCACCAGAATCAAACTCCATTGCAGCACAAAAGAACTTAATTTAGGGCTCTCACAACATGAGCGCCACCGCAAAGGCCCAGGCTGGTAGTTGCTATCATGAGGTCTGCTGGAGTCTTTGAACCGCTCAAACTCATCGTAAGTTGGTATACGACTTTCTGGTGGCTCTTCAGCAGGAGGTGGGGCCTCTTCAGCAGGAGGTGAAGCCTCTTCGGCAGCTGGTGATGCCTCAGAAGTCTGTTCCACTTTATTTTCGTTACTCGATGCGTCACCACCACCCCCTTTACCATCAGTAGACGACCAATGTGTTCGACAACGCGAGGAGGCCAAACGCCGGGGCGAAACTCCGCTGCCGCGACAACTCGCGGCTCGGCGGACCGAGCTCCGGCAGGATCTCATGGTGACATGGAGAGAGCGACTGTCGCAACCCAGCGCTGGGCACGCCACCATCGAGGCGGTAGTGCCCCTCTTTGAGGAGTGGCTGGAGAGGCGTCACGGCGCCCTCACCTTCCGCCTGACGCAGGTGCTCACCGGACACGACTGTTTCGGTAAGTACCTGTGTCGGATCAAGGCGGAGGTGACCCCCGGGTGTTTCCATTGCGAGGATCGCCCAGAGGACACGGTGGAGCATACGGTAGAGGTTTGCCCCGCTTGGGCAGAGCACCGCCGTGTCCTCGTGGATGCGATAGGCGGCAGCGACCTCTCGCGCCGTGCCCTGGTTCAGGCCATGGTACGGAGCGAGAGGGAATGGGAAGCCGTCTCCACCTTCTGCGAAGCAGTAATGCTCGCGAAGAGGGAGGCGGCATACGCTAGGGAGACTCGAACACAGCCGAGTCGCCCTAGCGCTCCCAGCCGCGACCGCCGCCTGAGACGCCAGGGGGTTCGGACGCCGCGAGACGATCTCCGGCCACCGTAGACCCGGGCCTGCGGACGGCGAGTAGTGGGTAACTCGCCGTCCGATCAGCACCAGGCCCGAGAGTCGACGGCGCGTAGTGTTCCACGCGCGCCTCAAAGAGTTGTCAGCCAAGGGAAGGGGCCTGCCACGGCCGGTGCCTGCCCGGGGGTGGAGGATAAATTCGAAAGAGTTACCTCGCCCCCGGGCACTCGAGGCAGGGAGGAACAGGGGTGGGTTTTAGTCAGTAAGAGTCTGACACACCCTTCCGCTCCACCCTAGAGCGGAAGAAGTCATAGGATGATTTCCCACCCCCCAAAAAGAAAAAAAAAAATGTGTTCGACAACGCATGCTTGCTTCTTGTGACGTTAGCATCTGATGTGGTATAAAGGTATCCAAGACAAAAGAAGAATTTGTATGGTATTCACAAAGGTACATGGACCTGTTGAAGTTTGTCCAAAATCTCATCCAATGAAATGAGTTGCGATACAAAATACTAATTACAATAAATGCAAAGGAAATCGGTAACGTCTGGCGATGGCGTCCACAGATGACTATAATAGTAGCAAGTGGCGTCTTGATGACATTTTGATGCGTTTTGATGGTTATGCCATTTGTTTTTTTAACCGACGAAAAAAAAAGGAGGAGGTTCTCAATTCGACCGTATATATTTTTTTTTTTTTCGTGTATGTTCAGCTCTCACTCCGTCATTTATGAACCGATCTTGATAATTATTTTTTTGTTGGATAGGATATACTTCAAGAGTGGTCCCATGTCAAGGAAATCAGGATCTGATTATGGGATCTTGATAAAATTAAGAGAAAACCTCGAAAATTGTGGGCACGTTTATCGTTTCTGTGCGTATGTTCAGCTCTTACTCCGTCATTTATGAACCGATCTTGATAATTCCTTTTTTGTTAGATAGGGTATATCTCAAGGGTGGTTTCATCTCAAGGAAATCAGGATCTGATAGTAGAATCCTGATAAAATTGAGAGAAAACCTCGAAAATTGTGGGCACGTTAAGCGTTTTTGTACGTATGTTCGGCCCTCACTCCGTTGTTTATGAACCGATTTTGATGATTCTTTTTTTCTTAGATAGGGTATACCTCAAGGGTGGTCCCTTGTCAAGGAAATCAGGATCTGATCATGGAATCCTGATAAAATTGAGAGAAAACCTCTAAAATTGGGCACGAATATTGTTTCTGTTTACTTTTCATAACGTAATCAGGTATTTGCATTTAGGAATCATCACATCATGAAACTGAGCTGATGATGGAAACCATACCTTTCCTAAACAATAGAAGTTAGATATAAAAAACTGGTTTTAGTGACAGATACCACTTAATATGTTTTGAAGAAAAGACGTCTATAAAATATTGGAGGTAACCTCACCTGGTTAATATCCTGGGAACCTCAAGGAATGATGGTTACATCATCAGCTCAGTAGCAAGAGGAATGATGAAGGATTAGAAATTAGCCTCAAAGTATTAAAAGGTGATGCGAGTCACAAAAAATCATAAAATAAAAAACTTTTTAACAAAAAATTTAACCGACGAAAAAGAACTAAAAAGCAAAAAATAAATAAACATTTTAAGTCTTGAGTATTGAGCTTATTTACTTACCTACATAAAATATCAAATTTTATATAAACTAATTTTGAGTCGGCGCCAAATAATAAAATGATTAATTACCTACATCTAGCCTTCTTCATTTCTACGTACAAATAAAATTTAGATATTTAATAATAAGACTGTTGTTTGGCGCCGACTCAAAATTACGTATAAGTACGACTTCGCATTAACCTAGTATGCGAAGTCGCATGTTCAACCAGTGGTAAGAGTTTCGGTAGAAAATAATTATAATAATCGCGAGCGAAAGCGGCACCGTGTGGGCTGTCATTTTGATAATAAATTGTTGTTTAATGTGAACATAGAATAGTCATATATAACAAACATAACAAAAAGTTTACATTACTATTAACAAAGTACCAAGAGAAATTAGTCAAATTAAAGCATAATATCATCATGGCCCAGTGGTATTGGCCGCGACTTACAAGTTGTAGGTCGTGAGTTCAAACCCAGGCAGGCGCTTTACTTTGTGTAAATTATTTCATCACCACTGCTCTCAAAAAGGTGAAGGAAAACATCGTGAGGAAACCGGCATATCCTACCAAAAATTCGAAGACATGTGACATCCACCAATCCGCATTGGGCTCGCGTGGTGGATTATGGCCCACACCCTCTTACTAAGAGGAGACCTAGCTGTGCCCCAGCAGTGGGGACATTAAAAGGCTGATGATCATCATCATGGTCTATATATGAGAGTCTTATGTTCATCCTTTATTACGTTCGATGGAAATCTATTCATGGAATCAAATATTTCTTTTCGTATATTTTTAAATGAAAACATTACACATAGTCTGACCCTGTATCCATTTATGTGTTTCTGTTTTAAGAATTGAAACATGTGCAACACTGATAATAAGACACAAATAGCCAATACAAGTACCTATATAATACCAAAAATGTTATTTTGAATAAATCAACAACATTTACTGTGAAATCCCAAATTACGCTAACATTCCAGACGTGTGTCGCGGTGAATACAAATTGGGTAGCGGACAGAAGGAGGGAGGCCATACAATACTATTAATAAGGATTGTCATCGTACTGTACAAACACGGTTTTTTTTATTTAGCCTAGTAGTGGTCGAAGGTTCAGTTCGGTTTAGGCCAGGTCCGGCCAAACAAATAGTTTCGGCTTCAGCCAAAAAGTGGCTGAATTTTCGGCTCAACCGAAACTAGCGTATTTGGACTAAAAACTGGAATAAAGACCTAAAAACTAACTATCTCGTTCGTCTATGTGTGTTATCACTTATGTGCAATCATCGTTTTATTAATTTGTTTAGTATTTTATGAAAGTTAGGGCTACTTTTTCAATGTTCTTAATAACTTTTTCAATTTTTAATTTTTGCCAGTTTTTCTGTTTCCACGTGAGGTTTGTTTTCGGTTTCGCTTTCGACAAACCGAACATTCGGTTATGATTTCAGTTTCGGTTAAAAATCGTGTTTCGGTCGGACTCTAATTTAGCCTACATTATCTCACTGCTAGGCAAAGGCCTCCCCCAAATCCTTCCGAGTATTCTTTTCCGGAGCCACCCTGACAAACACAATGAATTAAGATTTTTTTTTACCAAAACCAAAGAGTACAATATTTTAGCTACACTGGCGGACAAGGTGGATGGACCATTTATCAGGCTCTGGGCGGGCAGACATGTACGTGCACATCTTCATGCAGCCAATTAATATGTAGCTATTTTTTTTTTACGTTATTGAGTTTACTAACATAGACCAAGTTCATACTAACACTATATGGATCCCTTGGTCTGGATTAAAAGTTTTGAATTTGAATTTGAAGACTCTATAAGAAAATCAGTGAAAACGACTGTGAATAAAAAAACTACCTCTACTTATGAATTTACCGCAAAAAATCGTCTCTGTAGACCAGTTGCCTGCCCTGTTTATGACAATAAGCACGCCTGCACGATGAGATTAAAATAACTGAAAAAAGGTTGATTTAACTACTAACTTTTCTATTTACACCTTCGTGATGAATACGGGTTTTTTATGTGTTATTTTTTAATACAGCATTACGTAACGACAAGTTAATTGAAATAACAAATAATTCCCTCTCACAGAGAGAAGGCCTATGTCCCAACAGTGGGAACTTTAAAAGGCTAATTATGCTTATTATTATTATTATAAGTTAATCAAAACTATATGATTTTATATTTGCTTATCACAGTGTACGTGTTAATTAATATATTAAAACAGACACAATAAATATATTAAATATACTAAGGATCGTTCCAACAGTTCATCTGGTCACCCTACACAAGACACGAGTCAGATAAGGAAGTTGATCCAGGTAGACGGCACGTGCCCAGAATAGCGGAGACACTACTCTGACAGCTCCGGTTTTCCCGCATTTGGCACAAAATTATACGTCCGCCTCGCTCTAACCAAAACAAAGATAATACGGACCGACAACCTCTTGAGGAATGTTCAGAAATTATTATGAATCTGTCTAGAAAAGGATGGAAGAAAACTGGATTCTCAATATTTTTTTATGCTCGGGATTCCTTTGTGAACTTTATGTTTCTAATTATGTATTGGAGGTAGGTATGTGTTGTGCATAATAAGATGCTACATTCTTAGACTATGAAAGGTTATAGACGCAACGTCAGTGGACATTAAATGAAGCAGGACGTTAAAATGTGTGATCTGCCCTAGTAACCTCTTTAATGCAGCAATCGATTCTAACATTTCGCACGTTGGACAAAGTTTTCAGCCTTCCTTTTAATTCCTTTCTAGTTTCAAGCTGTGTGCTCAGTGGGATTGCCCAATATGACGAGCCAAACTTTCATCCCGTATTTTACCGCTTCGGGTGATGAATTTTCATAAATATTTTTATAAAACTTCATAAAACTTAGTGCTCAAGGTGAGCGTAAGTAATGTTATATAAGGAACTGTTGTACCAAAATCACAAGCTTCTCGACCCAGAAGTTTTGGCCGTGCATTTTCTATCAGTGAATAAATTAATATTTGGGTATTAAATGATACCTAAATAATATTTATTTTACAAAACCTACTTAATATTATAAATGCGAAAGTTTGGATGGATGCATGTTTGAAACTAAATCACGCCAGAACAGCTAAACAGATCTGAACGAAATTTGGCACAGGGATAGATTATAGTCGGGAATAGCACATAGGCTGTATAATTTACTATGGGGGAAGTACTAATTCCACGCGGATGAATCCGCTATAAATTTTAATTTTCCATTTCACGCAACAATTTTTTTGTAAGTTTAAACTAGATGAGGCCGGTGTTTCCTCTTTGTGCGTCTAGCGGACACATGGTGGACAAGACACAATTAAAATCTATTGTGTCTGCTAATTGGACGAACCGCATACGGGTTATCTGCAGAGTAGGTACCGTAAGAAGAAACACCGTAACCAACAAATTAATATTGTGCTACGAAATTATGGCCTTTCTTAAACCGTCATTAGAAAGATAAAACAACGGTTCAATAAATTAAAGGTTTGGTACATTATATTGGAATAAAGTTTATAAATAATTAAGGCTTGCACAGTGATAGTGTTAATTTGTGAAATTTTATTAGATTCCAATAGCGTCCTTGACATTCAAGAAATAAGACATAAATTAACTTCACGAGTCAAAGGTTATTAAATGACACGTTGATAAGGTTGTAACCAAGAATAGAACGACTCGATTAATTTACACTTAACGCCTGGGAATATTTTTATCTGCCTAGTGACTAGATTTTGACGATTTGTTCATGTTCAGTTGTAGAAATCATTTTGAAAGTACCTACACCTACACGGGTGGCTTTTAGTCAGTAAAAGTCTGACACACCCTTCTGCTTCACCCAGAGCGGGAGAAGACATTTAATGATTTCCCACACGATAAAAAAAAAACTGGCCAGGTGTAACCAAATATTGGTATTTGTTAGTAAAGTATACGTAATAATAAACATTATCACCAAATTTCAAGTTCATAGGTCAATGGGAAGTTAAAAAATTCTTCGTAACATAATTTTGTGACAGACGATGGACGGACAAAATCAAAATCAAAAGTCATTTATTCAAACTAGGCAGAGAACCAGCACTTTTTGAACGTCAAAGTTCTACATAAAGACAGTCCCCTAAAAACGCCCGCCCGTCACCACTTCCTAGTGTTTTAGCTGTGAAGAAGAAGTGGCCAACAAACGCCCCAGCAATACATCTGTCTGTTAAGTTTAAAGAACTTGAATCTATATATTATAATTATACGCAACAATCTTAACATATGTAAAACAGAAAAATAAATATATGTCGTCTAAAATATAATCATAAAATTAAATAATCCGCAACTTGTTAGCTAGCACACTCAATTATGCCATTAAAAACGAACGAAGAGACAGACAGACGGACAGACGGACACGTGAGTGACAACAATGGGGCTCCGGTTGGACCCTTCGGGTACGGAACCCTAAAAAGGATGACTTTTAATACGTTGACAATAATTATGGGGCCAAGTCTCACTTATGAACTTCCAATACTGTAGCTACAACAGTTTCCTAAAAAATCTTAATTGGTTCGTCAGATATTTTACCAAAAAAATATTGGACACGTGTTTTTTCTTCTGTCACGTTGCTAAAAAATATAAACTTTAAGGTACGTTGAAATTTTGCGTGACGTCACACCATGCTACACTTTCTACCACGAAGTGACGTAACAAGCCTCCACACTGAACTTTGATGCGTTTTAATCTTTGTCTTTTTTATTGGTTTGGTAAAGCAAAAAATAGTGGTCCATTATTTTTTGATAATCTAACTTACGGATTTAATATTATTATTATTTTTGTACTCAGAAAACGTCCCTATTAACAATGACATATGAAAAGAAAATTTCAGTACATTTACGGTCGCACAACTCGACAATATGTAGGTAGTACAGCTGCTTTGTTTTTATGATTTCAGGGTTGATACATTCCCCGGACCTGCGGACGGCGAGTAATGGGTAGCCGTCCGATCAGCACCAGGCCAATGAGTCGACGGCGCGTAGTGTTCCACGCGCGCCTCAAAGAGATGTTTGACAACCACCCCTGACGAGGCCCGTCATGGCCGATGCCTGCATGTCTAGGGCTAGCGGATAAATTAGAAACAGAGTTACCGCGCCCCTGGACACTCAGGCAAGGAAGGAACAGCGGTGGCCTTTAGTCAGTAAGAGTCTGATACGTCCTCCCGCTCCACCCAGAGCGGGAGATGTCATTGGATGATTTCCCACCCACAAAAAAAAAGGGTTGATCTATTCGACTGTGAATTGGGGTGTCTACGTAAAGTTGACGTTGATTAGGTTTGTGGCGTCACGTGTTACATCATATTATGTGAACGCACCTTAGATTTAGTATTACATGTTAATATTTAAGTCAAGATCGTTAAGTTAGTTAAGTGGCAACACGAAACGACGATTCGGGTCGCTACCCTTAGCCAGTTGTCCCACCAACGGCGAGTAAGCGACTAAATCTCGGCTATTTTGACGCTCAAGAAACGTACAATAGATATATACATTCCGTGTAAACAAAAGAGATGCATATATTAGACAGTTGATCGCTGACTGTACACACCGCCGGCGAGGACTCGCTCCACAAGATTGTCGCTGAGTGACAAGAGCTGTCAAAGCTTACTCGCTTAGCGTCACTGCTCACTCGGCGGTCAGACAGAACTCACGCCGAGAGACCAACCCGAGCGGGTCGTGCGAGTAACTGCCCGTCGCACTCAAACTCTCGCTTAAAGCCCAGCAATAAAACCATCAGAACCGCCACTCGCTGCTCGGCGACTCGCTTTTGTTTTGAAGGTCAACTCGCTACTCGCTCATCGCCGGTGGTGGGACAAGTGCCTTAGCGTTTCTCGCCCTCTTGCTTGTCAACCGGCGACATTGTGTCGTGTAGAACAACCTAGGTGTAAAATATATTTTTTTTACTGTTTTTGCAATTATATTAATGAATTATATATTTTTTTAGAGTACGGGGTGGCCCTCTCACAAAGAGAAGGTTTGTGCCCCAGCAGTGGGGACATTAAAAGGCTGATGATGATGACTTTAATTTTAGACCGAAAATATAAAGCTTCCTTGTACTTGTTAGGACTATGGAACCCCTATAGTTTCGGTCTGTCCGTCTGTCCATCCGAGGCATAGCTAAGAGACTGTTAGTACCTACTAGAAAGCTGCAATTTTGCTTGGGTACCTATATACGAGTACATGTTATATTGATCACGCCATGAAAACGAAATAATACAATTTTGAATAAGATTTTCTTCTTTTTAGCTCCCGATCATGTTTAGTGGGGATGTTTTATTTTCTGTCCTATCCTGTAGTCTGGGGTTTTGTTGGATAGGTCTTTAAAAATCATTGCGGGTTGTGAAAAGTATTTTTCAATTCACTAATTCGTTTGCGAAATATTAAACTTTAAAGTGATAGTCGAGCGTTCCGCTCTCCCTCACTAAAAGCTACACTGTTGGCTTGAAAAATCTGAAAAAAAAACATGATGGTTATCACGAACTTTGAAGGAAAATGATCACGGCTAAGTTAGCTCTTTTAGTTTTAGAGTAATAGTCGACCAACTTATAAAATGTACTTACCTACTTGAAAAGTTTCATCAAAAATCAAAATCCTAAGAAAAAAAAAAGTAGAAAACATGTACAATTTTGGAAAAAGAAAACCAAAAAATAAGTCCAAACGGAGCCCTAAACGTATCCGTCAGTCCGTTTATCTGTCTGTCCGTCGTATGTCACACAGGTTTTATAGCCAAACGGTTGGAACTACAGTCTTCAAATGTTTAGTCTAAGCATCTTGTTCACCCAAAGCAATACGTACACATAGTCAAAAATACATTTTGTATGGGGCCCTAAATGTCCGAAGTCCGACACGCAAAAGATTAATAAAATATTAAAGTCATCAAAAAATATACACATAAATAATTACAAACAATACAAATAGTGTTTTTTTTTTTAAACCAATCACAGATGATTCTGAAACGACATAATCATTCTATTTTTGTGGAAGTTTTGGTACTGAAGGTTGTGGCCGTATGGTTGGAGCTGTGATAATCTTTAACTTCTGGCTCCGATCATCACCTCATCGCAAGACGCATAAAAGGGGACAGTCAGTATGCCTTCCATCTGCATCCCCAAAGGTTCCATAAATGGCACATTGGGAATAACGTAATTACGTAACGAGTGAAATGAGAGTGGCCTATACACCTCTGCCTAGCCCTAAGAGACGATGGTGATGATGTCACCTAAGTATGTCTGTTTAATGTCCAATGCATCTTCTTGTTCGTCGTTGATGCATTACATTAACCATTTCTCATGACAGATGTGCAGAAAACAAGTTTTTCTATACATTATGTATAATTGAATGCAGTCATCCGGCTTGAAATTGCAATAACATATATCTCAAACAAAACATTTTGCTATAACTTTTCTTGCAGTGTAATAAACCGGCCAAGTGCGTGTCGGGCCACGCGCAGTGTAGGGTTCCGTCGCCCGTTATAACATGCGGACTTAGAAGGGGTCTTTATGTTTAATACTATGAAAATATTAATTGAGTCCACGGTTTAACGTTTAAATTATAAATGAAAATCAAGATTTTATTTTTCCAACATTTTACACGTATAACACAATTAACAACTCATTTTGTACGAAATTGTCGAAGTAGATACATTTTAAAGGTTGCGAGACCATTACTCTTAAACTAATACAGCTGACTTAGCCGTGATAGTTTTCCTTCAAAGTTCGTTATCTACCATCAAGATTTTTTTCAGATTTTTCAAGCCAACAGTTTAGCTTCAAGGGCTTCAAAGAGCTTCGGGGAACGCTCGATTCGAACAAAAATCATCACTTTATATAGTTTAATATTTCGCAAAAAAATCACTGAATCGCAAAATAGTCTTTACAACTGCTCCAATAATTTTGCTAGACCTATCCAAAGATAGTATAGCCGCGAAATAATAATTATCCAAGATCTTATTGATTCGTTTTCTTGGAGTGATTAATATATAGCATGTAACAAAAACCCTGTCTGATCCTGAAGGGTATTACCTGGTATCGTACTGCGTACACATATACGTAATCATTTAATGGATAAAAAGAAAATAATTAATTTAAAAAAAAAAACTTATCAAAGGCAACACTGAGCGCTCGACAAAGTTCACCTACTGCTTCGTGTCAAACATGCCGCCTGAGCGAGACAGAGTGCTTACAGCGCGGCTAGTGCGGGGCGGTATCGTTTGAAATAGAAATTGGTAAAAATTAAAAGATTTCGCCGGCCGGTGGACTGTTGTCAACTTATGAAAATTTGCCATATTTAGTGTTAAATTTCGCATATTTTATAAAAATAAAAATCTAAAACTTTTGGTTTTTATGAGTTACATTTTTTTTCGTTCGGAGAGGGTTTTTGTTACATGCAGTATACATGCCCATGCAAAAAATTGCAGCTTTCTAGTACCAACAGTCTCTAAGCTATGCCTCGGACGGACAGACGGACAGACCGAAACTACTATGGGTTTCTTGGCCTTGTTAGGACTACAAACACTAAAGATCAAGAAAATAATCAAAGTAAAGTGCTCCGTTCACCAACTCTTACCACAATAAAAGCCTTTCTTAAGAGGCCGTACACGAAATTTAGCCGATTTCGCTGATTTACGTGATTTTACAGATGTGATTTCACAGTTAAAGTAATGTATTTCTAAAAGTTTTAATGCACATCATGAAATATCATTTTAATTATGATCTAATGTATGTGCTATTTTTTCTATTTTAAATAAAATAACGATTAAATCGACCACAAACCGACGCGCGACGATGGTTTTGTGAATTTTTCTGTAAGGGGTTTAGAATATCACATAATTACGAATCGTATTGACGTCTAAACGGTATGAAAAAATTAGAGTGTATTGTTGCAAAAGTCGTCTATATAATGTATGAATCACTTTATACCACTTTTATATAAAAATTTTGAGTAAAAAAATATTGAACTTAGTCAAATTTTAGAGAAAATGGGCAAAGAATTGCTTTTGATTTTGGGTATTTAGAACTCTCGTTCATAAAATTAAAACAGCAAAAAATAAACATGAGTTCACCATCAATCCATTTCAACAAAAAATCTTTTAAAACAACCCAAATCTCGACTTATAATCAACATTATGTTATCGCAACGCAAGCTTCGAATCTAGCTCATTCATTAGATCACAATTGAAATGACCTTGCACGTTGTGCATTAAAACTTATAGAAATGCATTATTTTAACTGTAAAACACCGTAAATCAGTGAAATCGGCAAAAATTTCGTGTACGGCCTCTTAACCTTTTATTGCTGGCTACTACTGCATATTAATTTCACCCGTAACGGGTAACGTGCGTCATAAACTCAAAAACTCCTGAATGGATTTCCATGCGGTTGCTTCAATGTCGTCTAGAATTAGTGATGCGTATTGATTGGAACATTGGATCCTTGAGTTTGAGGGTCATCCTGTGGTTGTAGATGCAGCCGTCATCTCCTCTGCTCTTCCGGATTGAGTGTCGTAATTGATAGCTAGTATCACTGCACATACGTGTTTACATAACAAACATTTATTTAAGTAATAAAACAATCGTTTTTCGGACTTAGAAAACGCATTGCCTATCAAAGCGGGAATTTAAGAAACGTTTTCTTTTTTTGCTATTGTCGAAATGCCAAAATGTGAAAGGACGAAAACGTGACATTTCAGCTTGTGGCTTGTCAATCCCATACCGTACCTTTTTTGACTTTTTGTTTTTCGCTACCACGACGCATTCGCTGATAGAATATCACTTATCTAGAGCCTCAGAACACAATTTTAGGGCGATCTAATCGCAAAGAGCGATCAATACAGCTCAAGATAGAAAAAATAGTTTGAATAAAGAAAAGACGCAAGCTCTAACACGTCCTCGCGCACCTGTACGAGTGGCGCGAGGAGGCCAAACGCCGGGGCGAAACTCCGCTGCCGCGACAACTCGCGGCTCGGCGGACCGAGCTCCGGCAGGATCTCATGGTGACATGGAGAGAGCGACTGTCGCAACCCAGCGCTGGGCACGCCACCATCGAGGCGGTAGTGCCCCTCTTTGAGGAGTGGCTGGAGAGGCGTCACGGCGCCCTCACCTTCCGCCTGACTCAGGTGCTCACCGGACACGGCTGTTTCGGTAAGTACCTGTGTCGGATCAAGGCGGAGGTGACCCCCGGGTGTTTCCATTGCGAGGATCGCCCAGAGGACACGGTGGAGCATACGGTGGAGGTTTGCCCCGCTTGGGCAGAGCACCGCCGTGTCCTCGTGGATGCGATAGGCGGCAGCGACCTCTCGCGCCGTGCCCTGGTTCAGGCCATGGTACGGAGCGAGAGGGAATGGGAAGCCGTCTCCTCCTTCTGCGAAGCAGTAATGCTCGCGAAGGCGGAGGCGGGACGCGTGAGAGAGCACCAACAACGGAGTCGCCCTCACGCCCTCAGCAGCAGCCGCCTCAGGAGACGCCGGGGGCTTCCGGCGCCGCGAGACGATCTCCGGCCACCGTAGACCCGGGCCTGCGGACGGCGAATAGTGGGTAACTCGCCGTCCGATCAGCACCAGGCCCGAGAGTCGACGGCGCGTAGTGTTCCACGCGCGCCTCAAAGAGTTGTCAGCCAAGGGAAGGGGCCTGCCACGGCCGGTGCCTGCCCGGGGGTGGAGGATAAATTCGAAAGAGTTACCTCGCCCCCGGGCACTCGAGGCAGGGAGGAACAGGGGTGGGTTTTAGTCAGTAAGAGTCTGACACACCCTTCCGCTCCACCCTAGAGCGGAAGAAGTCATAGGATGATTTCCCACCCCCCAAAAAAAAAAAAAAAAAAGCTCTAACACGTTTAGAGTTTTTTTTTTATTGTTACACCATTCCCAGATCCTTATTTTTTTTCTCCTTACGTCCGACCCCCTTTTAGAGCAATTAAATACTAGCACACTCCATAATACATATCAAATCCAAATCTTAATTCATAATGCAGGTATCTATTTTAATCCTCAGTTCCCAGGACCTTCACTGAGTCCAACTCATCCATGACCTTTTGTGGTGACGTAAGACATTTTTTGTAACTAACGTGTGTAACATTACAATTTATAGAATGACCATATTGATGAAGAATTACATTCTGATACGAGCTCTACATCTTTGTCATACTCATCACGCACAAGATCCGCATATGTGTAATATCAGCATGACTGTTTACCCCAAAGTAGGGACCTAGTACCTACACAGTATTAAAGCTGAAGAAAAACATTCCGATGGTTGAACAACCTTGAGTGGTTAGCTTGCGTGTTCTGTGCTGAGCTTACGCAATGCGTCTTACGTCCACCCAATAATAGGACTCGCCCATCAAGCAGCGCTGTCCCAAATGAGACGCATTATTAATTTATTATACATAAAACAACAAATATTATAATAAAACACTTAGACTAAATTATAAATAATTAAATGATCTTTGAATGGTAAAGGTTTCATAAAAATACGCTTTATAGTTTTTGCGTGATTCTCATTTTTTTATCCGCGCTTTACAAATTAATTACTCTGTGTTATAAAATATAATTAAAGTAGGTACTCGTAACATATATTATTTTCAAAGAAATAAAACCAGTCGTTTAGACGTGATGTTCAATTTAATATCATTAGAAGTCGTTATATTTGCGCCTTAATGAAAAATATAAAAACATTTCCCCGACCTGGGAATCCAACTCAGGTCCCAGGAAGGACCCATGCATATCAGTGCCTGTAGTTCATGAAACTCCTCACTCGACCATCGAAACAAAAGTCAGATCAGAAAATGACAAAATACTTTTCTGTTAACGTTAACGCTAACGCTTCGTGCAAAATATATGGCAAGGACATTACTGGGCGTGAGTCACGTGACAGTTCTCTGTCCAACGCTTCGTGCAAAATGTTGTAGCCATACATTTTGCACGAAGCGTTAGCGTTAACGTTAACAGAAATGTATTTTGACTAAGGGGGCTGTTCAGTCTAGACATAACTCAATGGACTGTGCTATACAGAAATTTTTATCTTTAACATTGACTGTATCGACTAGTGAAATAAAATATAGCGAGTGTTTATTTTTTGAATTTTTAGATGGTTCGATTCCCGATTTATGTAATCTTGTCGAGAAATTATGTAAATGCAGTTTTGTTTCTTCTTAAAAATAAAGGAATGTTTCTTTTCTATCTTAAGGATTTAAAGTGTTTCCCCGCCAAAAATCAATGGGCCCTGAACCATTAATTTTTTCCACCCTGTATATTCAAAATCTACTTGGACGAAGTATTGCACACTACTAGATATCTACTTAAAATGAAGTTACCGTAATTACGTAATTATTAAAAATTATATAAATAAAAAATAAAAAAAATAAATAAATTGTTTATTTTGACCAAACACTTTTGCACATTTAGTTACACCCACCAAACTGCGTAACAGTTGCAAGCATGGTCACATGCTTAATAATAGGTACCTACAAACTCAAATTCAAAGCATTTATTTCAAATAAACCATTTACAGGCACTTTTGAATTGTCCATAGTCGGTCAGTCAGAAAGATTTATTTATTTTATTTTTAACCGACTTAAAAAAAGAGGAGGTTCTCAATTCGTCTGTATGTTTTTTTTTCTTTTTTTTTGTATGTATGTTACGCGATTTCTCCGTCAGTTGTGAACCAATTTTCAAAATTCTTTTTTTATCTGAAAGAATATACACCCGAGGTGGTCCCATATAAATTTTATCGAAATTGCTTCAGCGCTTTTTGAGAAACTGAACAAAAACGGAAAATACGTGTACCTCGATGACGTTTTGGTGTTCTCCAAATGTTTCCATTATATTGGGGTTTTTAGTTCTGAGGTATAACAACTAAAAAGTGAAAAATAAGTCGGTGTCAAATAACGAAGAAGTAAAATACAAACACCGACTTCCGAAATTAAAGTTATTTATTAATTTTTAATGTATTTTTTTTTTGGAAGTCGGTTGTTTTTTTTGTAAAAAAGTTTTTTTTATTTATTTATAACAGCTTAAACTATCATTACAGGGTTTACTCTAGTGCGACAGTTAAGAACTTAAACTAATAACCTTAACTATATACTTAAGTACAATAACCAAATTAGAAAAAATAAAAGTAACACCATTATTAAATTAATAAACTATTAAAACCACAAAATACCTACATAATAACTTGCCTAAACATGATTTCTACATCTTAAGCATTATTTCGCTTGTAGCTAAAATAAATAGCAAAAAAAGCAATACCCTTGCGAATTCACTCAAACCACATGTAAACACATCGATGAAGCACATTCCAAAGTGTAGATCTTTAGGAAGAAGAACGTGAAAGAAACTCCATGGACACTCTTTTTAACCACGTTATCTATTTCAAGTCCTGGTTACATATATCTTGTTAATTTTATTATGTGAGAACAATGAAAATAAATAATAAGCATTTCAAAAAAATAAAGATTAAAATAAGCCAGTGGCAGTTAAGAGATGACCAGTCTAAAATGACGGCGCCCGTTCACGAACACCACCGTTCACCACTAAGCTCAATCATTTTGAAGGAAACCGAATGACCCGACACACGCGCCCATCAGCGAGACATTTATTTATTATTTATTTATTAAAGAATAAAAAGAGGATAAAGTATTTTTGTTGTTAAAACAGGTCTCAATATATTTTGTATCCAAAGTAGTAGGCAAAAGTACCAAAAACGGCCGTTTTTGACACTTGCTTACTTACTTACTTTATCCTCTTTGTAACAAACGTGACGTATTTTCTATGCTATGCTACGATTTTTTTTCAATGAGGGCGCCATTTGGCCCGTAGTAGGGCCTTAAGGAAGTATCACATTTAAACATCTAACTAAACCTCGAAATATTAATGTCATTCGGTCCATACATATTATGCTAAGGCGTTTCTGCCAATACTTGCACACGTAACAGTAGATAAAAGGGTACCGTAATGTGAATGATTATAATCTTAGGATTATAACATAATAGATAGGTATGTATTAGTACATACCTTCCTATTATGTAAAGTATCTAAAAATAGTTTTAACATTTACTACTTGAAACTCTTACGTCAGTTTACTTTTTACGATTTGCTTGTGAAAGGATTATCTTCTCGAAAACTATTCCCATTTTGATGCGGGTTCCTTTCTACTTATAAAGTAGTTATTTGTACCTCCAAGCTAGCTCCGTCAGACCTAATATTTTCTTGTTTAAATTAGAAAGCAAAATTTTCTTGTAACTCGATGAGGTAGGCAATCTTGCAGCGGCTGCCTAGACTCTTTACAGCAGTTTAATCACGCGGACAAAAACAGTCATAAGGACTGCTACAGAAGCAAAAACTTTAAAATAATGATTAATTATCTAAAACACAATTTAAACAATGCACAGTAAACAAAAATTAAACTTTTCACGTGGTCAATTTAACTTCTCTTACTGCTACTACAGCATGTTGGTAACGCGAACTCACAAAATTTGATACACGTACTCGGCCCACTGCGCGTCGCCGGTCTGGCACAACAGTCACTAGCATGTCGATAGCGCGAACCCATAAGTTTTGTCCCTACAAAATTTCGCTCAATGTGGCTTAATCCGTCAGGCCCCTTGTGTCTTCTTAAGGCGCTATTAAGGTGCTATTAGCTGCCAACGACCTTGATTGGTTAGCTTGCGTGTTCTGCGCTGAGCTCACGTAACGCGTCGTATGTCCACCCAGTAATAGGACTCGCCATCAAGGAGCGCTCTCCGAAATTAGACGCATTATTTATATTTATATTTATATTTATATTTATATTTATATTTATATTTATATTTATATTTATATTTATATTTATATTTATATTTATATTTATATTTATATTTATATTTATATTTATATTTATATTTATATTTATATTTATATTTATATTTATATTTATATTTATATTTATATTTATATTTATATAATCACTTACAACTATTATTACAGGTGAAACCCAATGCAATAGTGAAGCCAACTTAATACTAAAACAACTTATTTTCTAAAACTTATTACATACAATGTCACGGTGTGATACGTACAATTAATTTATTACACATAAAACAACAGGTATTAAACTAAAATACTTAGACTAAATTATAAATAATTAAATGATCTTTAAAATAGTGAAGGTTTCATAAAAATACGCTTTTTAGTTTTTGCGTGATTCTCAATTTTTTATCTGCGTTAGGTATAACTTTACAAATTAATTACACTATGTTTTAGGATCAAATTACGACGGAAATTGTCTAAAGTAACATAATCATATTTTTTCAAAGAAATAAGACTAGTCGCTTAGACGTGATGTTCAATTAAAAACCATTAAAAGTCGTATAACTGCGCCTTAAGGAGACGCGACAATAGGTTTTTAATTGTGTCTGCTAATGATTGACGGGTTAAGAAGTTTTCACTTCAAAAAAAGCTTATACCTGTAAGAAGGCTGGTTCGAAGTGGCGCAAGAAAAGAGTATCTCGGAAAATACACTTCTGGACACATCTATTGGCCCACCTTAGAGTTTAGGTTTCGATGGCCCCTACCGAAATATGATTGCTAGATTGAACAAAAACTGTTAATGCAGTTTTAAACCTGATACATTTTACCATCTTTTTCGATCGTATTGTTTTAAATTTGAATTCAGAATACCATACGACATGGAGCTACGCCTAACAAGTCGGATATGCGCCTTGTTAAAGGCAATTGATTTTTGAATAAAAAACATGTTGTGACGTAAGGAGCCTACGTGGGATGAAAAAGAACAACACGTACCTCGGTCAACGTTAAAAATATATATTTAAAAGAATAGAGAAAGGGTGTAGGTAGGTTTGCAGTCACAATTTCTAATATTCCCCGGGAGATAGCACGCTACTGCCCTGGCTCAGCCTTGGTGTCTCGGGGAAGCCACGTTGCGTTTGCCCCGGAGGTGTTGGGCCGACAGGTGGCAGCGCCGGCTCGCAGGGTCGACAGGAACCAGGATGGGCCGGCCGGCAGCTGGTCTAGCCGGCTCGGAGACGGCCTGCTGAGGCCACGCGGGTAACTGGATACCCGGCGTGGAGCGTGCCGCCGACTCGTAGGTCGTCAGGGCCCGGAAGGCGACGGCCGGCAGGTACCACGCGGGCAAATCAGCACCCGGCGTAGTGCGAGCCAACGTGGCGAGCAGCCTGGTGGCGGCGGCACGATGTTGTGCGGCGGGATGGCTGCGATAGGGTACGATGTAGGTGGTGCTCGGAGCTTAGGGCTCCATATCTTTCCTCCGATGCTAGGAATCCAGATGTGGGAATCCGGATCTGGGAATCCGGAGCTGGTAATCCGGATCTGGGACCCTGGGAACAATGTCCAGCGTGTCAATGATGGCTGAATGAGCTTCTCCGCTGATTTTGACACCTAAGCATGAGCAAAGCGGCCGTACGTGCGCTAATTTGTGTGGTTGTCAAAATCAGACGGAGTTTACAAAGGTGAGGAGGAAAAGCATGATGACATGCACATTCAAGAGCAGCAGCAGCCACGCGCAAGTCAGCATGTACATAGCTAAGGCTATATGTATGTGCATAGTAAGCTAATCACGCGGAAGGCGTGATTACAATGTGCGATTACAGATCTTTTGTAGGTTATGAGCCTTGATTATACAATGCTAAGAGTAGAAATTAGGAAAGACATGTTCTGGAAAGAATTACACAAGATTAGGAACACAGAATGCACAAAGCTACCTGTATGCTGTTCAAACACTCACCCAATTACAGGGGTTGAAATCGCGTAATAAGTTGGCAAATATTTGCCAATGCAAACTACAGCTGCTAGGACTTGGCGATCGCTTCACGGCTCAAGGGTGTTCGACAGAACAAGGTGAGGGTGAGTCTAACGCCAACAGCTGGATTAAGATTCAAAAAGGGACCACGATGTCGTTTATCGGGTTTTTATATCTACGCCGTCATTGACAGATGTCATTGAATCCAAAGACAATAGTGTTGTCAGTCTACTAAAATTGTCTATGCTTGCTTTGTGGCTTTTGGTCTCTGGATTTTTCCGTATGTTTATGCTTCAATCAAGATTGTAACGCCACTACGTTACAATGTTTTATCAAATAAAGGTTTAATTTAATAACGCGTGTTGCCTCCATGGGCATCTACCACAGCTCTCATACGATTAGGCATAGAGTTTATCAACCGCTCTATGAAATTTTGAGGGATCATCTCCCATTCCTCTTCTATGGCAGTTTTCAACTCCTGCATCGTCTGGGCAACTGGCTGACGAGCCCTAACACGTCTTTTTAGCTCGTCCCACATGTGCTCAATGGGGTTCATGTCTGGGCTTCTGGCTGGCCAGTCCATAACTGTGATGTTCACATCCCGAAGATATTCCCTGACGATGCCGGCCGCATGGGCTCTTGCATTATCATGCATAAAAAGGAAATTTGGGCCCACATAGTCCGCGTATGGTATCACGTGAGGTTCTAAGCACTCACGAATGTACCTTTCAGCATTTAATGTTGGCAGCCGTGGTCCTGTAACAACCTCAAGTTGAGTTTTGCCGCTCGCGGATATACCGCCCCAGACAGTCCATGAGCCACCGCCATAAACAACCCTTTCTTCAAAGCAGCATTGTGCGAAACGCTCTCCCTTACGTCGGTAGACCTTCTTCCTTCCATCATTGCCATGTAACACAATTTTAGACTCATCAGAAAAGAGTACACGGCTCCAATCTTGCTGTGTCCAATTTAAATGACTGCGTGCGAAATGAAGGCGCGCTGTTCGGTGGGCTCGCGTTAGTTTGGGCCCATTAGCTGGCTTGTGTGGTACCATATCGCGTTCTTTTAACCTTCTCCGAACAGTTCGAGCGCTCACAGATACTCCGTGGAAGTCGCGAAGTTGGTTTTGTATCTCAATGGAGGTAAGGTGACGATTTCTCAAGCTGGTCGTCACGATGAATCGATCCTGACTTTCAGTTGTGACCCGAGATCGTGGCCTTCCTTGGCGACGAACAAAGCCGCCAGTCTCTAGGTACCTCCGATAAACATTTCGGACCGCAGATCGACTTAAATTAAGTTGAGCACTCACGTTTCTTTGGCTGTGTCCGGCCTGAATAAGTGCCACAGCTTGGGCGGCGACTTCAGGTGAAGTATCCATAGATTATTGATAGAACCTCACCTTAATGTTAAGAATAAGTAATGTTTCTTGCAAAACCAAAGATATCAATCACTTTTTCAAGAATTAAATCCAAGTAAACCAATAAAACCAAGTTTTCTTGGTATTCGATTGTTTGATATCAACAAACAGGCTCTAAATTGTCTTTTGTTTCTTTAAATTCTGTTTTCGAAATTCAAAAAAAGACTATTGAATGAAATTGTGAATGTGCCAGGTTCAAAACTGCATAAAAACTTTTTGCTCGACCTAATATAAAATTTTAGCTAGGACCAAACGAAACTGAAAATACAAGGTGGGCCAATAGATGTGTCCAGAAGTGTAATATGGCGGAGGGCTTTGCCCAGCAGTGGGACATTCTGGGCTTTCAAGCAGTCTGATGCAGTTGTATTTGCATTTGATAGCACCAACTGCATAAGACTGCTTGAAAAATTTTGAAACTTGTTTAGAACTTTTTTGTTGATTTTTGTCAGTAGGGTTTTTTGAAAGTTTTGTATTTTTTATGTCCTAAATTTTAGTGGGTTATATTTTTGTAATCGACTTCTCGAGCCCTTTAGACATTGACACCCCACATGATCATGTAACCTAATGGCAGCCGCCATTTTGTTTCTCTATCAATATTCATATAGCCCCTGTCACTTCTACAGTGAAACCCAATTTATAGATACCTCATTTGTTGAAATCCATCCAGCCGTTTAGGCTATAAGGCGTACCCAGGAAATACATACCTACATACTCGTATTTAGGTTGGTTCATAAAACTCTCGAAAAACATTACCCTCCGTCCATAAGAACTGAAAAATGTATAATTATATTTTTTAAAGAAAAACGACTCCTAACAAGAGAACTTTTTCTTAAAAAAAAATAACTAACAAGAGAAGGTAATATATATATTAATAAATAACTTCAAAATCAGACATATATCCCTAGGTATCTGCATGTGAAAATCGTGCGCTACTTGGGGAGCTCCAGTTTTCCGAAAGAGGAATATGTGTTCAATTACTTTATTTCTAGAAATCAATGTAGATAATAATGGCAGATATATCAATTAAGTCCAGTCGCAAATGGGAACCAGTAAAAGTTTGAGCACCATCTCGAGTTCAGTTCTTGATGAATAACGTGCGCTTTCCGAGTAGAGCATGTTTACCGAAAAAGGAATAAGCGTTCAATTATTTATTTGTTTAATTCGGGAAATCAGTGTAATAATGGCACATGCACCACCACCAATTAAGTCCAATCGTAGGTCACCCCTGAACACTCAGGCAGGAAAGGAACAGGGGTGGGTTTTAGTCAGTAAGAGTCTGACACACCCTCCCGCTCCACCCAGAGCAGGAGAAGTCATTGAATGACTTCCCACCCAAAAAAAAAAAAAACAAAAAAAAAACGTCCAATCGTAGGTATCGTAATCGTAGGGGAGTTTATCACACTGCAAACATCGTCTCGAGTTCTGTTGTTTTCGATAAACTTCAAAAGCTAAAGCTTCCCGAATAGCACAGCTTTTCCGAAAAAGGAATAAGTGTTCAATTATTTAATTGCACAATTCGTGATAATAATGAAATAATGGCAAATACATCAATTAAGTCCTCACGGAGCGCGGAGGTGGGAACCTGACAAACATCTCAAGTTCTAGCATCGTCTCGAGTTTGCTGATGTAACGTGGAGATGAGCGGGTTTCGACACCGGCCGGTGTGTCCCCAAGGTCGGCGATCGCCATTCAATACCTGAGCCACACTCGTGCGCAGATCAGTTCGGGGTAGCATACAGCATGGACAAGACTTTGGTAGTGTTTGCGTGCCTCTGCGGCTTCGGTAAGTACCTACCTTTTTTCTTACTTTTTCATTTTAATAATCACAAATAATCCACTACTGGAAGCATCTATGGATCTAACAAATCGCAGTGCTTTTTAACGGAAAAGGTATAAATTACGTATTAATACACCGTGATACATACGCACGTTTCAGTGCAAGCTCTGTGCAATATAATCTCACTATCATAAAGTCTAATGAGCTTGTTTGCCCATTCATTAATTAATTATATTAACCAACACACGTGTCCTATAAATATTTAATTAGGGGGTAAATAAATTGCCTGCTACCAGTAATTAATATAAACGGGTTTTTAACAATTAGACGGAATTGTTTTAGCGACTACACAATGGATAAGATTAAAGTAGTAAACAATTGTTTCATGCTCTTAACTACGTAATTGATCAATTAAACAATTCTTTGAATTAAAGAATGTACTTACGATGTTTTTTATGAGGAAGACGTTTTGCTGTACCTATCCATTTTTTTCTCTGTTTGTTGTATCCTTATAAAAAAAAGCCTTATATATCAAGCTTAAATACAAAATATATGGGTAAGTTGACTCCTTAGCAGTGTAGTGTGTGTAGTGTGCAGTAAATAAATTCCCCCCATTAATTAAGACACCTCAATTAATTTTGGCATTATAATTTAGTCAGGTAGGTAATATTTTTTAGCTTGTACGGACTCATCTTAAATAGGTATCTAGGTAATACGAGTATATGCCCAGGATAAAATTCGTTACAGAGTTTTTTTTGTTTTCTCCTGGGCACTCAGACAAGGAAGGAACCGGGGTGGATTTTAGTCAGTAAAAGTCTGGCACGCCCTCCCGCTCCAGAGCGGGAGATGTCATTGGATAATTTACCAAACCCAAAAAAAAAAGAAAAAGAAAAGTTAATACGAGTATCATTGATTATCGCATTCATTAAACCTACTAATAATATAAATGTGAAAGTTTGAATGAATAATAAATAATAGATGGATGGATGGATGTTTATTGCAAGCATGAACGTCTGAACGGATCTTTATGAAATGTGGCACAGAGATAGATTATAGAATAGAATAATACTTTATTGTACACCAAAACAGTCACATAATTGTTTTACACGAGCTTAAATCTATGGGTACAACGGGGGTCTCTATCGCTGTGATTGTAGTCTTGAATAGCACATAGGTTTTACCTAGTGGGGGATGTAGGTTCTAATTCCACGTGGGCGAAGCCGCTGGCAAAAGCTGGTTATGTGTATTTTTGATTTATGAAAAATAATAATGATTCGGCCAATAATTTTTCAGTACTGAAAGAAATACAGAAAAACTTTCAAACTTCACTTAACTTTGACGATTACGCTAAGGTCATAAATTTTTTCAAAATTATGCAGGTATACAAGAAGGCCCCATACATTTATGTTTGCACAACTCGACAAAATGTACTGAACCGCTGATTTAAAAAAAAAAAATATTTTAAAATCAGCATTTCATTACATTTAATGCATTTTGTTGTTGTGTGTTGTTGGGACCAGGTCCCATAGGTAGTAAAAGTTGTTCATAATGATGAGTATTAGTGTGGTGTGCCAGTGTTTCCTTTATTGTCGTATTGACATCTCCAACTTGTATACTTATCGTCGATTCTATCAATCTTTTTTTTTTTTCGTGGGGTGGAAAATCATCCATTGACTTCTGCCGCTCTGGGTGGAGCGGGAGGGTGTGTCAGACTCTTACTGACTAAAACCCACCCTTGTTCCTCCCTGCCCTGAATGCCCAGGGGCGAGGTAACTCTTTCAAATTTATCCTCAACCCCCGGGCAGGCATCGGCCATGACGGACCCCGTCCTGTTTGCTGACAACTCTTTGAGGCGCGCGTGGAACACTACTCGGGCCTGGTGCTGATCGGACGGCGAGCTACCCATTACGACGAGCACCTGGCGTCTCCTGCGGCGGCTGCTGCTGAGGGCGTTAGGGCGAGGCCGTCGTTGCAGCCTCTCCCTAACCCGTTCCGCCTCCTCCTTCGCGAGCATTTCTGCTTCGCAGAAGGAGGAGACTGCTTCCCATTCCCTCTCGCTCCGTACCGATGATCTTTCCGAAAATGTGTTTATTCAATGCTAACCGAGAAAACGTTTAAAATATCCTAAATATTCTCCAAGAGGCAATAGTTCAGACGGCCAAGCAATCATTACCTAAGTCTTATCTAACATTAGTAGGTCTCAGCACAAAACCTAAGACGTCATGTTTGTAAAAGTAATAGCTTGTTTAGTATGCAGCGTAGATTTTGAAATATTTTGCTCACTTCAGCATTCCATGGAAAATTTTATAAGTTACTTATTTCTTCACCGTTTCTCTTACCTATGTCGTAAAACGGCCAATTTTGATCACATCTTCGTGAACTTGAATTCATTTAAAATAGAATGCAACTACAACTTGAATACATTATGACCTTCAAGGTCAGAGGAAAATGAGGAATTTACATAATTAACTCACTTAAGAATTTGCTTTTGACATCCTTAATTTATTACATAACATGTTGTTAACCTGCTCGCTAACTTGAGAAGTTGGTTCTGACCTGTTAATGCTACATTAAAATAAGATAATCGCTTACAAAAGGTCACTAATGCGTTAATAATATTGCACATCAATAAACCTTTTTGATGATTATATGATTACCGCAAGACTTGTAGAATTAAATAGCGATGAGAAAATCAAAGTACCTACTAAATGATGTAAAAGGCTTAGGTATATACGTATCTGTTCTGCAGCTACGGATATTTTTCTTTTTACACAATATAGGAGTTCTGGCAAAAAAAAAATTGCCATTACTCATACCAAGATTTAGTACAGTGACTCATACAGTAGGATGCTGCAGGGACTCACAAGATTTTTGCACAACGTGAATAACCAAATGATGCAAGATGTGACATTTATTATTACATGATCATGTGTCAGACGTTCCGCTTTCACAGTTAAATCTGCGGAGCCAAGCTGTACCTGTGTACCTAACTAAGAGACAGTCGACAGAATCCCAAAATTGGGATGCTTTCTTCAACAAAACCTAACGGAATGACTAAGTTTTGTTCCACAAAGATTAAAGATTCTCGGTACAGTAAATTCCTAACAACTTTTACGGTAAAAATTTACATAACAATGTCTTCCGATGAGACGAATCTCATAATAGATACTAAGTAAGTGAGTATAGGCACTAGCCTAGATTCTTAGGTTCGTGTCGTATTGAAATTCAAACTACAACAAATTCTTCTATTTTAGTCACTAAAAACGACCACGTCATACCTACTTAGATATTGTATGCAAAATACAAACTTGACCGACTCCTCTTAAACGAAGTATTTTAACCACTAAAGACACTACATGCAAAAATGACACACTCATCTCCTACTATACTTAAACTGTTATCTTATTGTGAATCAAAATTTTAATTTAAGTCATCTTTCAACAGCGGTCGCCCAGTTCGGAGGCTTCGGTCAAAGTTCGAACCCTGACTTCTCCAGGAACCAGAACCAACAGTCCAGATACCAGAACCAGCCCAAGCAGCAGCTCCAAGAGGCACCCAAAGCAGTTAACTTCAATGGAGCCTGCAATGAGCTGAACGAGAAGTATCCTGTGCCTGGCAGCTGTGACAGCTACATTGAATGCATTGTAAGTACTTACCGTTTTTAGTAAAATTTTGAAAAATATACACTATACGGATGTACCTACTTGTACATTCGTTTTAATTTTGAACTTAACAAGTACTATTAAGCATAAAGGTTCGTTCACTATTGGTAGTTTTAGTTGAAGAAGTAGTAATCAAAAGAATCAACCAATAACATGATTCTAGAAATATTCTCAAAGGGCCATACCGAATCCTTGTCCAAATAAGATGGTCATTGCAATATAGAGTTACTCTACCATTTACACTATTTTATTCCCTAGTATATATTAACCGACCAGCTACTTAAAAGTCTTCAAAAACATCTACTGTCTTTCAGTAACTAACCATACCGGATACCGGTGATACTCCATTTTGCATTTTGATCCCAGACCTCCCAGACTCATCAATTTCCATGTATATGAACCTGTGCTAAATTATTCACCCATGGTCATGTATGTGGGAAAGTGTTGACACAGACTGGGATCTTACTTTTAAAATAGGTCGTGACTACATTATGTCTGCGAGTACTACAAAGGCACTGACATAAGCTTCATTCTTTTGTGTGTAATCATGCGTCTCCTCTCATGAATAATTCACTTAATAATCACAGATTCTGGTAATAAAGTTCGCGTTATTTGCTAAACGTGATGCGAATGTGAGATTTGAGATGAGTAGCCCAACTGCGATTATTACTATAGTGTCACTAAACGGATATTTTTACTTTTATTATTAAAACACTATTCTTAAAACTAGTTATTTCAATGCCATCAGCTTCAAAGAGTTATCTACTCATTTCTATAAAATAACTTTCAAATTGGAGTCTGCTGTCTGGTTTTCTATTACAAAATTACTTACATAAATATTACCTAGCCAATTTCGGTAATATTTGAATGATTTAATTTCTATTCATCCGGTTAGACAGAGAGCCGACCCCAACATACTCATGGTTGGGAAAAGGCTGGGCAGATATGACATGTAATTCATATTCATCAAAAAATATGCGTAGCTATAATTTATTATTACGGAAATTGTGACATGCTAAGGAATGCTTCGACTAAAAAGCGGGTGACCCATGACATTTTACATCTAGTCAAAACAGTAAAGTGCAAACATTTCATCCATTATTAGGTCAAGAGAATGGTCGGCCGCATCCTCTTTTGCGATTTTGCGGTCACCTTCTTTGCCAAGAACGATCAGTATGAGAAACCTTCCAGAATCCCAATTTATTTGAGGCTGACTCTGCATAACTTCTCCTTCCACATTAGGTTCTCTTAATAGCCCCCATGTGCGTAGTCACCATAAGTCTAAGCAGTTGTGATAATTTACTGTATTTATTCATAGAATGGAACAGCAGAGGAGAAGCAATGCCCCGATGGTCTTCGCTTCAACCCCGACGCGGTGGGATACCCGTGCCAATACCCCAACGAATATGCTTGCCTTGAACGATCCTCCCTACGTGAGTAAAATACGATTTTATATTTTAACCAGCTGTACCCCAAGTTTGTTTGGCCAAAAAAATCACGGAACCTAGAATATTTGCTATAGACTTTTTAACATTTCTCAGGGTTTAATTTTTCCGTCGCAAGATTGCTCTGTCAGAGGCTATTTGATAAGCTTTAACATTATTCCGATGAAAGTATTTTACCTAACTATTAAAAAATTGGTCCTAATTGAGGTCTTGAATTATCCGCTCTTTTACTTCTGATATAAGTATCTACTGCTTATTTTTAGAGCAAGTTCTAAAGTTGAATTTTTAAGGTCATATTGTAAGACGAACAGAATTAATCTTTGAATTTCGCAGACCATTTAATCCAACAACTGATCTTATTCTTCTAACCGCCTTGAATCATTGCCGATCTTAGAATGTACTCAGAAATATATTACACTAGTTTCTATTTCTAGTACTAGTACACAGTTGGAATATTTATCGTGTATTACATAAATAAAGTGAACTTTTGAAGGTAACCGCGATAAGTGAAGGCTTTATCGCAAAAGTTTAAAGATCTCTCAAAGAATAGAAGATTTTAAAGAATTTAATTGGTATTTGGTTGAGTTGTTTGGCAAGATTCAACCATTTCTAGTTTTTCTTTTGACATTTACAACCGGTAACACACAAGTCAATAAACACATAACACAATCAAACACATATGTCAATTTAACTTGTCAGCTTGTTTTACTCAATCAGACATGGTCTACCTACGTAACAATTGAAGATCGTATATTTTTAGAATATGTCTCTTGTAAACCAAACATGTCGAGTCCTTCTTTAACCTTGCATTTTAAGTGAATAATTATGTAAAGATTAATTAAATCTGGAAGCCAGAAGCAAGCAAGTCATCGTCGTAATCAACCTGGAATCCACTGCAGGGTTTAAGCCTCATTTCCTTTCTGCCAAGCTTCTCGATGTGCGTCCTCATCCAGGTGTTTCCGGCAACCAATCGTCGACCTTAAGCATTTCTCACATATTTATTTTCATTATTCCAGAGCCCGCTCAACCAACAGACCAGTGCGAGCACCAGTTCGGTTTCTACAAGCTCGGAGACAGGAGCAATTGCAGCTACTTCAGGAGCTGTGTCGCCGGAGTAGCATATGACTTCCAGTGCCCTGAGGGTCTGGCCTGGAGCTCCGCCTCCTACCGCTGCGACTGGCCTGATGAGGTCGAAGACTGCGATGCTGAAGGTAAGAATATAACGCATCTAGCCCAGTATGACAATAATTCATGGCTTTAGGAAAATATTAGCCAGTCACCAAGATGGTGACATCCCAGGGTGCCTCGTATGCAGTCAGGTATCGCAACTTATGGAAGCTACAACTACTCAATATAATTCTCTATGGCTTGTTCCTCGTCAGGAACAAGTTTCTCTAATTTGAATTACTAATCAATATCCTTGTCCGTGGCAGCTAGAATTACATTATTGTAATGTTTTTTTTTTAATGTTATCAGACCCATATCAATATTCATTCCATCTGCTTTTTTCTTCTGATTTATGTAATTTAACTACTGACACAGGCGGTGTCTTACCTGATATTATAAGTTAGCATGCTATGAGCACACACCGGATTGTGAAAACATTTACCACATATGAAAGTCATGTCGTAAAATTCGATAATAACAAAGAGAAGGTCTTATAAGTTACTAAAAATCGTAAAATTTATATCGATTTACGTTACAAGAGACCCAAATTGTTTCAACTAATGGACAAATTACTCATTTTTCAGCTTTCCTCGGTTTCCGCTGCCCGGAGGTTCCGATTTCCAAGGAGCTGGGCCCCCCTGCTGGCTTCAGATTCTACAGGTATGCATTACATATATACGTGCAATACTTAGTCCGACCATTACTATAGTGATAGAGATTGAAATGCCAAGAACTGGTTACTAAATAGGCGACCGGTCAGTCGGTGTCAGCGCAGGTTTAAATGTCAGAAGATGAGCGGTGACCTTGCTTACATAACCTCGTTATTAGAAATACCAGCGGTTTGCTAACGTCCTCTTATGATGTATGATAATACCTATATACCTACCTACCTATATTGCCAACATTAAACATTCTTGCCGTGCCAGTTTTTGTCTCTATGAAGTCTTCTTGTTTTATTTCTGGTCGTAAAGATATTTCCCAGAATCCGACCTCGGTGTTGCAATGTCAAATTTTATTGAATAACTGTATTCATTAGTTCTTTGACCATGATAAAATTTAGATGGGATGCCAAAGCTTATTCCGTCAACTGAATTAAAGTTCAAGTCTAATACGAGTAAGTCAAGAAACAAGACAAGCTTTTAATGGTTAGTTAGCCAAGATTACTAAAATAAGAGACGTTAAACACTAACATAATGTACCTCAAAGTAGATCATGTCTTGACATATCAACGGAGCTGAGTCCACAGTACTGATTTATAGCTGCTATTTTGCATATAAATTCATAGACTGGTTAATATATGGGGATGTATACTGGCCTGGGTATAAAATAATAATTCTATTTAGTCCGTAAGTTAGATTATCAAAAAATATTGGACCCGTATTTTTTGCTTTGCCAAACCAATAAAAAATTACAAAGATAAAACGCAAAGTCCTTTTCTCTCCAGTTGACATCAATTTGATAGGCACTTTGCCGTACATTGCTGCTTTGACGTATAGGAAAACCGTAGTGCCTATTATAATCTATGTCCACCGAGGAATGTACTGCAAAGTGCCTATCAAATGAATGTCAACTGAGTTAGCGAATACACCTGCAGGAGTAGGGGCGTGTTACGTCACTAAACGGTACAAAGTGTTTCCAGGTGTAACGTCACGGGTAATTTCAACGCACTGTATCGTCCCCTTTTTTTTTGTTTACGTGACAAAAGAAAAACGTGTTCAATATTTTTTGGAAATTTAACCGAAGGATTAGAATAGATTATTTTTAGGCAACTAGCCTATTCTATGTATAGCTTTACAAACACTGACACCGACACTAAATGTGCAGTAGTTTTTATGTTTTTGAATATGTATTTGTTTATTATTTTTTAAGAATATATTTTGTATTTTATTTATGGGCCTTAGTTGCCTGATAATAAAGAATTATTATTAATAATTAACTATATTGGTGGGATTTCATCAAAGCGGTTATTCTGCCAAAATGTAATGAAATCAAAGAAAATTCATATGAGCATTGACTAGAAGATAGCATTTCTCTTGGAAGCCTTAAAATAGACAATCTGACGTTAATAAAATTTTCAGAGCCGACAACAACTGCCAGAAGTACTTCCTCTGCATCGGCACGAAGCCAAGAGTGCTGATCTGCGGACAGAACACCGCCTACGATGAGCTGACGGGCACCTGCGTTTCGGCTGACGAAGTCGATGCCTGCCCCGTCGAAATCAGGACAGAGGCTGCCCAAGCCAGGAAGGAAGCCCAGCAACTCCTCGCCAAAGAACTGGAGTTTAACGCAAAAAGCACAAACAAGAAGCGGTACCATTAAAACGTAACGTAAAGCTGGATATACATTAAGTTTACCCACCAACTGTGCTATGTGCATCTACTTTATCGTGGTAGACATATTTAGGCAAACATAAAGGAGATCTATACGCGGAGCACAGTTGTTGTGCGTATATGGTGGATCGTCAGCTTTACAAATAATTTCGCACCCTCTGCATCACATTATGATCTTTGATGCTCAGCCTTTGGGACATGACCTAGTCAGTCTCAAAAGTAGTTCTAGTCTAAAACTAACAATTGAGTTACCACAGCGTCTGTGTTATGAAGTCATAGAATATGTATATTTTACTTGTTTTTTATTTGTAATGTTTTATGTCTTCCATCCTGTGTCCGTTTCGTATCAGGTGGCTGTGCCTCAAGTAAAACTGTAAGGATCTAGTGTAAGTTTTGTCATTATCATAACTTTACTGTCAAGGTGGAAGCGCCAGGGTAGTTGATGATTTCAATGATTATAATTCTATAAATACATACTTGCTACGGCCGCGAATCAAATTTTGACCAAGATACAACCTGACACTGACCCGAAAATTACAAAAAACGTAAGAAAATTTGAATTTCGCGGGCTACCCTGGCGCTTTCACCATAAGCTGCAACTTTTTTATTTCTTATTACTCGTATTTCACAAACATCACCACCCTTTATTTGAACATAGAACTTACATCATATGTCATTGTACAGACGTAGTGTTCCGATACCAAAAACTATGGTATCAATTAATAAGAATGTTGAATGTCTTGTTATAATAATTACAATAAAATGTCTCAAACTTAAAACGTGTTTTTAATTACCGTTGTTATATTTCGGGTGAACCGCAGTAATTCAACGTTGTGTACCTACTATTATTGAAAGTCAATTAAGTAGATAGCTAATGAAGATGACATATTTTGGTATAAAAAGTAATGGGAACGGTGTTAAGGTCACCATTCGGAAGTTCCTCATCATCAGAGAAACAACTTGAAGAAGCAACATGTTATCTTACCTGTGTGTCGCTTTGGTGTTCGTAGCTGCCGGTAAGTAACATACAATTATTGTCTAATTGATCGAAATCATCTGACTGAATTTCATTCGTTTCGATAGTAATTAAAACTTTATTCAGAATTATTAAATCGCATTGAGAGTTGACTATACAATATTTGTCATTTCTATAGTGTCCAACGATTATTTCATTATAAAACCTTTTTTTCAAAAAAAATTAACCAACTTCCACAAAAAAAAACAAAGAGAGTGCAAAATAACTTTAATTTCGGAAGTCGGTGTTTCTAGTTTTGTTTCTTCGTTTTTGTTAAAGTTAATTTGCACTTTTTTTGTTTTTGTTTTTTGGAAGTCGGTTCAATTTTTTTTGTAAAAATGTTTTTTATTTTTTAGTTTTGGTTCCCCATTAAATCGTGTTAACAATACATAGACAAACGATCGCAGTAATCGCCAGTCATTTGTTGTTAGTTATTGAAGCGTTCCACTGTCTATCTCCGTAGATCTTCATCAGATCTATATGAAATTTAAATGGGACCATTTTGGATTAAACTTCTTTCGAACAAAAAAAGAATTTTGCAAATCCGTCTATATGTCGGTGTTATGCCCGAACACATATAAAAATTATTCGAATGTTTATATGACATCTGATAATATATAAATATAAACATCCGAATTGATAAGCTCCTCCTTTTTAAAATCGGTTAAAAATATTAAAGTGCAATCAAAAGTGAGAAAAAAGTATTTGAATATTGGCTTAACCAATATGTTTAACTAACAACGAAAATATGTATAGATACATACTCGTAGGTCTGTTCATCGAAGTGACACCGACGGGAATCCAATTAATCCTGTAAATTTTGCACCAAACAGGCAGCGCCCAAATCGCCCAGCCTAACGATCCGAATGCTATCTGCAAGCAGAGAAATGGTTACTACAAGGTGGACGCTAGCTGTGACGCCTACGTAGAATGCACTGTAAGTATCAATATACACCACAGCGTTACGAATGTAATAATCGAAGGAGTAGAAAACAGTATTTTGATATTCCTAGGTCACTGGTGAACTGAAAATTACGTTGATTACCTACTTTTTTTTAAAAAAATCTCGAAAGCACCGAAATCTGTGCATCACATGATCAAATGCTTGTGACAAAACGCTATTAAAATCTTCCCAACACTCATAAATTAGCAGCTACGAAGATCGAAGTTATAAAGCCACCTACTATAGTTTGGGATATTTATATTTATGTAACATATTTGCTCTTTTCATAGGAATTTGCCGCAGAAAAATTGAACTGCCCCGACGGCCTCCACTACAACCCTGAAGCCAAGTGGCCTGCCTACCCATGTGGATACCCCATGGACGTGCCCTGCGTAGGCCGGGGTGCTGCCCGTAAGTAACACAAGACATTAAAATTTATGAATTCATATTCACGCTAACTTTAAATTATTGAATTGAAAAAAATACATGCCTTTCTTATAAATAAGGATAAAAGTGAGAGTAACTATAAATTGTAGTTATCGATATGTTGAAAAAGGATATTTTTATTATAGGGAAGTATAAATGGTGTTTAAATGATTCATTAAAATTTTGTTTTTGCAGTCAAGCTGATAACATGTTGCCCATCATATTATATCTAAACGTTAAGGTGGATTTAAACGAGTTGACTTGCACGGGATTTAGTAATAGTTTCTTACTAGAAGCTCGGAGGTGTTCAATCCCAATTCCCTTAACCATGTAGAAAGACTACTCATAGCACCTTACTTTACAAAAAAACAATATTTCTTTCCAGAACCAGCCCAGCCCACAGCCGATTGCCCTCACCAGTACGGATACTTCGCGTCACCTGTCGCCACTGCCGACAACTGTGGCCAGTACCGCATGTGTGTTGCCGGCCAGGCCATGGAGATGATCTGCCCCGCTGGCCTGGCCTTCAACCCTGACTCCGGCCGCTGTGACTGGCCCGACCTAGTCGCCTCTTGCAAAGCTGACCGTATGTATACTTAGCAAATTTTAGCTTGTGTTGTGTGAGTGTGTATGCAGAAAGATTCTTTACCATCCCGTGCAAGTAAAAAAAGCGGGTTGGTAAAATGATATAAGTAATAAATTTTCTAATATGACACTTTTGTTGTGTTTAGTTCCAACTCCTGTCTTGTAAGAAGCAGGCGCCTCTAGTTAGCTATTCGTAAATATTATTATTTGTTTTCCTTGCAATACTAAGAAACAATCATCATTATTGTAATGCCTTTCAGTGTTCCTTGGATTCTCTTGCCCAGCTGCCCCTACTGACGCTGATGGCAACCTTCTGGATATCATTGTCAACTACAAGTAAGTCAGCTATGTACTTAGTTTTACTTATCATCATTATTGCTGGGCATAGGCCCTATGTTTTACTTACACCTTTAACAAAATATGTAGAACTTCAAATAACCTACTTTACCTTGAGCAGACTGTTCATTTGTAGCCTGCGTCTTCCATCTGAAGATAAACTGATCCTTGATTTAACAGTGGATTCCCTTTTAGGATTCAATCGAAATAAGTCAAAAACAAGTAGTCCACATTCCTTACGTAGGTACATAGAAGCCTCTATTTATGTGTTGTAATCACCTAAGTAGCCTATATAGTTCCATTATCTCTTTTCCTCATAATGCTTCATCGTCGACCTCGTCATCGCTTACCATTAGGAGAGATAGGTCAAACGCGAGCCTATCAATACACTGTTTTTTGCTAGTGCTTGTGTATTCTATGTGTGATTATTATTTACGTTTTCTATGCTTTTGCAGGTACCAGGGCAACTGCTACTACTTCTTCTCGTGCATAAAGGGCCGCGCCCGGCTGCTTTCGTGCGACTCCGGCCTCGCCTTCGACCCCGCCTCGGGCCGCTGCGTTGACGCCGACTACGTGTCCTGCGACGTGGCCACCCCTCTAGTCGACCCCGTGCCTCTATAGAAGTGTTACATCAATGTATGGTCACCTGACACTTTGATTCCTATATATATTTTATTATTTAATAAATATTTTTATAATTGAAATAATATTCGTGCTCTTTATTTCCTCTTAGGTCCTAGACGGCCCTATTGTCCCAATGACTTTGTTGTCCAATATTTTCATGAATGCTGATCAGTCAGTAGGTACTTCAATAAAATGAGATGAGAGTTAGAATATGAAACAAATTGACAATGCATTTACCAATTGAAACTAACCATAACTCCTTTAAAGAAAAGAACACGAAAGAACACAACGACAAAGGGGCTATTCCCTTTTGACATCTCTTTTGTCTAGGAATAAAATTAGCAAGGTAGGTAGATATTCAATACTTATTTGACTATCTACACTAGGTTAAAAATATACAGACAGTAATCAAGATAATTGAAATATAATTGACTAAAGATTGGTATTAAATAAATTACATTTTAATATTTAAATTAATTAATTTAATTTGAATGTTTTAAAATTATAAAATTCTTAACTGAAATGAATATGTTAACATATTTATTGTTTTAATGATACATTTTGTATACTACCAGAAAGTTTTTGATACACTACTTTAGAAAGCTTTACAATCCCAAAACGTGGAGAAAAAATACGTGCAAGTCTTAAAATATCTTTACGCGAATAACACTAGTAGAATGAGCTACAGACCGCAGGACCACCTATCCCCATCAAAAGAGGAGTACGGCAAGGCGACCCCCTAACGCCTCGAATCTTCATAGCAGTACTGGAAACGATTATCAGAAAACTAAATTGGGACAGAACAGGTATATGCGTAGAAGGGAAATATATTAGTCACCTAAGGTTCGCCGACGACATTGTCCTTCTTTCAGAAAATAGCACAGAGCAGGAGTCAATGTTACAAGCGTTACAACAAGCAAGCAGAAAGGTAGGACTGGAAATCAACCTAAGCAAAACAAAAGTCATGACAAATGCCACACAAAACTCTATATGTCTGGACAACACACCAGTAGAGTACGTTACGAGCTGTATCTACCTAGGCAAACAAATTTCTTTCGAAAAACTAAACAACGATGCAGAAGTAGATAGAAGAATAACAACGACATGGAAAAAGTTTTGAAAATCAAGAGCAAAGTCATGGACATTGTCTTTTGCCTTCATTAACCTATGCCTGTCAAACGTGGAAATTCACACGAAGAGTCCAAAATAAAATCACGTCCTGCCAGCGAAGCATGGAGATAAGTGTCACAAAAATCAGGAAATGTCAGAAAATACGTCCCACTACCATCAGGCAGAAAACAGGAGTGATAGATTGCTCTCACCTACGATCTAAAGTTAAAATGGAGATGGGCAGGACACGTAGCGAGAATGAACGACCTGCGATGGACAATCAGAATGACGACATGGACTGGTCCGACAGGCACACGGAAAAGAGGAAGACCTGTAACTAGATGGACAGATGACATCACACGATTTGCAGGGAAAAATTGCAGGGTTCTCTCGAGGAGGCCTTCACCCTCACTACCTGAGGGGTTCATGCATTCATAATATTTTATTTTATTTTATTTTAAATCTATATTTTAATTGAATCTACTTATTGAATATTAATATTAAAATCTAATCTTGAATCTAATTTATACAAATTGTTATACTATTTATTGGAATCAAATTGAAATTGGAATCTAATTTTAACATTCAAAATATTGTTATTATTTTTTTTTTTTTTTATTGAAATTAATAAATCAAAAATTTAAACGACAAAATGTTAAAAAAAATATAAAACATTAATAAAAATTGAAAAAAAGAAAATTAATGTAACAACTCTTTAAAAATATTACTATGTTTAAATAATGTAAACACTCATGTAAAAATGATATTTATTCTTCTGCATGAAATAAAAGGCATTCTTATTTATTTTATTAATGATATATTTTTACTTGCTCTTGTTTGTGTGTGAAGTGTTTTATATTTAAATTTAATTTAATGAGCTTGTATGAATATTTTATATGAAATAAATATATTAATAATAATTAATAAACGATGTTCTTATAGCACCTATAGAAGACAGGCAGACAGGCTATAATGGACAGAAAACTGTTCTTGGAGTTCATGGAGATGTGTAGTACGCCTCTGGATTTAAGCAACTAGGTCTTAGTCCTTGCCCCATCAAATCTCTTAGCAGCTAAAATAAACATAAGTAAAATAAACATAAGTGATTGATTATGCCTAGGGGTAGTGGATAAATTCTGAAAATGATTTACCGCACCCCTGGGCACTCAGGCAGGAAAGGAACAGGGGTGGGTTTTATTCAGTAAGAGTCTGACACGCCCTCCCGCTCCACCCAGAGCGGGAGAAGTCTTTGGATGATATCTCACCCCCCAAAAAAAAAAGTGATTGAACCGCTAAAACTGAAATACGCATGCATATAACTCTCGCATTCAATTATGGTCTAATATGTCCCAAGGTTCAAGTAATTACCTCTCTATGGATCCTCTGACGTCGGTCATACAGAAAAAAACATCCTAGTGGAAGCTGTTTCGCTAAAACATTGTTCTTGTTGGTGAAGATGGACCAACAAGAACATTGATTTATGAGATCCAGAGTAGGTTAGAGAAATAGCAACACAAGCTATAGAATGTTCCCGGGCCTGCGGACGGCGACTAGTGGTTAGCTCGCCGTCCGATGAGCATCAGGCCCGTGAGTCGACGGCGCGTAGTGTTCCACGCCCGCCTCTAAGAGATGATTGTCAACCACCACTGACGGGGCCCATCATGGCCGGTGCCTGCATGCCTAGGGGTAGCTGATAAATTCGTAACAGAGTTACCGCTCCCCTGGGCACTCAGGCAGGGAAGGAACAGGGGTAGGTTTTAGTCAGTAAGAGTCTGATACGCCCTCCCTCTCCACCCAGAGCGGGAGATGTCATAGGATGATATCCCAACATAAAAAAAAAAAGAAAAAAAAATACCTATACAATGTTGGTTTGAAAATCAGAAGAACCAAAACCGAATATATATAATTAGGTATGTTCTGCGATTTTGTCAGTCCCGAAGCTATAGTGTTTGATGGAGCACTTCTCCTGGTCTCGGTATCTTGATTCACTCGTGCAAAGAGCTTCGACTGTCAAGCAAAGAATTATTACTAGATGGATGAAATGGCGACAGGACATGGGAACAATTTGTGACTCCGGGAAGATTTTGAAGTCTTGAGATGAAAATGATAAGATGTGTGATGTTACGCAAATGGATTGAATTAGAAATGAGTATAGAGGGTTATTGGTATAGTAGAATTCAAAGGTGGCGGGCAAGCCCCCGAACGTCGTCTATGTGCGTAATCATTTCTGTGTTATCATCGTTTTGCTAATTTATTTAGTACTAGCTAACACCCATGCGTTGAAATGCCACTTTTTTTTCGTAGCTGGTCGGTGTCGTACGAGTTCAATAGTTTTTTCTCATCTCAAAAATTCCCAACGCTCCTAAAGAAGTTTTCACTTTAAAAAGAATTTTGCTAATCCGTCAAATATATGACGGAGTTATGCCCCCAAATAAACATTTAAAAAAAAAATGTGTGAACATGCGAATTGATAACCTCCTTTTTGAAGTCGGTTGAAAAGGGCGTCTTGTGTTTGCCCGGAGCGGCTAAATAGCTAGATCAGGCTAGAGAATGATGGGATAGGAAGGAGCAAAGGGAATTGGAGTGACCTACAAGCCTTGGACTGTCAAAGGATCATTAGCAATATCCTTGCTTTGGAAAAGTAAGTATTCTACTTAGTCTACGGTAACCTTGATGAGAGGAGATCAGGAGTCATAAGTTTATCGGAGAAGAAAGTTAATCAAGTAGCTTGAACAGCACGAGACCGATACTAGCTACAACGAGGCACCATGTGACGGCTCCTAAATGTGAGGAAAGTGATGCCATGCTACACGGTTGTACCAGCCACAATAATAACATAATACTAACTACCTCTGAAATCAAAAAATTATATCTGACATCCAATTATCATCTTCCTGCCCTTATCCCATGTTACTTGGGGTCGGCGCAAAACATTTTTTTCTTCCATTCTGTCCTGTCAGCCGTCACGCTATCACTAACTCCCTTTTCTTTCATATCACTCCTCTCCATCCATCCACATTTATATTCATAACTCTTTTAGTTACATGTGTTTCATCCCTCCTCTTCACATAACCATACCAAGATAAGCGGTTCCCTTTCAACATTTCGGTAACTGGTGCCACTTTTAAACTACCTCTGATGTACTCATTTCTCACTTTATCCAGTCTCGTTCCTTCACACATCCATCTCAACATTCTCATCTCCGCCACATGCAATCTTTTTTCATCCGTCTTTTTCACAGCCCATTGCAACATTCTGACCCATACAGTACGACAGGTCTAATCACGGACTTATAGATTTTCCCCTTTAATTTAAGGGGCATCCGTCGGTCGCAAGTTGTTCCAGTGACCATTTCATCCATCCTGAGTTGATCTTGTGCGTTACGTCTCGGTCTATATCGCCATCCCCCTGAACAAGTGACCCGAAGTACCGAAAGTCGGAGCAGATCGGTAAAGGCGTTCCGTTGAGACCTACAGGCATAGGACTCGAGAGACCGCCGAAATCGCAGAACAGATATTCTGTTTTGGTGCTGCTCAATTTCAGGCCCACACTCTCCAGTCTTTGCCACCACTCTCCAATCTGCTCTGGACCTCTAAGCCGCTTTCGGAAACCAGCACAATGTCATCAGCAATCAGCATATACCAGGGAGCCTCTTCCTGGATGTCCGACGTCAGAGCGTCCATTATCATCAGGAAGAGGTAAGGACTGAGGGCCGACCCCTGGTGCAAACCGACCGCTACACTGAAACTGTCAGTGGTGCCCACAGCAGACCGGACTTGGGTACTGCATCGACTGAACATCGCTCGGATCAACTGCACATACTTCCCAGGCACACGTTTCTCCTTAAGGGCCCACCACAAAACCTCTCATGGCACCCGGTCATATGCCTTTTAAAAATTAAATTCAGAAAAACACAAAAAAAACAACAAAAGTACACAAAAATTGCAAAATACTTAACTTTAATTTCGGAAGTCGGTGTTTCTAGTTTGGTTACTTTGTTACTTGACATCGACTTCTGAAATTAAATTTATTTTGATTTTTTTTTTTGTGTGTTTTATCATTTATAGGCACGCTTTTTACCGCTATCTCACCAGATGGTAAGCGATGATGAGGTCGAAAAAACATCAAAATCCATTGATATTTGGCAGAATAATCGCGTAACAAAACAAAAAAAAACACATACATTCGAATTTAGAAACTCCTCCTTTTTGAAGTCTGGGGGATCTTGGACTGTTATAAAGAAAACTACCGAAAGTGTAAGCTATTCTGGCTGGTATTCCTTTTCTGGCCTTGTAAGCTAAGATAAATTTAGTAGGCATAGTTGATGAAATCGACCAAATCGCTCCTGTTTCCCAAACGGTTTCAAAGTATTTGGTACACTCATAATTCGCCCGTTATATTAGTTCCGAATACCGAAAAAAGGGCGAACTTCGCACTTTGGGAAATGGTCATCATACCCTAACCCAACACTCAGCAGTTCTGCTTACGACTACTAAACGAAGCAGTTGTACGTAGTTGGTATAATAAAATAAATAATTGTGTGCAACACATTGTTTTGAACGAAAGTCATTCATGAAAATTGGTCAATTAAGATCAAATTAAGGAATCAAGCACCTGATAAAACAAAAAAATTGCTATCATAACGGTACTGCATCTATTACAAGAAATGAACATTAACAACATCTTCAAACTTCATCATTAAAAAATAATTTAACAAGAAGTAACAATATTTAAAAATAATTAGATGGCAATCAATTTGATAACGGTGATATTACCGTGACCCATTTAAAGAGACATGAAAATAGACTACCATTTACAGTGTGGTGCATACTGTGACTTAGAGAGCACCTCTGCCGAACCACAAACATGTTACGGAGAGAATTACTATTAATACTACCTCTGGTAGCGGCTGGTAAGTTACGATGTCTGCTTTGCTATTGTATATGGTATTGATAAGCTTGATATTGTTCTGTTTACAAGCGTTTATTTATTATGTTCATCTTGCAGTGACTGTTGGTCAGACGGACAGAGGATACTCTTACTATGGAACGTCAAACGTGCGGTATCAGAGGCCACAACCGTTTTATGGACAAAGGCCGTTAGTTCTACCGGGGAGACCGATGCTGGCGCCGCGGCCTGTGACTGCTGCTCCTGTGGTGCCTGCTATTACTGCTGCCCCTGCAGTACCAGCACCCGTCCTCGATGGACCTGATTCTCCCGGCTCACCTTCTGCACCAGCTGCACCAGCACCCGTCCTCGATGGACCGGAATCCCCCGGCTCACCTTCTGCATCAGCAGCTCCAGCGTATGCTCCAGTTCTCCAGCCACGGCCAATCAACTCCCCCGTCTACAGACCACTTTTTCCCCCACGCCCAGTCTGGCCGCCCTCAGTTGCCGCTCCTCTTCAACCCTCTGCAACTGCTGCACCACAACTACCAGTTACAGAAGCTGCACCTCCCGCACTACCTGTAGAACTAATCCAGCCACAACCTGCAGTGGAACAACCAAAGCCCGAACAATTTCCTGCTGATTTAGCACCGGCGACTATTTCTACTGTACCAGAAGAGCCGAGTGTTATTAAACCAGTCTCAATAGGAGAGCCAGCTCTTTTTGCCGAACAAACACCTGCGCCGGAACCAATACAGCCCTCTGTGGAACTTCGACCTATTCTACAGCCAATCCCTATCCCAGAGCCCATTAGGCAACCTAACCCCATGCTGCTACCCAAACCCGAACCCATTCGGCAACCTGAGCCCGTCTTGCAACCCGAACCGGTCCTACAACCCGAACCTATTAGGCAACCCGAACCTTTAGCGCTACCTTTGCCCATTGCACAACCTGAGCCCAACCCGCAACCCGAACCCAACCCAGCTGAGCCCGAACCCATCTTGCAACCCCAGCCTATCTCCCAACCTGAGCTCGTTCAGCAACCTGAACTCGTCAAAGAATCGGAACCCGTCCAGCCACCAGAACCTGCCACACAACCCCAGCCTGGCCAAGAAATCGTTCTGGCACAAGAAGCAGCAGTTCTTCCCGAACAAAACGCTGCGCCATTGCCAAAACTAAAACGGAAGCCAGTAACTGTTATACGTATTAGTCCCCCAAAATCTGATAAGCCAGCGGCTATACCGCCCCTCCTTCCTAAGCCCCAAGCAGTTCGGGAGCCTGCTTTTGGGCGGCACGTTCATCACACAGTTCCGCCTGTCAATTACTATCCAATTGTAACAATTCCTACACAAACTCCTTCATATTCATATCCTACGCCACCGCGGACAGTAGCTACTCAGGCACCCCCTGTGTTCACTGAACGGACGCAGCCGGTCACCACACAGCCACATCCACCGGTGACTCAAGCCGTTGGACACTTAAAGTTCGACTTCCAGTGCAAAGAAGGAAATGGATATTACTCCGTTGAACATGAATGTGACACCTATATTGAATGCAAGGTACGATGTAAACCTGTTATTTGACCACAGAGCTATCGACTGCTTGCTCTGAATAACTGAAAGCATTATGATGTTTATTTTTCTTAAATACTCTTCATCTTCTCTGCAGCAAGCCAGAGCAATGAAATATGCGTGCCCAGATGGTCTTCACTTCAATCCTGCTGCCACACGTTACGAATACCCATGTGCTTATCCCTCAGAAGTAAAATGCATGGCAGGTGACCAAGAACGTACGTATATTTAGTTTTCTTTTCTCAAGACCTTTTTTTGATTTGATCTTATCTTTGACTTTATTAACATTCCTAATGACAATTCTCATCTCAACATCTTTTTATTTTAGAGAGTCCCAAACCTACAGGCACATGCCCAAATCAATATGGATTCTACTCGATGCATGACGGCGACTGTAGCAAGTTCATTATGTGCCAGGAAGGCTTAGCTACTATAATGAACTGCCCTATGGGTCTGGCTTTCAACCCGCAAACAAGCAGCTGTGACTGGCCCGCTAATGTACCACAGTGTAACCCTAATGGTAAGTTGAAAACGATAAGTAGATAATCCAAATATTTTTCGCTTTTTTGGCAAACATGCATGCATGCAGACTGAAGAAGAGTCGATACATGTATGAACAACGCAAAAAATCATTTGACTTCCTTTATTTCTAGTGTTCAAGGACTTCACTTGTCCAGACCCCCCTGAAGACGAGGATGGCCAAATTTCTGATGTTATCTACAAATACAGGTCTGTACCGAAATAATTTGCTCACTTTTTTGTTTATATTTGACCACTGGTCTACAGCCAATTATTAATATTAATAATTTTATTTTTTCTCTAGATACGGTGGACAATGTAAACTGTACATAGCCTGTCAACTCGGGCACCCTCGTCTCCTGAGCTGTGATAGTGGGCTTTCCTTCGACGACGAGTCGCAGTCGTGTATCAATGAAGACTATGTGACAGATTGTGCAGTTCCTTATAATTCCTAAAAAGTAATAAGTACTTAGGATAATATAATAATTAAAAAAATATAAAATACACAAACAGAAAAATTCTTTTTTTTTACTATCAGCAGGTTGTTAGGGTTCCAAAAGTCCGAATGAAAAACGAATGGTGTAGCGAGTACCTACTGCCTCTCAGATCAAGTTGGATGGTGTTTGGCATCAAGGAGTGTGTGTGTGTCTGGCTTAGGCATGTAACGCTCGCGTGTTGGACCGCCATTAGGGAAGCCAGCGGAGATAGACAGCCCGAACTCGGGTGTCAAATGTATTTTTTTTTTGGGGCTTGCCCGCCACACTGTTCCCAAACCACTGTAACTTCTGTAAGCCAGAATCAACAGTGGCAACCACCAGGAAAAACGCCGAGGCAATGAAACTCGACGAGTTCCAGAGAAACGATTAAACTGTCTTGGGTCCCGCAACGAAATTAATCAGAAAAGACAGCGGAGGAGTAAGAAAAAACAGATGTCTTAGTGCGCTGGCGCCGTACGCACGCATTTATGCACCTCATCGCATGTCTAAATCTTTAAACATCAACCCGCAAAGACAGTAAAATCCTGAGTATTATCCCTAAGCATTGGGGATTTACCGGGAATTAATAATAATCCCATATTACCGCGTCTGTGTAATTTGTGATCAAGAATTATCAGAAGTGATCGGTGTGCACAAGAAGCAGGTGGTACCACCTGTAGAGACCTTTAAGACTGGACAAGGAAGAACCAGGTACCGCTTACTTTACTTGCTAGAGTTAGACCACCACACAAATTTATAAACAAATGTAATAAATACACCATAAAAATTATACAGACAATTTGAATCAGCACGCAATCCAGGTGTTTGATTGTAACTATAGAAAACCGCAGAAAAACACGGCTATTCACACGCCTGTCCTTGCAACGGAACCCTTATAGGATTACTCGTTTGAAATTTGGTACACATGAAAATCTGTGATCCAACACGGACATGTAAAGTAAATAAATGAATTTGGAATAATATGTTGGTCACCTTGGGGGGTGCACGTCAGAAAAATAAAAAAATAAATATTTTTCAAACTGTACTGTGCTACATATTTCCAATGAAAGATCTTAAAAATAATTGAAATGCTTATAAGCATTTCAATTATTTTTTTTCTTAATTTCAATATGCATATTTTTTTAAGTTATTTGGGAAAATAGATGAAAAATGACCCCCTTATCTCTGAAACCACTAGGCCAAAAATAAAATACAGATTGTACCTAGTCCATTACATGTAGATTACGGGAAAACCTATAAGAAGTACCTTTATGTAATTAACAAAAACCTGAAAAAATATGATTTATTCGGAACCCTTTGCAAGTATGTACGACTCGCTCCTGGCGGGTTCTTTTTTTTTAAAACATGTTGCCCTACACCACGAATTACTCCTGTATGGGTGCGTTCACAAACATGTGAACTAGGGTCCAGGCCATGGTACGGAGCGAGAGGGAATGGGAAGCAGTCTCTTCCTTCTGTGAAGCAGTAATGCTCGCTAAGGAGGAGGCGGAACGGGTTAGGAAGACTCAACGTAGTCGCCCTCACGCCCCCAGCAGCAGCCGCCGCAGGAGCTGGGCCCTGGGCGTCGGGGGTCGCAAGACGATCTCCGGCCACCGTAGGCGCGGGCCTGCGATAAGCACCAGGCCCGAGAGTCAACGGCGCGTAGTATTCCACGCGCCTCAAAGAGATGTCAGCAACAAAGGACGGGGTCCGTCATGGCCGTCCTGCATGCATGCCAAGGGGTAGCGGATAAATTGGAAACAGAGTTACCGCGCCCCTGGACACTCGGGCAAGGAACAGGGGTGGGTTTTAGTCAGTAAAAGTCTGACACGCCCTCCCGCTCCACCCAGAGCGGGAGAAGTCATTGGATGATTTCCCACCCAACAAAAAAAAAAGAGGTTGGCTCGCGCTGGGTTGCTTGTCTCCCTCCGGCGAGAGAGGTGGGCGCGGCGGTGGCGGCGGCGGTCGGGACGATTGGATTGTGTGCGTGCGCTGCCTCATGCTGGCCAGGCGGGCGAGTGTTCGTCACTGCACACTTATGTTGTTCTGTATTTGTAATTATGATGTAGTAAGTACCTTAAAATGCTGCAACTTTGCCTATTTTGTGTATTTGTTTTCGTTACCTTCTCGTTTTGTACCGTTCAATAGTAAAATTACATTATTCAGGCAAAATATATATTTTTTTATAATGGTAACTCCATTTTTGCTTCGTCAGTTGCAGTTGTGCATCAAAAGTTTGAATGAGTGGCGGTTTTTTTGTGGTGTCTTGCAACTTTGTAATTTTGACCACAAAAAAGGTTTTTTTAAGGAGTGTTAACGTAGTAACGTCCCAAGCTAAAGAAAAGACTATCTTTTTTCCGAAACGTTTGATATTTTTAAGGTTGCACTAGTCGATATTTTGTCCATACAAATTTCGGAAGGGTATTAGGTACTCCACTGTTTGATATTGTACATCCAAAGTTAAACATGCTATCTTTTTGTCTCATTACTAATTTTGTCTGTGTGGAAACAGACTATTAAAATAAAAAGCCATTCAAAAGTTATAGGCCCACAAAGATTCGTTTTTCTTGCTAATTTTAATGCAATTTTGGGCGTAAATAAGTAATATAAGAATTGCAAAATCTCCAAAACAAGGTTAGTACCGAAAAACTGCAATTATAGAAGAGTTCAATAAACTTTATTTGTAATTGATTTATGCAGTGGTTTTTTCATAAAACTCAATTTTCCAAAGAACTTTTCGTAATTTTTTGCGCGATCGTTTTGGTTCGGAACGGTACCTACAGCGATGTTTGTGTGCGTGCAAACTAGACATTGTACATGTAGACTAGCGTCTAACACTGCTCAAGTGCTCATCACACTTATATTTTCTCTGTCGGACATGGTGCCAGGTGAGACAGCGTGCTTTTTGACCAAGCCCACTTGTGAGTTCGAACACGCGACTAGTTGAACCACAATTTCAACAAAATAACGTAGTAGGCATTGTTGTTATTTTTAACCGACTTCAAAAAAGAGGAGAATCTCAATTCGTCTGTATGTCTTTTTTTTGTATGTTTGTTACGAGATATCTCTGCCATTTGTGAATTGGTTTTGATGATTCTTTTTTGTTTGGTAGGTCATACTTCAGAGGTGGTCCCATATAAATTTTATCGAAATTGATTCAGCATTTTTTTTTTATATCCATTCCATCCATTATATAACTTAAATATTTACTTTTACTTCTGGTGTACAACAAAAAAAAAAAAAACTAAAAACTGAAAAATAAAAAACTTATTTCAAAAAATACAACCGACTTCTAAAAAATGCAAAATAACTATAATTTCGGAAGTCGGTGTCATATAACGAAGAAACAAAAAAAATGTATACACCGACTTCCGAAATTAAAGTTATTTTGCAATTTTTAGAAGTCGCTTGTATTTTTTGAAAAAAGTTTTTTATTGAAATATAAGTGACTCAACTTTGCCTGAGTCTAGGGTTGTCATTAGCCGGATTTTATATAAATATTTAAATAATTTTTTGAAATACCTGCCCAAAGTGCTCAAATTAGTTTTTTTTTTTTAAATCGTCAGTTGTAATATCAATTCATGTAACCGCCAATAGGCGACTTTACAGGAGAGGCAAAAAAACTAAAGGACATTGGGAACTATCTGACCCGCTTTTCGAAAAGTCGCAGACAGTAATGAAATCTATATCTAATATAATATCAGTTGTTTACATAACACTGTGGAGTTTTTTTAACCGACTTCAAAAAAAGGAGGAGGTTCTCAATTCGACTGTATTTTTTTTTTTTTTTTTTTATGTGTGTTACCTCATAACTTCTAACTACGTGAACCGATTTCGAAAATTTTTTTTTTATTTGAAAGCTGATGCTTTACATTTGGTCCCATTTTAATTTGGTGAAGATCTGATGAAGGACTTCGGAGATACACAACGGAACTCTTCAATAAATGATAGCAAACCTTCCAGAATTGCTGCAATCGCATGTCTGTATATTGTTTTCACCACTCCACAACATTACATCACGCTGATGCGCTCTGAAGGGGTATACAGATTTGTACAGTTCACCCTGATACACCGTAATTTCACCAACTACGTTCAAATTCCTTATTTTTGGGGCTATCAATTCGGGCATAACTTTACTATTAATTTAGTTTTAGAATGGGGTAAAACAACTAAAAAGTGAAAAATAAAAAACTTTTTACAAAAAAAAATACAACCGACTTCCATAAATAATACTAAAAAATGCAAAATAACTTTAATTTCGGAAGTCGGTGTCAAATAACGAAGAAACCAAACTAGAAACACCGACTTCCGAAATTAAAGTTATTTTGCATTTTTTTGTATTATTTATGGAAGTCGGTTGTATTTTTTTTGTAAAAAGTTTTTTTCTCTCACTTAGGGGATGCTGAGAAAATGAGGTAATTGTATTTTGGATTATTTTCGTTATACTTCACAAAATATTCTGTTACTTTCAAATTAATTATTACAAATATTATTAACCGACGTCAAAAAAGGAGATTCTGTATTCGACCCTATGTATGTATATAAGTATGTATGTTTGTTTGTTCACGGGTTTCTCGAAAACTATTATCTCTCTCGAAATCTATGATCTGATTTGGATGGGGTATTCGCTATTCAAATGCATATTTTTCAAAGAAGGTTTGTATAATTATAATACATTAGGATTTGATGAAAATCTTCGGAAATAGACAGTGGAACTCTTCAATAACTAAAAGCAAATCTAGTCTAGCGATTACTGCGGTCGTTTGTCTATGTAGGTATTGTTAATACAATTTAATGGGGAACCACAACAAAAAGAGAAAAATAAAAAACATTTTTTACAAACAATAGAATCGACTTCCAAAAAAACAAAAAAAAAATAAAAAAACTTTTTTACAAAAAAAAACCACCGACTTCCAAAAAAAAATAAGTACACTAAAAATTTAAAAATAACTTTAATTTCGGAAGTCGGTGTTTGTATTTTATTTCTTCGATATTTGACACCGACTTCCGAAATTAAAGTTATTTTTAAATTTTAGTGTATTTTTTTTTGGAAGTCGGTTGTTTTTTTTGTAAAAAAGTTTATTTTTATTTTTCGCTTTTTAGTTGTTATACCCCAGAACTAAAAACCCCAATAACATGGAACGTGGAATTTAAACATTTGGAGAACACAAAAACGTCATCAAGATATGCGTATTTTTCGTTTTTGTTCAGTTTCTCAAAAAGCGCTAAAGCAATTTCGATAAAATTTATACGGGACCACCTCAGGAGTATATTCTTTCGGATAAAAAAGAATTTTGAAAATCGGTCCACAACTGACGGAGATTTGCGCGGACATACATAAAAAAAAAGAACATACATACAGTCGAACTTAAAACCTCCTCCTTTTTCGAAAGTCGGTTAAAAAGTGCAAAATTACTTTAATTTCGGAAGTCAATGTTCGATGACGAAGAAACAGAAACATCGACTTCCGAAATTAAAGATGTTTTGCACTTTATTGTATTTTTTTGGAGCGGCGGCGGAGGAAACTATACTTTCTCACGCATTCCTTCAAACATCGAGAAGTCACGTGGAATTTATTTTACAAGAAATAGCACCACGTGAGGTATAGTCACGCATTGTATTTAGCTTCTCGGCTTCGTAGTAAAATCAGTAAGGGTGTGTCGAGATTGGCGAATTCGCGAGCTCCGTGCGTGCTTTTCAAGTTCGTGCGCCTGCTACGCGAATTGCGCGACACATCATCATCTTTTTTCAAAAACCAATGACGTATTTTTTGTTGATGCTTTTTATTGGTAGTAGATTGTGGTCTGAACAACGTTTATTTCTAGCAAAACTGAGACTCAAATGTCACCCTGTAGAGAGATAAGACAGAGATGTTGAGTATATTTTCAAGTCATGTTTTTTTTAGATCGCTAAATGTAGAGAGAGAACAATTGATTTGTTTTCGCGATTTCAAGTTTGGTCCCGTAGTAAAAGTTGTTCATAATGATAAGTACCTACAATTACTTACTGGACGACCTGATGACATTTTTTTTATAACATGAATGTCCAATAGTTGCATGAATACATTAATGATAAGCTACTTATCATACCTACACTACTGCAGAACAAAACAAAAGACAGAATTAAGTCCCTTTTCATCTATCTTGGGGTCGGCTTCCAGTCTAACCGGATGCAGCTGAATACCAGTATTTTACATGGAGCGACTGCCTATCTGACCTCCACAACCCAGTTACTGGGTAATACGATACCCCTTGGTAAGACTGGATGTCAGACTTTCGGGCTTCTGACGACCCGTAACGACTGTCAAAGAGCCACGATTGACGTCACGACACGACATTCGAGTCAGTTTTACCACGAAGCCGCGCCAATAGATGTTTCACATCTGCCGAGCGTTCCGTGACAGATTTTTTTTTTTTTTAGTAATGTGAAACTCCTTGGTGGGATTCTTATATATTTTTATGGAAATTTAAAAAACCGTAAAGGATACGTACGGCGCTATACAACGGAGCGTGCGATAAAATACTCTGTTAAGAATTTATCCGCTACCCCTAGGCATGCAGGCACCGGCCATGATGGGCCCCGTCAGTGGTGGCTGACAATCATCTCTTTGAGGCGCGCGTGGAACACTACGCGCCTCAAAGAGTAGTTACGCACTCTTTGAGCCGCTCATGCGTACTATTGCGGTACCTATTTAAAAAATAGGACGGGAGACTCATCTGACAAGGCTAACTACTGGCTCATTTCACTGGCCACCAGCTACCACTGCAGCCAAGGGACTTGACAGCATGCTTAATGCGAACCTCGAGAAAATAGTCGACCTGCATGATGCCCAGTTTAGGTTCAGAGCAGGGTTGTCTACTGAGAGTGCAATTTTAAGTCTAAAGCATGCTGTCGGGTACAGCCAGAAGGACGCGTATACGCGTGCTTCCTGGACTTGTCAAAGGCTTTCGACCGTGTCGAATACGACATTCTGTGGAATAAGCTGGGCAGCGCGGGTGATAAATGATAATGATAAATTACAAATGATTTTATTTTTGTAAGTAGGTTTTAACAACACTTTTACACGTCAACATTTTATTTATTTTTTTAGCTAGATGCGGCCGGTGTTTCCTAGCTGACTACACTGAGAAGACACCGAAACAAACTCAGAGGGCAAAGTCTCTCTTAAAGTGTTCAAATCCATACAATATGTACTGGTCGAGAGTGTATCTCTCTCCTGAGGTATTGGTATGGAAACCAGAAAAACCAGGTGACGGGCAGGGGCGCTGTCGGATGAGTTTATATTAGAATGTGGCGTTAGGCAGGGTGGTTTAAGGTCAGCTCTATTATTTAACATTTATGTTAACTACTCGTAGCTTGTCGAGCGGCTCAGTAGCACGCATGTCGGCTGCCACATTGATGACACTTGTTTTAACAATATTAGCTATGCAGACGACATGGTGCTGCTAAGCCCCTCCATAAGGAGGCTAAGGAAACTTTTGACCATTTGTGAGAAGTACGCGGAGGCGCATGGGTTACAATATAACTCTAAAAAGATTGATAATATTTAAATCAGGCAAACAACAGCCTACCCATGTGCCTCCTGTAATTCTCAATGGAATAGCCCTAAAGCAGGTTCAAGCTTTCAAATATCTGGGTCACATTGTGACAGGGATCTCATGGAGATGAGGATATTGAGCGGGAGCGCAGGGCTCTGGCGGTGAGAGCTAATATGCTCACACGCAGGTTCGCACGATGCACGAGAGAAGTGAAAGTGATGCTATTCAAAGCTTATTGCCAGTCCTTCTACTCAAGCGGCCTGTGGGTGAGATATACGCAGATAGCCTACAAAGACCTGCGCACTCAGTACAATAATGCGTTCAGGATGTTGTTGGGTCGGCCGTGGAGGTGCTGCGCGTCTGGGATGTATGCTGAAGCGCGCGCTGATGGTTTCCAGGCCATCAAGCGCAAAAAAGAAGCTTTCCTGCCCCGCGGCACGTTTTGACTGTCCCTTTCAAAACCAGTGGGTCAAGTATTGTGTGGGTGTGGCCAGTCATGGCCAATAAAATTTAAAGAAATATGTACTAGAATAAGGTTTCTATGAGTCTATGCCACCCGAAATAAAGTTATTATTATTCCATTTATTTCATTTTATATACATACAATTTACATTTTTAAATAGTCACTTAAAAAAATACAAAAACATTTTCTTTTTTTTATTTTTCTTTTTTTTAATATTAGCCCACCGGTACCGGGAATAGGGTCCAAGCTACCGGTGGTCAGGGCTCCTGAGAAAGGAATCTCCTAACAATACGCGATTATTAGATATTATTATTTCGTTTTTGGCACTTTATGTATATGTCACAGCCATCTGGTTGAATCCGCCAGTCAATTGGACGCCTAGGCCGTTCATTAAACGCCGACATTCAATTAAATAGCTAGGCCGATAGTTAATTCAACTAGAATCACTCAACGTTTAACAACATGGCGTGTTGAAAGCCAGCCTTTGAAGATGACTGACCAAAACTCAGCCATGGTGATTCAAAACGAAAAGATATATATTATAAAAAATTGCCCCCCTTAATAATCCCCATTAAGGTAGACAATGGTGCCGATTCTCTTATTTAATAACTAAACTAAAATTAGAGAATCGCTGTCTTTTACTAAAAGGCAGTGCGAGAAAAGGACAGCTATAGCTATGAACTAAGTTAGACATGTCAAACTAGTTTACGCCTTGCGCATCACCGTGTTTTTAATCGACATGTTTTTACTACAGGCCCATATAACTACAGCCAAATAACTACAGGCCCATATCGTTGGCTACGGTAATTGCGAAGGTGTTGGACAGTGTGCTGGACAAGCAGTTAAATAAACATCTGTCGCTTCACGTCGCTCAATTTGGCTTCAGAGCTGGCCTTTCAACTGAACACGCTGTTTTGTGTCTCAAGCACACTGCTCGATACTATACGGACAAGAAAACCCCTGTGTATGCGTGTTTTCTGGACTTATCAAAAGCCTTCGATTTGGTGTCCTACGGTGTTTTATGGAAGAAGATGTATGATGAGACAACGCTTCCAGGTGAGTTGATCGAGTTATTTAAGTTTTGGTACGGCCATCAAACCAATATGGTGAGGTGGGCAGGCGCGCTATCCGATCCGTACAGGCTGGAGTGTGGGGTGAGGCAGGGTGGCCTGACCTCACCGAAGCTCTTCTGTCTGTATGTGGATCGGCTGGTTCGTGAGCTCAGCAGCACTATGGTAGGTTGTTCAATTGACGGAACATTTGTCAACAACATAAGTTATGCCGACGACATGGTGCTGCTGGCCCCATCGATCAGCGCCCTCAGGAAACTGTTATCGGTTTGTGAGCAATATGCGGAGGCCCAGGGCCTTAGATATAATGCAAAGAAGAGCGAGTGTCTGATGTTCAATGCAGGCACTAAAAGCTATGATGTCCCACCTATTACACTTGGGGGGACCGCTCTAGAGTGGGTCACTTCTTTCAAGTATCTGGGGCACTGGGTCACTGCTACGCAGACCGATAATAATGACATGGAGAGGGAACGTAGGGCGCTGTCAGTCAGGAGCAATATGTTGATCCGTAGGTTTGCAAAATGTTCAAATGATGTTAAGGTGACTCTGTTCAGGGCATACTGCCAATCTTTTTACACTTGCGGCCTATGGGTCGACTACACGCAGAGGGCTTACAGCGCCTTACGAGTCCAATACAATAACGCATACAGGGCACTGTTGAGGCTGCCGCGATACTGCAGTGCATCAGGGATGTTCGCTGAGGCACGTATAGATGACTTCTATGCAATCATACGTAAGCGTGTCGCTTCCCTGATGTGGCGGGTGCGGGGCAGCGCCAACAGTCTCTTGATGACTGTGGCGGATAGGACTGATGGCCTCATATTAAAACACTGGACGAGGACCCAAGTGTTGCCTACAAACCGTGCCCAGAAATAGTGTGTCGTTGTGTTGTTACTGTGTGTTATTATTATTATTATTACTATTATTCTGACATATTATTATTATTATTTCTGACATGTGTATTGATATCGGACATGTTTTTTGAATGTAATACTTGACATAGGTGAAATTATTATTATGTACTAACACTAGTTTGTAAGTTGTTTATGTTCTTACTAACTATAATATGGATTGTACTGATCTGACAAATAAATCATTATTATTATTATTTACATGTACCCTTAATTTGTATGGAAATATTAGTTCAACTAAATTTGACAACTCTAATTTACGTCCGTCTCTTTCTTGTTTTATTAGAGAGAAAAAAATAGGAATAGCTTAAATTAAGTTTATTTCGTACAAAACAGAATCCGCATCAATTTTTTATTATTTTTTCGATAGGACACTCCGTTTTCGAGATATAGGCAAGATTTTTTTAAATTATTTATTAGTGATTCAATTTATTTCAAAGGTTTGTTTTAAAAAAAAAAATTACTTTTAATTTATTTTAACTTTTTAGTGGGTAACTATTTTTGAGTACGCGTTATGTTCAATCCTAAATCGGCAGTGTTGCCAACTCTTACAAATTCAAGCCCCTAGACAGAATATCAAAAGTCGCTAGAAAGTCTCTAAAACTGATTCTAACAGAAGCGGACCAAAAAAGAAAAAGAGCGGACTCTTTTTTTCTGGGAAAGGGACTTTGGGAAATTGAATTTTATATATGTTTAAAAAAACACATATAAAATACTAATAGCCCATTTGTAGCGACAAAGTCGCTAAATTGGCAACAATCGTACACAATTTAGGAAGTCAAATCAGGACCTCCCAATCTCACTAAATCGAACACTAACTGCTATTACACCTTCCTGTTTCCTAAATTGGGTCCCTTGAAATCGGAAGGTGTAAGCCTTTAAGGCGCTATTAACTGCCAATGACCTTGAGTGGTTGGACCTGGAGAGCTTGCGTGTTCTGTGCTGAGCTCACGTAAGGCGTCGTACGTCCACCCAGTAATAGGACTCGCTCATCAAGGAGCGCTGTCCGGAATTAGACGCATTATTAATTTATTACACATAAAACAACAGTTATTAAACTACAACACTGAGACTAAATTATAATGAATTAAACGATCTTTAAAATGGTGAAGGTTTCATTAAAATACGCTTTATAGTTTTTGCGAGATTCTCAATTTTTTATCCGCGTTAGGCATAACTTTACAAATTAATTACAATAGGTTGTAAAAATTAAATTTCAAATATTCTCAGAACAAATTAAGGCGGAAGTTTTCTAGAGTAACATATATTTTTTTCAAAGAAATAAGACTAGTCGCTTAGACTTGATGTTCAATTAAAATCAATTAAAAGTCGTATAACTGCGCCTTAAGGTGAAAAAAAAAGAAATAAGGTGGAAGCTCCAGGGTAGCCTGCGAAATTCAAATTTTCTTACGTTTTTTGAAATTTGCAGGTCAGTGTCAGGTTGTACGTTGGTCAAAATTTGATTCGCGGCCGTAGCAAGTATGTATTTATAGAATTAAAATCATTAAAATCATCAATTCAACTCTCTCAGTTAGAATTTTATTGATACTAAATGTATTTTATGAAATCATGACATTTGGCATCAATTCTAACTGAGAGAGATGTATTGATGATTTTAATGATTATCTTTATATATATATATCATCTGTGCGTGTGTATGTGACTGAACTCCTCCTTAACGGCTGGACCGATTTTAATGAAATTTTTTGTGTGTCTTCAGGTGGATTCGAGAATGGTTTAGATTTACAATTCGCTCCAATTTAAATTGTTTATATATTTAATTTTTTATTTATAAAATATTGTTGTTGATTTTGGAATGTTTAACATTGGATCCGGCAGACGGCGCTACGATCGCAGTATCGAATGTTCAACAATATTCTATTTTAATTCCAGTTTGTCCCGACAGTTGGTGCTGCGATCAAATTCAGCAAAATATTTTGTAACTTCGTGTTATTATTGTGTTACAAAAAGTGTGCATAAAAAATAAAGATTTTGCAAATTTACTGCGGAAATTCCTTTTTGGAAATGTTCAGGACGATCCTTATCAAATTATCGAAAACAAAGTAGGTGACGTTAACTTTGAGTAATCACTGCACTCCGCCAGGTGGCGCAGCACGCGTGCATGTAGGCGCTGTGACGTCACAGCGCGCAAAAGATAGAGTACTGCAACCCATTACTTTATTGAGGACCGTTCGGCTTAAACTCATTTTTTATGTATAATGGTCTCATTATGTACTATAAACTATATATATTCCTAATGTATGACTAGAAATCCATCCGACAAAAATATAAAAACATCAAAAAGTCGGCATTTAATTCTTTAACGTTATGACTTATCAGCTTTTTTTTTTGTAGGTTGGGAAATCATCCAATGACTTCGGACGCTCTGGGTGGAGCGGGAGGGCGTGTCAGGCACTTACTGACTAAAACCCACCCCTGTTTGTCCCTGCCTTGAATGCCCAGGGGCGAGTTAACTCTTTCGAATTTATCCTCAACCCCCGGGCAGGCATCGGCCATGACGAGCCCCGTCCTGTTTGCTGACAACTCTTTGAGGCGCGCGTTTAACTCTACTCGCCGTCGACTCTCGGGCCTGGTGCTGATCGGACGGCGAGCTACCCATTACTCGCCGTCCGCAGGCCATGACTTATCAGCTATCAAAACCGCCCTAAATCATAGATAATGGCCATTAATTATATATATTCTAATAGAGACTAACACTAAATACATATAACTATAATTAGAATACCATTTAGTCGCTATTAATTCCCTACCGTTTTATCGTTCTTTTAATTTGGCACACATAGATTCGCAAGTTCAGTGTCTCCTACAACTCTCTTCCGGTGCAGATCGTGTAACTTACTAGCATAAGCATATAGAACGGACCCTTATCATTAATTTTCTATGTATAGTATATAAGTTTGTTTATACATATAGTACCTAAGGATAAGTAAATAGGTCAAATATGTTCGCGACGTGTCGTCACCGTATCAGTAGTTTTAAGCTTTAATAAAGTATTTAAATATTAAATTAACTCAGATAAATAGATAGATACATTATGTATGTACTTATGTAATAATGACTGTGGACTATTTTGTTATATAATGAACGCAAACGCCTGTCCACAATCATTAATAATAAAGGAATATAACCTGTGTTCACCTTCCCTTATCATACAGGTACTACCCTAGGTCAGATAGTTTGAATTATATTTAATACCAACCCTTTAAAACAATGTTTAATAATTAAAGAACGAGGGTTGAAGAAGTATGGTAGTAACCTATTTTTTTTTTGGGGTGGGTAATCATCCAATGACATCTCCCGCTCTGGGTGGAGCGGAGGGCGTGTCAGACTCTTACTGTCTAAAACCCACCCCTGTTCCTTCCTTTCCTGAGTGCCCAGGAGAGCGGTAACTCTGTTACGAATTTATCCGCTACACCTGGGCATGCAGGCACCGGCCATGATGAGCCCCGTCAGTGGTGGCTGACAAACATCTCTTTGAGGCGCGCGTGGAACACTACGCGCCGTCAACTCACGGGCCTAGTGCTGATCGGACGGCGAGTTACCCACTACTTTCCATCCGCAGGCCCGGGTCTATGGTGGCTGTAGATCGTCTCGCGACGTCCTACGCCCGTCTCCCGCGGCGGCAGCGGCTGGGGGCGAGAAGGCCACTCAGTTCAGCTTCCCTCACCAGTTCCACCTCCTCCTTCGCGAGCATTACTGCTTCGCAGAAGGAGGAGACTGCTTCCCATTCCCTCTCGCTCCGTACCATGGCCTGAACCAAGGCCGGACGTGAGAGGTCGCTGCCGCCTATCGCGTTCACGAGGACACGACGGTGCTCCGCCCAAGCGGGGCAGACCTCCACCCTATGGTCCACATCTCCACCGTATACTCCACATGGTAGTCCCATTTTTTTTTGGGGTTGGGAGATCATCCAATGACTTCTCCCGCTCTGGGTGGAGCGGGAGGGCGTGTCAGACTCTTACTGACTAAATCCCACCCCTGTTCCTTCCCTGCCTGAGTGCCCAGGGGTGCGGTAACACATTTTCAGAATTTATCCGCTACCCCTAGGCATGCAGGCACCGACAATGGGCCCCGTCAGTGGTGGCTGACAATCATTTCTTTGGGGGCACACGTGGAACACTACGCGCCGTCGACTCACGGGCCTGGTGCTAATCGGACGGCGAGCTACCCACTGCTCGCCGTCCGCAGGCCCGGGTCTACGGTGGCCGGAGATCGTCTTGCGACGTACTACGCCCAGTACCTCTCCTGCGGTGATAGCGGCCGGGGCCGTGAGGGCCACTCCGTTGAGCTTCCCTCTCGCTCCGTACCATGGCCTGAACCAGGGCGGGCGCCTCTCCACCCACTACTCAAAGAGGGGCACTACCGCCGCAATGGTGGCGTACCCAGCGCTGGGTTGCGACAGTCAACATGCGCCTTCATGTCGCCATGAGATCCTGCCGGAGCTCCGTCTGCCGAGCCGCGAGGTGTCGCGGCAGCAGAGTTTCTCCCCGGCGTTTGGCCTCCTCGCGCCACTCCCAGAGCAGTGTAAGGATCTTGGCCTCCAGATCCCACGGCGACAGTCTGGCAAGGAGGCTCGCCGTCTCACAGGAGACCGTGCGGTATCCTCGGATCAACCGAATGGCCATGACCCTTTGGGACGCGTTCAACCGGCGAGCTGGTCGCGGGTCGCCGCCTCAGGGAACACGCCCACACCGGTGCCCCGTAAAGGGCCTTGGACCGCGCGATCCCCGCATAGAGCCTCCGGCAGGAGGCGTTTAAACCCCCCAGATTGGGCAGGAGCCGCTTCAGAGCAGCACTGGCCCGATCCAGTCTGGGAGACAAACGTCGGAAATGCTCGACGAAGTTCCACCGGCTGACGAGGGTGACACCCAGGTACCTCATCGTCCTCTCGACGCCGATGTGAACCCTTCCTACCGTTATCCGGGAACCCGGCGGTGGCGCGTTCCGAGAACCATGAAAACATATGGCCTCGGACTTGTGCAATGCCACCTCGAGTCCCAGTTGCCGGATCCTCTCAACGACTGTTGCAACCCCGCGTGACATCAAGTCGGCCGCCGCCTGGTACGACCTCCCCTGCGCAGCACCCAGTCGTACCCGATGTTCCACAGAGGCGGTCCCAGGACCGATCCCTGTGGAACACCGCACGACATTTCTCTTCGGTTCCATTCTCCCTGGTGACCGGGGTAGATGACGGCCCTGTCCGTCAAATATGCCTCGACCATGCGACGGAGGTAGGGCGGCACACGGTGATACCGCAGTGCCTCCACTATGCAACTCCAGGGCAGTGTGTTGAAGGCATTGACGATGTCCAGAGACACCGCCAAGACGACCCTACCCAGGCCACTGCATCCGCGTCGTAAAGGCTCTTACGCGCATGAATTCGTCCACCGTGGAGCGCGACCTGCGGAAGCCGTACTGGCTCTCCGCCAGATCCAGCCCCACCCGCACCAGCTGCCCGACGAGGCAGTCTGAAATTACTCTTTCGAAGAGCTTGCCCACCTTGTCGAGCAGCGCAATGGGCCGGTAAGCGGACGAAGAGTCCGCGGGGCGCCCCGGCTTCTTGATCAGGACCTGTTTCCCCGTCTTCCAACGAAGCGAAAACTGGCCCCTCTCCATGCATGCGCTTAGGAGCCCTCTCAGTCGAGGCCCGAGAGCCTCTTGCAAGGCCAGGACCCAGACTTTCCCATAAAAGCCATCGGGTCCTGGGGCAGTGCTTTTGGCATTCAGCCTGCGCACCGCCGCTCTCAGCTCTACTTCGGTCACCTCGGGAGCATCGTCATCGTCGGGTTAGTGCGCGTCAGGCATCGCAGGAGGCGGAGCCCTAGGCGGGGGGAGTGTATTCCCCTCGCGAAGGAAACAGAGCGCTCACCACGCCCTACACGAGCTCAGGCCGGAGACTCTGCGTCAGTGGGGGCATCCATGGGAGGAGTTTATCCCGCACCACTTTGCATGGGTGGATCCACGGATCTCTGTTCAGAGTCCCCAGCGACTCCTCGCGGGCCAATTTCTTGGCCCGCCTGTACCCTTCGTGCAGCTCCGCCTCGATGGCTTCTGTATCCGGCTGGCGGTTACGGAGCCATGGTAGTACCCTACACATACAAAAATGAGACAAAGACACATATCAAATATTGAGACTAGATTATCCCTTCTGGATAAAATCCGTAATAGCCTGACAACCCTTAGGGGTAGGGGTACACAAATTATATGTCAATGGATGGGGAATCAATACACCCTTACTATAGTACAAAGCTCTAAGACTTTACTATCGTAGATTTAGTATGATATAGTAAAATAGTACAAAAATGACAGCGCCGGCTGCGTTCGTACCCTATCCCACACAAGACCCCACACCCCTTAAATATTAGGGGTGAGGGGTCAGTTGTGACCCGACAGTGTAGCTGGGGTACTACCCCACCGTTAGGGGTATGTTGGTTCCCAATCCATCCTAGCATTAGAAGCCAGTCTTTTTTGTGGAAAATGATGAAAAATGTAATAGATAAAATGAAAATTAAGAAAGCTGCGCGGAAAATTTAAAAAAAAAAAACAGAAAACGTAACGACTAAACTTCGCGCGTTCGTTAGTTCATAGCTAAGACAGGACAACGTCTGTCGCAAAGAGTATAATAATAATACGGGACGTCTGTCGGGTCAGCTAGTAATTCTATAAATACATACTTGCTACGGCCGCGAATCAAATTTTGGCCAAGATACAACCTGACACTGACCTCAAATTGCAAAAAACTTAAGAAAATTTGAATTTCGCGGGCTACCTTGGAACATCCACCTGAAAAATAAAACACTTTTTTACAAAAAATACAACCGACTTCCAAAAAAGAAAATACACTAAAAGTTTAAAAATAACTATTTAATTTCGGAAGTCGGTGTTTGTATTTTCGTCGTTATTTGTATCTTATTTCGTCGTTATTTGACATCGACTACCGAAATTATAGGTATTTTTCAATTTTTAGTGTATTTTATTTGGAAGTCTGTTGACTCAGTTGAATTTTATGAACTGGCAATATTAATAAGAAGTCCTGTCTTCTACGCTAAATATATGAAGAGTAAAGAATGTGATGTGATTGGTAGATATTTGTTTCTAAACCAAAACTACCAATCATGTTTATATTATGAGTCCAATCAGTAATAGAAAACAGTTTCTTATTTCCGCCAAAGAAGCGCGGTTTTTATCCAACAATAATTTGAATTTGAATTTTTATTTAGGTACAAGAATCTTATATGATCACTAAGACGATAACAATAAACATGTATATTTTTTCATTAATTTTGATATTTTGATTGGCGGAGTGCCGTGTGCTAAGTGTACGATTAGTGATGACGGAACAAACGGCGAATACCGCGAGACATTCCGCTAGCGCAGCCCTGGCGGACATCGCCCCAGTTGCCCCTTCGGATCGAGCGGTTGCGTAGTCACGACTCACGGCCATAGCCTCTGAGCCCCATTTATTTTTTCATAATCAGTGTGTTCTTGAAGTGAATTTAAATGTAAAAACAATCTAAAGTCGATATCCTGTCATTTGTGATAACATATGCATTTCTATATTTCGATGTCTAGCTGTGCACAAAATGGAAGATTCCTACATTATCGCTAATTTTCACACGCTTTGTCGACTGTGTCTTCACAAAAGCACATTCTCTACATCGATATTCGCAGCTGCGCCGGACGACGAAACAAATGTTGCTTTAACCTCCAAACTAGCTGAATGTTTCGAGTTGCAGGTAAGATAATATTAATTTCGGTTGATTTTTTCCTCGTTTACAGTAATTTTATAGAGACCATATATATAAATCATGTTATTTCAGATTGATCCAAATGATGGGCTGCCTAATAGAATTTGCTACAAATGCTTGTTCAAAGTTGATAAATGTTCAAAATTCAAAATACAGTGCATTCAAAATGAAACCAAATTGAGACAGATCACAACAAGAGCTAATGAACTAGACAACTCTAATTCATCAGAACTTAGTAGCTACAACTATGGTTCACATTCTCAGGATGGACTAAAACCAAAACCTGAAGAATTCATAGTAGAAGATAGTGTTGTGATGGTAGTTGACCCTAGCCTTGATTATGACTCCTCCGAAGAGTCTGAAAATATGGACCCTGTTGAACCAGAAGCTAATGAAAGAAACAACACCCCAGATGGAGAACCTATAGCTGAATCTTTTTTCAAAAATGTGTTCATGTGTCAATTCTGCGATCAAGCTTTTGTTTCACAAGAAAAATGTAAGGAACATGAACATGCTTACCATGATCCCAATTTACCATATAAATGTGTTGAGTGTAGTCTAGTCTTTGCTGAGCGAAGTCAATATGTCCAGCATACTAAACAAGTACATGGCAATGATAAACCCTACCATTGCCCAGAATGTGAAAAGTGTTTTGGGAGACGCTCTGATCTGAGAAAGCACTCCATTGTCCACACTGGTATAAGGCCGTATCAATGTCAATATTGCTTGAAAAGCTTCTCCCGGAATACTAATCTCAGCAAGCATCTGCGTATTCATGCTGGACACAAGCCTCATGTGTGCCCTCTTTGTCCAAGGAGCTTTGTGGCAAAAGGAGATTTACAGCGTCATGTGCTTGTTCATTCGGGAATGAAACCTTATTCTTGTACGAAATGTCACTTAACATTTGGCAGAAGAGATAAACTTATCAAACATGAAATGCGACACTCTCCTACGAGCCCAGCCAAAACAAATTCAAATAATGCATTTGTTTCACCAGACCAGGAAGATACTCATGATATGGTAGTGAATGTTAACCCCTTTAGCAATCTTATGACTTCTCCTACTCAGCTTCATCCTGATTCATCAAATGCTGATTATGATCTACCAAGAGTCCCTGATCATATATCAGGAGAGAGCAGTTTTATAAAAGTACAGAAAACTTCTACTACCAATAAGCCCACCCATCATTCCCCACCAAAACAGAAATCTGCATCAAATAAAAACAGGCCAAAAAATATTAAATGTCATCAGTGCCCTAAGAGATTCAGCTCCTTGGATTCCTACAAAACACATGTGTCCATTGCACATATTGGATCCAGAGTCTTCCAGTGCAAAATTTGTTTTAAGAAGTTCCCTCGCAAGAGAGAGTTGGACCGACATGCGGCTCTTCATTCTGGTATGAAACCATTTTCATGCAGTCAATGTGATAAAAAGTTTACTAAAAAGGACAAACTTAATAAACATGAGCAAACTCATGAATGCCTGGTTGTGAATATGCCTTGCATAGAATGTGGTGCTACCTTTGAAAAGAAACCTGATTTAGTTGCACATATAAAATCTCATTTTACTGAAAATTTTGATGAAAAGATAACTGAAGCTGAAATTAAGAAAGAAGAAGACCCTGAATTTAATTTGGATGACAATTTCTATGACCTTGAAACTTGAGAAATTGATCTTATTATAAAACTTATGTCAGAATAATTCTTGGCACCACAGTGTCACTTAATGTTTACTTGTCTTGTACTTAATAGTTATGTAAGGATTAGTTTGAAGGATATGCGGTGTTTTTTTTACATTGGTGATAGTATGTGAAATATTTGTTGATAATTTGGAATTATGCGAAGTTTGAATGTCCATTCTATTTATTAACCCACCGTAAGGGGATAAATTAAAAACTCTGATAATTTTCAACCATAAGAACTACTTAAACCGTTTCTAGCATTAAATGTTTATGACCTTCTCATATTGAGGAATAATTTAACCAAAAATTATGTTAATATTTTGTTGCACTTCATTTATATTTTTAGAAATTCTTGTGTTTATAGATAGGTTTATAGTATTAATAGTAATATAGTATGTTAACAAGATTACTTGTTCATTCGTGTTATCATGTAATACAAACTGATTGTGGCGTATCACACAACCTTATAGGTAATTAGGTTTTAGAGATCAGTCTAACAGACTTGAACAAGTAGTAAATGTGATCATCAAAATTTTAATGTAGTGTTTAGATCTGAAATTATGGATGTTTAGCTGTCTCATAAAACTGTCATAGCATTGTGCAAAATAATTTTAAATATCCAAAGAATACATAAATACATTGTTTTTTAGTATTTTTGTTAGTCTATGTAGGTATGCCTGTATTAAAATTGTGACTTACCTACATAATTGTGTAATAGGTAAGAATGCACAAATGCTGTCCCTCTCCAGTGATAACTGTAGGTACATACATTAGAGAATAATATAATTATGATGACTGTTTAACTAGTTAAATACTTACGTATAATAAAATACTATAGGTCTTGTACTGAGTTTTGTCCTGATGTTTTTGTTTTATGTTTAATCACTAACAAGATCTTATGGATATTATTTCAAAGTAAGGAATCCATGCATTTAAGAATACAATCATACTATTATTAAAGTACCTAGAAATATAAAATTATTGTTGTAATGAAAATCTTCATAGTCATAGTATCTTCTAAAAAGAAGCAAGTTAAATGCAGCAGTCAATTTAATCTTTTAGCAGCAGGTGTAGCATGACCAATTCTATCTCTATTCTACGAAGAAAAGACAGTTCTTTTTATCTAACTTGACATCTTTTCTGCCCGAACATCATGCTTTACATTGTAATCTTTTGTCGACTGAAGAATAGAAACATTTCTTATCTTCAGTTTTAACATCGCCATGCTTAGGACGGTAGAAACCTTTCTACAATCTGTCATTTTGTCTATTCTTCCGTCGACAGAACCTGTTTCTATGGTAGTCATGCTACGCATGCAGGTTCATATAAAACTGCACAAAAAATATTGGTAGGTACTACTAAACTTTTAAAATAATTAATATAAACCCTCAATAATTCATGTCAAAATAAACATTTTACTGTGTACATATTAATGCAAAAATTATTCAGTAATGTGCAAATGGACATGTATGTAAATAATTATCTGCAATAAATGTTGTCCACAAAATTATCATTCTTTACTTATGTTTGCTATTGTTAGTGATAATAGGGCATTAGAAAACTACTACTACTACTACTACCTAGCCTATTTTGTCCCACTGCTGGGCAAAGGCCTCCCTCTTCCACATTACTCTGTCCTTAAACTAGTATGGGCCAGTCCCTTCAGTAGAAATGGAGCTTGTCCCGCCATCTCATTAGAAAACACTATCTTAAATTTTTTTTACTGTGCCCCCTTACCTCTGCAACTTGAAACTATAACACTACAATATTTGGAGGTGGTTTTATTTCAGCATCATTAGCAGCTATATCTACCAGACAACTTTTGGATGGACTGAAAGCAGTTAAAAAACTGGCCAAGTGCGTGTCGGACTTCATGACGGAATTTAAAAAAAAAACCTGTTTTATCAATATATTGGTACCAAATTTCAAGTTCATAGGTCAATGAAGTTAAAAAACGGAACAAAATTTTGTGGCAGAACAGACAGACAAACACGTAAGTGACAGCAATAGAGCTTCATTTGGACCCTTTGGGTATGGAACCCTAATAAAAAGGGGTTAATCTGCAGCACAGAATAGAAAAAACAAGGTCTGCAATTTGTGATGGCATTCAAACAGTATTACTTTTATATCACATTTATTGTTATCCAGCTAATGGGTTGGCATGTATTGTAACTGAAGTTATTTTTGCTTCTGTAAGTGGCCGGTATGTTTTAGGGTTGACTGCCATTTTTTCTAGATCATCAAGTGCTTCAAATCCATCTATGATTCTGGAACAAGAGAAAACACAATTTTTAGATTTGACTGAGGAAAAGATATAGGATTGAGCAGCAAGTCTGCTAATTATTATCTATTCATTATTAAGTATGCACTAAAGTCTGGAATACACATGCTACATAGTAGCATATAAGCACGCTAGTTTCGAGCAAATGCTACATAGTAGCATACAATTTTATTAGCATGTGTATACGAAAAGAACATGCTTATGAATGAGCAAGCTACTTAATGACAAGCCGGTTTTTCGTGCTTACTAGCACACGGTGAGAGGGGTGGCTCGAAAGCAAATCTGAACGGGTTCTATGCAAGCATGCTACTTGAATTGTTTGCATAGTCACGATTAGCTTGATGACAAAACTTAAAATTTTTTGTTGAAAGTGATATAAGAAGTTAATAATATTACTGAATTTAATTCATTCCACAAGGAAATGTCCATTGCGAATGCTAAATTTCAAGCTAAATAAAAGTAACTTTCACAGCATCTCGTCTTACCTGCCAAATAATGTATACTTCAAATCTAAATGTGGTTGTTCTCCATAAGTGAAGAAAAATTGACTACCATTAGAGTTGGGTCCATTGTTGGCCATGCTAACCATACCTCTTGCATTATGCTGTAAAAAACAAAACAATATCATAAATACTTAGTTAAACTTATGTTTACCATCACACTTTAATATAATATGAAAACATTTTAATGCTAGGTTACGTCAATTCCATACCTTCAACTCTTCCTTAAATTCATCTTCAAACTTTCGTCCCCATATCGACGTGCCTCCTTTTCCGGTGCCTGTGGGGTCGCCTGTCTGTACTATGAAGCCCTAAAACCAATAGGAACACAACTGTAAGTATTTCTAATCGAGTCAAAACATCGTAACATTTTTTATGTTACGATATTTTATTTGCATTTTGCATTACGTAGCATACGTAAAGCATACCACATATCATATTGCACTAGGACTTACCTTAATATTCCTGTGAAATAGGCTTCCATTGTAATAATTGCTAGCACATAATGCTAGAAAGTTCTCACAAGCCTTTGGACATTGCTCACAGTATAATTCTACTTTTATATCCCCAACGTCAGTATGCAATGTAACAGACATTTTGCCTTAAATCTTAGTTAATACTTTTGTTGTGTTTCCTACGTAATGAAGAAGCTAGTAAGTTTAGACACTGTTTATTATTTTATTTACTTTCAATACAACCTAAAAATCAGTTAAACGTCAAACGCGCGGAGCGTTTGACGTTGATTTTTTTTATACCTATTTATTTTATTATCCCCGAAGGGAAGGCGAAAGTCTTTTGACCATATTGCCTAGTCTTACGTAGTGTATTTATACATGTTTTCCATTAGAATGCAGATGTAACACATTCTAATTTTTTTTGTAGTATTTGGCAAACAAATGTGTCGTGTCAGCCTTCTCGGCAAACTTCGCTGAGGTAGTCAATACTACAATAAAATTCTCAGCTCCATTTTCCCGAGATCGCGCCTGTTTCAATGATTCCACATATTATCCATTTGCGTTGACACTTGAGACACAAAACTACACCAATTTTACATCACAATATTCACTAGGAATCAATAAACGAATAATTAAAACAGCCACTGAACTTCACTCGACAAAATCCCGCCAAAAACCCCGTTTGACGTTGAACGTTTTTTATTTTTTGCTCCTTTTTTTAATTTACTCCGAAGGGAAGGCTATAAGGTCTTCTGACCATATTGCCTAGTCTTACGTAGTGTATTTGTACATGTTTTCCATTAGAATGCAGATGTAACACATCCTAATGTTTTTTGTATTATTTGGCAACAAATGTGTCTAGTCAGCCTTCTCGGAAAACTTCGCTGAGGTAGTCAATACTACAATAAAATTCTCAGCTCCATTTTACCGAGATCGCGCCTGTTCAATGATTCCACATATTGTCCATTTGCGTAGACACTTGAGACACAAAACTACACCAATTTTAGGTACATCACAATAACCACTAGGAGTCAATAAACGAATAATTAAAACAGCCACTGAACTTTTGCGCTGCTCTGGGAGTGGCGCGAGGAGACCAAACGCCGGGGCGAAACTCTGCTGCCGCGACACCTCGCGGCTCGGCGGACGGAGCTCCGGCAGGATCTCATGGCGACATGGAGACAGCGACTGTCGCAACCCAGCGCTGGGCTCGCCATCATTGCGGTGGTAGTGCCCCTCTTTGAGGAGTGGCTGGAGAGGCGTCACGGCGTCCTCACTTTCCGCCTGACGCAGGTCCTTACCGGACATAGTTGTTTCGGTAGGTTCCTGAATCAGATCAGGCGGGAGGAAACTCCCAGGTGTTATCACTGCGTGGATCGCCCAGAGGTCACGGTGGAGCATTCGGTGGAGGTCTGCCCCGCTTGGGCGGAGCACCGCCGTGTCCTCGTGGATGCGGTAGGTGGCGGCGACCTCAAAACAACTACTAATAACTAACCCTACAAAACAGTCGTCAGTTCATTATATAAAACACGAGCTCACTGATACGCTTTGTACAGCAACTTTCAACGAGAATGCCTTGCCTTCTCGATGCTGTTGGAATTGGTTCTTCTGCATTAGTTGAGCCGCTGTGTTGTCCGCAGTTTGAGGCTAGACGCGCACTGATATGGTAACGGGTACGACCACAACTCCGCTCGACGCATGTAGCCAATAAAACTCGTATGTAGAATTAAACCATATTTATTTATTCATCCATAATGAAATACAGATCCGTGAGACAGACGGATACATGACCGCTGCAATCTGACTTTCTATTTGGCTTGCTCAACGTCATTCGAGCATCTCGACTTTGTAGTGATAAAGACTTGTATGGGACTTCTGTACATAGTGCCACGCACTGCATATACACTTTTTTTATTTCAATGCCTATTTTTGGTAATAAAACTAATCGATTAGTTTTATATAGGATTTATTGAGATCATAACTACACTTAAAAAATAAAGTTATTCACATCCGCCTTCTCTTTCATGAGTGTCATCTGCATCATAGTTGCCAAGTAACCTCTGGCCGTTAGGGTCAAAGGGAGATTTAAAGTGTAAAGTCGCTTTGTACTTTTGTCCCAAGACTTCGATCTCGTAATCGCCATCTTTCAAAAATTCTTTGGTAACTTGGGAGCCTTTGTTGGTCACGTAGCCGATACCGATGGGTTTGTCAAGGTAGAACGCGTAATCTCCTCTTCTTAGGTAGCCTACAGGTTCACCATTTCTAAATATGGCTTCTTGCCCGAAGACAGCAACCTGCAATGGTTCATAAAATTACTAATGAATAAAATTTATAAAAATATCGAACCAGCAGTCCTGCGCCGGCGCGGCGGCGGCGTGCTGCTGCAACGTCTCTTTCAGTCTGCTCGTTATTTACTTCGCTTTTATTTGTATAATATAAGAAACGTTGCGAGAAGACCAGAACGCGTGCGTGAGGGTCGCTACGAGCTGGAGATGGAAAAGAATTCTTGGAGGCAGTTGGGGGAGGCATTTGCCCAGCAGCGAGAATAAGCAAGCAAAAAATTTACCAATAAGCAAGCAAAAAAAATTACCAACCTTATCATTAAGTGTGAAATACGCGTATTTCTTGGTGACCCCGTTAGTCCTCGCTCTAGAGACGTGTTCATTGCCGATGTAATCGCCGTCTTTCCTGCAAGTGAAGCCTAAACCAGCTTCTATCGGATTGTCATCGGCTCTCAAGTCGGAGTTCCATAAATGATATCCTGAAATTAAATTACAAAACAGTTCCATACAAAAACAAACAGAACTGTTCTTTGAATTATAAGAAATAGTTAAAACAATAGAAGTAGCATTAAAATCTGTATAAGACTGTGGTATTAAAATTGCCTCTTTCAAGTTACATAACCATGGACAAAAAAATCATTATCATCTAGTCGAAAATGGTTCACAGCTGGCATCATAGGTCTTTTTGTGAGGAAATACTCAAGGATACCATCCGTCTGGGAAGAACTGAGGGTTATGTCGGACTCCTACCTACTAAAACCTCACGGTTCTTAGCGCTACCATGAGTCGTATCCTGGGGGGCCGTCTCCAACTTCTGCGAAGCAGTAATGCTCGCGAAGAGGGAGGCGGCACACGTTAGGGAGATTCAACAGAGACCGAATCGCCCTAGCGCCCCCAGCAGCAGCCGTCGCAGGAGACGCCGGGGGCTGCGAGACGATCTCCGGCCACCGTAGACCCGGGCCTGCGGACGGCGAGTAGCGGGTAACTCGCCGTCCGATCAGCACCAGGCCCGAGAGTCGACGGCGCGTAGTGTTCCACGCGCGCCTCAAAGAGTTGTCAGCAAAGGACGGGGCCTGCCACGGCCAGTGCCTGCCCGGGGGTGGAGGATAAATTCGAAAGAGTTACCTCGCCCCCGGGCGCGTAGGGCAGGGAGGAACAGGGGTGGGTTTTAGTCAGTAAGAGTCTGACACGCCCTTCCGCTCCACCCCAGAGCGGAAAGAGTCATTGGATGATTTCCCACCCCCCAAAAAAAAAAAAAAAAAAACCATGAGTCGTATCCAGGGATACAAGTATATTCGCACGCAGCCCCGAGTAGTGACAGTATAGTCCTTCCCCAAAACCAAACGAAGATTACAGTACAAAAATATTCTAAGCTACCTTTTTCAGCACTCAACGAAGTCAATGCTCTCCAGCCAGCATTCCTCAGTCCCTTGGCGCGGCTCAATGCCTTATACACCGGGATCGCATGAGCGGAAGGAACATGGAGTTCCCAGCCCAGTTCGCCGGACCACGTGACCCGGAGGGCTCGGCAGCGGTATCGTTTAGCTTCGGGAGTGTACGGTGCCTGAGAGACGTGGATGCTACGGTGCGTGTTCACTGGGAAGGCATCGTTCGATAGACCTGCATCTGTGTACCGAGCGAGGATACTTTGGCTGTGAAAAGTATAAGGTATTAGGGAAATTTGTGGAAAAATAAAAATAAAGAATTATATTCTCCACATTCAATAAACACGAAAAACACAGCAGAAAAACAGTATTCCAATATTTCTTCCAAACTGTTTTATCACCTAGTAAGGAATTTCCGACGGCCAGTACTGCTTACGTTACTCTAATGGTGGAAATAGTGACTGCTGAGTGGTTCTGGGTTAAATTGCCAGATCGGGCCGTGTTATACTTTTCTATTTCAAGTCTGGATTTTGTGCTCATTTGATAGATGTAGGCTCACTCGTCCCCTTTTAAACATAGAACGACATAAACATAGAAAGTTACAGCTTTAAGGCACTTTACTGTATCATGTGGTGTCATGACACAGGATACACTTATCAAACGAATCTGATCAAGCCTCTTCATATCACATCGGGCTTAGATTGGTTAACACTGCGGAAGGCGTCACGACGGGACACAACTCAACAATGTAATAAACGGGTGACTTAAAGCATAACCAGGGGAGGTGTGGGTAACCTATGCATCAGTCTAACCCTTGGGAGATACCGGCATGATGCTAGGTTAAGAATTTGTTTTATTATTTCAAAAAGGTTGCTCCTAACCTGTCAGGTCCCTGTACACTAAGGATGCACATCTGTTTGGTGACGTCGGTGATGGTGGCTCTCAAATTGTGCGTCTGGACGATTCGGCGAAGATGGGCCAATGTGTGGTTCGCACTGAACCCGCTTGTCACAACGTAGTAACCGCGACCCTGTGACAGAAACAATATACTGCGTTCACGATTTAGTTTCCCAAACATATACTGGCTGTAAGGTACATGAACGCACATACGTGTTCCAGTGATTCAGTACATGATTCTGGACCCCCTAGCGTTGGAATTTTTCGTCGGCTTTTACCTAATTTAAAAAAAAATCTGCGTTTTTTTTCCATTAAACTGTATAAAATCGTTATACCTATCTACCTCAATGAAATTTTTAATTAAAAAATAATTAATTCGCTTTTTTCACAAAAAAACGCAATGTAAATAAAATTACAAGAAGCTCCCTGCTCAGCTGATTTCCTAAGTTCACCGGAGGTCATCGCGGGCCCAGTAGGTACGCACACAACATCGGCCAAAGACCGCCGACGATCCTTTGTCGGCAAATGCTCACACAGACCTATGAATCTAACAGACGCGACACGTTAGGCATTTTAAGTGTCTACAAAAATTGATATCCCATTGGCTACTTTTATTTAAACTTATTTTGAGGGGAGGTTATTTTTATAAACCTTCATCGAAATAAGTAAAGAAGATCTAAAAAAAATGTGTTACAGTTTACTGATAACGACATAATTCTTAGATACATTTTTGTTATCAACAAAGTTAAGTTAAATAATACAATACAACAACGTTACTTACTCATTTCGTTAAAACCACATTCCTACATTTCGTATACCTACATCAAAATAATTACTGAGTGAGTAGGTAGTAGGTACAACTTAATGCTTTTGTACAGTCTATCAATTTTATTGATCTATGACCATGTCGGCACGTTCAAAAGCGTACCTACACTAATAAATAAAATTTTATTTCTTTAGCATTACGCCGACGACGAATTTTTTTTTTTGTTAGTGGCGTGTTTACGTTCATCGCAAACGGATGTGCAGTTGGTAGCGAATTTAGGTTGTTATCGTAAAGTTATCAAAAACAAGTTATTTTATGTGTTTGTTAGTGTGTTTTTTGTTTTGCTTGTTGAGTGTGTGCTTGTTGTGTGCGAGAGTGTTTTTAAACAACACCTCAGTGCCCAGGAACATGCTCATGCATGAAGCATGTAGGTGCCTCCCTCGTAAGAAATGAACGAACTTTAAGTTTGTTCATTAGTTAAGTACACGGTTAATAACCGCGTCCCTGACAGAGGTGTTCGTGGTTGGCGAGCGGCAGAGCTGTAGGTACCTACGAAATTTCAAAATTCAAAATCACCAAGGTCACTTCTGTAGGGACGCGATTGGCGACCGCAGGCGCTTTATACTACATTCCTGGAGCGCAATGTAGGTACTTACAAGCTTCTTTATTATTATCTATCCTAATCTTTATCTAACCTTATCTTCAGTATTTTTGAGGGATTAAAAATGTATGTGATATCAATGTTGTCGTCATTAGAATAAACAGTTAAAGGTGCCACGGAACATTATACGCATTTGTCGTTTTAAACGTTTAACGCACGAATGCGCTTATGTCTATTAAGTATCTGATCTAGTTGTTTATCACATCGATCGGAAACATCGACGTAAATGTATTTTTATCACAAAGTAGAAAGTCTATCTAGGTACAAGCGCGTAGCGGAGCAACGCTTATACACACAGACACAGGTGTGTCTGTGTGTATAAGACGTGGTAGGTAACTACGTACTACCCGCTCGCGCGCGCCTACTTCATTGCGAAGCGTTGAGATCGTATTGTTCACAATACATTGCGTGCTTGAAAATGTCAATTTCTGTAATCGATCATTACCGAGATTAATGACTATCATAATTTTGTTACTGACATTAGGTGTAACCTTTTCGCGAAGTTTGCGGTATCTTGTTCCTTACAGCCTGTATATATACAGGTGTAACAAAGACCCTGTCCAATCCTGAAGAGTATTATTTGGTATCGTACTGCGTATACATATATGTAATCATTTAATAGATAGGAAATTAGTATTTTACCCAATAAAAATAATTAATTTGAAAAAAAAAGAAAAACTTATCAAACGCAACAATGAGAGCTCGACAAAGTTTATCTACAGTTTCGTGTCAAAGGCGCCGCCTGAGCGAGACGGTATTTTTGATCCTTTTTTAAAGAGTGCCTACAGCGCGGCTAGTGCAGGACCTTTGAAATAAAAATAGGTAAAAATGAAAAGACTTCGCCGGCCGGTAGAGTGTTGTCAACTTATGAAAATTTGCCATATTTAGTGCTAAATTTCGCGTATTTTATAAAAATAAAAAAATAAAATTACTATTTTTTCTAGTGCGTATGTTAAACCAGGAATACGCCTTTTTTGGATCGGACAGGGTTTTTGTTACATGCTGTATAATTATAAATCTGTGGTTTTGGAAGAAGGGCTTTAAAACTCACACATAGGGTTCAGTTTGCGCTAAAACAATTTAGTGATTTTTTTAATAGTTCTGGTCTGAATTTAGAGATTGCGTTCAGCATCAACATCTCAATTTTCCAACCTCTTGCGACACACTAGCATTTTAAAATAGTTTTTCAATCAATTTGTTATTCAACTGACCTTAAAGATGGGCTCGTGCAACTGCCCCGTACCGCTGTCCAGTATAGTGACTGTCACGTCCGCTTCCACGCCGCCTTTCTTGTTCAGTAAGAGAGAATACACCACCCTGGAAATATGAAAAGATAGCTTACTATGTCGTGATCGATGTTGGAACACGCTTGCTTGGAAGTAACCTATTCATGCTTAACTTAAATATCGCCAGGTTGATATTAAATGTAAATGTAGCTCAATTTGAATGAGAGTATCAAAAAAAAAGTGTCCAATAGACTATGCCTATCCTACTGATATTATGAATGTGAAAGTTTGTGAGGATGTATGTTTGTTACTCTTTCACGCTAAAACTACTGGATGAAATTTGGCACAGAGATAGATTATACCTTTTATCCCGAGAGGATGTTCCCTTGAGATAATTTTCGACTATCACGCGGGCGAAGTCGCTGGCAGAAACTATTACATTGATGTATATTAGAAGCTCACGCCTTTTTCCTATGGCCCCATAGCAAGTGCCTGTGCTTGGTTTGGAAAACTTTTTTTTTGTAAAAAAAGTTTTTTATTTTTCACTTTTTAGTTGTTATACCCCAGAACTAAAAACCACAATAACATGGAACGTGGAATTTAAACATTTGGGGAACATCAAAACGTCATCGAGGTACTTATACGTATTTTTCGTTTTTGCTCAGTTTCTCAAAAAGCGCTGAAGCAATTTCGATAAAATTTATATAGGGCCACCTCGGGAGTACATTTTTTCGGATAAAAAAATAATTTTGAAAATTGGTCCACAACTGACGGAGAAATCGGCGGTCATACATAAAAAAAAATAAAAAAAAAACCTTAATGCAGTCGAACATAGAACCTCCTCCTTTTTCAAAAGTCGTTTAAAAATAAACTCACAACGGGAATGATCACCGTCGGACAAATTAAGTGTTATTTGTTTTTTTTTCTATTACGATTGTATCAGAATCAGTCCTGTCTGTCAAGAATCTACCGCAATTATTATTATTGTTACGTCGAACGTATTTCACTGGAACGTTCGAGAATGTAGTCGAAGTTTCCAGAAGTTTCCACTACGTTCGAGAACATTCCATTGTGGTACTGTGTAGAAGTTCATAGATGTTTCTAGAATATTCCAGTATAGGATAGTTCGACAATGTTCTAGAAACTTCCATGACTGTATAAATAGGCCGGACGGCGGGCGATTGGGTCAGTCTGTTTTCGACTACGGATGCGAACGGAAGCGAATACAAGCGATTACGAAGAGAATTGAGATTATTTGCGAATCAGTGTTTGTGTAAATAAGTTGTTGAGTTAATAAAGAATATTTAGTTAATTAATTGGTGTAAAATAATTTATCTCATACCCAGCTCGTAACAAATTGGTGTCAGAAGTGGGATAAATTATGCCAATTTTACCAAAGGACGACACGGAGGGTATTCGTACAAGGAGTCAACGGCAGCAAGACATGGATCAGAGGCGGTTTGGAGATTCTCCGATACAGACGCCGGGTGGTGTTCAGCCTACGACAGAGCCAGTCGCTAGCTCATGTGGAGTTTCTTCAGCACCAGCGGTGCTAGACTTGTCTGCGCTGATGGCGCTGTTGCAGGAACAAGCTTGCCGTCAAGAAGAACAGGTCCGTCGGTTGGAGGAGAAGCTTCATCAAGATAAAGAGGAGCAGGCCCGCCACCAAGAAGAGCAGGCCCGCCGCCAAGAAGAACAGGCCCGCCGCCAAGAAGAGCAGGCCCGCCGCCAAGAAGAGTTACAGGCCCGACGCCAAGAAGAGCAGATGCTCCTCATTAAAGACCTTCACTCAACACTTGGCAAAGAGTTCAAGGTGATGAAGGAGCAGGTTCACCAGCATGAGAACCGCATCTCAGAAGCTGAAGTTCAGATTGCCGGGGTGAAGAAGGCTTTAGGTAAACTTAGGGCTGGAGACGGGGTTGTGCCTTCAGTGGTTGCTGCACCTTCGGCAGGTGGATTTAAGGTGCCACCATTCGACGGAACATCTTCATGGTCGGCCTACAAAATTCAATTTGAGGCCGTTATGAAAGCGAATGGGTGGACCAAAGACCAAGCTATGACCGCGCTCACCTTAGGCCTCCGAGACCAGGCCCTAACCATACTTGAGACTCTTGGCAAGGATGTGACCTACGAACAACTGCTGGAAGCGTTAGAGTCCAGATACGGCGACGCTCACTTGGAGCACGTATTTCGCGCTAAGTTAAGGGATCGCGTTCAACGTAGTACCGAGAACCTACAGCAGTGGGCCTTGGAAGTAGAAAAGTTGGTTCGGAAAGCATACCAGTCCGCCCCTGCACTCATCAATGGAAATCTGGTACAGGCGTTCATCGACGGAATACGTGACTTGGAAGTTAGAGCCGCTGTAAGACTTGGGCATCATGAGACACTGAAGGATGCCTTGGCCCATGCCTTGGAAGTAGAGGCAGTGAGGCAAGACTATCGAACACACCGTATCAGGGAGGTTGTGGCATCACCTGTACGCGATCGTCCGCAAGGATATAGCCCTAAATGTTACACTTGTGGAGAAAGGGGTCATCTTCGGTTAAGCTGTCCAAAGCGAGGCATACTGAGAGAAGATCAATCCCAGCAAGGATGGGCGGCTCGGCCAGTTCGGTGGAGGAGCGCGAGTGGCGCGACATGGCGCACGACCGTGGCGGAGGCCCCTGAAAGTATTAGTTCAAGTGATGTCGTCAAGGTCGGTGCGGCACCCGACAAGTGCATAAAACAGAAGCAAGTGAAGAGTAAAGTGAGTGCAGGAGCGAATGGTGTTGCCAGCGTCGTGGCCTCCAAGAAGGACAACTGTGTGATAGTGTGCGCGCGCGATACGGACGATAGGTCCGACCCGGGAATGAGCGGAGTGAGGATGCTAAGAATGGATGTCAACAATGAATGGAAGGAAATCCTACAGCTTGCTCAGCAAAATGACCCGGACCTTAAACCGATCTTCGACTGGCTTAAAGCTGGTGCTCCGAAGCCCAAGTGGAGTGATGTTGCGGCGTTAAGTTCCATCACAAAGAGCTATTGGGCACAATGGAACAGCTTGGTTATCCAGGATGAAGTCTTGTGCCGTAAATGGGAAAACGCTCGAGGAGACAACTGTCATCTACAAATTGTTGTCCCCAAAGCCAAAGTACCGGATGTTTTACGGCTCTACCATGATGGATGTTCAGGAGGACATATGGGGGTAAAAAGAACTCTACTGAAGATACGAGAGCGATTTTACTGGATCCATTGTCGAGAGGATGTTGAGGACTGGTGTCGCAAATGCACCAGTTGTGCGGCTGTGAAAGGACCTCAGACACGCAGCAGAGGTGCTTTAAAAGTATACAACGTGGGAGCTCCCTGGGAACGGATAGCACTAGACGTTGCAGGACCATTTCCGGAAAGTGAAAACGGAAACAAGTACTTTATGGTTGTCATGGATTACTTCACAAAGTGGCCAGAAGTCTTCGCCATTCCCAACCAAGAAGCAACAACAGTCGCAGATAAATTGGTTCAGGAAGTCTTCTGTCGTTTTGGAGTACCCTTGGAAATTCACAGCGACCAAGGGAGGAATTTTGAATCACAAGTTTTCCAGGAGACTTGTCGACTGATGGGTACTCACAAGACCAGAACCACTTCTTACCATCCGCAATCTGATGGAATGGTAGAACGTTTCAACCAAACGTTGGAGAGATATCTGGCAAAAGTTGTGGAAAGCAGGCAAAGGGATTGGGACAAGCCCATACAGCCATTTCTTCTGTCCTACCGTAGTGCAGTTCACGAAAGTACGACTGTGACACCAGCCTTCGCGAACTTTGGAAGGGAATTACGGTTGCCTGCAGATTTAATCACCGGAACCCCCCCTGATGCCCCACGCAGTGTAACCGATTATGCGAATGACTTGCGTACCAAGTTGAATGATGTATATGAGCATATCAGACAATCCGGCCAACAAATGTCTGATAAGATGAAGACCCGATACGACCGGAAGGCCAACAATAGAGGTTTTGACGAGGGTTCACTGGTGTGGTTGCATAACCCAGTGCGCAGCAAAGGAAAGTCTCCTAAATTGCAAGCAAAATGGGATGGACCATACCGAATCGTGACCAGGATCAACGATGTCACCTACCGAATACAGAAGGGTCCACGAGGTGCGCCTAAGATTGTCCATGTAGACCGTTTGGCGCGATACTACGGGACTAATGATGCTCGGGACGAGCATGTCTAAGGAGGGGGCAGTGTTACGTCGAACGTATTTCACTGGAACGTTCGAGAATGTAGTCGAAGTTTCCAGAAGTTTCCACTACGTTCGAGAACATTCCATTGTGGTACTGTGTAGAAGTTCATAGATGTTTCTAGAATATTCCAGTATAGGATAGTTCGACAATGTTCTAGAAACTTCCATGACTGTATAAATAGGCCGGACGGCGGGCGATTGGGTCAGTCTGTTTTCGACTACGGATGCGAACGGAAGCGAATACAAGCGATTACGAAGAGAATTGTGATTATTTGCGAATCAGTGTTTGTGTAAATAAGTTGTTGAGTTAATAAAGAATATTTAGTTAATTAATTGGTGTAAAATAATTTATCTCATACCCAGCTCGTAACATTTTTATTACTAACCCTTACTGTCTCACAGCTGGGCAAAGACCTCCCTCCATTCCTTCCAATGGTCCCGATTTTTCGCTTCTTCTTTCCAATTCTGTCTTCCCGCCATCTTTGTGGATCCAATCAATCTACGGTACAGTTCTGCCAAAACCTTTTTAGGTTATACAATGCTAAACATACCTATCATTAAGCTTAGAAAGGTCTGCAGTGAAGGCGAGGTCGGCAGTGCGTTGCGCGTCGGGCCCGGTCAGGTAGAACTTGCCGTAGTAGGACATGTTGAATAAGGCAGCTGCGTTACGACATGCTAGGGCTTCTTGACCGATCTGCGAGGTAAAGACTCAGTAATCAGACATCCAGAAATTGGTAGGATTACAACACATTTATTTCGCGATGTGGTTGCATGATGAGGGCTTAGAACGCATCATGGCTTTTCTTCATTGCCACAACGCGGCATGACTGTTTTTTTTAAATGCAATGACGCGGAATTCGCGATGTCGCTGTTTAAAAGAATCCACAACGTGTTGTGAGCAATTTTTAGGGTTCCGTACCCGAAGGGCAACCAACGGCACTCTATTACTAAGCCGCGGAGGCTTAGTAATAGAGTGTCCTTCCGTCCGCCTGTCTGTCAGCGGGCTGTATCGCATGATCCGTAATATGTAAACAGTTGAAATTGTCACAGAATGTGTATTTCTGTTGCCGCATATAACAACAAATAATGAAAATGAATTAAAAATTAAAGGGAAGCCCCCCTACTAGAAACGTGTTTTTTTTTTGTTTTTTTGCTCGATCTTAATAATGGCAACAAGTAGACGCGTATAATCTTGTAGGATGGTACGGAACCCTTCATGCGCAAGTCCGACTCGCACTTGGCCGGTTTTTTCGTTCATTAAGCGATATCGGTATTTGAGCATAACACATAATAAACTGACTTACCACATCGTGGTGTTTAGAAAAATCAAAGGAATGGTCTCCTTTGAGGATCTCTTCGTAGCGCTGGTCACTATTCCTAGGATAGTCGGTGTAAGCGCCGACCCAGTCGTATTGCTGTACTCTTATCTAGAAACAAACATAAAGTAAAACCAAGCAATCTTTACTGTCCTTAATCGTACATACAAGCAATGACCGCCCTAATAGCCTACGTAATAAATACATAATGAATGAACAACAACCCTCCTCTCCATGGAAGAAGGCTGGTCTCTCCCAGCCAGCCCTGGATGCATGACAGCTCCGTCCTCCACCAGCTCCTGATGCAAGGCATCATGGCTGGCATCCCTTCCGCCAAGTGCTCATCACTATCGCAACACTATAATAAACTAAATTCTCTTCAGGAAAAAAGAAGGCCGCTCTCTCCCAGCCAGCCCTGGTCTGCGTGACAGCTTCATCCTCCACCGGCTCCTATGCAAGACGTCATGGCTGGTATCCCTTCCCACCAGGTGTTTATCATATCGCAACACTAAAACAACCCACCTTCTCTCGAGGGAAGAAGAAGGCCGGTCTCTCCCAGACAGCCCTGGACTGCATGACAGCTCCTGATGGTTGACACCGTGGCTGGCATCCCTTCCGCCAAGTGTTCATTACTATCGCAACACTATAACAACCCACCTTCTCTCCAGGAAAGAAGAAGGCCGGTCTCTCCCAGCCCGCCCTGGACTGCATGACAGCTCCATCTTCCACCAGCTCCTGATGCAAGGCGTCGTGACTGGCGTCTCTTCCTGCTAAATGCTCGTCGTTCGGGAACACTATGTTATAGTTTCGAGCATACGCTTCGTGGCTGCTCTCACGCATCCAGTGCGCCCGGGACATCTGACCCGGGGTGAACCGACGGATGTCGAATGTGAACATGTTGTAGTGCGGCCTGGGATGTAAAGATGTTATGTTTTAATACCATCATGATTCTAGTGTGAGAGAAAGACGAAGTTTAAAAAAAAAACGTTTCTCCATACTAGGAATTACTCCTGTATCGTGGGTGCGTTCACAAACATGTAAACTTACATACACAAGACTCCCAGACCCTGAACAACTATCTCTAGGATATATAAATATTTGTTCTGTGCGGGAATCGAACCCGCGACACTCAGCAGCAAATCGGTCAACCACTGCGCCACCCATGTCGTCAACGACAGTTATACGTGACCGATAAGATAATCCCTTTGTTGGACTGAAATCGTGATGACCTTTATATGGCCCCTGGTATCAAAAAGTAACATAGTGCAGCAGAAGTAGAACGGGGCATACAGTACTTACGCCGAAAAGGTGAAGTTGCTCATTTCCGAGTCTGTCGAAACGGTGACTGTTATGACTAACATGTTAAGCAAACGAGTTATTCGCCTTGAGGAAGAACAACAGCTGGCCATGATATCCCGGGGCTGCCCACAGGGTGGAGTTATCTTACCCCTCCTATGGAATCTGGTAATTAATGACCTGATTACCAAACTCAACGCGAATCCTTACTATACAATAGGGTATGCAGACGACCTCGCAATCCTTGTACCTGGGAAGGTGACTGAAACGATCTGCAACCTCACTCAGCAAGCGTTACATATCGTGGAACGATGGTGCAGGGAGTATGATTTGTCAGTGAACCCCACCAAAACTGAGTTTGTCATGTTCACCTAAAAACGAGCACTGGGCCGCTTCAGCCTGCTCAAGCTATTAATACAGAACTCACAGGGGTCACACTAGACAGTAAGTTAAACTGGAGTGCTCATCTAGACACTAAACTAAGCAGGGCCTGCATCATCTTTTGGCAATGTAGGAAAATGATAGGTAATAGGTGGGGCCTATCTCCCAAAATTATACTCTGGCTGTATATATAGCGCAGTAATTCGGCCCATGATCACCTACGGTGCCGTGGTGTGGTGGCCCCGCACCAAGCTAGCCACAGCTGTGAACAAACTACAACACATGCAAAGGCTGGCCTGCATGGCAACAACGGGCTGCATGAGGACCACTCCGACGGCGGCGCTTGAAGCCATGCTGGGACTCCCGCCGCTTTATCTGTTTCTCCAAGAGGAGACGGCGATGGCCGCGCCGCGGGACGCCTTAAAACACTAATATCTAGATCTCTGGGGTAAGAGAGAAACTCAACACACCGCTCTGCTCATGGGACTCAACAACGATCTCCCAATAACTAGAGCAATCAACGACCGGATACCCAATTGCAATAGCAATTTGTCTTTGACAAAAAATACAAAATCCAACTGCATAAGGACCACCGCTGTGAGGGGCTGTGCCCCGCAGAACTGCGGATCTTCACTGATGGATCCAAAACAGGTACTGGCACGGGTGCGGGGATCTTCTCGGAGGACCTCAACATTGACATAGCCGCACCACTGGGGGCCATAACACAGTCTTCCAAGCAGAGTGCTTGGGAATTTCCCTGGCAGTCTCAGCCATCCTAGCTAGGGATGCTAAGGACCACTCAGTACGTATATTCTCGGACAGCATGGCAGTCCTGCAAGCGCTAAACAGCCACACAGTTAACTCTGGGCTGATATACGAGTGTCACCAACGCCTGAATCAGGTGGGTAAACACAACAAAGTAACCATTCAATGGATTAGAGGACACAACGATTCCCGTGGCAGCGATGCAGCGGACGAACTCGCCAGAAGAGGGTCGAGCATGGCAGCGATGGGACCTGAACCTATTGTGCCTCTCCTCTTTGGATACTTAAGCAATCTGGTAAGGAAACGCATCAGAGATCAACACAACAAGCTATGGGCTGACCATAGCGAGTGTAGGCAGGCCAAGGAGGCACTTCCCTCCATAAATGACCGCTTCACAAAGCAAGCCCTACGACTGACCAAACTTCAGTTGCGGAAAGTCACGGCCGTTGCAACTGGCCACGGGTCTTTTAATAAGCATCTCTCTGTCATAGGAGTCACAGACAGTCCACTCTGCAGAGCCTGCATGGAGGAGGACGAGACAGCAGCTCATCTGCTGCTAAGCTGCCCAGTAGTCGCTGCATACAAGACAAAACGCTTCGGACACCCAGGTAACCTAAGCGAGATAGTCAGTAATATCACGGCGCTGCTGGCCTTCCTCGAGGAGCTGGGGTGGATCGAATGACAATGCCCACCTGTATGCAAAATACGCGCCTTGAGCGAGGAGCTGCGGAAACCAGCCCGACATACATACATACAACGATGATTGTTTTCAAGATACTATTTTACGACTCAAAGAATACTCCTATTAGTGAGAAACCTACATAAATCTACGTTTCAGGATAATTCCACCACTCACACTCCACCCGGGCTGCGGACGGCGAGCAGTGGGTAGCTCGCCGTCCGATCAGCACCAGGCCCGTCAGTCGACGGCGCGTAGTGTTCCACGCGCGCCTCAAAGAGATTAGTGTCAGCCACCACTGACGGGGGCCATCGTGGCCGGTGCCTGCATGGCTAGGATAGCGTATAAATTCTGAACATGAGTTACCGCACCCCTGGGCACTCAGGCAGGGAAGAAACAGGGGTGGGTTTTAATCAGTAAGAGTCTCGCCAGAGCGGGAGAAGTCATTGGATGATTTCCCACCCTACAAAAAAAAAAAACCTCACACTGTAGAGCCTTTGCACTCATCCTATTACAAACGAACATAATTTTCCTCTTAAAATAATAATTGTGTACTAGTTACTAATATTATATCCTTATTATATCCATATTATATTATGAAACGGTCTACTGGATTCGTCCACGTCTGTGTCTTGATAAAATACATAACAGTTGTCATAAAATAATAAATGATAGTAAATAGTAATTAAGCAAGAAATTGCATATCATTGTAAATTACACAATACACATATACAGACTGAAATAAAATAGGTAAATAAACACACTATCAATATACGTGAAGGAAAAACTTTCGACCCCTTTTTAGAAAAAATACCCGTATGGAAGAGTATGTTTGGTACAGTTATAGTTTATACGGCGAAGGACTGCAGAAAGCTAATATTTTTATTTGACAATAAAAGCTTATTAAATTAATTTGTGGTCGAATTTCGATCACCGAGCTACCACTAGTTATTATAATTACGACTGAGTTTTGTGCAAAAGTGATAACGGTGATAACCTCATGTCATTATTGTTTAAACTAACAAACGAGTTCACATTCCAGTTTGTTAAAGGAGCGGTATATTGTTTACAAATAAAGAAAATGCTATACTTTGAACTAATCTTGATTGAGAGAAAGGATCTGTATCAATGGACGCGGCAGGACAGATTCGTACACCCTTTTCTCATGGGAACTCAGACAACTACTACTATTTTAAATCCAATATATCACTGATCCTTTTAGCTCATGGTAGTCATAGTGGTCCTGTTAGAAATCGATTACACAACCAATTTGTTTTTAGGGTTCCGTACCCAAAGTCGATAAAATGGAGCTGAGAATTTTATTGTAGTATTGACTACCTCAGCGAAGTTTGCCAAGAAGGCTGACTCCACACATTTGTTGCCAAATACTCCAAAAAAACATTAAAATGTGTTACATATGCATTCTAATGAAAAAAAAAAGTATTAATAAAAGTACACTACTGATGACTATGTAAGACTAGGCAATATGGTCAAAAGATTATAGCCTTCCCTACGGGGTAAATAAAAAAATAAAAAATATTGACTCTCCACGACCTTGCTCGTGCCGATAAGACAGAAGATAAAAGTACATAAATAAAGTATGTATTTACCTTCCACTGACAATCCACTCTGCCATTTGTATGCCGCATCCCGCTGAGAACATCATGCCGGCTGAGTTGTACCCACAGTTGTGGTACAGACCTGAATCAAACAAGAAATACATAAATGATATAGATGGCATTTATTTTTTAAATTCTACTGCTATATTGTACATCTGTTGTGGTGTTTTAAAGATAACACTTCCATTTGGGGGTAGTGACAGGAAACAGAAGTGTAATCATTAAAATCATCAATATAACCTTCTAAGTTCATATGGAATACATACGTACTATTTCATGAAATCATGACATTCGACAACAATAAAATTCTAACATAGAAAGTGTATTGATGATTCTAATGAATAGATCTATAAATATACAGCATGTAACAAAAACTCTGTTCGATCCAATAAAGGCGTATTCCTGGTTTAACATACGTAGTAGAAAAAATAGTAAAAAAAATGTACTTAACTCCTAAAAACCAAAAGATAGAGATATTTTTATTTTTATAAAATATGCGAAATTTAACACTAAATATGGCAAGTTTTCATAAGTTGACTACACTCCACCGGCCGGCGAAATCTTTCAGGAGTTTTTGGCGGGATTTTCTCAGGTGAAGTTCAGTGGCTGTTTTAATTATTCGCTTATTGATTCCTAGTGGATATTGTGATGTAAAATTGGTGTAGTTTTGTGTCTCAAGTGTCTACGCAACTGGACAATATGTGGAATCATTGAAACAGGCGCGATCTCGGTAAAGTGGAGTATATAATTATTTTCATTGGGGCGAAATAATAATCTCTAATCCATAAATGATTACGTATATGTGTACGCAGTACGATACCAAATAATACCCTTCAAGATCGGGGTTCAGGGGGTTATGCTGACGGCCCGAATCATATTTTGACCAACACACTAACAACCCGACACTGACCTGCAAATTGCAAAAAACGTGAGAATATTTGAATTTAGCGGGCTACAGGGTAGATACATTTCACGAAATACTTCTGTAGATGGAACACAGGGCAGGAGTAAATACTAGAAACCGTAATCGGTCTTTTTAGTATTATCTCCTCTTACTACGGTATTACTACCGATTGATATAAAAAAAACTTGAGAGGTGTCAAGGGACACCCGGATGGAACGAAGTTCCTTTCGATTAATTAGTGAAGGAATTGTAATATAATTTTATTTTTTTTTAATTTATAATATTTTTTTTATTATTAACTACGCACACACGCACGCACGTAAGAAGTTATACTTCATCATCTCATCTCATCGCAGCTCAGCTCAGCTCAGCTCAGATCAGCTAAGCTCAGCTCAGCTCAGCTCAGCTCAGCTCAGCTCAGCTCAGCTCAGCTCAACTCAACTCAACTCTTTAGCAATAACAACAACTAAGTATAACAAAAGTAATTGTAATAAAATTTTATTTTTTTTACTATAGCAAAAAGTGTCGTGACAACTTTTCGTAAGAATTTTTTCCGTCTAGCCCCCTTTCACAACGCGCGATAAGGAACTTCGTTCCAAAAAAAATAAAGAAAAGAAAAAATATTTATTTTGCACAGATTACAAACGCACATTTTACAAAAGCCTAGTATCCAAGCAAAAATAAAATAATACTAAACTAGGCGTGGGCAAAGTGTATCATTTCTGCGATTGGAACATTTGCATCTGGATCACTGAAATGATCCGAATCACTGATATGTTTCATTTGGATCATCGGCTCAAATGATATAAAATACAGAACGAAACAAATGATATGAAATACAGAGCGTTTACTACTGAGTCAGAATTATATGTAGGTAAACAATGCCGAATGTTGCATTGTGTACAAAATGTAATATGTAAGATTATAAATAAAATCGATCTTCCTTCATACTTTATCCAGGCTTAGGACTGGCGGCTGTTCGATAATTTATGGCCAGCTGGCTAAAACGCTTGTTGGTGCAAACATTAAAAATAAGCAAATAACAATTTGATATGTAAGCGCCATAATGGTCATTTATACGTGCATGGATAAGGACAACGAAAAACTGTGAAAGTATGAGTGATACACATGTCATTTGGTATCTCTTTATGATTTGTATAGATTGTATTATGTCACCCGCTCACTCGTGAGTCGCGGTCACTCGTGAGTCGCGGTCCAGTAGTGAAGTAACTCAGTGTGTCTCAGTCTATCTCTCGCTCACTTTTCAGCGCCGCATCGCGCGGAAAGACCACGGAGCAAAGTAATGATTCAGATCCAAATGATGCGTTTGAAACGTAGTTACTGAACCAATCTTTTGAATCACTTCAAAGATCCGGATCAGTGAGTCGGTTCCGTAAAGAGTTACACACCTCTATACTAAACCTAACGTTGATATCAATCGATAGTAGTACCTAGGTACCAATTGCTATCTAAGAAACGTTGTTAGGTTTTTCTGTCTTCTTCTTCTGTGCCTTTTTCCTTCATTTGGGGTCGGCCCTCCTCGTTATATACGCCAAGACAATCGATCTTTGGTTGTCTGTTTGTCCACCTGAGCCTGCTCCAAATCCTTGGCAACGGTTGTCCACCACGTGGCCTGCGGACCCTATCTGCTCCTTGCCTTGTCAGGGATAGCTTGGGCTCCACCCAGAGCGGGAGAAGTCATTGGATTGGATAATTTCCTAACATGACAAAAAAAAATAGCTAGGGCCTTTTTAACATTCGTCCCTTTCTTTATCTTATCTACGATGGGGTTGACCTTGATAGATTCTCTGATGTACTCGTTCCGTACTTTATCAAGTTCTGTGGCTCCCACTGCTCATCGTAGCATTTTCATCTCGTTTGTGTGCATTTTTTATTCATGCTGTTTTTTAACGGTCGGGCGGCCCATCTAAATTCGTGTGACGTATATTTTAGTTGGCCCCTAAGGAGGTGGCTAAGATTCAGAACATTGTAGTCGTGAATAAAATATTATAATCAGTACATACGAGGTCAGATCAATAAAATAATAGATCGTACATATAAACACACAAGTGTATCTAAGTACGTTGACCGGCTGACCTATTACGTACTGTTTAGACGTTAATTTTATATCTATGTTCATGAATTATTTATTTAATATTTACCGAATCATTATACCGCGTTCACCAATAACGTCAGAAACTTAAACACGACTACAGAAAAATAACTCAAAAGCATGCAAATATAAAACACTAGCTTTTGCGAGCGGCTTCGAAAAATATCCCAAGAGAACATACTCCCGGGGTAGAAAGTATCCTATGTCCTATTCCAGGACTTGGTCTACCAGTGTGCCAAGTTTAATCCAAGTCTCATCGGTTTAGCCGTTAAGACGTGAAGAGGTAACAGACAGACAGATTTACTTTCGAATTTATAATATGAAATATGGATATTATAGCCGTGCGGACATGGCGACGTCTCCAATAGTCGCCATTCAATGGAAAAACTTCCACAGCTAAATATAGATCCCCCAAACGTCGCCTTAAGGTGGCACTAGTATAACTCGCCCCCGCGCCTCAGGACAGGGAATGAACAGGGGTGAGTTTTAGTCAGTAAGAGTCTGACACGCCCTCCCGCTCCACCCTAGAGCGGGAGATGTCATTGGATGATTTCCCACCCCACAAAAAAAAAGGTTGCACTAGTCGATATTTTGTCCATACAAATTTCGGGAGGATATTACTGCACTGTTTGACATTGTACAGCCAAAGTTACAACATGATATCGTTTTGTCTCATTATTAATTGTTTCTGTGTGGAAACAGAATAGTAAAATAAAAAGCCATTAAAAAGTTATAAGCCAACAAAAATTCGTTTTTCTTGCTAATTTTAACGCAACTTTGGGCGCAAATAAGTAATAAAAAAACTTTTTACAAAAAAAAACAACCGACTTCCAAAAATAAAACTAAAACATGCAAAATAACTTTAATTTCGGAAGTCGGTGTTTCTAGTTTGGTTTCTTCGTTATTTGACACCGACTTCCGAAATTAAAGTTATTTTGCATGTTTTAGTTTTATTTTTGGAAGTCGGTTGTTTTTTTTTGTAAAAAGTTTTTTATTTTTCACTTTTTAGTTGTTGTACCCCATTCTAAAACTAAATTAATAGTAAAGTTATGCCCGAATTGATAGCCCCAAAAATAGGGAATTTGAATATAGTTGGTGAAATTAGAGTGTATCAGGGTGAACTATACAAATCTGTATACCCCTTCAGAGCGTATCAGCGTGATGTAATGTTGTAAAGTGGTGAAAACAATATACAGACATGCGATTGCAGCAATTCTGGAAGGTTTGCTATCATTTATTGAAGAGTTCCATTGTGTATCTCCGAAGTTCTTCATCAGATCTTCACTAAATTAAAATGGGACCACATGTAAAGCAACAGCTTTCAAACAAAAAAAAAATCTTTAAAATCGGTTCACGTAGTGAAAAGATATGAGGTAACACACATAAAAAAAAAAAAAAAAAAAAAAAAATACAGTCGAATTGAGAACCTCCTCCTTTTTTTGAAGTCGGTTAAAAAGTACAAAATCTCGAAAACAAAGTCGGCACCGACAAACCTCAATTATAGAAGAGTTTAATAAACTTTATTTTTAATTGATTTATGCAGTGGTTTATTTATAAAACTCAATTTTCCAAAGAACTTTTCGTAATTCTTTGCGCGGTTGTTTTAGTTTGGAACGGTGCAGCGGTGTTTGTGTGCGTGTAATGCAAACAAGACATAATGCATGTAGACTAGCATCTAAATGCTCAACACCAGGATGCCAGGTGAAACAGCGTGCTTTTTGGTTACGCCAGTGACCACCAGTGAGTTCGAGCCCGCGACAAGTTCAACCTTAAGGACCGGTACTGTGCTTCCCACATCCAGTAGACTCCCACGACCTTCACAAATAATCCTCCCGACCGAATTTCGATCACGGTGGTCAATCTCAACGGAAATTAGCCAAGAACGCAGGAGATATTATAGTGCGCAAACACAGGTGCACTCTGTTCCTTCACTCTCATAGTCCGAAGGGACGGCAATCCGATACGACCGGGGAGAGATCAGGCGCAAGACCAATGGCTTTACGTACTTTAAGAGGCGCGGGGATGTCACACTTCCAAACTCCGAACTGCTATAGAGTAACCCCCCCAACGAGACCAACGAGGCAGCTACCTTCTCTCATGGGCTAACACCTCGTCGGTACTATGACCATAATCCCGACACTTACCGAAGACATTCGGGTCCTCCCCGAGCAGCGGCTTGTGATCGGGCGTGAACGACTCGGGCCCACACACTGTACTCTTTATGCCGACGTTACCAAGCTTCGGGCACAAAGACGTCGCGCTGTTCATGTGGACTCCAAACACGTCCCAGTCTAGCTCGTACAGATGGAACTGAAGGTTGTCTGGTACCTAGAGGTAAAGAAGTAAGAAAATAATATCACTGAAGAATTAATATTATTTTACCTCCTCCTCATAATTTGTGTAGAAAATGAAGATAGATCGAGATGTGCTAAAACCAGTCGGAAAGTGAAACCAGTAGTTAGATACAGCCGTCCTAAGCAGCCTCATTCCAAGTTTCATTTTTCTGCCAAATATAAATTGAAATAGCTGTTCGTCAGTATATTTTAGAGCTGGGTGGGTGCATTAAACTGCGAGGTCAATTATACCGATATTAATAACAAAACATTGAGTGGGGCCAAACAAAGTTGTGTTGATAAGATATCCTTTTGAATGGCATCAAAAACCGACTTAAGAGGGAACAGGGTCTGCGAGGAATTTACAAAGTAGGTATTTGAAGAAACTATTGCCATCGTGCTCCCTCAAGCCTGCCCTTGTAGAGTGCAATAGTGACAGCTGCAACTCAGACCGATTTTATCACAAAAGTTTAGTTTTCCCCTTTTTTCTCCTCGAAAACTGAGCCGATTCAATTATTTTTGGCACCAATTTTTTAAGAAAGAGTATGTCTAGGTCCCTATTAAATGTTTTATGTTAAAAGTTTTCTAGTTTGTCTGGTAGTCTTCTAAGGACGGCGGTAAAAATAGGGCCATTTTTTGTCATTTTTGGAGGGTCATATTTTCTTTACTTATTAGTTGCTGAAAAAAAGGAAATGACAGGGACGGGTCAACAGCAGACCTTGACTTTATGAGAAATAAAATGATTGCTTTAGAGGCATTATTCAGGAAGAAAACAGGGGAATACATTTGTATGGAGAATCGCAGCCCCTGTTCTCCCTCTAAAATAAACCTAATAAAGAATACACTGTAACATCTAATAGGAACTACGAAAAAATTACCAGTGCTATTGCTGTAATAAATAACTGTTAATCGAAAAATACCTGATCAAGCATATGCGGGTTGCTTTCATATCCTCCGACTTGGCACGACTCTCCCTGCACCTTGATATACAGATCAACATCGTGGTCCCGAATATTGGGACAGCCTCGAACTTCGGGCGTAGCATCACACACTACGTACGCGTGCTTGAACGGAATAAGTGGCAGGTTGGGCACCCCTGCGTATCTGGCGACGCGAGGACCCCATGCTCCTGTTGAATGAAAGAATAGTCCCGGTACGGTTAATAGAGTAGAATGAAAGGAGAAATGTATTGCGCCCAAAGAAGTTCATGATTATGGTAAATGGCGCTTTTAAACAGACTAAGACACACGTTTGATAGTGGTTATCAATAGTTGAGCCTATAAGAGACATATCATCAGACTCAGAAAAGTTATACCTTTTTTGTGTCTGTTCATTGTTCTCTCTCTTTATATTATTTTTTTAGATTTAAAACACCAGCTGCATGGCTTGGACATGAAGTCGAGTCGCAGAAGATGCCGAGTAATCATAAGAGCCAGTTTACTTGCGATGTTTGAACATTCTACCTCGCTAAAAAACTGTCAATAAAAAATAATATTACCTCCGCAGTTGACAACACACTTGGTCTTGATGACTCCCCTGTCAGTGTGCACTGCAGTAACTTGCTTGTTGCCAAGCTGATTGTGTGTATAATGGATGTCTAGCACTGGGCAGTCCTCGTATACCTATGAAAGTAGTCGTTAGTTTTATGAAGTTTCATTAAAGTAACGATTATTTATATGTGTATGTACAAGTATACTGGATAATCCAAACTGATTAATAAAACTTTCACTTTCAAATAAGCTACAACTAGCAACATTGTAGAACTTATGAGCGAGAAACGCGTTTCCAAGAACTGAGAAACAAGTTGCTGCTATAAATGTATGAAACAACTAGTGTCCCGGCCCGGCTCCGTACGGGTACAAATTGTGCAACTAAAATTTCCTCATGAATCACTCTGTCTATTGGCGAAAACCGTATGAAAATCCGTTCAGTAGTTTTCGAGTTTATCGCGAACAGACAGACAGAGGCGGCGGGGGACTTTGTTTTATAATATGTAATGATGTAGCCTTTATCTGGTTCAGCAGATGTTAGTGGGCTAATAAATTAGATTGCCTTTAAAATAACTATCACAATCCATCATACAAAAAGCTACTCCCAAAAATAACCAAGACTTACTTTTCCTCCATTTTTCGTGGCGACCTTGACAAGTGCATTACAAGCCATAGAAGGGTCAATAGTACCATCTTCAGGAACGTACAACGCCATTTGAAATACTGATGGGTCGAGGAGTGGGAACTTCTTCTGTGCCTCGTGTGGATTCAAAACTTCGCTGGGAATGTTCAGGGCTTTTCCTAATGTGTGGAGCCTCATGTATTCTTGTGTTCGAACCTGTAAGTAAGTGTGTACATTTTCAAGTATTCTTGTATGAAAAATTATTAATACAAGGTCAAATAAAATTAGTTTGCGAAACTCCACAAAAAATATATGGAAGTATGATAAAAAATTGAATATTTAAAAAAAAACCCGACTGTAAAAAACCACTGAAGAGTTCCAAACAAGTCACTTTTCAAGCAGTCTGATGCAGTTGGTGGCAGTTATTTTAATTCAATTATTGATTTCATGCCAATTTATTAATTTTATAAATTTTAGTGAGTTATATTTTTGGAATCCCTCGAACCCTTTATTTTGATACCCCACTTAATATAGTTCGTCGACTTTATTTTTTTTCTTTTTCACAATAAGGCGTCTGGTTGTCATGTCTTTATTAGCACTCGCGACGTAAGAATGATCAAAATCGGCCAACGCGTTTGGTCTCTAAAGCGCAACAAAAGAACAAACACATTAGATACCCTGCCTTGCGTCGCGCAGTCGCAGTCGGGTAAAAATTCTTCTTCGTGTCGCTGGTACGACAGTGTTTTATTTTTTTTTTGGCCTTAAGCTATGCCATTTCCACAATTCTAGAACTAGAAACTCTTTATTTCAAGTTACTACAAACTGACTTCTGATTACGAGATCAACGCGCTGGGTACTACTAGGGAAATCGAACCAAAGTTATTTGAAATTATGAGTTACGAAAAATGGTGCTGCTAAAAGTGATTTTTACAGCTCGCCTGAGAAAACTAATTTACGTATTTAAGAATCTGAGACATGTTGCTGGTCCCGGATTGATTGGGCGGATATATCTGGCGCTCGCTCAGTCTGTTTTGGGTTACTGCATTTCAGTATGGGGAGGCGCGCCTAAAACTATTATAAAACCTCTTGAAAAAGCGCAAAGAGCTATTCTTAAAGTTAGCACTTTCCGACCTTACTTGTTTCCGACTTATCAGCTTTACCAATCATGTGGTGTTCTCTCGGTTCGGTAATTGTTCATACTACTATCTTGAATCAGCATTCAAAAATAATTTATCTCGAACCTATTATACAGCCTAGGCGACATAAATACCTACTTATGTAGCATACGCCGTCAAACCCGCGTTTAGACACTCGTTTGTACATAGGTACTTTTGTTTCCTAGGTCCGTATTTGTATAATAGAATCAATAAAACTCTTGACATACATACTTTAACCTACAAAAGATGTAAGAATAAATTATTTGAATATATTCATGACCTAACCTATGATGAGACTGAAAACCTCCTATCTGTTCCTTGTTAGGTATAAAAAGAACTGGCTAGCTTTAAAATGTCAATATTTTTAGGGAAGAGCGCTGATGCCTGAGTTACAGATATTTATTTATCTAGTTCAGGCACAGATGGCTTGCTGTTTTATTCTAGACTAGCTGACCAGGCAGACTTCGTACTGCCTAATTAAATTGCAATAAAGTACTGTCAAAATGATTTGTGATGTGACATTTTTTTGTTCCTACATATTTTATAGTCGGGGCAAAAAAATCTCCTGAAAAGAACCGTCACCCTGATGATAGGGCGTTGTGAATAAGAAATATAATTAAATAAAACATATATAAGCATTTAAAAATAAGTAATTGCTTTATTGTTAATCATGTGAATCATAATTATTAACAAAAATCAGTTTTATTTTCATTGTAGTGCTTTGTGATATACGATGTTTTTTGTTTGATTACCTGGCGCATAGACAAACAAATCTGATGGTTTTCCAACACGGGAACAGGCCACTTACATTGACCATGTGAGAAACATGGGTTTTCCAGATTAATACCACAAAAACTTAATGATTGCCCCTGGGACTTGTTTATGGTCATGATAGCAAAAGCAAGCTGAACTGGAAACTGTAGTCGTTTAAAGTCAAACGGCATATCAGTCGGAATCATTGGGATGCGTGGTATGAGAACGTCTTCTCCTTTATACTTTCCTTTCAGTATAGTTGCTTCTATCACGTTGTTTAGTAATTTTTTATCGCTAACCGTGTGCCGTTGCAAAGACGCGGTTGGTTGATATTTCGCAACATTATAACTATTGATCCAACCTTTAATCGAAGATTGTGAGGTGGCAATCCAGGCAAATCCAGCGAGTTTAAAAATTCTTGGTTAGTAGCCGAATCAACTGATTTATATATCCTCGATTCGCCTGTAATTTGTTCTTGAATTTTTAAATTTAATTCATTTACATCTATGTTTTTTGCAGCCAATATAGCTCGTTCGCTCAACCAATCATGGTTTCTGTAATTTTGAGAAACATCTGGAAACACCTTCGAATAAGTTCATCTTTTGATCGAGTTAACCGACAAAAACTTTGAGGAAAGTTAATTCAGCCAGTCAACATGTCTATAGGATATTTGCCATTACCAATGTCAATGAGCTGTTTAGAGAATATGTTTCCAGATTGGTCATTTTGCAACTCGACACGCATATTCTTGCCTAAATGAAGTACTTTGACATGTTTCCACAAATTGGAGGACTTTAGACATGCATTGAGTTCATCAGCTGGTGTTGATCGTGGAATCACTGGCAATGTTTGACGATAATCTCCTGCTAATAAAATCATTGCACCACCAAATTGGTTATGATTGCTCCGTAGATCTTTTAAGGTTCTGTCTAAAGCCTCCAAAGATTTTTTATGTGCCATCGTGCATTCATCCTAAATAATTAATTTACATTGCTGCAAGACCTTTGCCATTGCAGAGTTCTTCGAAATGTTGCAGGTCGGAGTTTCATTGCTTTGCATATTTAATGGCAATTTTAATGCTGAATGGGCTGTTCGACCACCTTCAAGCAAAGTTGCTGCGATTCCCGACGAAGCGAGTGCCAGTGCAATTTTATTTTGCGAGCGAATCGTTGCTAATATTAATGAAATCAAAAAAGTTTTTCCTGTACCACCAGGTGCATCTAAGAAGTAAATCCCTCCAGTTTCATCATTTATTACTTTCATAAGAGTATCAAATACATACTTCTGTTGTTCATTCAACAGTGGAAGATTTGTTTGAATTAATTCTTTCAAAGTGTTGAGATCATACAGTTTTTCTCGATTCAACTCTTGGTTAAAAGCATCACGCATTGGACGATTGGGCGCGGCCAGGCCTAATTGAATTAATAGTTTGTTTGACATCATCAAGCACATGTCCTCAATTGAAATCAATGCTTCGTTGCAAATTTCTTCACTGATTTGTATATTTGGATTTCCCATTCTATTTCGTATTTGATATAAAATATCATCACACATATAATCTTTGTACTTGATCCACAAATCCATCTCGGGAAGCATGTAGATATGATTATAGAAAACAATGTTCGTATTGATATTACAGCATCATTGAGAGTTTGATCCCAATGAGCGTCATTTTCTAGCAATTGCAAACGTTGACAGGCTTCTCCGTAAGATACACACAATTCACCATCAACAGTTCGTAAATGTTGGAATGATGTTGGGCCACGTACATTGACAATAGCAGTCGCATAAATTCGACCAATGGCATCGGTGGAATACACATCTGGGTATCCTGGAACTTGTTTTCCTTGTTTCCGTCGTATAAATCTCCCTGAGGATTGATTCCAAGTATAATATTTTGGCATTTCAGAATATAGCAATGTTTGTGCAAAATCATCGTTTTGGCATGTCTCAAAAAAACTGGTTAATGTAGTAGATGGTGGCTGAGCAGCTCTTTGTACTGCGTTCTGTGCTGTTAAAATACACTCTTTGTCCATTTACTAAATGCACAGCTTAGTGAACAACAGAAGGGTGTCTCTCATGAATAGGAAAAGAAAATAATATTCGCCATACTGCTTCATTACTACTAACATAGTGGCCCATTTGGTATTGGGTAACTTCATCATTATAACTGAAAGCAGCTCGATTCAAACTTGCGCGATTATTAGTTGAATGTCGCGCTCGCGCTTCATGCGTTTGTAATATCCGAATTCTTTCATGTTCATTTCGGTCGTCACGTTCTTGTGCAGCATGATTAGATCGGTAATTAGCTTGGTTTGTAGCATTTTGGGTTTTTCTACCTAAATTGCTTCGTCTAATAGGAGGCATATCTATATTATAGATTATTGTGTCACATGCAATAATTAGTGATCATAGGTAACTAAACACTGCACAAAACACGATATAGGTACGAATTTGTTTCGTGTATCAGTTGAAAAAAGCAAACTCAGTTGTGTAGGTAACCGAAAATCCAAGAAAAACAACACTGACATTGACAGTTTGTTGTTGTTTCAGCTTTATTTTAATTTGATATGACTTGGAGTCAAATCCTTCAAACCGTACTAATGTTTATGTATGTAAAATAGGGACATGAAATAATAAAAACTTAAAATAATAAAACACTTTTGGTAACGCGGTTTGTGTTTGACTGATGTAATGACTTGAAAACTGATGCATTTTAAAGTAAAACAAATGAAATAATATCGCGAAGCCGACCAAAGATAGATATGATTGAATTTGAACTTTGTGTAGCGGTAATAAAGTGCAAATTGACTCTTTGACGTTAGGAACATACCTACATTGTTTAAACAACAGTGAGTGCTTGTAATTTAATATGAACTTTATACAATAGCAATAAAGCTCAAATTGACTCTACGTTTTAGTTAGAAAACGTTTGTATGGGAAAAAGAAAAGGGCTGTTTTTAGGGTTTTTCCGGCAATTATTAGAATTTTTCTCGCCGTAAAAACCATCTTTGAACTTCAACGAACATTTAAAAAAAAGAATTGGCCAAATTGGTCCAGGCGTTGTTGAGTTATGCGCTTACCAACACATTTTGCGATTCATTTTTATATTATAGACTAAGCTTAAAGTGATAAAAAGAAAAAAAAGAAAAGAAAAATAATTTATTCTGCACAGATATAACGCACATTACAGAAAAATGGAAAATAACATAAACATACAAGAATGCTAAAAGCCTCGTATCCAATCAATGTAAGTCTTCTGAGTTTTCTGTCTTCTTGTGATCATGTAATTGTATTTGTTTGGTATGTAATTTATGGAAAAATAAATTATTAATAGATTATATTATCATTATATTATATTTTTGAGTTACTATAATATACTTGTTTGAAGTTTGAAGCGGAAAACTTCATAGATAAACTTTACGGACGATTATGCAGTTTTCTTTATATCGGGTGTAAAAAGACAGTCTTCGAAGCCGAAAGCCACGTATTCTACCCATTATTTGGATCATTTTTTGGCCACTAAGACCATACCTGGGAATCCTCGGGTTCTGGAGATATATAGATATTACAATTTTTTTTTTTTACTTTTTTATGAAAATGAATTCCAAGTGTTATTACTAAACTTTTTTCCAAACATTCGTCACCTGAGTTTTCGATATTTTTTTTCGAAATTTCGAAATTACGCATTTGCAGTTACAAAAACGCAATGAATATCAAACGTATCTGACAAGTGACTACGTGGCTTCGAGCGAAGGGACGGGGTTTAACTCCACTTTCCTGAGTTCGCGTTACATTGCGCGCAATATTTTTTTTTTATATAAAATAAAAGTCGTTACCCAGCAAGAATTCTTGCGCAAAGCTACTTTGTTAGACATACAGTATGCGTAGTTAACGGCTTTGTGATGTGTCTTTATAAACTCTGTATAATTTAATTAAACCTTCTAGACAGCAATGAAAACTGGGAGAAGCTCGTGGCAAAAGTAATAATAGCCGGACGGGTCGATCCATCAGGTTATAGAAGTATCCCGAACATCGTCGAACTATCCTATAGTGGAATATTCTAAAAACATCTATGAACTTCTACACAGTACCACAGTGGAATGTTCTCGAACGTAGTGGAAACTTCTGGAAACTTCTTCCAGTATAAAACGGTCGACGACGTAACAGTATTAATACTCACTTTGCTTCGCGATATGAACATGCCACCGTTGTTGATCCATCCCGCAAAGTCGCCAGTTTCCTCCTCTAAGGTACTGTACACTTTCCTCGAATCTCGCAGCAGTTTTACTTCTAAGTCGCATGGTCTTAGCGACCACACAAGCCCTATTAAATATTGAAAATTAAATTATAGTTAGATATCTATAATTTGAATTCAATGACTGGCGATTCAAATTCTAGATGAGGCTTTTTTGCGCGTATCGTTATGTTCGCTCGCATGCAAATAGGCAGAAAATATTAATTAATGGCTCCTAGTATAATTTGAAAATGCAGATGGGGTTGGGGACTTTAAATTGATGGAGTACTTTACCAGCAGTGTGCCATGTCGTCCCACTGGTCAGCTTGGCTCTCTCTAGCAAAACTGCGTTCACTCCTCTCTTCGTGAGTTGGTACAGAGTGTTGCATCCTGCTATACCTCCTCCTAAGAACACCAAAGCACAACAATTAACCTATTCTCCTACTAACATTCAATTTTTATATGTACAGCTAATAACAGTTCCGGAAATGACTGGCCTGTTGGTCTAGTGGTTAGTGACCCTGACTGCTATGCTGGAGGTCGTGGGTTCGATTCCCACCCAGGACAAATGTTTGTGTAATGAGCACGATCATTTGTTCTGTGTCTGGGTGTAATTTATCTATAATATGTATGTATTTAGAAATATATAAGTATGTTTATCAGTTGTCTAGTACCCATAACACAAGCTCTGCTTAGCTTGGGACTAGATGGCGTTGTGTGATAGTCGTGGAATATTATATTATTATTAATAATGCCGAACGAGCTGCTGCTGTTGGAATTAAGTAAAAAAAAAACAGTGAAAAATCTTTTTATATAAAAATATAGGAAAGACTTCAAAAAAAAATAAACTGAAGTCGATGTCAAAAAATAAAGAAAAAACCAGAAACACCGGTTTTTTTTGTAAAAAAATGTAGTTGTGGTTCCCCATTGCTAAAATTAGGAATGTCATAAGGTCTCAATCTATACATTGGTGCTGTTTATGAAATGAGGGTGTACCAGGATGAACGGTAAACATCTGCATACAAAATATCCTCGATAAATATCAAAAATTGGATGGCGTATGATCGAAAATTAAGAGTGTGCAAGTAGGTATGTTTAAGAGTGAAGTGGTAAATAAAATGATAGAAATGAAGGATATTGAAGGAAAATCTGTGAATGAATGTTGGAAAGAGATTGCAGATTGTATAAGGCGAGTAGCAAAAGATCTTTTTGGAGAATCGAAAGGGAAAGGCATGTTAAAAAGGGATACATGGTGGTAGAATAAAAATGTGCAAAAGATGCTTAAAGAAAAGAAAATTGCGTTTAAAGTATGGCAGAATATAGAAAACGGAAATGATAGTTTGAAAGAAGATAAGAAGAAAATTTATAAAGAAGAAGAGAAAGGCAAAAAAGGCGGTTGCAGTTTCCAGGGCTAAGGCGCAGGAAAAGTTATATGACTTACTGGACAGCCCTAAAGGCCAGAAGGAGCTCTACCGGATTACAAAAGTAAGAGAAAGGAGAACGAGAGAAATAATTCATATAAAATGTATGAAATATGAAACCGATAAAGTCTTGTCGAAAGATGACAAAATAAAAGAGCGATGGAAGGTTTATTTTGAAAAGTTGATGAACGAAGAGAATGAATGGAATGGTGTGCTCAAAGAGGTACAAGTAAATATGGGTTTGGATGAGAGAAATGAGCATGGATGAAGTAAGAAAGGAAATTCAATGTATGAAAAATGGAAAGGACATACCCTGATGACATACCAGTAGAAGTATGAAAGTGTTTAAAACTTTTTTACAAAAAAGCAACAGACTTCCAAAAAAAAAAAACACTAAAAATTAAAAAATAACTTTATTTTCGGCAGTCGCTAGTCGGTGTCAAATAACGAAGAAGTAAAATACAAACACCGACTTCCGAAATTAGTCATTTTTTTAATTTTTAGTGTTTTTTTTTATTTTTAAAAAGTTTTTTATTTTTCACTTTGAAGTTGTTATACCCCCGAACTAAAAACCCCAATAACATGGAAGTTTAAACATTTGGAGAACACCAAAACGTCATCGAGGATAACGTATTTTTCGTTTCTCAGAAAGCGCTGAACCAATTTCGATAAAATTTATATGGGACCACCTCGGGAGTATATTCTTTCGGATAAAAAAAGAATCTTGAAAATCGGTCCACAACTGACGGAGAAATCGGCGGACATACAAAAAAAAAAAACATACAACATATTTAATAGAACCTCCTCAAAAAAGAGGATGGATGTAGGTGGCTGACTTTATTCTTCAATAAATAAAAAAGGAGGAGGCACCCTGGTGCATGCTGTTTGCCGACGACATTAATTGTTCTTGTCGGTGAAGATGGACCTGGTCAGTGAAGATCGACCTGGATCCAGAGCAGATTGGAGAAATGGCAACAGAAGCTGCAGAAAGTTGGCTTGAAAATCAGCAGAAAAAATCAAGGAACTGAATACATGTTCTGCGATTTCGGCGGTTTCTCCAGTTCTGAAGCTATAGTGCTAGATGGCGCGCTTCTCTCAGTCTGCTCCGATTTTCGGTATCTCGGTTCACTCGTGCAAAGCAATGGTGAAATAGATCGGACTGTTATGCACCGAATTAACACTGAATGGAAGAAATGGTGGCAGGTCACTGGGACTATCTCCGACTCCCGGATTCCTCTAAAACTTAAAGGGGAAAATTTATAAAACAATGGTCAGACCTGCTGTCTTGTATGGTTCAGAATGTTGGGCTACAAAAGGGATGAACGCAAAGTAATTGCATGCAGCTGAGATGAGAATGCAGTGCAAAAGTATTAATATTTACAAAAGAAAACTAAGCGATTATTTCATGCAAAAATTAATTTCTAATTAAATACGAGTAGATATTTACCCTAAAAATAAATGAAATAAAAAACGTACTATATTAAATAAGAATACAAGTAAAAATTAACTATAAGTTTGAATTTGTCTAAACATAAACTTAATAGAAATATTTATTTTTAACCGACTTCGAAAAAGGAGGTGGTTCTATGTTCGACTGTATGTATGACCGATTTCTCTGTCAGTTGTGGACCGATTTTTAAAATTCTTTTTTTACCCGAAAGAATATAGGACTTCAGAGGTGGTCCCATATAAATTTTATCGAAATTTCTTCAGCGCTTTTTGGAAAACTGAAAGAAAACGATAAATACGTATACATAGATGACGTTTTGGATTTCCCCAATTTTTTTTTTTTCTTTTAAAACGTTGCCCCACACTAGGAATTACTCCTGTATCGTGGGTGCGTTCACAAACATGTATACTCACATACACAAAACACCCAGACCCGAAACAACTATCTGTAGGTCATACAAATATTTGTTCCGTGCGGGGATAGAACCCGCGACACGCAGCGCAGCAGCCGAACGCTCAACCACTGCGCCAACCGTGTCGTCAATCCACTGGTTCTGGAGATATTGAAGGTTTTCCTTTTTTGGAAAATGAATTCCAAGTGTTATTACTAAACTTTTTTCCAAACAAACATTACCTGAATATTTTTTTTCGAAATTTCGATATTACGCATTTGCAGTTATAAAAACGCAATGAATATCAAACGTATCCTACAAGTAGGTACCTACCTGGCTTAGAGCGAAGGGGCGGGGTTTAACTCCACTTCCTTTTTTTTTTTTTTTGGGGTGGGAAATCATCCTATGACTTCTCCCGCTCTGAGTGGGGGCTCGGGAGGGCGTGTCAGACTCTTACTGACTAAAACCCACCCCTGTTCCTTCCTACCTTTGAGTGCCCAGGGGCGAGGTAACTCTGTTTCGAATTTATCCTCGACCCCCGGGCAGGCATCGGCCATGACGGGCCCCGTCTCTTGCTGACAACTCTTTGAGGCGCGCGTGGAACACTACGCGCCGTCGACTCTCGGGCCTGTTGCTAATCGGACGGCGAGCTACCCATTACTCGCCGTCCGCAGGCCCGGGTCTACGGTGGCCGGAGATCGTCTCGCGGCGCCGGAAGTCCCAGGCGTCTCCTGAGGCGGCTGCTGCTGAGAGCGTGAGGGCGACTCCGTTGTTGGTGCTCTCTCACGCGTCCTGCCTCCGCCTTCGCGAGCATTACTGCTTCGCAGAAGGAGGAGACGGCTTCCCATTCCCTCTCGCTCCGTACCATGGCCTGAACCAGGGCAGGGCGCGAGAGGTCGCTGCCGCCTATCGCATCCACGAGGACACGGCGGTGCTCTCGCGTATGCTCCACCGTGTCGTCTGGGCGATCCTCGCAGTGGAAACAACCGGGGGTCACCTCACGCTTGATCCGAAACAGGAACCTCCCGAAACAGCCATGTCCGGTGAGGACCTGCGTCAGGCGGAAGGTGAGGGCGCCGTGAGGCCTCTCCAGCCACTCCTCAAAGAGGGGCACTACCGCCGCAATGGTGGCGTACCCAGCGCGGGGTTGTGACAATCGCTGTCTCCATGTCGCCATGAGATCTTGCCGGAGCTCTGTCCGCCGAGCCGCGAGTTGTCGCGGCAGCGGAGTTTCGCCTCCTCGCGCTCCTCATAGAGGTTCGCGAGGATTTTTGCCTCCAGATCCCATGGCGATAATCCGGCAAGGAGGCTCGCCGCCTCGCAGGAGATCGTACGGTATCCTCGGATCATACGGATAACTCCACTTGCTTGGGTTCGCGTTACATTGCGCGCAATAAAAAATAGTTTTTTTTTTTTCATACCTAAAAATAAAAGTCGTTTCCCAGCAATAATTTTTGCATGATTTGATGTGATGTGTCTTTTTACACCCTGTATACCTAGCCTATGAAATGATACCTATCCCTGTAGTAACTACCACTAGCAATAAAAAAAAACAAGTAAATAAGTAGTCAATATTGAAGTGCAGTTAGTAATGTTAGTAGTTTAACTCCGATCATTGAAATTACTTTTATTTTAAATAGTGTATAAGTAAATAGAATAATCAATAGTAGTATAAACCCCTCATTAGCAGATACAATTAAAAACCTATTGTCGCGTCTCCTTAAAAAACGCCAGAGGCCTGGCCGATTAAAAAAAAAATAGGCATTTGTTAACATTTTTAATATCAACACGAAGTTATTTATTATTAGTAAGTATTACGTAGCTGGTTTTCCGGTAGACCAGCACTGGGTATTCATACTGGTCGCTAATACACACAAACACAATAACTACACATTCACGCAGTAATGTTTTTGTCAGTCGTTCACAAAAAAAAAATTAGTACTTTTGAGGTTAACTGATTGGCCAGCTGTGTGAATTTGTCTTAGATATAGGTACCTACATTTTTGCATTGTTTGTGATTTATGTTATAACATATACCTACTATGTTTGGATTTGTCATTACACGATGATTTATTTTATAAAATTTTAATCTCAGTGAACTGTAGTGTTCTTGTGAGAATAAAAATTCTCTATACCGAAGTCTGAAAGTGGCACCGCTGACTGAAAAGTTGTGTGGAAATCGGTTGTCGTGGTATGGTATAAGATGCGGAGGAATGAAGAAAATGTCGTGAGGAAAGTTCTGTGTATGAATGTGGATGGCTATAGGAGTGGGGGAAGGCCAAAGAAACGATGGATGGACTGTGTGAAAGAGGATATGGGTAAAAAGGGGGTGACTACAGAGATGACGGCTAATAGAGAAGTATGGAAGAAAAAGACATTTTACGCCGACCCCAAATTAATTGGAATAAGGGCAGGAGGATGATGAAATATCAATAAATAAAATAACACTCATACACGTCACTCGTGTAAATCAGGCACACCATACTCAAAAACATTATAGAATGCTAGAAAGTTAGATATTATGAATTTTATTTTTAAAATGTATTGACAATACAATAATCCTAGGAATTTACTTTCCTCTGTAGATAAGTTGCAACTCCGTAAGAAAAGATTTCCTCATAAGTAGGTTAAATTAAAAGAAAGTGCTAATAATTAGCGAGGTGCCAAAAAAGTTGGCTTTACCCAAGCGACAAAATTAAATTATTTTACGATAAAGAACAGTCCAAAAATACAACATTATTTAAACACACTTACCAATGATCACAACATCAGCCCAAGACACGACCTCCTGATTCGTAGCGAGCAACCTCTCATGTCTGAAGTGTTTTAAATAATTCGCCGCTTGGCTCCTAATGGCTCCATCCCGAACTAATTTAAACATTTTTTATTTAAACTACCCAATATAGTTAGAAATGTTGACTAGAACACTGTTCATTTATGAATGTCTTACAAAATGGAGTTTTTAATAACCGCCTTGCATCCTATCTCCCCAAGTTATCAAAGTTCAAGCTCTTATTTCATATGGTTTATCAAGGCGATAGTTATTGTTTGCTATTTTAAACTCTAAAATGCGTAAACAAATTTAACTAAAGCAAAGGAATGATTGAAACCGTAAAATCGCAGTAATAAACATTTATTTTAAAATATTTACATTAATTTTTACAACTTCTTACATTGACTAATAATAACGGTAAGATACAGTTTGATAATAATGTTTACAATATAGTTATTTATTTAAAAACAAATTTTGCAATAATACTTGGTTACATTGATTGCTGTAATCTCAATTTAAAAGCCCAGTTAAAAGACATCAAGTAAGGTTTTAAATTATTGCTAAGCTAGTGAGTTGTCAACATAGTCTCTTTGTAAACACTGACTTTAATATTATTTTCTTATCACTAATTATTGTTAAAACACAACTGTATACAGGCTGTAACAGAAATGAGTGGTAATATTTTAGATACTGGTTTTGTTGACGGAAATGATCAACTTTCTTCAAGGAAGTTATAGTTAAATGACCAAAAAAAAAATTGCTTAAGTTATCATCAAATGATCAAAATTAGTATGAGAGGTCAGGAATTTCCTATTACTTTCTTTAAGAAAGTTATTCGTTTCTATGGGCAGAAGCGGTATTTATAACATGACCACGTATTTCATTTCCGTGGCATCCTGTACAAACTTTTACAGGATTATCAAATTATATTTTGCGAACCAGTATACGATTTTTATTTTTTAAATGCTTCATAAACATAAGCATAACTATTACTTAGTACATTTCCATAATTACACGTCATTCGTACCTACTATTATAATAACTACCTAAATATTTTATGCGACACGTATATAAATAAAATGGAATATACTATCATACCATCATGCTATAAAATATCGAGTTTTCCTGTCAATTGTTTATTTACATCAAGGAAGTATGAAAAAAAAATTAATTAAAAAAAGCAGTAATAATTAATATTATTATGGTTTAGTAATAATACCTCTTCGCGTAACACGCACCGAAATGGGACCCCATAGGCCAAATTTATACATCAACAAAATATTAGAATGGTTGTAGATAAACAATCGCAATCAGAGAATAACATTTTCATACGTCGCTCGTCGTCATCGATATAAAAGATAAAACTATGTAAATGTTTAAAATATTCTTTAATACTCATTAAAATAATATAGGTACTTAATATTAGTTACATAGATATAAAATTGTAATTTTCTAATGACCTACACTCAACCCCATATCAGTGGTTAAAATATGACACAGACAGCGTCTCTATATCGTGGCAGTAAGGACGATTTTCGTAATGCAATTATTGCCACAGATCTGCGGTTGACTGTACATGTCATACCCGAAAAATAATACGCGGTTTTTGGTATGTTTTTTTTTTATTATAAGACCTTAGTCCGCCGAAACATCGTCTCATTTCAAAAATTGTAAATGCAACTCTGTTTGGGAGTTAAACTTATAAGGAGCTCTGTCCTTTGGCATTAGTAAGGTTTACAAAAAATATAATACATTAGGTATATTAGAAAACCTACATACCGACAACTCTACATAAGTCTTTTTTGTCACCAAAAACAAAAAATATTGTAAGAAAAAAAAAACAACAAAAATTATTTATACTTAACTTTAATTTCGAAAGTCGGTGTCAAATAACGAAGAAACAAAATACTAACACCGACTTCCAAAATTATTTTGTATAAGTTATTTTGTTATTTTCAGTGTTATTTCTTTTTTGGAAGTCGGTTGTATTTTCTGTAAAAAGTTTTTTATTTGGATATACAATACAGTCACTTTGTTTTCCATTAGAATGTTAAACATTCTAATGCTTTTTGCAGTATTTGGCAGTAAAAGTGTGGAGTCAGCCTTCTCGGCAAGCTTCGCTGAGGTAGTCAATACTACAATAAAATTCTTAGTTTCATTTTACCGAGATCGTGCTTGTTTCAATGATCCCACATATTGTCCAGTTGCGTAGACACTTCAGATACAAAACTACACCAATTTTACATCACAATATCCACCTGGAATCAATTTGCAAATAGTTTAAACGGCCACTGAACTTCACTCTAAAAATTCCCGCAAAAACGGCTTATAGATTGCATAGTACTGTTATAATCACACGTATTGTCCGCAGGTGGCATACGACCACGGCTCATTCTCCTGCCCTTATCCCAATTTATTTGGGGTCGGCGCAACATGTCTTTTTCTTCCATACTCCTCTATTAGTCGTCATCTCTGTAGTCACCCCTTTTTTACCCATATCCTCTTTCACACAGTCCAACCATCGTTTCTTTGGCCTTCCCCTACTCTTATAGCCATCCACATCCATACACAAGACTTTCCTCACGACATTTTCTTCATTCCTCCGCATCACATGCCCATACCACGACAACCGATTTCCACACAACTTTTCAGTCAGCCGTGCCACTTTCAGACTTCCTCTTATATACTCATTCCTAATTCTATTCATGCGCGTAACACCACACATCGCTCTTAGCATTCTCATCTCAGCTACATGCAATTGCTTTTCATTCATCCCTTTTGTGGCCCAACATTCTGAACCATACAAGACAGCAGGTCTGACCATTGTTTTATAAATCTTCCCCTTAAGTTTTAGGGGAATGCGGGAGTCACAGATAGTCCCGGTGACCTGCCGCCATTTCATCCATCCAGTGTTAATTCTGTGCTTAACAGTCCGATCTATTTCGCCATCGCTTTGCACGAGTGAACCGAGATACCGAAAATCGGAGCAGACTGGGAGAAGCGCGCCATCTAGCACTACAGCTTCAGAACTGGAGACCGCCGAAATCGCAGAACATGTATTCAGTTTTGGTTCTGCTGATTTTCAAGCCAACTTTCTCCAGCTTCTGTTGCCATTTCTTCAATCTGCTCTGGATCTCAGGTCCATCTTCACCGACCAGAACAATGTCGTCGGCAAACAGCATGCACCAGGGTGCCTCTTCCTGTATTTCCGACGTAAGAGCGTCCATAATCAACAGGAAGAGGTAAGGACTTAAAGCCGACCCTTGATGCAAGCCTACAGCCACACGAACTTATCGGTGTTGCCAGCAGCCAACCGGACGTAGGTACTAGATTTTCTGTACATAGCACGAATCAACTCAACATACTTCCCAGGCAAACCTTTCTCTTTCAAGGCCCACCACAACACATCCCGAGGTACCCTATCATATGCTTTCTCAAGATCAATGAACACCATGTGCAAGTTCTTATCGTCTCTAAACATTAAGACTATGTATATGAATATTTTTTCGTTCAATACATTTCAGAGCACGATTTTTTTTAGTCGGGTTTTAGATTTTGAACTTATATTTTTATTTAAATTATGCTGAAATGTGCTTGATAAGCCCTTTCATTTGATACCCAACCTTTCCAATAAACTTATTTTTTATTCATGACTATGTCCTATAAAGGGCACCGTAATGAATAGGCTGGGTTGACCCTTTTCTTAAATAGGTCTTAAATTGATATTCATTGTCTTAGGGGACCGTAAAAAAATTCTTTTTTTTTTTTGAGATTTAGAAAACACGAAAAGTTTATTTAAAAAATGAACTTTTCGTGAACTATAGAAACGTGGCCGGCCATGATGGTGTAAAAATTTCCGGTCTCATGACGTCAACGTAAATCATGGCGCATACCGTTATTTGCATAGAAAAATGAATTACCATGTTTTCGGGGTATTCAAAACACAGATTAAAAAAAAAATATATGTACAGCTATCTTATACTTTTATGAACTAAAATAGTTGAAATTAGGTCCCCTAGGTTAAATTTACTTGATGATCATTTTCTAAATGAGTCTATTATGAGTGAACTAACCTATTTAGTGTAACGTCTCATAGCCCATACCTCATTTGTCAAATTATGAAAAGTAGTTTATAAGTTATGAGGAAACAGATGAACATACATACATACTGGTCAAAATTATAACCATCCTTTTCGCTTCACCTTAGTCGGGTAATAACTACGATAACAGTCGTAGAAATATTCCATGTTAAAAAACATTTCAACATCTTCAAGAATCAGGGCAAAGTAGACACGACAACCACCAAACACGAAATTCATTAAGAAATTTTATGTATACTTGCGGCAGTTTTTAGTCCACTTTACAAGCTTATTGCCAAGGGCATTATAGGCAAAATTGGTAGACCTTCAGGTCGCAGAACACACACGATTTTTTTGTTGATTATTCAAACGCTGTCATAGTCTATTTTCCACTGTCCATTTTCGAGACGTGTCCACTTCTAGACAGACAAATGACTATCGTACAAGTACAAGTCCTTGTTTCATACGTGGGCGCTGTGCACCGTCGCTGCGCTGCCAGGCAGTTACCTTTCCTGTTTTAACCTTATTACAAAGGGTATAAAAACGAAAATCGGTAGCGGTAGAATATCAAACACGAATTTTAAGTTCATAATAAATTATTCAACTGTTACATAAAGTCTATTTCCAGTGTCCATTTTCGAGATATGCTGACTTCTAGACAGACAGATGGCTGTCGTAGAAGTACAGGTCCTCGTTTCATACGTGGTGCGGGCTGGCCACGCGCGGGGGTGTGAGGCCCAGGCGGTGCTGGCGCGCCGCGTGGTCGCCGGCCGCCGCCGCCGCCGCCGCCTCGAGCTGGGCCCGGATGGCTACTAGCTCGCGGGTGCGTTGGTAGATCGGGTCCTGACGAAGAAATGGTTGCAAATTTGTAGCTGAATCACAATATTTTTCATCTTGTAGTTACCGCGCCCCTGGGCACTCAGGGCAGGGAAGGAACAGGGGTGGGTTTTAGTCAGTAAGAGTCTGACACTTCTCCCGCTCCACCCAGAGCGGGAGAAGTCATAGGATGATTTCCCAACCCCAAAAAAACCCCTAGTTTACTGACTGATAAGTTTTAAAACATTGTTATAGTTTATTCAAGCAGTGATTGACAACATAAACTTGTTATTTTAATAGTGTGTGAAAAACATGTTAGAGTAGTAGTTTTCAAATGATGAAAAAACTTTACTGTCCGAATGTGTTGTTGTCCTGTCATGTTTTAATAGATAATTATGGAAAAGGCAAAAGCTAAGGACCACCTTACGAAATCTTTCGTGTTGAGACTTTGTCATAACACTCAGAATAAATATGGGTGGTTATTTAGCTATCTGGCCTTTATTACTTGTGTGTTTGGACGTCATTTTTGACGTCACCATATTTTATAAAATAAAATCCACTCCCTCTATATGAAAAAGTTTCAAAAAATTGGTAAGATTTTCATAGCTCCGTGGCACTAACCTGCTGCCTCATCGTAGGGTTCCACCGACAGTACAGTGCCTTCCACAGCTTGATGACCCTCAGCGACGCGACGGGCACGAGCACCACCTGCGGCCGCGCGTACGGTGAGGGGGGGGAGCTGGCGCCGAACGACGCCGGGCCCCAGTACAGAGGGTTCAGGTACAAGTCCTGACGACTGTTGATGTACGACCACAGGGATACCGTCTTGGTTTTTACTTCTGTAAGGGAATATGAGTTTTATTTTGACATATTTTTTCAGTCCAGACATAAAGGAACCTGAATGTTTTTTTTTTTATTTGGATCACCAATTTTTCGATTTCGGACTTCGTCAATGCTGCATCATATTTCGCTTTGTCATTCTCTATGCTAAGTCTTGATAGCAAAATCGCGGATTTTAGTGATTCCTTTGACAGTGCATCCCGTTTTAGCGACTCATTGAGTCATCATTCTCCTGCCCTTATCCCAATTTATTTGGGGTCGGCGCAACATGTCTTTTTCTTCCATACTCCTCTATTAGTCGTCATCTCTGTAGTCACCCCTTTTTACCCATATCCTCTTTCACACAGTCCAACCATCGTTTCTTTGGCCTTCCCCTACTCTTATAGCCATCCACATCCATACACAAGACTTTCCTCACGACATTTTCTTCATTCCTCCGCATCACATGCCCATACCACGACAACCGATTTCCACACAACTTTTCAGTCAGCGGTGCCACTTTCAGACTTCCTCTTATATACTCATTCCTAATTCTATCCATGCGCGTAACACCATACATCGCTCTTAGCATTCTCATCTCAGCTACATGCAATTGCTTTTCATTTTTCATTTAGCGACTCATTGAGTGCGGTATACAAATTGTGTGTTTTCTATCGATGCTGCATCGGTTACCGAGAGGTGTTGCTGTATCAAGTTTACAAAAAGCGAGGAATCGCTCAATCTCTGAAACTAATAGTAGGTTGTATAATAAAGTCGTTTCTAAAATATTAAGGATAATATGAATGTAGCATACTCGTACTCCAAACGGTGAAGGAAAACATCGTGAGGAAACCGGCATGTCCTAGAACCAAAAATTCGAAAACATGTGACATCCACCAACCCGCACTGGGCCCGCGTGGTGGATTACGGCACACACCCTCTCTCAGAGAGGAGGCCTGTGCCCCAGTAGTGGGGACATTAAAAGGCTGAGGATACTCGTACTAGTATTCAGTTATAGACTGGAAACTAAGCAGAAGATGAATTTGGAATTCTACTTCATTCAAAAATAAGTCTGCTGCACCCACCTTCCTTCACCCTTTCCCTCTCAGTATTAAAGAGGAAGGTGCCAAAGCGGCAAGAGTACAGATGGTCCACGATCGTGATGAGCAGTCTCTCTGTGAACTCGAAGGCAGTCGGGAACTGTTGCTGTAGCTGCCACACACAGTCCACCCACTGCACGAAGACGGGGGAACGGTCGGCGTCTGAATGTCGCTCGTCGCCGTGCCCGATACGCTAGAAGGCAAAACATACAGACTTTATGTAAATTCATTCAACTTGCAAGCCGTCACTGCTAACACCATCTAGAGAGGTGTAGAGGATGGGCCCGAACGAAGAACAAAAGTTGCTTGTGCAAGTTGAAAACCCGTAGTTACGGCGGTACCGTTTCTTTGTATGGGATGAGGCATCTGTACGCTAGTATTATATTATCTGTGCCCTGAATTAGATTTCGTAACGATCAAAATAATATTTTATTTGATAACTGTTAATTATTTCATTGTTCAATTGTGATTACAAATGGATGTAAGCGAGTCTATTTTAGGCATTTTTTATCATTTCCGTCCTTTAATACAAAGAGGGGAAAAATTGACGATAAGTCAAAAGTCAGCGTCGATGCTGAAATAATCCTTCTAAAATTTTTAATGTGATGAAAATTTGGATGGTTGGTACTCACAGGCATTAGTTGCCGTTATGACTTATGAGATAGACAACTAATAGAGTTGTAAGGAAGAATAAATGACTCAAACCATTATCAGTTAAAACATTAAACCATAACATCTTATAAACCTGTGTTATGCAAATAAATGATTCGGTTTGAAGCAATCCTGCACCGAGCCCAAATAAGTTGCCATATTGGCGTTAACCTATAAAAAATATAGTTAACTAGAAAGTAGTTAACTACATTTTTTCCTACGGTTTTCCCGCGTGATGACTGAATTTATTCAAAGAGAACGTAATACCGGCTAAAAAGTCCTATGTAAATGTAAATCAGTGTGTGTGTGAGTGAGTGAGTGTGTGAGTGAGTGAGTGTGTGTGAGTAAGTGTGTGTGTTTTTGAGGGTGAGCGTTGTAAAAGTTTTCTATCTATCTATGTCGTAATAGCAGGACATGTACTCTCTCTCTGTGTTTAGGTACTACTCGTGTGCTGTGTTTAATCCAAATCCGTATAACCGTAATTGCGTGACTGATTAACAAACATCCAGACATTCACATTTATGAGTAGGATTTTCACTGACGAACATTTCAACTTCAACCTACTAATAATGTTAAAAAAAACATACCAGCTGGAACTTATGTCCAAAGGAAAGCCACTCTTTCTCGATGAGAACTTCGAATCCTCTGAGCGTCCTGTAGTAGGGGTCTAGCATTAACATTGCCAGTGCTGTGAGCTGAGCCGTGCGGTCCCATCCGTCTGAGCAGTGGACTAGCACGGAAGTCTTGTGGTTCTCCACCTGTGTCATATAAGACAGTATAAAATCACGCATGAATACAGTTAGACGGCATGGTTGAGCGATTGGCTGCTGCACTGCATGTCGCGGGTTCGATTCTCGCACGGAACAAATATTTGTATGGCCTACAGATAGTTGTTCCTGGTCTGTGTGTCTTGTGTATGTGAGTTTACATGTTTGTGAACGCAGCCTCGATACAGGATTAATTCCTAGTATGGAGCAATATTATACGAAAAAAAAACAGTCATCAAAACGTTTGAAGATTTTTTTTTTTTTTTTTTTTTTTTTTTTTTTTTTTTTTTTTTCCAAAACACTTAATTCTAATTTTACAATGGTATTGCCATACACGCAAACCTCTCAGGGCTTATCCGTGTGCTGGCGAGTCAGTCCTATATCCTCAAATACATACTACTTTAGTTGAGTTACTTTCAATGAATATTGTTAGACAAAAACTAAAACACCTTATGACTATAAAAACGCTTAAATTTGAACTTGCAACTTTTCGAACCTGTTTTATATAAATTTTGCAAATCATCTGGAAGCTTGTTAAGGAGGTAAGGTACTAAATATGCAGCAACCCTCGTCCCATACACATTGTTAAATTTAGGCAGAATGTATTTCTCTTTAAATGCTATAGTTCTCAAGAAGTCAGGTCTTCTTGTCTCTGTAAGCAGCTCAGGCCTATTTATTTCCACTAGGGTGGAAAATTCCACCTTATTAAACACATTCATAACCTTACAATACTTGAAGAGATCGTCATCGTTGTTTTTAAATTTCTTTTTTATATGTTTAGGAGCAATTACTTTTAATATTCGTAATTGTAACTTATATATTTCTGTCAAATATGTATGGTAAGTTCTTCCGTAACTACTGAGTCCGTAGCCGATGACTGAGTCCGCTAGGGCCATGTATAGCATTCTGAGAGTTTTAAAGGGCAATTTATATTTTAACAAGCTAAGTTTTCCTAGAATAGACCTTAGTTTGTTGCACACGTGATCTATATGCGGACCCCAGTTAAATCGGCCATCAACTATTAGGCCGATGTAGGTGTGTTTATCCACTATCTCCAGTGACGGGCATTTGCAAGTTGTTGGCGAGCTGTGGAGGCATGAATGTTGGTGTGCTATAATTGTAGGTTTAGTGGAGCATTTATTGTGTGATGAGTGTATGTGGACAATCTTTGTTTTTGATGCGTTTATTACCAATCCTACGTCATGGGCCCATTTACACATTTGATCAAAGTTATGCTGTAGAGATTCTTGGGCATCATATACGGAGTTGTTGGCGACCAATATACATGTGTCATCAGCAAATTGATATACTGATCCTGAATTAATAGTATTAATCATATCATTGACATACAGTAAGTATTCTGTCGGGCCAATAATTGAGCCCTGGGCCGTGCCTTGCATGGATGGAACTTGTGAGCTATACTCATTTTGTATTTTAACCCTATTATATCTGTTTAAGTGATAGTTTTTTAATAGTTCTAATAGTGGCCCTTGTATTCCATTTCGTGATAACTTGTCGAAAAGTGTGTCAAAACGAAGCATATCAAATGCTTTGCTAAAATCTATAAAGAGTGCTAAAATATGTTTTTTATCGTTTAGGTGTCTATTAACTTCATCGGTAAACTCTCTCAATAGTTGTGTAGTATTTTTATTTTTTTGGAATCCATATTGTTTATTATTAATTATTCTGTGTGTTTGTAAAAAGTTATTTATCTCATTCCCAATATAACGTTCTATGATTTTATCTATACATGACAATATCGTTATAGGACGATAGTTATTGACGTCATCACGAGCACCTTTTTTGTGTATGGGACGTATCACCCCTATTTTTAGTAGGTCGGGATACGTGCCGCTCTGCAGGCAGCAATTAATTAGATGTGTAATAGCTGGGACTAGGTTAGCAGAAGTATACTTAACATCCATAGCACGTATTCCGTCATAACCAGGGCTTTTCCTATCATTCAATTGTTGGATGAGTCGTTCAACAGTCTCTTCTCTTGCAGGTTTCACTCTTATCGACTTGTCGGGAATTATTTCGTACCTTGATTTTTGTAAAAGAGGTATAAGGCAAGGGTTGCTTAAATTCTTAATATTTGAGTTAAATTCTGTCATGAATGTGTTAGCTAGTGTTAGCGGATTAGTTCGGAAAGTTGCCAGTAATATGTGATCAATACATTGCATAATCTTGCCAGTTAAACTATTCACAATGCTCCATATCTTTTTGCTGTTTTTAAAATTTTGTGAAACTTTTGTCATTATATGCTTATTTTTAATGTATTGTGTATATTTGTTTACCTTATTTCTATACTTATTGTACAATAATCTTTTTTGTGGGTTATTTCCATCTTTGAGCCAAATATTAAATAGTAAATCACGTTTTTTACACATTTTTTCCAGTTTTCTATTGGCCCACGGGCATGTTTTACGTTTGCTGGAGTTGTTTTTATTAATTGTGAATTTACATTTATCGTATATGTTACTAAAGTTAGAATATATGAACTTAACTATTTGGTTAGGACACCTATACTGGAGGGGTATGCTCCAGTCGATGTTATTTAGTTCACTGTGCACTCTGCGATTATCTATTTTTGTTACTAATTGACTTGAGTGTGAGTCATTGTTGTTTAGCGTTTTAGATACTTTTTTTATATATTTGATAGGCTCGCGTTTAGGCGTATAGTAGAGATGGGCTTAAACATTAAAAAAAAAATAACAATGCTAATGCTAAAAATAATTAACAGTTAAATTTAGCAGTTATTTTTAGCAACTGTTAAATTTCACAGACAGATTTCCTTCATACTTTTCACGGGCTTAAATTTAGCAGTTATTTTTAGCAACTGTTAAATTTCACAGACAGATTTCCTTCATACTTTTCACGGGTTTAAATTTAGCAGTTATTTTTAGCAACTGTTAAATTTCACAGACAGATTTCCTTCATACTTTTCACGGGTTTAAATTTAGCAGTTATTTTTAGCAACTGTTAAATTTCATAGACAGATTTCGACTGTCAACTTTTTCTGTTGGTGTATTTAAAATGAGAATCCATTTATTTATAACGATTTCTTTTTTATAACTGTTTTTCTGTATTGTGTGTGTGTTGTTTACTGTTCATCTTCATTTCTTTTGCGGCCTGTAGTAGTGGGATAAAGCGAGACAAATATATATCCTTCCGTGTGTACTGTGTGTGGTGCGGGGTAGGGTAGCACCGCGCAGAGTATCTGACACCGCCGGCGGCCGCTGCCACTATCTATTATTTATTAGTGTTTGTGACTGTGAAATGTGACTGTTAAATCTAACAGCTAACTCAGAATTTATTTAACAAGTGTTAAAACTAAAACGCCACTACCTATTGTTTTTGTGACTGTGAGTTCTGACTGTTAAATTTAACAGCTAACTCAGAATTTATTTAACAAGTGTTGACACTAAAAAAAATAACAGTGTTAATTTAGCAGCTAATTAATTTTAGACCCATCTCTAGCGTATAGTAGCAATATCATCCACACTGTTCCAGGTAATAGGGGGCTAATCTATTGCCAGTGACAAGGCGTAAATCACTTTAGGCTACCTCTAACCATTTAAGAGAGAACAGGGGCTGCGATTCTCCATACAAATGTATTCCCCTTTTTTTCTTCCTGAATAATGCCTCTAGAGCAATCATCGTTTTTCATAATATCACGGTCTGCTGTAGACACGTCCCTGTCATTTCCTTTTTTTCAGCAACTAAAAGTAGAGAAAATATGACGCTCCAAAAATTACAAAAAAATGGCCCAGTTTTACTGCCTTGATTAGAGGACTACCAGACAAATTCGAAAAGTTTTTAACATAAAACATTAATTAGGAACCTAGACATACTTTTTCTTAAAATGTCTGTGCCAAAAATAATTGAATCGGCTCAGTTTTCGAGGAGAAAAAAGGGGAATATGAAACGTCGATCTCGTCAAAAACTTTGTGATAAAATCGGTCTGAGCTGCAACTGTCCCTATCGCACTCTACAGGGGCAGGCTTAAAGCAGCACGACGGCAATAGTTTCTTCAAATACCTATTTTTCAAATTCCTCGCAGGCCCTGTTCCCTCTTAAGAATGGAAAACAATTTACCGGAGCATGGAGACCAAGGGCACCACGTTCTATAGCCGTGCCTGCGATAACTAACGAGATAGTCTTAGATATAATAATATTCATGACGAAAATCAATCCTAATGAATATCTAATAAAAGGTTAATTTAATAGTGCATTATATATAATTACTAGCTGCGCCCCGCGGTTTCACCAGCGTAGACTGGGATAAAAAGTAGCCTATGTGTTAATCCAGGATATAAACTATCTACATACCATATCTCATCCAAAACGGTCCAGCCGTTTGAGCGTGAAGAAGTAACAAACATACACACTCACAAACTCACATTTATAATATTAGTAGGAAGTAGAATGAGAATACCTTGTCCACAATTCGGACTGCTCCAGCCAATATACACTTTATGTGTTTAAGCCAGCAACTAGCTTCAATGCCACTGAACCATCTGGAAATTATCGAAATTGTTAAACAAACATTATTTATGGATAAAATAAACTTGATATTTACTCTAATTAATTAATGTGCGTGTCTACAGCGTCTAGACACAACATGTGATGTAGCTTATTTATGACCCCGGCCCGGTTGACAGACAATCCCTTGAGTCGCTTTATATGGTTAAAAAGTTTACTTAATTTTCTACAAATTCATCCTTTTTTATAAAACTCTCTAACCATATGCTTAATTTAAACATTAAATAGCGGATTCTAAACTCAAGACAGCATACGTATCATCCATCAAATTCATCTGTGTATTACGGCCCACACCCTTTCACAGAGAGGAGGCCTGTGCCCCAGCAGTGGAGACATTGCAAGGCTAATGATGATGATGATGGATGACGGACCACAAGACGTACGGCGATGTGCCACCGATACATGGTGAACATCCCATCCACACGCACAAAACGTTTTAGGAACACATTCATTGTCGTACAGCTAGGGAGTGGAATTCCCTGCTGGAGTCTGTGTTTCCTGATAGCTACAACCTGGGAGTATTTAAGTCAAGAGTGAATAGGTTACTTCTAGGCAAGCGTGCTCCATCTTCGATGACATCATCGCTTACCATCAGGTGAGATAGTGGTCAAACGAGTGCCTATCAAAAATAAAAATAAACTGTCACAAAGTTTACAAAAGGAAAACAATCATTCTTCATGAACCACAGACCATAGCTAACTTCAGGGTGGTCGGTTCCAGCTAACTTCAACCTGTGAATTTTGTGTGACAGTGATGCGCGCGCATCTTAAAATTTCACTCTCATCATTTTTTCATAACGCGCCTAAAGAAGTATAAATACAAAAAAATGATGATAGCAAAAACCCTCATTCAAATGATTAGTCAGGACCATGAAATAGAAAAATAAATTTAATTTTAACGAAAAGCTAACTTGTTGTTCATACAAAATTAAGACTTATTACAACTAACGAAGGTTGTTATTATTTTACATTTTTTCCGCACAATTGTGATACGCGGCGGATAGATGGTGGGCACTTCCACTTGTATTTTCTATTCCGTGGTCAGGACTTTACCTCCCACATCTACCCTTCTTCCTGGAAGAAAATTTGAAATAAGAATCTGCTAATAAGTGTTTAAATACTGTAGTTGATTAATTTAAAGTTGTGTGATTACAACTTTAAATTAATTAATTACAGTATAATTCGGGAAACAGATAAATATTCAACTCTCTAAGCGGTTGTTATTAAATGAGTTCATCATAGTCAACATAAAGCGCACCAGTAACGTAAACATAAATAATTTTAATGTTTACTTTAATATTCGCTCAAAGAATATGTTAAACATCGCGGTCGCTCACCTAGTCTGGTCTATTTGCGGAAAGCAGAGCTCCTTCAACTTGCGAAGACTCTCCCTCATCACGTGAATGTTGTGTATGTCTAGGAATACAAGGTCAGCGTTCTGATATGCGTCTTCTGACTCATACCTGTAAAGAAATAGTATTGGTTATAATTTTCTGCCCGTGGATTATAATATCTCAATGGCCGTTTAGTTGCTTAAGGTAAAAGCCTAGCCCTAGCCCGCGAAATTCAAATTTTCTTAGGTTTTTTGCTATTTGCAGGTCAGTGTCAGGTTGTATCTTGGTCAAAATTTGATTCGCGCACGTAGCAAGTATGTATTTATAGAATTACTTATAATCATTAAAATCATCAATACAACTCTTTCAGTTAGAATTGATGCCAAATGTAAGTATTTCATGAAATCATGACATTTAATATAAATTCTAACTGAGACAGTATTGATGATTTTAATGATTATAATTCTACAAATACATACTTGCTACGGCCGCGAATCAAATTTTGACCAAGATACAACCCGACACTGACCTGCAAATAGCAAAAAACGTAAGAAAATTTGAATTTCGCGGGCTACCCTTGAGCATCCACCTTAAGCCTCTAAATGGCAGAAGCAGAGAATCAGCACTTTTAGGACTTCTAAATACACATAGGAAATCCGTCAAAATGCTCGCCCTTCAACATTATTTGGTGTTTTAACTGGGCAGAAGTGATAAGTATACACTAATCTCCCCAGCAATATAATATTTTTCAAAATGTTGTGTATAATCATTAAAGCCACAAGCGTCACAATATCCGGGCCTGCGGACAGCGAGCAGTGGGTAGCTCGCCGTCCGATCAGCACCAGGAAGGAACAGGGGCCCAATTCTGTAACTTTGAGTTAAGCAACACGCCATCGACACTCTCTCGACACACAACAGACATTATTTTGCCACTGTTGCAAATTTGGTTTTCTGCAAAAACTTCCAAATGCTATTGACATATTATAGTAGACCAGACTACCAGTTATTACAATAGTCCAATTAAGGCGTTTCAATGGCACTACAGTGGCAAGTCAATGACCATAAATAATTTGTAGAATACCAAAAGTCAATGACTATTCTATTGAGACACCATTGACACACTATTGACAAGTTAGTTATTTTACAGAATAGGGCCCCAGGGGTGGGTTATAGTCAGTAAGAGTCAGACACGCCCTCCCACCTCCACCCAGAGCGGGAGAAGTCATTGGACGACTTCCGACCAACCACCCAAAAAAAAAAAAAAACGTTACAATATCGACTGTTAAAATTTTGTGTACTAATATCAATTTGTGGTGTATCCGGTTTGTGGCTATAGCCTCATCTCTATCGACTTCTCTGCAAACCCCTCCGCAGACAAGACAACTCAGTGACTTACCCTCCTCCTTTGGCTTTGTTCGCGACAGCATTAGCAGTGGGTCGAGCATCCATGATGAACAGTTTGTGTGCCTGAGCGTTGGCATCCATTATGAGTTGAATGTAGCGCTCATCTTCACGGCTGCGTTTGCCACTTACCTGCAATCATTTTATTACTCACGTAAATAATAGATAGAATGACGAGGGGCGACTAAGTACAGCAGTCGCACGAGTCGGCCTTTAAGGTTAAGCAACGCTTGCCGGGGTTAGTGCGTGGATTCATTAGGTCATACCGAAAATTCTCCGTGTCTCAGAAAGCACGTTTAACCGTTGGTCTCGGCTGTCACTGGTACAACTTTAACAGTAGTTACGCTACCATAACTACTGTAAAAGGAGTTAGAACATCTGACACTAGTCTTGCCAAGAGGTATCGTGTAACCCAGACATTTAGAATGAAGATTGACTCCAACATATTTGTAAAAAAAAAAACTTTTTTACAAAAAATAGGACCGACTTCCAAAAAAGGTGCAAAATAACTTTAATTTTGGAAGTCGGTGTTGTGAGGTTTTTTTTTTTGACACCGACATCCGAAATTAAAGTTATTTTGCACTTTTTTTTAAAGTCGGTTCTATTTTTTTTTTTTGTCAAAAAGTTTTTTATTTTCACTTTTTAGTTGTGGTTCCCCATAAAATTGTGTTAACACTACATAGACATCCGATCGCAGCAATCGCAGTGGATTTGCTGTCATTTTTGAAGAGTTCCGTTGTCTGTCGCCGAAACTCATCATCAGATCTATATGAAATTTAAATGGAACCATTTCGGAATAAAGCCCTTTCGAACTAAAAAATATTTTTTTAAATCCGTCTATACACGACGGAGTTATACCCGAATATACACAAAAAAAAAATACAAGCATCCGAATCCTTTTTGAAGTCGGTTAAAAAGGCTGAGCAGATTTATTTGATGTAAACATAAAAAGGCGTCTCAGAAATGGTATACCGTTTAGGGTAAAACCAGTGACACAAATAAGGCCAATCTTGTAAATATATTATTTTTTAGTTTATCCAAAAACGCCTAGTAAGGAAATTCCAATAGGTAATCTACATATTTTACCTCCTACTCATATTTATAGCAAACGAGAAATTAAATGTGTTAATGATGCTAACGATCATTGCCAATGACGTAAGTTTGCTCGTCATAACAAGAATACTGAGAAAAAAATCAATAATGAACGTCAACAATTATTAATTCTGTGGTATTTTCATTTACACCTACACAGAAATCCTGTAATGAGCCAGAATAGAAGCGAAACTGGAAGCATTTTGGCGGTGAACTCAGAAGTATAAATCAATGACTGTTATGATAATTATAATTATTGTATACAACCAACGCGGTCGACTTTGAGTTGCTTCTCGAAATCTACACCATCTCGCTCGGCCTCGATTAGCCTGACCAATCAGCCGTGGAACTTCCTAAATACAGAATACAACCAACATATGTATTACGATAGGACAGGCATATTGGGGCCGATCGAGTTGGCGGAGAACCACCTTTACGTACAAAATATCCATGACCTGGATTTTGTCATTCAGTCATAATGTGGTTAAAACTAATGTCAACTTTCTAAGACTAGAATGACACTACAATTCAGAGTAAGTATAGTAATGACCAATTGAATGACTTCTCTAAGGATTACCCACCGACCTATTTAGATCTTTGTTAAATTCCCTTCAACTAATAAATGACTGGAACTCGTTAGATCATGAGCAACTGGATGACGTCATATTTTAATCAAAATTTTAGATAATGATGGAAGACCGAGTTTGTTCACAATCTAATGAGTTTAGTCATAGTAGGTTTATTACTTATCTAAGTATGACTGTTCAACTGATAGAACCAAATATTTTTCGGAGTTACATTGCGCATTCTACAAAAAAAACTTTCTTCCAAAAAATATATATTACGGTCGAATTGAGAACCTCCTCTTTTTTTTTTCGTCGGTTAAAAAATACAACCAACTTCCAAAAAAAAACACAAAAAATTGCAAAATAACTATAATTTCGGAAGTCGGTGTCAAATAACGAAGAAACCAAACTAGAAACACAAGAAAGCTTTTTGTTTTTCACTTTTTGTTGTTTTACAAAATTAAATAGTAAAGTTGTGCCCGAATTAATAGCCCCAAAAACATAGAATTTGAACATCATTGGTGAAATTAGGGTGTATCAGGGTGAACTGTACAAATCTGTGTACACCTTTTTTTTTTTTTTTTGGGGGGGGGTGGGAAATCATCTTATGACTTCTTCCGCTCTAGGGTGGAGCGGAAGGGCGTGTCAGACTCTTACTGACTAAAACCCACCCCTGTTCCTCCCTGCCCTACGTGCCCAGGGGCGAGGTAACTCTTTCGAATTTATCCTCAACCCCCGGGCAGGCATTGGCCGTGGCAGGCCCCGTCCTTTTGCTGACAACTCTTTGAGGCGCGCGTGGAACACTACGCGCCGTCGACTCTCGGGCCTGGTGCTGATCGGACGGCGAGTTACCCACTACTCGCCGTCCGCAGGCCCGGGTCTACGGTGGCCGGAGATCGTCTCGCGGCCCCTGGCGTCTCCTGCGGCGGCTGCGGCTGAGGGCGCTAGGGCGACTCGGCTGTTGGTGAGTCTCCCTAACGTATGCCGCTTCCCTCTTCGCGAGCATTACTGCTTCGCAGAAGGAGGAGACGGCTTCCCATTCCCTCTCGCTCCGCACCATGGCCTGAACCAGGGCACGGCGCGAGTGGTCGCTGCCGCCTATCGCATCCATGAGGACACGGCGGTGCTCTGCCCAAGCGGGGAAAACCTCCACCGTATGCTCGACCGTGTCCTCTGGGCGATCCTCGCAGTGGAAACACCCGGGGGTCACCTCCGCCTTGATCCGACACAGGTACCTACCGAAACAGCCATGTCCGGTGAGCACCTGCGTCAGGCGGAAGGTGAGGGCGCCGTGACGCCTCTCCAGCCACTCCTCAAAGAGGGGCACTACCGCCGCGATGGTGGCGTGCCCAGCGCTGGGTTGCGACAGTCATCTGTGTACCCCTTCAGAGCGTATCAGCGTCATGTTATGTTATGAAATGGTGTAAACAATAAACAGACATGCGATTGCAGCAATATACTGAATCTAATGAGACCAAAATTGTCTAATTTCGTAAAGTTTTAGGGGGTTGAAAACTAAATCGCCCGAAACAATATTTCAAAAAGGAAATGTAGGTTATTGCCTCCAAGACTTGCAACTCTCTCTCGCCACTTATCGGCGCTTCACAATCCTCTTAAAACGATATATTTACTTTTTATTTTTACCGTACCAAAATGGTACAAAGTTATAGTGCGACTCAGTCTGTCTGTCCGTCTGTCACAGCTGGATATCTCAAGACCTACTAATGCTAACTTGAAATAGTTTTAGATTTTGCAAATAAGAAAGAAATAAAAATATTTATTTATATTTTTCTTTGCAACAGGGACTGAAAGGGGGTCTTAAAAATTCGAAGCGGGGCTACGAGGGCATGTGGGGTATCATATGAAAGAGCGCTTTTCGCGATTCCACAACATTTTTTCTTTTTTAGGGTTCCGTACCCAGAGGGTCCAAACGGAGCCCTATTGCTGTCACTCACGTGTCCGTCTGTCTATGTGTCCGTCATCTGACACACAGATTTTAAAGCCAAACGGTTGGAGCTACAGTTTTCAAATTTTCACAGTATTTAAAGCATCTTGTTGACCCAATACACGGAACGGTTGGTACGGAACCCTTAATGTGCGAAGTCCGGGACGCACCAGGCCGGTTTTTTTTAGGCTGCATAGTTTTTGACTTTGATGAAAAATGTAAAAAAAAACCGGTCCCCTCCCCCCTTATCTCCGAAATATGCATTGAGAAAAATCTGAAATTATTCTGAGTGATAGAAGTTTATGTAAACATTACAGGAAAAATAAAAATATGTCTCTAAATAGCACACTTTTTCAGATATTATTAATTAATATTACATTAGTTCTAGTATCGGTCAAGAGATGGCGCAATAAAATAAAACTGCAATAATTAGTAACACATCCAAAATATTTATATTTGATGGTACGGAACCCTCGGTGCGCGAGTCTGACTCGCTATTAACCGGTTTCTTTTTCAAAGATAAATTCAACAAAATAATGTAGAAAATCAGTCTAGGCATATAACAACATTTTCTCAAAATATTGCGCTTACAATAGACTGTTTTGAGAACTTAAATTGTTATGGATCTAGGCGAACAATAACACCTTTAAATAAATGAAGCCTACTCAGTAATGACCGAATTGTATGATATAATATTTGTAAAACAATATGAATCATGTGTGCCTGCACTACTAGTACTACTACTAGACTATAAGTATGTTAGGAAAGACTATGCACACATTTACTTACTTAACCCACAATGGGCCTTATGTATAAAAAATAACCATGTGATTTAAACACTGATTACGGGTTCTTATTTCAACACAATATCTACGTTAATGTTGAGTCGGTACCATACTTTACCAAGCATGGTACTGACTAAACATTTGAAGGAAGTTTCGTCCTATAGACAGTAGAGTTTGATGGATGAAACTTGTGCTATCTTTTATTTAGAATCTGCTAATTTTATTTAACTAAGCATAAATTATGGTTAGCGAGTTTTATAAATAAGGTTGTATTGCAATAATGCCTAGACTTAATGATCAGAAAACTGTTTTACATTCCTATGGCGATTCGGCGTAACACCTCTCCGCCCCGCTCGTTCTCTTTAACAGGTCACACAGTCATGCTCTTATCCCTCTACATCTTGCCAGTGTCCAGCGCTCACTCGAACCGACAATGTTAGGTACCTGGGTGTCCATATAGACGACGGACTACGATGGGATAAGCAACTGGAAGCCACCAGAATCACAAGAACCATGCGGCTTATACACATATTCAGATCGCTTAGAGAATCTGCGAGCCGTGAAACTTTGAAAATGGTTTATCTTGCTTTGTGTTAATCGATTCTGGGATATTGCATTTCTGTGTGGGGCGGTGCTACAATAACTAACTTTCTTCGAGTTGAACGTGCTCAGAGAGCCATTCTTAAAGTAATGACTTGGAAACGTTTCAGATATCCAACGACGGATTCATATTCTGACTGCAAGGTATAAACGGTTCGACAACTCTACGTGCTTCGGATTATCCTTAGAACAATCTCTAAAACACCCCCTACCGACACTAACAAACGTAGGAGCCCTTCCACGTTTAAACAACATAAAAACTTTTTTACAAAAAAAATAAAACCGACTTCCAAAAAAAACAAAAAGTGCAAAATAACTAATTTCGGAAGTCGGTGTTTCTGGTTTTATTTCTTCGTTTTTTGACACCGACTTCCGAAATTAGTTATTTTGCACTTTTTGTTTTTTTTGGAAGTCGGTTTTATTTTTTTTGTAAAAAAGTTTTTATTTTTCACTTTTTAGTTGTGTTTCCTCATGAAATTGTGTTAACAATGCATACTTATGCGAAGGCAGCAATCGCGGTTGTTTTGCTGTAATTTTCTAAAGAGTTCCGTTGTCTGTCTCCGAAAATCATAGTCAGATCTACATGAAATTTAAATGGGACCATTTCGGAACAAACCCCTTTCGAACAAAAAAAGAATTTTGGAAATCCGTCTACAAATCACGAAGTTATGCCCGAACATACATAAAAAAAAAAAAAAAAAAAAAAAAAAATACAAACATCCGAGTTGATAACCTCCTCCTTTTTGAAGTCGGTTAAAAATTAAGGTTTGCAAAGCACCAATATTACATACTATCCACCCACATTTACCATAAAATTCACAAACAACTCAGCATAGAAGACCTCAACAGACACACACTGAAATGTAAAGTCACTGAGTGGCTTCTACACCAGGACTACTCTTACACCGAATCCTTACTCAACTACATCACCTATATACATAGTACTTACCCTAATACTCAGACTCACCTCCCTCACAAAATTTTAAATTGTTTATTTACTGTTATTAATTTTATTGCTGTCGTTATTTAATGTTATAATTTGTGATTATGATTAATTTTATAATGGTAATGAATTTTAAATCTGTAATTAATTATTTATGGTTATTAATTTTATTATTGTATTAATTATTGTTACTTTTTATTATTTATTTAACTATTTTTGAATATTTCTTAGCGACATTAAGCTCCACTATTGAGTGGAGTATATTATCGCTAAGTCGTCCGTTGGGTTATCTTAGCCGTAAACTGTCTCTCAAGATACAGGTAACCCTAGTTGGAGAGACAGGGTTCGTACTCAGTGGTTACATTCCTGATGTTTAGTACGTTTATGAAATAGCGCTAATGTAACCTTTTATTTTTGTGCAAATAAAATATATTATTATTATTATTGTATATGTTGAAGCCTTGAATTCATTATCCTACAGATGCTACTTAAGTTTGTACATATCCTGGAGATAAGTTTTGCTGATCCTTGCAGATGCGCAAATCAATACAATACAAAATTTCTCATTTAGCTTGTTTGATACAAAATAAAAAGCAGAAGAAGTTTGCTCACCCCAACCAATGGCTGGCTACACCGAGTGATAGTGGCCTGCGAGCTAGGGTGTATCCACGCCAGCACGGGTATTCTTCCTCTGGACCGGAATGTGGCCACAGCACGCAGCAGGTCTTCACCGGCAGCTGCGGGCACAGCCCAGACTGATGGATAGCTGTCGCAAACCTCGTACTTGTCATTAATACGAGCGATACGCCACATATCGTTGTTTACGCCCTGGAGACCAAAGAAGACTTTAAGTGTGGTGGATTTAACATGTTGTTTAGGTCCTGAAAAGCAGCATTAATTACTAAGCCCATTTCTTGACATTTTTTAATTTACATATACTTAAATTAATAATTCGAGATAATTTCATCGCCATTTACTCTAGTATTGACTTTATAGTATTGTGTATTTTAAGTTGATTTTTAAGTGACCATTTGTATTAAAACAGCCCTAAAAATATATGGGGTGCTATGGAATTTGAACTTTGCCATGTCTGACAAAGTTTTTTGTTCCAAAATTTGATAATTCTCTAAATCTGTATTCAAATAAATATAGTTTGTGAACAATATTTGTAAGTTTAGAACACAAAACTTTTTTACAAAAAAATAGAACAGACTTCCAAAAAAATTGCAAAATAACTTTAATTTCGGAAGTAGGTTTTTCTGGTTTTGTGTCTCCATTTTTTGACACCGACTGCCGTAATTAAAGTTATTTTGCACTTTATTTGAAAGTCGGCTCTATTTTTTTGTAATTTTTATTTTTCCCTCTTTAGTCGTGGTTCCCCATTAAACTGTGTTTATGTGTTAACAATTCATACTATTCATAGACATACGATCGCAGCAATCGCGGTTGATTTGCTGTCAATTTTTATAATAGTTCTGTTGTCTGTCTCCGAAACCGATCATCAGATCTATATGAAATTTAAATGGGACCATTTCGGAACAAACCCCTTTCGAACAAAAAAAGAATTTTGCAAATCTGTCAATGTATGACGGAGTTGTGCCCGAACATACATAAAATATATATATATATATAAACATCCGAATTGATAACCTCCTTCTTTTTGAAGTCAGTTAAAAAAAAGTTAAACTTTAAAATTACCCTGAAGGAATTGAATAACATAGAAATACTGCTTTTATTTTGTATTTCTAAATTACTTTAAAATTCAATCAAATGTTCTTGTTCTTACCATGCGCCTGAGCTCTGCAATAGGTTCATAAACATGCCATCCATCCTCAGGAAAGCTCTCTGAATAGCTAAATGCAAATAATGGAAGTCTATGCGATAGTGGGAATGCTAACTGTTGCAATTTTTCAAATATTCCACGTCTGGAATGATTCTCTTGTTTGTGGGCAAATCTCAAGTTTCTCATGTCCTGAAATAATTTGAAATAATTAGTAACAGAAAATAATAACTTATTAAAATGTTTTAAAATTTCACAATAGATTTTCAATAGGTTACCTTGCAAAATATTTCAATGCCATATGAATTTTCACCTTTTGATGAGGCTCCACCCACTTTTTCAATACGAGATACCTGCAAGGAGGAACTTTATTTATATTTCTTGTAGGCATCCATCAAGAATAGAATTACGACCTATCCTAATAAAGTAGCATCAAACTTGATGAAGGGAAAGACATTCAGGAGGCTTAAGAGACAGTCCACAAGAATTGTTGCTGTGACAGCTGAGATACCATAAAGCGGATTGATGTGGATGCACCGGTGGGTGCATATCAAGCATGACAAAACCCCATTTAAACACAACTGAAGCTGAATGTCAATTAATGGACAGTTTGCATCAAGAAACAGGAAAGAAATATATACATTTATGTTAGCTGCCTGTCTAATATACACTGTTGATCCACATGGTTTCTAAATCATCATCATTAATATCCTGCCCATCTATTTGGATTTTGTGAAGTATGTCCTTACCTAATGCCTATTTGTTCCTTTATTTTTCAGGATGAAACCAACCCTCTCAGCCCCAGTTCATCAGTATTGGATTGGTACAGTTTTTTCGGAAACCAGCCCAACATACATATATACACACACACTCATACATACACACATACATATATTTATATGGTGTACATAATAAAGAGTATTCTATTCTATTCTATTCTATTCTACATACATACATTGGTACAGTTTTACAAATAGTATCCAGTCAAATAAATTTACATTGAAAAAACAACATGCACATACACAATACAAGATAACAGGGCAGTAGGAAAAGATAATTAAATAGTCCATATGATAAATAGAATAAATTATGAATATACAAAAATTTTAACATGACTTACAACACCAAGAGGCACACTGAGAGTACTCTGTAATGCAGCCGTATCTGTTGGTCTGAAGTGCAGCTGATAGTTGGTCACTTTTAGAACTCCCCGGGAAGGACCACTGTATGGGCATAAATATGTCACATCCCGAGCTAGACTCATCACTTTCTCACCATCCAGAAGTTGGATGTCCCCCAGTACATGAGGCTGAAAAGAAACGTAAACTTGAATGTACAGAAACTAATCGAACAACAATAATACTAGGCGAAACAACATGATACCAGCCTTGGACAGCTCTTGTTGCCTATGATTGTGGATGCAGTTGATAAATAGGCAAATATGAATTGATCTATTACTGCTCATTGCGACAGGGAAACACCAAAAAAACAAGTGGTTCTACCAACAAACAGTAACGCACAGCAGTGACTAATCGCGAGCTTAAATTAAGTTACAGGAAGCAGGGAAGCGGCTGTTATAAAACTGAATAAGAATAAATTAATCCTTTTAGGAAACTTACGGAGTCTTGTCCGTGTTTAGAATTCAATGAACTCGATTTGGAGTCCGAGTCCAATGAGTCGGAACTGGCATTCTTCGATAACGAAAAGTCTGAATTTAATAATTCAGAACTATTATGTTTGTCCATCGTCAACGAATTTTAAGTCCTGAATACGGAAAAAAACTATTAAAATCGTACAACTTTCCTTTTCAAAACATGAAATATTATCAAAATAATGACAGAATTGCCTCCCTCCGGAATTCCACAAACGTCAATTTCATTGCATCAGTGGAATTTGATGACAGATGATGTTGTCACTTGTCATGATATCAGACTAAAGGCTCAAATACACTATCCAATTTCAAGGGAGCCAATTCAGGGTGGTATTACATTTATCCATTGGACAATTAATATCTATTGTCCAATGTGATTAATGTGAATTTGACCAAAGAAGTAGGACGACTTGACTTCGTCAAATGTGTCATCAACACCGATATTTGATCAAAGAATATTGACATGTAATTAACCTCATCAAAACGGCTGCAACTTAGATTTTATCTTTCTTTATTACGGTAATACTTTCATAGCAATGTAATTCAATGTTTGATCATTTATACTTAAAAAACGCTTTTATGAATGTCTGTCCTCGACTTGTAATTATTTAATTTATCTTGAATGCTTTTTTCTCTTCGCCGTTCGATCCATGGCTTCCCCCTAAGCTTTTTCTTGTTTTATTTTTTCTTTTTTAATAATAATTTAGTGATAACATAAAGTTGCCCCACGCCCCTCCATTTTCTCAGACTACGTAAAATCGTGGACAAAGGTATTGGACTAGTGTAATGGGCAGCCGTCAAAGTTTGTTCAAATAACATAGATATTGGATAAAGATATAGGAACATTCTAACTAGGAAGTTGGAAGCTAGCAATCATACTACACTAAATTGGACTTCTAACTGCTAGTAGACCTTCCGATTTCATAAATTGACTCCCTTGAAATTGGATATTGTAATTTTTTTTTTTTTTTTTATATTCCACAACTATCACACAACGCCATCTAGTCCCAAGTTAAGCAGAGCTTGTGTTATGGGTACTAGACAACTGATAAACATACTTATATAATTCTAAATACATACATATTATAGATAAATTACACCCAGACACAGAACAAATGATCGTGCTCATCACACAAACATTTGTCCTGGGTGGGAATCGAACCCACGACCTCCGGCATAGCAGTCAGGGCCACTAACCACTAGACCAACAGGCCAGTCAAATTTAATATAATTGAGCCTTTGGAAGTCCAATTTAGTGTAGTGTGATCGCTAGCTTCCAACTTCCTAGTTAGTTTGTTCTTAGATTGGCTCCCTTGAAATTGGATAGTATATTTGAGCATAGGATGTTTAGTTTGCGAAACCACGAGATGAGATTTGTAATAAATATTTATTTTCTAAAAGCTTAATCACACCAGTATAAAGGAGTAAATGGATTGGACCGGTAACGGTGTTGCAAGAGTGATGCATCAGATTTCCCAACTATTTTGTCTATGAATAAGACAGCACTTCCGGTATATCGTTTGTAACAATATTACAATGGAAACCATCAAAAGCGCGCGTTTATTTAATCGATAAAAAATATTGAACAAACAAATCGTTCGTTTCTATAGTTGCCATTTTCATTGTTTACAGTAACGATTAAAAAACAATTATCCGATTCCTTACTGACTCGTTAAAATTATATTGAATATAGTATTTGTCTTGATTATTCAATTATGAAGTTTCCAGAAAGTGTAAAATTCACTACATACTTAGCATATAAGCATGCTAAAAATTTAGAACCTAGAAGAAACATTCAATCCGAAGAATTCGAATGGGATACAAATATTCCGAAACCACTTGTTTCGATTTGCATTGAGAAATTGGCTGAAAATTGGATGGGTTAGTAATTAAAAAATGTTTGGTAGTTATATTTAATTCGCTTTTATATGGAATAGGTGAAAACCAGTTATTGTACCTAGTGGGTACTATAATAGGTTCTGTGAACGACAATTATTTTCGAGCCAACACAGAAAACCCAAAAATAAACAGCTGTTCTGTTTATTTTGTCTGTGAACATAATAATGTATGAAGCAGCTTAAAACAAAAGAGACAATTTAAGTCCGCAAGTTAATCGTTCCGTCATCTAGATATCTCGACAAATAGATGTGCGATTAACGCTTGTGCGATAAAACTATATGGCGACTCAAATTAGTTCGAAAGCACGCTTGTGCGACATACTGAAGCTCGACATTACTCTAGTGTGACATGAACAATTAACATTTGTATTCATAATCATATGTTTAACTGAAAACCTCTTCTAGTAACGAGAATCGAGATTAGGATAGTGGCAGCTCTAATCATTCAAACAGATTCTACCGAACGAATTTACCTAAAAAACATGCTTTGTTTTGCAGGTTACCCCAAACTAGAACAATTGATTGCTAAAGATCGTGAACTATTCCTGCAAGTCTTGGATACCGATGTCCCTCTCCAGATTTTAGTTGATAATATTAAAAGTGATATATTCTGGAAAAGGTGTTACCACTCAAAATTCTCTGATTTACCTCTTTTGGCGGATGATAAAAGTTGGATCAATGTTTTTATGGAACGACATTTTGCTGATATTTTAGAAAACATGAATCCCAGACAATACGATCCTGAAAAGGTCAGTTTAGTATTCAGTTGCAATAAGCAACCGCATTCCTACTGCTTTAGTACAACAACGAGAATCTGAAGACTTGTTGGCACTAGTACAATGATGAATTTTACACTATCATGTCCCAGTAGAAGTATCTTAATTATTTTTGAGAGATGCACATCCTGCTCAGATACTTACATGGGTACCTAATATTATGTTTTATTTCATTTTATCTAGGTGAACACCTTAGTGAAGCTTTGTGGGCCGTACATACAAAAACTATCAATCCGTAGCTTGATACCAACTGACATTCCTGTACAAAGAATGGCTTCACCAGAACTGGCTCACTTAGTGACTAGTCAGCGGCAAAATGGCAATAAACAGCAAGCAAAAGATAATGAAGTAATCTGTAGAGGTATGGAAAAGAGAAGTTCAGATTTTATCTTCAAAACGTATGTGATTAGGTACTCTTACCTAATCACACGCTGCGATGACAGAATCAAATAAAAAAAAAAATTGTAAACATATATGTTGTCAGTAATGAATACCCCGGGGTGGCAGATTGCGAAACGTGGTGTAAGCCATCCTTAGCCATCTGCTGTATACAAAGCCTGCAGCCTCGTAACTTCTTGTTTTTCAATAGAATTTGAAGCTATCTGAGATAGCTATACTTTTCAAGCTCGCTTTGCTCGCTTTTTCACCCTCTGTTTTCTATCTTCTAGGATTACTTTGGAAAATATTTTTTTCTATCTGTGTGATTATTAAAAATAAAATTCGACCCTAATCTGAAACTAAAATTTTCGAACTCGTTTCGTACACTTGCATTTTCTTATCGGATATTCACCTCATTACCAAATCTAAGAACACTCATTTTTTTTTTAAATATGAGGCAGTACTCCGAAACACTGCTTAGAGTTTACTTGGTCTACGTCTGTAACTATTAACAATTAACTTCAATCACAGAAATGATTATTTGTATGTAATATTTTTTCATCACGTTGATTGATTTTATAATAATTATTATCGTTTCAACTACTTACGTGACATGTCACATTCGCTTTCAGATCATATATCTCTTCATGCCGCTTTGGGTAGTTTGGCCAATTTAGTCGAATTGCATATTACATACCAACTGCGGTCTATTGGAGTTGAATACCGTACAGACCAATTTCAATTTACTAACAACGATGCAAAAAATTTGTCTCGTGGATTAGAAAAATGTGCGCAATTGAAGATTTTAAGGTAATTATTATTACTTATCTTCATTTTCCTTTTTGGCTATTTTTCATGTTTTTATTAAAAGAATGTATTATTACTTTCAGGATTACAAGAAGTGATATGAATTGTCAACGAGTAAAATACATACTTCGGGGGCTTTTGGACAACTTAAAATTAGAAATATTGGATTTCAGTCATTGCAAAATTGGTGACGATGGTGCTTCGTCAATAGGAAAATTTATCATGAGACGTGATGCTTTGCGAACTCTTACATTGGCGGATAACATATTTGGTACTATTTTATGTAACAAAATACTAATGATGATTCACTTATCACAACCAAGTACTGGTGATCGCAATGTATGGATGCGCGACCTTACTGGCTTTGAGTTTAGAAAAACTATTTTTTTTTTTATTGTTGATACAGGCACGCGTTTGACCACTATCTCACCTGATGGTAAGCGATGATGCGGTCGAAGATGGAATACGCTTACCTAGAAGTAACCCATTCACTCTTGACACTCCCGGTTGCTATCAGGAAACACAGACTCCGGCAGGGAATTCCACTCCCTAGCTGTACGCACAATGAGCGTGTTCTAAAAAGGTTTTGTGCGTTTGGATGGAATTTTCACCGAGTACCGGTGGCTCATCGCCGTACGTCTTGGGTCCGATGATGGAACGGGCTTGGCGGAATCAAATTATGCAATTCCGTTGCACACTCCCCAAAATGTAACCGATAGAAAACCAACAGGCTAGCAACTCGCGTCTATGCTCAAGACTTTGGAGCTTCGACTCGACGAGCCTATCATTGCCGATGATCCTCATGGCTCGTTTCTCAATTGTCACCAGGGCATCAAGCTGGTATCTGGCAGATCCATCCCAAAGATGCGAACAGTTCTCCATATACGATCGAACTTGCGCTTGATAAAGTTTGAGCAGCTATTCCGGCGTGAAGTACCGTCTCACCTTTGCTAGGATCCCCAACTTTTTGGCAGCCACTTGAGCCTTTGCCTCTATGAAAGGACCAAAATTGAGGGATGTAAACGTAATACCAAGAAGATCAAGTTGGTCGGTTATTGGCACGGTTACACCTCGGAAAGATGGAGTCAGGTGAAATTGGCTCCTTTTATCGGAAAAAAGACACGCCTGGATCTTAGCAGCATTGAACTTGACCAGATTGGCATCGAGCCATTCTGAGACAGCCTGTAAGGACAAGTTCAAGCGTTCAACCATAGCCTCTCGGAGAGACCGGACCTGAGAGTCCTGAGACCCACCAGCTCGTGCATCGGACACGTATCTCTCGGCAACAGTGCTGTCGTCTGCATACCCAAAGATACCGGGTTTTAGCGGATCGTTAATATGCAGCCAAAAAGATAAGCAAGTAGCGGTAAGCTGAAAATTAATGGAAGATGACAGATGAAGTTATAGGATAAAATATGGATAGGATAGGATGTAGGTTATAGGACAAAGGAAAAATTTGTCAGGAATGCACATACGAGTACCTTACGATTTGTGGTAGGATCCTGGAACTGCGATGCCGATTGCTCACGAATGCGCTCTCTTTCGATACGCATACGACACAGGAAACGCGGGACAATTCCTGTGTCGTAAGGGAGCGCATTCGAGGGAGGTCGTTCGAGAAGAATTGTATAAGCCGCCCACCCTACTTAATTATTCGTGTTGACAACGAAAGAACAATATTGTAAGTGGTAACTAAAAGTTAATAATCGGCGACACCAATGTGGTATCCACATTGGTGTCGCCGATTATTAACTTTTGATGATGAAAGATTTAGGAGTTTAAAATTTTTCCAGCTGCAGTTATAAAACCGCTTTGTTATGTTTATTTGCCGATGAAACCTACCCAAGGGTTAGATTATGTTTTAGGGCTAGTAAAATGATGAAATTTTTTTACTTTTCAGGTCCCACTGGTGTTGAAAGTATATCGCATGCACTTAATCATTCCGGCTGCGGCGTTCGCGCGCTAGATTTAAGGCTTAATACAAAACTCGGTTCTGAAGGAATTGCTCATGTAGCCGTGTCTATTGCAAGAGGATGCAATTTAACCAGGTACAAAATTGTTCTATCAAAAGTTTTACCTAGATACATCAGTATTTATAGCATCAGCATAACAGGTATTTAAAATAGTATATTTTACAGCTTAAATATATCAGGATGTGGAATAACACCTGGTCCTTTATTGAAACCACCAGCAGGGGTATGGTCAACTACGAGTGCAGAAAATCCTCCAACTTGTGGTGACCTATTAGCACGAGCAATTGGTTTGGTGAAAACACCTTTACGTTCACTTGATATAAGTGTAAATGATATTGGTTCCGTGAGTATTTTGTCTTTATTTTCGCAATTAATTAACAGTTGTAAAACCTAAATTTAAATAATTTAATTGCTTCTAAAAAAAAAGAAGAAAGGGAGGTCTTAGCCTTGCAGTGGACAACACAGTCTAAAAATAATAACTAAAAACCAGAGATCACTTAAAACGGATTAAAAAGAGTAACGAATTTCAGCTGTTTTTTTTTAATTTATCATTTTGCAAAACAATTTATTTTTAACATATTTTTAGATCGTTAAATACGTAAAGCAAAAACTTTGTACCTGTTTTTATGAAAATGACGAGGACGGAGAAGTATTTAATTTGGCACAGTTAAAGTTTATATGGAAAAGGAGCGCAGAAATATAATAATTTTATTTTATATAATATGCAATAGAAATAAATTAAATTAATAAAAAAAACATTACACACACTAACATGCGTTTGACACGTATTTGTATATTATATACTTTTTTGTTTATGATTCACAGTCATGTCATGTCATGTTTATGGTCTTTGACAATAAAACCTTAAGGTTAAACTTTAATTTTTAAAAATTTCGCCTTTCGTTTGAGACTGGAAAAGTGCCGATGGCTTGGAAGCAAGCTAACGTACAACCCGTGCCCAAGAAGGGTAGTCAAGCTGACCCAGCGAATTACAGGCCCATCTCGGTACTGAATGATAAGCTCCTGGCATACCTAGAAACTAAAGATATCCTCAGTGACCGATAATACGGCTTCCACCGAAATCGGTCAACTGGGGATCTTCTAACGTATGCCATTCACATCTGGAGTGAGGCCATCGAGAAACACGGGGAAGCCCTTGCGGTCTCCCTTGACATCTCGAAGGCCTTCGACAGGGTCTGCCACGATAGCCTAATTGGCAAGCTTCATTCCTTCGGTCTGCCATCAGGAAATCTGCAATTCAATTACACAGTCCGGCGACTGTGTGATTGAATTGCAGATTTCCTGAGGGATCGGTCTATCCGAGTGGTCATAGATGGCTGCTCGTCCGGACTGTTGGCTATTCTATATTCTATACTAATGCCACTATTCCACAGGGGTCGGTGATCTCGGCAACATTGTTTTTGCTGCATATTAACGATCTGCTAAAACCCGGTACCTTTGGGTATGCATACGACAGCACTATTGCCAAGAGATACGTATCCGACGCACGTGCTGGTGGGTCTCAGATCCGGTCTCTCCAAGACGCTATGGTTTGGCGCTTGCACTTGTCCTTACAGACTGTGTGTGCCAGTCCAAGAATGGGGCGATGCCAATCTGGTCAAGATCAATGCTGCTAAGACCTGCCAATTTCATCCAGCTCCATCTTTTCGAAGTGTAACCTTTTCAATAACCGACCAACTTGATCTTCTTGGTGTTACGTTACCATCAATTTTGGACCTTTCATAGAGGCAAAGGCTCAAAAAGTTGGGGATTCTCGCAAAGGTGAGACGGTACTTCACACCGGAACAGCTGCTCAAACGTTAACAAGCGCAAGTTCGATTATGTATGGAGTACTGCTCTCATCTTTGGGATGGATCTGCCAGATACCAGCTTGATGCCCTTGAGACTATTGAAAAACGAGCCAAGAGGATCATCGGCAATGATAGGCTCATCGAGTCGAATCTCCAAAATCTTGAGCATAGACGCCGAGTTGCTAGCCTGTCGGTTTTCTATCGGTTACATTTTGGGGAGTTGCATAATTTGATTCGGCCAAGCCTGTTCCATCATCGGACCACAAGACGTACGGCGATGCGCCACCGTTACATGGTGAACATCCCATCCACACGCACGAAATGTTTTGAGAACATTCATTGTGCGTACAGCTAGGAAGTGGAATTCCCTGCCGGAGTCTGTGTTTCCTGATAGTTACAACCTGGGAGTCTTTAAGTCAAGAGTGAATAGGTTACTTCTAGGCAAGCGTGCTCCATCGTCGACCACATCATCGATTACCATCAGGTGAGATAGTGGAAAACAAACGCGTACTGTTACAGTTATGGTTGAACTTCTATCACCGGGCGACCACTAGTATTTTAGATTTATCAAATAGCTCACAATCCTTAATTTCATTAAACAAAAGTAACCATCAACATAAATCGTGTAAGTAATTCCTAATTTTATATTATTTGTTCTTAGCCAACCGATGATATCCTGTCTAATGCCATATGTCTAAGCTATATAGTAGATTTAAATTTGAAAAGGTCTGGAATGGGACCAATGGCTAAAGCGGTAGCAGAATCAGCTGCTGCTGCTCAAAGGTTAAGAAGGGAAGCCGAAAAAGGAATAAGATTCAGAAGAAGTGCAGGAAAACTTGTACAAGCAAGCAGAGTTGCAAAAGGAATGAACATTGGTAAGTCCGTAAAATGAAAATAATTTCACTTACAGTCCTTACTTATTTAAAAAAAAAAAGTAAATTGACGCGCAAAATATATTTTTTAGATACCGACCCGCTTTTACTGGCTCAGCAGCTGTCGGCCCGACCTTCCATTGTTTCCGTGGCATCGGAAGAAGGAATGCACAGCATCCAAACTCAGCCTTTACCATCTGATTTTGGCTTCATACCAGCATTGAAGGTATATAATACTAAGTAATAGTATCTCATAACAATAATAGGACGGCACGGTTGGCATCTGTTAGGCATGTTACCGTCTGGGAGAATCAATTCGCCACATTGTCTCTGGTTGTTCTCGTCTAGCTAACGGAGAGGTTACTTGCATAGGCACAACCTTGTAGCCAGGATTATCCAACAGCAACTTGCTCTGAAATACTCTATTCTGGATTCGGAAGTGCCGTACTACAGGTATGTGCCCGACCTAGTTCTCGATAATAGTCATATGAATATCACATTGTACTGGGATCGGTTCATCATCACTGACAGGACTATAGGGAACGTGTACGAACTATAGGTGACAGCACAATTCGACACGACCGCCACAGTGTGGTAAGAAAATTAACTATTCAGAGCAGATAACGTGTTGCCGTCTATTTGGTTACAGCTTGGCAAAAAAGAGTTTGACGCGTTGACAGTTGAAACTAAAAATGAAACTGGACATTGAAGCCTTTCATGGTGTTTGAGTAGTGTTCGAGGGACTGAACTACCCACGTGGGATTGGGATCATATCCCCAAAAACAACAAAAAACTGTTGATTAGTAGTATTCCGGGTTGCCGCAAGTGCGATACTGGCGACCTCATTAATTCCACACTCTTTTTTGCCAAGCTGTACATTATATTATATCGTTTCTATTATGATTGAAATGATAAAGTATGGGTACGGGCTAATTAATTTTATTAAGAAATGTAATAATACATTTTCACAAAGTCAAATGTTATTTTTCACTTTCTTAATATGATTATTTTCTAATTTGTTTCCTTAGATGATTCCAGGTGGCAGAGTCTTCCTCGTGCACGTTCACTATTATGGCTAATAAGTTTGATATAGTGGTAGTGGACCGAATCGAGAGGCGTGCAATGAATGTTGACATTACCGTCCCACATGACGAGAACCTCGTGAAAGCCTAGAAAGATAAGCAAATCAAGTTTATTGACTCGGCTATTGAGGTTGTCGACATGTCGGATGTGGACTCAGCGATCATTGTACCGATAGTCGTGGCAGCCAATGGCTTAATAGCCACGAGCCTCGACCAACATCTCGAGCAACATCAAGAGGCTCTCGTTAGGCGGCTGGATCAAGGGCTTGATTCGAAAGCAGTACTTCTGGTCACGGCTCGCATTATTAAGCGGTTTCTCTCTCTGGAGCCCTGACCGCCGGTAGCTTGGACTCTGTTCTTGATACCGGTGGGCCACTATTTGTATATTTTTAAATGTTTTTACATATTTATTTAAGAAATATTGTTACGAGCTGGGTATGGGATAAATTATTTTACACCAATTAATTTACTAAATATCCTTTATTAACTCAACAACTTATAAACACAAACACTAATTCGCTAATAATCACTATTCTCTTCGTAATCGCTTGTATTCACATCCGTTCGCATCCGTAGTCGAAATCAGACTGACCCATTCGCCCGCCGTCCGGCCTATTTATACAGTCATGGAAGTTTCCAGAACATTGTCGAACTATCTTATAGTGGAATATTCTAGAAACATCTATGAACTTCTACACAGTACCACAATGGAATGTTCTCGAACCTAGTGGAAACTTCTGGAAACTTCGACCACATTCTCGAACGTTCCAGTGTAATACGGTCGACGTAACACTGCCCCCCCCTTAGACATGCTCGTCCCGAGCATCATTAGTCCCGTAGTATCGCGCCAATCGGTCTACATGGACTATCTTAGGCGCACCTCGTGGACCCTTCTGTATTCGGTAGGTGACATCGTTGATCCTGGTCACGATTCGGTATGGTCCATCCCATTTTGCTTGCAATTTGGGAGACTTCCCTTTGCTGCGCACTGGGTTATGCAACCACACCAGTGAACCCTCGTCAAAACCCCTATGGTTTGCCTTCCGGTCGTATCGGGTCTTCATCTTATCAGACATTTGTTGGCCGGATTGTCTGATATGCTCATATACATCATTCAACTTGTTACGCAAGTCATTCGCATAATCGGTTACACTGCGTGGGGCATCAGGGGGGGTTCCGGTGATTAAATCTGCAGGCAACCGTAATTCCCTTCCAAAGTTCGCGAAGGCTGGTGTCACAGTCGTACTTTCGTGAACTGCACTACGGTAGGACAGAAGAAATGGCTGTATGTGCTTGTCCCAATCCCTTTGCCTGCTTTCCACAACCTTTGCCAGATATCTCTCCAACGTTTGGTTGAAACGTTCTACCATTCCATCAGATTGCGGATGATAAGAAGTGGTTCTGGTCTTGTGAGTACCCATCAGTCGACAAGTCTCCTGGAAAACTTGTGATTCAAAATTCCTCCCTTGGTCGCTGTGAATTTCCAAGGGTACTCCAAAACGACAGAAGACTTCCTGAACCAATTTATCTGCGACTGTTGTTGCTTCTTGGTTGGGAATGGCGAAGACTTCTGGCCACTTTGTGAAGTAATCCATGACAACCATGAAGTACTTGTTTCCGTTTTCACTTTCCGGAAATGGTCCTGCAACGTCTAGTGCTATCCGTTCCCAGGGGGCTCCCACGTTGTATAATTGTAAAGCACCTCTGCTGCGTGTCTGGGGTCCTTTCACAGCCGCACAACTGGTACATTTGCGGCACCAGTCCTCAACATCCTCTCGACAGTGAATCCAGTAAAACCGCTCTCGTATCTTCAGTAGAGTTCTTTTTACCCCCATATGTCCTCCTGAACATCCATCATGGTAGAGCCGTAAAACATCAGGTACTTTGGCTTTGGGGACAACAATTTGTAGATGACAGTTGTCTCCTCGAGCGTTTTCCCATTTACGGCACAAGACTTCATCCTGGATAACCAAGCTGTTCCATTGTGCCCAATAGCTCTTTGTGATGGAACTTAACGCCGCAACATCACTCCACTTGGGTTTCGGAGCACCAGCTTTAATCCACTCAAAGATCCGTTTGAGGTCCGTGTCATTTCGCTGAGCAAGCAGTAGGGTTTCCTTCCATTCATTGCTGAGATCCATTCTTAGCATCCTCACGGGAACTACTTCCTTAGTCTCTTGCTTGGTACAATGCTTACAGTCCTCAGGGCAAGGTCTTCTAGACAGTGCATCTGCGTTACCGTGAGTTCTCCCACTACGATGTTCCGTTACGAAGTCAAACTCTTGTAGTAGTTCGATCCATCTTGCCACTTGTCCCTCTGGATTCTTGAACTGCAATAGCCACTTTAATGCAGCGTGGTCAGTTCGCAATTGGAATTTCCGTCCCAGCAAATATTTAATGAAGTGTTGCAATGTCCTTACTACTGCGAGTAGCTCCCGTCTCGTGACGCAGTAATTTCTTTCTGGTTTGGATAAAGATTTGCTGTAGTAAGCTATAACAACTTCCTGGTTTCCTTTCCGTTGAGACAACACGCCTCCAATTCCAGTATTACTTGCGTCTGTGTCAACTATGAAGCCATTTTCAGTGTCAGGATATCCCAGAATAGGTGTATTGCACAGACGTTTCTTTAATTCCCGAAATGCGATGTCACAATTCTCGTCCCAACAGAACTGTTGCTTCTCCTCAGTGAGTTTGTGTAAAGGTTTTGCAATGTCGGCAAAATTCTTGACAAACCGCCGATAGTAGGAGCACAAACCCAGAAATGCTCTGACCTGCGTCTTGTCTTTCGGAACTGGCCAATCCTTGACGGCGACGATTTTCTCTGGATCTGTCTGAACACCTTCCTCCGAAACTATGTGTCCTAAAAAGTTCACTTGTCGTCTGAAAAATGAGCACTTTTTCGGACTTAATTTAAGATTTGCCGTCCGGATTTTTGACAGCACTCGATTGAGATTTTGAAGGTGATCTTCAAATGTACGGCCCACGATAATAATGTCGTCTAAATAGACAAGACATGCGTCTCCGATCAATCCGGCAAGTATTTGCTCCATTAGCCTTTCAAACGTCGCAGGAGCATTGCACAATCCGAATGGCATAACATTAAACTGCCATAGCCCCTTTCCTGTTGAAAATGCAGTTTTCTCCTTATCCTTAGGGTCTATTTCCACTTGCCAGTAGCCACTTTTCAAGTCTAGCGTGGTAAACCACCTCATTCCAGTCAGTGTATCCAATGTGTCGTCGATCCTAGGCAGTGGGTAACTGTCCTTTTTCGTGACGTCGTTCAATCGTCGATAGTCCACACAAAAGCGCGTGTTGCCGTCCTTTTTCTTCACCAGGACCACAGGAGAACACCATGGACTCGATGAAGGCTCTATAACACCATCCTTCACCATACCCTCAATCATCATTTCCACTTCCTTTTCACGTGCAACCGGCAATCTTCTTGGTCGTTGACGGATTGGTAACTCGATGCCAGTATTAATTTTGTGCTGAACCAGTCCTGTTCTTCCTATGTCAGCATCATTTGTAGAGAAAGAGTCGGCGTACTGAAGTAACGTCTTCTTAGCCTTATCCATTTCTACTTCCGTTAAATCGCAGTTTTCCAAAAGTGTTGACACGTCAAATTTCAAACGGAACACTTTTCCTGATGGTACACCTTCCATGAAGATTTCCTCTGTACCACACTTCAATACTCCTTGATCAACGTCGATCTCACAACGATGTTTCCGCATGAAGTCTAAACCCAGGATGCAATCGTCCACTATGTCAGCCACGATGACATTATGCCGATAAATTTTGTTACCTAATTTTAACTCCACCTCCTTCCTGCCTCGGACGATTATGTGCTGACCGGTAGCTGTCAGTAATTGTATACGGTCGTGGTTATTGAAGAAGTCCCCAAGGAACCGACTTGCTAAGTGAGAATTGAGGACCGTGTGAGAAGCTCCAGTATCTAACGTCAATTTGCATGGTTTTCCGTTGACTTCGCCTTTGATGATCAGACTATTTCCGTCATGGGCCTGTGAGATCGAGATCCTCGGGGCTCTTTCAATACCAGCCAGCACCCGCCCCCCAGTCCTGGCGTTTAATCGTTTCCCTGCTGTTGCTGGGCAGTCGTATCAGTTGCCCTTTCTTGCTGGGATTGATCTTCTCTCAGTGAGCTGCGCTTTGGACATCTTGACCGAAGATGACCCCTTTCTCCACAAGTGTAACATCTAGGGCTATATCCTTGCGGACGATCGCGTACAGGTGATGCCACAACCTCCCTGATACGGTGTGTTCGATGGTCTTGCCTCACTGCCTCTACTTCCAAGGCATGGGCCAAGGCGTCCTTCAGTGTCTCATGATGTCCAAGTCTTACAGCGGCTCTAACTTCCAAGTCACGTATTCCGTCGATGAACCAGATTGCCATTGATGAGTGCAGGGGCGGACTGGTATGCTTTCCGAACCAACTTTTCAACTTCCAAGGCCCACTGCTGTAGGTTCTCGGCACTACGTTGAACGCGATCCCTTAACTTAGCGCGAAATACGTGCTCCAAGTGAGCGTCGCCGTATCTGGACTCTAACGCTTCCAGCAGTTGTTCGTAGGTCACATCCTTGCCAGGAGCCTCAAGTATGGTTAGGGCCTGGTCTCGGAGGCCTAAGGTGAGCGCGGTCATAGCTTGGTCTTTGGTCCACCCATTCGCTTTCATAACGGCCTCAAATTGAATTTTGTAGGCCGACCATGAAGATGTTCCGTCGAATGGCGGCACCTTAAATCCACGTGCCGAAGGTGCAGGAACCACTGAAGGCACAACCCCGTCTCCAGCCCTAAGTTCACCTAAAGCCTTTTTCACCCCGGCAATCTGAACTTCAGCTTCTGAGATGCGATTCTCATGCTGATGAACCTGCTCCTTCATCACCTTGAACTCTTTGCCAAGTGTTGAGTGAAGGTCTTTAATGAGGAGCATCTGCTCTTCTTGGCGGCGGGCCTGTAACTCTTCTTGGCGGCGGGCCTGCTCTTCTTGGCGGCGGGCATGCTCTTCTTGGCGGCAGGCCTGTTCTTCTTGGCGGCGGGCCTGCTCCTCTTTATCTTGTCGAAGCTTCTCTTCCATTCGACGGGCCTGTTCTTCTTGGCGGCGGGCCTGCTCTTCTTGGCGGCGGGCCTGCTCTTCTTGGCGGCGGGCCTGCTCTTCTTGACGGTGAGCCTGTTCCTGCAACAGCGCCATTAGCGCAGACAAGTCTGGCACCGCTGGTGCTGAAGAAACTTCACATGGGCCAGCGACTGGCTCTGTCGTAGGCTGAACACCACCCGACGTCTGTATCGGAGAATCTCCAAACCGCCTCTGATCCATGTCTTGCTGCCGTTGACTCCTTGTACGAATACCGTCCGTGTCGTCCTTTGGTAAAATTGGCATAATTTATCCCTCACTTCTGACACCAATTTGTTACGAGCTGGGTATGGGATAAATTATTGTACACCAATTAATTTACTAAATATCCTTTATTAACTCAACAACTTATAAACACAAACACTAATTCGCTAATAATCACTATTCTCTTCGTAATCGCTTGTATTCACATCCGTTCGCATCCGTAGTCGAAATCAGACTGACCCATTCGCCCGCCGTCCGGCCTATTTATACAGTCATGGAAGTTTCCAGAACATTGTCGAACTATCTTATAGTGGAATATTCTAGAAACATCTATGAACTTCTACACAGTACCACAATGGAATGTTCTCGAACCTAGTGGAAACTTCTGGAAACTTCGACCACATTCTCGAACGTTCCAGTGTAATACGGTCGACGTAACAATATTTAAAAATATATGATCAATAAACGATAATAATAATAATAATATTTATTTGCATAAAACATGGTGTTTAAGGATGTTTAAAAAGAAGACATTAAAGAGAATACATGTTTTGCTTACATCGTAGCATGCAAATATAAAAAAGGGTATATTTATGGAACTATGTATCTGATGACAGATATTGTTATAATCAGAAGCAGAATACAATACTACATTTATGTATTTTTGGTAGCAAGTTTTTATATATAAACATGACAAAATAATTTCATTTTTACAGAACCTACTGCCATCTTCACGGGCTTCCTCGATCACAGGCCCACCTACATCACGGAGGTCAAGTGATCACGCTGTACTGGAACCTGTTAAAGTAATTACTTCATTTGTGTTTATTGCCCTTATTCTAAATTCTAAAATTTGATTTATAAACAGATTGTGTGACCAATTAAATTTTTAAACCAATCCAGTTTTTAATCAAGTTTTATCCTTACTTATTTGTCACTTGTGCCGTAACGCACCTGCAACTTGTCACAAATCGTTTAGTAACTAAGATAAAGAAACCTATTGCATGGTGTAAAAAACAACTCCGCGAACCTAACATATAATTATGTTTTAGGAAGTTCGGCGAACGGCACTTGTTCGTCGAGGGTCAGACGGCTCATTACTGCAGCCACGCAGTGCACACTCTCAAAGACATATCAAAATATTTGTTTCCTAATCTTGACAAATTATTATTACATGTCATCCATTGTTCAAGTACCTTTGAGTTTTATTTAACCTCTATTTGTTGGAAATCCTCATAAGCTGGCATCATTTTCCATAGACAATCTGCAAAAACACTTCTATTTTTTCGAACTTCCGTCCGTCAGTCATTCAGCAGTGCAATGTAGCCAGTCTTACGAAATGTCATGTCAGTCAGCCATGTTTATTTCTATAGAATGTGTTTTGAAATGGTGGTAGTGATAAAAAACAACATAGTGGAAATATTTTCGTAATTTTACTTGTTATCAACTGTAGTGTTTTAGTGAATCTTCAATGTGTTTTTTTGTGTAAGTGTGGATTCTATTGCCGTGAAAATGAATTGGGGTATTGAGCTTTGGGTAAGTGACTACGACGTTAAAATTCCGTGTCGGCTGTCTAGCAAATTGTAAATTGTATTGCTGCTGTTGTTAGGACTAAACGAACATAGAACATGTACTGAAACACACTGATGTTTATTAATCTAAGGACTTCAGATAGTCAGACATTGCACTTTTACGGATTTTTGCGAAGATTTTCGGAAGTAGAAAGTTTAAAGATAGTTACGTTAAGTTTGCAAATAAAATTATCATAAATTAAATCATTTCGATGTTATATGTTTAGCTGAATTGCGAAATCATAAGGCTTCTTTTTATGTTGTTCAAACAGTTTGTTAAACTTTCTACAAGTGCACATGTTTAGTACAAAATACATTCTCATGTTTTTTTAGAGTAAGAGACAATTTTAAATACAACAACATTTTTAGAGCGAATTATTTGGTATTTATGTTTTTGTCCAAGACGTAAATGCACATGAAAATCCTGAAAAATTTTAATTATTTTATTTAGAGACCGACTCCTAATCAAAACAAGTAAATAATGCCAAATAATTTCAGAAATGATTGTGGTATTGAATGTGGCCCTACCTTTTAGTCTTATAACTACTCACAAACACCAAGAACATAAGAGCCTCTGTCCTAAAATTTAACAAATGGTTGTGATGACAATACTATAACAGTAATTTGGACAAGATTAAGCATTTTTAGGGTTCCATACCCTAAGGGTAACCAACGGAACTCTATTACTAAGCCTTTGCTAACCGTTTGTCCATCTGTCTGTCAGCAGGCTGTATCTCATGATCCATAATAAGTAGACAGTTGAAATTTTCACAGAATGTGTATTTCTGTTGCTGCTATAACAACAAATAATAAAAATAAATGAGAGGGAGCCCCCTTTCATTTATTTTTATTATCTGTTGTACCCTACTAGAAACATATTTGTAATGGCATTTTTGCTCGATCTTAATAATCAAGTATATGCGTATAATCTTGTATGATGGTATGGAACCCTTCATAATCGCACTTGGCCGGTTTTATTAATTTTAGTGGATTCTTAGGCCGCATAGTCACCTACAAGCAAATTGCATGCAAGTTGAATTACATTGTGGGCAACCGAGGTATAATGTGATCAATCGTTTATTCGTATCCTGCAATGTAATTCAACTTGCATGCAATTTGCTTGTAGGTGGAAACACGGACTAAATTCAAATTCTCCATAGAACAAACATTTTGAATTAAGAATCTGCTAGTCAGTGTTTAAACTAATAAAATGGTTATTTTTTTTATAAATAATGCTTTAGTCAGGGTCATCTAAATGAACTGTTTGGCAAAAATAATTAAAATCGATTTACTAGTCAGTGAAAACAGCATACAGATAGACTCACTTTCACATTTCTAATATTAATGAGCGTGTTTCAAGAATAAAATAGAATAATTGGAATAAATTAAATACAGTTCTTTTGCAATTTATTTAGAACATTACAAGAGTGGGTTGTATTGTAAGTTCTGTACTAGTTTTAAAACGTCATGGACTGCATGTTACCGATCGGTAACGCAACAATTGGTTTTTAATCGTGTCGGTTATTCCGGTAGCTGACGGATTAATATTCTAACTGCCATTTACTAATATTGGTACAAGCTATAGATTTTTTCCCTAGTAACATTTCAGTAATTAACAGAGATAAAGTGATTAGAAACTCTATCTGTTAACTAATTTTCAATCGCCAAGTTAAATCTTTCCCTAGTAATAAATTATTATGGCAAAAATGATTACTTTTATATTTCTAACGAATTTTCTTAATTACCTACAGTGATTCAAACAGCCAATCATTCATAAAGGTACCAATAAATATTGTGTATGTAGAATAGTTAATTAGAGGAAAAAATTAAGGACTTGTTTATGATTACCAAGTTATCAAGCACGAGCTTCTGCCAGCGGCTTCACCTGCGGGATATTAGTACTTCCTCCACAATAAATTATAATCTTTATGCTATTCCAGACTATACTCAATCTGTGTGCTAAATTTCATCCAGATCAGTTCAGTCATTCACAACATCCATCCATCCTAACATTCGCATATATCATATGGACACTTTGAGTTTCAGTGTCACATTATTGAGTTATATTCCATCTTGATAATTGGGTCAGCATTCGGATGTGACATGATATTGTGTTGTGCCATGCCTCATACTCACATTATTAATTATTTGATACCAATAAATATCAGACCTTTGTAAGTAAGCATTTCATTATCACAACAGTTTTTATGATCCAGTTTATAAAAACATATTGATAGTTAAGTTCCCTGTCTTACAAGTAGTTGTACCAACTAAAAAGGTTTAAAACTGGTTATGATTATAATTTTAAATATTCACATTACTGATTACTGAAAAATGTAACAAACAAAATATAACAAAGACACATTTTTCATACTTGTCCAGTTTGTTCTCAATCCTTCGAGCAAACAATAGAAGCTTGAAGTTGTAACATGATGTGTCTGCCCAGTATTGTGTGCTAATTATCTTGGCTGAGACTTACAAGGTTCGATGTCATCCAATAAAAGTTTTGCAAAGCAAATCCATAACAAAACAGTTCAATTGTCCTATTGATGTGTGTCATCCACTTATTATTTGATTCAATTTCATTCAATATATTGGCATTAGACTTTTAAAGTTGATGAAAAGTCCTTGTCAAAGAATTGAGCAAATTAGGCATCATCTATCTGACCATTTAGAACAGAAAATACAGCTACTTGTATAAAAATATGTAACTATGTAAGCAGTAGAGATGCCGAGAATAGTTTTTATAGCGAAAAGTCGAATACCGATTAATCGTCATTCCTTATGGCGAATAGTCAATTAACTCACCATTATTATTCGACATAATAAACTGTAATCTAAAACTTTTCTAAGGTAAGAAAACAATGAAGCTATAGAAATTAGTCTCATGGTATACTGATTTTAAATTATTTAATACTTTTTTTGTACTTTCCTGTTTTACGGGGAATACCTCGTTTTGTATAACCCAGTGTTTTTTTAAGTCTCTATTTTTTTGTTCATTAAAAGTTTATTTTAAACTCAAATTCTAATTTCAAATAAACTTTTAATGAAGAAATATATGGCTATTTAACTGTCTAAAATTCGAATGTAGAATAATACTAGCTATTATTCGGTATTCGACGAATAAAAAAAAAAATGACGAGTAATACCGAATTTACGCGGCATCTCTAGTAAGCAGGTATCAAGGTCAAAAATGTAAAAGTTTCTGATTTTTAATTTTTGACTCTTGTGACAACGCGCCTGTTTAAAGCCAAGTTTCTTAGACAATTTGCATCTGCGAATCGCTTTGGACTCTCGCTTAATAGGTCTAGGGTGTCGACTGGCTTTTTTAATGGCCTAACCGACCGACTGTTTGTCGCTAATAAATAGCGAAGATTGGCATTGGGGTCATCGCACTCTGTACTCGTACAGCAACACTTAGTGACGCTGATAGTGTATCTATTTGGATCTAGAAGTGTGCGAGAGTGGTCAGTGTTGGCAAGCTGCAAGGCCGGTGGCGGCCCGCATTCCGCTCGACTAGCTGCCTAGTTGTGAAATGGTCCATTCGTTGCTCCTACCTATCATTATGTAGATGGACTCTTGATGCAAAAAAAGATCAGCTTAACATTCTTTTCACGTAAAAACTACGAAAGTGAGAATTGTATATTTTGGCTCCGTATTTTGAAACAGCACGAAGCCGGTCACCTTGCAAGGTTGGTGCTAATTAGGTGGTAACGACTTTAATAATATTCTTTTTAGTAGCTCTAACTTGAGAGAAAGTTTCGTATGTTAAAAATTATGTTTGCTACTTTAATGCCGAGTCTGCAAGTTAAATATTTGCGAAATGTTTTTGAAACAGTAGTAGAGCATAAAAAAGTGAAATAGCGGTAAATTTACATTACTCAGCAGTTAGTAGCCAGCATCATGTACAATTCAATTACAGTGCTGTCCCTGAACTAGTTCGTAAGCGTTTTGTAACGCGACCTGGATAGCGGCCACAGTCAGATACAACGAGCACAAGCACGGTATTAGCCCAGGGCTGTTCGATTGCTTTAAAAAAAACTTATCAAAGTTTTCTGGTCTTGGCACGACCAGTGTGTCGAAGGCAAAAAAATCAAATCAAAATGTGCCCCGAAATTCTACAAAACAATCAGTGAACTCTCTGCTAACATAATCCTGACAACCTTTCATGAACCTGCTCAGCAGACCAGGCTTTGAATCCCGCACAAAATCAATATTTCAGATGGTTGTTGCATATTTGCTTAGTTATCCGGTCACGTATTTCTACTCGAATCATATTGTCTCAAGTCAGAAACTTTCGCCTTTGGGATATCTTTACCAATAATGTATGCATTTTCTTTTATACATGTTATGTCATTTACAAAACTATATATATCCATCAGATCTCAATGAAAAGCCGCAGTTAGGAACTTATGATTCGGACAACGCAAATCACTAGTTTGTATGCACTTACCGCAGTGCCTCTAAAGAGGTCTACTTACTGACATGTTATTGCGTATAAATACCAGTACCAGTAAATATCTATAAACTAGGTAGATAAACCAATCAGGCGTCAGCAAGCGTCTAGTTTTACTCAACTATGTACATAAAACGCACTGCTTTGGTGCACTACGACTCTAAAGAGTTGTTCCCCTTGGTTATCTCCACCGATTACATATTATCTGATTAAACGCCCGACATCAATCAGAACGTCAATAAATGGGTACCCTTCGATTTCGAGGTGCTGTACAGTTACTTTGATTGCCATTCTACTATCATCTACAAAGTACTGGCTTCTTTTATGACCGATGATGAAGCAAATCTACATAATTCTAATAGGCACAGTTATTTTTTAGTAATTCTTGTTCCAAATAATGTCTTTTTAGGGTTCCGAAAGTTCGAATGAAAAACGGAACCCTTATCGGATCACTCGTGTGTCTTCTGTCCGTCTGTCCGACCATTCCACCTTGCCTAAAATCTTAAAATCTAAAGCCTAAAATTTTGAAAAAAATACTGGTGGTACTTCTTTACTTATAGATTACAGGAAAACCTAAAAGAAGTTTATAGTTTAAAAAATACCTGAAATAAATATGATTTGTTCGGAACAGCGTGCGGGTCCGACTCGCTCTTGGCCAGTTTTTTTTTTATTACGGACGTGTCTCTGTACCATTTAATTATCTTATAAAGTATGTAGGTTTTAAGCTCAATAGTGAAAATCTCTTCAGTACTTCCATAGTAAATTGTCGAGCAATAATTTGATGTCATTATGTCCTCGGTAAGAGACGTCGCACTTGATTGGCTTCTATTGACACGTAGTCACTAGGGCACTAGGTTGTAATGAGAAAATAAGGCTCAAAAAACATTATAAAATAGGTTAAAAGATTTTATTGAAGGTTTGGTATCTATTAAACCTTAACTGATCTCAGTTCAGGATATCAGTCCAAAGTTACAGACTCAACGAAACTGTCAATCATCCGGAAATCGTTTAAACTTATCTGTAGACTGCATGCAGGCTTACAAAAACTTCACAATTCCAGACGAATGAGTTACATTGGCACGATAAGTTTTTCTTAAAATATATTTCCGTTGAAAAGGAAAAAATCTACTATACTGTCGCAAAAATACTGTCACAGTAAGGTTTTTGATATCGATGTACAATATTAATGTTTTCCTTGTTTTATTACGCGATATTTAATTTAATCGGTCAAGTACGCATTTACACAACTGTAGCTAAGTATTTTAATTGAACACTTTAATTCACTTGATTTTTTATGCCCAATGAGTGGTTTTCAATTTTCATACGCATTTGTACATATTTTATACCTATTAAGTTATTTATTCGTATTGTATTCTGATATACATGTTCAACACTTTCCTCAATAAGGTACGTAAGTGATAAATTGATAATATACATACTTATAATGTAATGAGAATGACTGCCTCGATCAGAGAAGCATTACTTTTATAGTTGGGAAAAACAATGGAACTAGGTAAGTTGAATTTTTATTAATAAATATATTAAACAACATTTTCCTTAAAGTGATAAAAACCCGATTTTCAAATTCAACGTTCAAAATGAAACGAGTTTCCGATCCGATTGTGGGCTGGGCAAAACGAAAAAAGGAACCTTACCTATTATGGGTTTCTCGGTGGACGGTGATGTCATCACAAAAATGTTCCTTATTGTTTACTACGACAAAACGCAGATTGTTTGACGACAAAGAATTGAATTGGTCACAGAGTTTATGGATACCTATTATTGGCATAATAGCATTCAGCAATCTGAAAGAGTCCATTGGAATAACAGTCAATGTATGTTGTCATCTTAGAATATCTTTTCCCTTTAAAATGATTATTTGTAATTTTTAGTCAAACTGCTCTGGTGATTACAAATATGCTTTTATATTTTTATGCCCCTCATAAAAGAACCTAAAATTCTCCAATAGTAATGATCGTCGTAAAAATGCTGAAAGTGAAACCGTTAAACGCCGACCAATTTGTTTGATTCGTTCAAACGATGAAAACTACTTACTGCCTATAAATTTTTAAAGAAATTACTCTTGTTTTAAACTCGACTAAAGTTTAAAAATATTAAGTTACATTTGTAGCTGGGCGACCCAGTATAATGCTGCTACTTTATTGGATCAAGTTCGAATTACATTTAGGTGTGACCTTTAGAAACACTACCCTCAATAATCTTTATGGCAGCCACACCTGCGCTGTTCTATTTCACTAAGTTCATAGTGACATTTCAAGGTCTTTTGGACGTCTGTTGATGTTGCCCAGTACAATCACTGAATAGTTTGTGTATTTTGCGTTTATTTAGTTTCTGATCCGTTGAATACATGCTGCCATAACATATTTGCGACGTAGGCGCGCGCACGACTCATTTGGCGAGTGGTAGCAGGTCCAGTCGCAAAGCCAGGCGTAGAACCGGTTCGACCAGAATAAGCAGGACCGCGCCAAATAATGGCTAAGTATAACGTGAATATAGTCAAGCAAAAAACAATTCTAAAGAGGAGAGTTTAAGGTTTCATGTAACAAAATTATGACGGACTCAACGGACGTCAAGTAGTTTTAGCATCTTGCGAACTGTGTTATTTTTGAGATCCCTACGCTCGAATCGAATGTATCCTCCCTCGTTACTACCGCACTTTAACTTGTCCGTTTCTGAGTGGTTATGAATTGTTTTCTTTCTTGATAAAAATTTTTCAAATATAGGATAGCTGATAAAAAAAACTCTCATTAAAAAAGCTCACCCTGCAGCAAGAATCCACTGTTTTCATTCATCAAACCGTGATGTTTCACGGATTATTACCACATCAATAAATAAGTACCTAGCTTGTTAATTTATTGTTCTCGTAATCATTTGAATTTAACTACCTACATATTTTAAATTCAAAACCCATCAGATATCCATTCATTTTATATGGAAACCAAGTTGTGTTCATGGGCCGTTATATTCTTCGCGAAAGTTAAAACACATGGAATTTGCACATTACGAGAAAGTGTAACTAAATGTATCGGTTGAGATAATCATCGATGTCGTGCTGAGTCGGGAACTCGGGACGAGAATATCAAACTTGAAGCATCATCCTCAGTCACAAAGTCAGTCGTAAATGCCACGACCTATTCAAGTCGCATAACACACATATTAGACATCAAATTACATAGCATTGCTTTGTTGTTGTTGGCGACGATTTAAAGCAATAAAATTGTGTCGCAACTGAAGAAGTAAAGATTATAGATACTTGACGAATCTATTGAAAGTTTTGTTCATTACGTAAAGGACAACACGCGAAGTCCAAACTATTCCCACAGAAAGGGAAGTTATAACGTATGAATCAAAAGTCAGCTTGTTAGCAAGACCATGTGAAGAACAATGCAAGCCCCGCATGAGGTCTGCACGCGTAGCATGACCACCGTAGAAACGGGTTTTGTCGACGGAAGAATAGACAAAATTACAGATTGTAGAAAGATTTCTACCGTCCTAAGCATGGCGATGTTGAAACTGACGAGAAGAAATGTTTCTATTCTTCAGTCGACAAAAGTCTACAATGCAAAGCATGACCACCAATTTTTCTCTACTTTTAACACTTTTTTTTTAAGTGTTACAATCATTTCTTCTCAACAAGTGTCAAATAGTCTACATCACATTGGACCTAGATAAGATATATAATGATTTTAAAAACTCAATTCTGTGACTTATTCAATATATCAAAATTGTGGTGAATCTTCCACAAAAGCCTAATATTAATCAAGAGTTGAAGTCACATAGCATCATAGGTTGAACATTTCTAAAAAAAATGTTATTTGTTATGCAAGGCTGCAAAGTTGTTTTTTGGTGCGAGTACTTGTATTGAAGCCTGAGCAAGTAAGGGATTCTAGGATTGAACCGATGACCGAAGCGAGTGGTTCAAATCAAGAATCCTGAGTGTAGCGAGGGTTTCAAAGGTACGAGACGCAGACTTTCAACTTTGACGGACAGACGGACAGATGGACAGACAGACAGACGGACAGACTTACAGACGTACCACAGACGGACATACCGACAGACGGACAGATGGACAGACTTACAGACGGACATACCGACAGACTTACAGACGTACCACAGACGGACATACCGACAGACGGACAGATGGACAGACAGACAGATGGACAGACTTACAGACGGACATACCGACAGACGGACGACCGACATACGGACAGACAAACAGAAAGACAGACGGACAAACTGACGACGGACAGACGCACAAACGGACAGACAGATACGTAAGTGACAGCAATTGGGCTCCGATTAGTCGCACAAAATTTTGTGACAGACGATGGACAGACGAAATTGAAAGAATGAATATGTCTTTGCCTTCATAGAAACGCGAGTCTACGGGTCGCCCCGTGCTCGGGCAGAAGAAAACTCGAACTCTACATAGTTGGATAGAAAGAACTTGTATCCAACTATCTAGTCTATCCTTAATTACGGCGTAGCATGACCATTTCTATCTCTATTCTTCATAGAGATAGAAATGGTCATGCTACGCCGTGTTGGGGGTAGAATAATTTCTTCTCAACAGGGACAAATAGTCTACATCACATTAGACGTAGACAAGTTCTCTACTGATTTAAAAAAAACTCAATTTTGTGACTCATTACATACTTGAAAATTGTGGTGAATCTTCCACAAAAGCCATTAAATTAAGAGTTGAAGTCACCATTTTCATATTTTTTTTTTCTTTTTTTTTGTGAACTTCGTTTTTAAACATGTTAGGTTTTTTAGAAAAGTTTTAATGTAGCCAACATTATAGCTTTTCAAAAAATTTTTATTTGTCATGCAAGGCTGCAAAGTTGTTTGTTGGCGCGAGTACTTATATTGAAGCCTGAGCTAGCGAAGAATTCTAGGATTGAACCATGAGCGAACCGAGTGGTTCTAAAGTTCTAATGTAGAAACCTGAGCGTAGCGTCTCGAGGGTTTTATTATTATTCTTTATTGTACACATAAAACATATACAGAAAAACACAATGGGACAGTTAATTACAAAGGCGAGCTTAACCCAGCGTTTGGGTTTTCTTACAGCAAACCACAAGGTGAAAAATACAAAATTGCTTAGGATTATCATAAGTGCACAACAAAACTCAAAATCTTACATTGTTGCTTAAATAAACTAAACAAATATGTGATACACAAACATAATATATACCTATAATATAAACAAAGAAATTCTATAAAAAACATATTATTATGGGTCATCTTGACAGGAAATGCTCCCTTATTCCTCTCCTGAACACCTCCAACGAAGGGCTATCCCTTAGAGTGTGTGGGTTTCAAAGGTACGAGACGCAGAATAACTTTGACGGACAGACGGACAGATGGAAAGACGGACAGACAGACAGACGAACAGACGCACAGATGGATAGATGGACAGACGAACAGACGCACAGACGGACAGACGGACAGATGGATAGATGGACAGACGGACACACGGACAAAAGCCAGATGGACGACGGACAGTCTCACAGACTGACAGACGGACAGTCTCACAGACTGACAGACGGACAGTCTCACAGACTGACAGACGGACAGTCTCACAGACTGACAGACGGACGATGGACAGATGGACAGACAGAGAGACGGACAGATGGACGGCGGACAGACAGACAGACGGAAGACGGACAGATCAGACTGACAGACGGACAGTCTCACAGACTGACAGACGGACAGTCTCACAGACGGACAGACGGACGATGGACAGATGGACAGACAACAGACGGACACACGGACGACGGACAGACGGACGCCGGACAAACAGACAGACGGACAGATGGACCGACGGACAGATGGACGGCGGACAGACAGACAGACTGACAGACGGAAGACGGACAGATCAGACTGACAGACGGACGACGGACAGATAGACAGACGGACAGCTGAAAAGATGTACAGACGGACGACAGACAAACGGCCAGACGTACAGACAGGCTCCGATTAGATGCAATAATTTTTTTGTCAGACGACGGACAGACAGACAGATGGACAGACGGACAGACGATAAATAGTAATATATTTTAATAATTATTGAAAGAATGAATACATGTCTTTGTCTTCATAGAAACACCAGTCTACGGGTCGCCCGGCGCTCCATGCTCGGGCAGAAGACAACTCGAACTCGACAAAATTGGATAGAAAGAACTTTGTCTTTTCTTGGTAGAATAGAGATAGAAATGGTCATGCTACGGGGGCTGATAGAGGTGAGGCGCTGGAGTAATTTGAAGGCGATGGAGCAATTTATTATAGTTGATCCGGTGCGCGGCCGCTCGCTAAATCCGTTCCGAAACTTTGGTGCACTCATACGCAATAAAAAAGTGGATTAGGAAGTGTTTTTACATTTCACAAAAACATAATTGAGGTGATCGTTAACAACTAAAATATTAAATCTGAAAGCATAATATTATAAAACTGGTTACATAATGTCAACTCAGATACATAAATTCCGAAACGTAGCGCGAAAGTTCTGCTTTTCACCAATACGGCTCGTGATATCATGCACGAATTTATTTATTGTACCTACTGTGTGTAAAATGTCTTCGTTCATTTGATGAGTTAAATTGATCCATTCTTGTTTTGATTTTAATGTATCGTGAACACTGTCATTCTAAAGGAATCTATGTACGTAGTTAGTTGTAATGACGTATTTTGTCAGGCGCTGTGGTTTTGGTATGAACATGGCAGAATTATAATGAAACATATTTTTTCTTAAAAATACCTAATGACCTACTTGTCTGCAACTTTACTATCAGCTACTTTTGTTACGCTTATATTTCGGAATTTCCTTTTCAAACTTTCAACCCCCATTTTGGTTGACTTTCTGAAAAATGTGTTTTATTGTTCCGGACTAAGTTTTCGGAAGCAAGAAAACTTTAAAATTAATTAAAACGCCATTAATGGCTGTCTCCACTAAAGAAATGAATATGACTAGACTTAATGTTTTATTGTTCTCATGTTTGTATAGACCTCAATCAATATGACGATTCGATATTGTTGTTTGATTACCGTTTGTAACACTTTAAATTAAGTAATTTTAAACCTCATTAGGAATTGGTAGCAAATTAATTTCTCACGCCAATGTTTGAGCAGAATTCGAAATAGCAACACAGTGTAGCTGTATATTCTATGTCCTGAAAAGCCCGACATTGAATACCGTAAATTTTTCAAAATTCTGAAAAGAATTTAGTATAATTTTATTATGTTCGTAAAGAATTATCCCATTATTTTTATGTTAACGGAATGTTGCCGTTGCGCAGTAAAGAAAAGCAGTTCTTGCAAAACCGTTAGTGACGCATTGCACGGTAAACTTGAAGCAGGAAGTTTGAAACACGTTAACTAACGAGCTGGGTTAATCGTACTAGTTAATATTACTTCGGGTTATCTCACAACGTTGCAATCCCGACATCTCGTAAGACAGATCGTGTTGCTTTCCTGCCTTCGATGCGCTGCTTATCTTTTGATTCATAAAGTTATGCATTTCAAACTTGATTCTACTGAGGATTATTCCTGCACAATTTAATGTAGATATTCAAATAGTGCTTAAGTCGAACCGTAGAGTTGTAAGCTGCAGAGAGTAGGCGGACATAATAATAACGTTTCAAAAAGTGGATACAAATTATGTTTGTCGGTTGTACCTACTTACGTTAGTGTAAAATAGAAATAGGCACGACGGGCATGTGTGTGTCAGTGTGGTTCGTAATCGTACAGCAGGATTTCTCCGCTTGGCACGTGCTAGTCAACAAGTCCACGCACGCTCCGGACCGCACCACACTGGCGCACCTTTCGTCAATAAGTTTCATCTGCCACACTGCGCTTCTGTTTACATGTGGCAACTGTTTCTACGTTCAAGTTCGAGGTTATTCACTTGCAGGTGCCGTGACCAACGAGCTCTTGTTATTCTTACGATAAAAGCAATAAACGTATTCCATTTAAATTCGTAGTTCTCATCTAAAAACTTTAATACCTACACTGAAGGACGAATGCGATCACGAAGAAAAACTGCGGAAACGATCTAACCATGTAGAGTTGCAGACTCATGTTTTCCGCTACTAATTAGAATTTGCATAAACGTACTAATGAGCGTCTGTTTTTGTTTCAGGCGGATAGCTAGGTAATTGTTACGCAATTTAATGCACGTTACCCCTTAACAGGTAACGATTCACTTAAACCGCCATTGACGTACTTAGCGAGTTATCAATGTTGATCAACATTGATAGGCAGATATTTATTTGATACGCGTTGCATTACATGACTGATGTAATTGAATGTTATGTATGTTCAGAGGTATTTTCATCTTCTTTGATAAAATCAACATGATAACTTTTTGTTATGTTACATTATCAGCTGTTATATTTGATAACATTATTAGTCATCCATCTTTCAATTATTCCGAATTCAGAATTTTCAAGATCACAGTCAAATGAACTCTATAAAGTTCGTTATCGATCGTAACTGGATGCGAAGGGCCCGTCCTGCGCCCATTACTGGTGTTTACATAGCCATTAGCCTCTGGCATTAGATCGATTTCCTGTTGCTTCAATTCAGCCGGCGCACCACTGTATAGGGAAGAACATTATGATGATTGCATGAACTCTGAGTTCAAACGACGAAACGACCCGAAGAATAAACAGTAAACATCTTTTATCTCCTATCAGTCAAACTGTTTAGTATCACCACATGTTCAAACATTAAATATAGCACGTCGGAGGAAATGATCGACATTTCAATATCATTTCGTTGATCGTGAGAATCTTCGTTAGATAAATCACACATTTGTTTGATTAGATAAAAAGTTATCAGATAAATCGGCAACGTGGCGTTGTACTTACTATGTACATAGTTTTTGTTGACTATGTGGCTCATCACACGTTGAGATGTGGATGCTATTTCGCTCGAGTATTTCTCCATATTTACGATGCTGCAAGAGGTTAAAGATAGACGACCGGTTTGCCGTTGTCTAGCATGGTGCAGTCGTTGAGCATCAAACGCATCGATATTGATTTCACTTGTATTTATTCTATCTTGTGAGTCAACGTTTGTGATTGAAATCATCGTTGTTTTGTTCATATGCTCTCGTCAGTTTAATTTGCAAGCTTCCTGATGCTTAGCAAATAGGTCATGATACGGACTGGTCATAACAGAATATTCCACAGCAGCAAGGCCACGTTACTACACAGTATGGACTGTACGTGTACAAGTATGATAGTTGTGGCAGTTCATTCGTATTCGCAACACCGGCTGCTATAAAGATATTATCGTTATAACGAATGCCTTTGAGTGCGTCGATCTTTTCCAGCGTCATGTTGCGTACTAGATGTTGTACTCATGTGGCGACGTCTTATGTCCAGATTTAGTTTGTTATTCAGGTTTTAATAAAACTCGAAGTGATGATTCAGTTGTTCAGTTGTTGCTTTGACCCAAGTTAAGAACGAAAAATTTTTAGCTTTTAACAAGCAAAGCGATTTTTTTCATTTATTAAATTTAGCAAAATCCATTTTATGCGTTATTTAATCAAGTGCTGATATAACAAGCGACGATGGTGAGCGAAAGTGTGCGGGTGTGGTGCGGCGGAGCGCGGACCGGACCTCCCTCGCGCAAGTGGGTGATGTGTCGCGCTCCACCTCCACATCTGCCGTCACACCTGACTCGCTTTCCTAGAAATTCACATATTTATGATTGCAAACTCGGCCGTGATATCAAACCGAGATTAGCTACTCACTTTAATTTACTGGCCACGCATTGTTAACTACGAGTTTTCTTGAAAATTGTTTTCAACATTACCTTCTACAATCGAAATGTACGAATATACTCTTACGTCACGCTTGATGTTTCAGTGAAAGGTTCTTATGCGACTCGAAGAGAACTGTGCTATTGAACATATCAATAAAATGGCTGTATTATCTTCAGTGTTAGTTTCATGCATTCGCATTCCATAGTGCAGGTGAACGTGGCTTTTAACTTTGTTGTTGTTCTCATCACGCTTACTTGGAATCCATCCACTCTATAGCGTTTGTTAAACGGTAAAGTGGACTGTGTTATATCGTGTAGGCAGTTATCGTACGAGACGGGATTGAGGAAGTGATCCGCAGGATTAATGTTAGTTTGCTCGGTGTAGGAAGCTACGCAGAATTTTATTATCTTTTAATCTAAAGAATAGTTTTATAGTTTGGAACATATTTTTATGATCAAACCATATAAGTATTCAAGTTCCTTCCTCCTTATGAATTTGTTAAAGCATGAAATATTTTTTTTATTTATTTGGGATGGGTTTGCTCTTGACTCTAGGTCAGAGGTGACGAGAGATTTATTTTCGTTGGATCCCAGTTTTCAAGACTTAGTTCTTTCTTATATTCTATAACGAATTCCTTCTCTAAGACATTGCGTATTCCAGATGGTATGGAAATAGTCTGGAAATGATATTTTAATTTCCATGCAAATGTATGTCATTAGTGGAACGCATCATAGAAAAGTTCCCCTTGCTCTTGTGAACAAAGGTCTTATGTGTTGACGGCTATGTGAATTCCCCGTAAGGTTATGATTGCGCGCATTCCGCGTGAGAATTTGCCTTCGCACGATGTTGCCGACTTGCCGGCTCTACTCAACGTCTATCGGCGCAGCTGCTTACCAACAATATTTTCAAGGTTCAATTGTGAAAGGAATCTACGTCAGATAAGAAGCTGATTTTACTACAGTTTTGGTTTTTCTAACTGCATTTGTTAGAAAAATAACATTACTATGGTACTGTTATCTTCGTTGTTTAGATAGCTTGAACGCAGTATCTAGCCATGTTATATGAAAACACTTGTTCCCTACAGGCAGGTTGAAAGGATTGAATGCGTCACTTGTTCATTACATGCTCTCATGTACTGTTTTGTGATTCAACCGTCCGAATGAATGGGTATTGCATCGATCGATGTAACCATAGAGTACTTCGAAAACTTTTCGTCATTGAAAGAGTGTTTAATTTTAAACTAGTTTTTTTTCCTTTGTGTTTCAACATTACGTTGGAACGAGAAATTAAACGTTTTGTTACTATTTCTGTAAAGCATACGCCTGATTTTTTTGGGATTATTTTTTGTGTAACTTTGTCAATTGGATGTGTGCAGTTGGTGCATGACACGTGCTTAAAATGAATGCACCGCGATCGGAAGCCCTTCCCTATAACAAGCCACATGCTACACTAGATACCGCTGCCTTTTTTTGACACAATCTAATTTTGATAGGATATCTGCTTTCGATCACTTCGAAACTGCTGAAGCAGTTCTCCTTTTCGCGATGCATAAGTACTCCATCAGTATAATATCCATGTGTTTATTATGCGCGGTAGATGTAATGTTTAAAATATATTTTACGCTTTTTAAATTGGTTTGTTTACTCCTCCGGTATCTTTCAGTGGCGAGGGAACCTGCGTGTTACACATTTAGTCCATATTATTGTGAGCAGCGTCCATCGTTTGGGTGAACGCACTCTTGCTCATCCGATTCCTTGTATAATCTTCCGGGTTGATTTCATTTAGTATGTTTTTTTATTTTTATCGCTCCCTGCTTCTTTACTATATCGAATACCGTGGAATTAACATGGGAATAATTAGATTTATGTATACGTATGCCTTTATTTTTCATCAAAGCCTCATTGTTTTATACCATCACAGCTAAAGCGTCTGCTTTAATAACATGACACAATCAGCTTAATGTTTTCTCGTGGGAAGTTTTCAGTGGTAGGTACCTACGAACACAAGTACTTGGTTCAAGAAACAATAAATCACTTATTTGAAGCGACCGTCATCAGCTTTGATAGAGGTATTTTAATGAGGCATGCTATGTTTACGACTCTTGCGTTTAATTTTAGCTTCGATTGTTCATTAATCGCTCTATTCTGGCCACTTGAAATGCCGAACGTTTTTGCCAGTTCAGTCATCATAATAATACGGGCGCCGCTGAAAATAGCTGCTCCGGCGAGTTTTCGGCAAATGCTGACGTCATACGGGGCCATTTGGACAATGTTACAGAACTGTTGTCTTATAGGCACATACTTATCTATAGGTCTCGCTCGACCAAAATTTCTTAAAAGATTTTATGGTTTAAATTTTACAAGCCAAGTATGACTTAAGATGTACAATAATTTAGCCGATTCCTTTTCGTAAGGAAATGATGGTCTAGATTCGTATTAATAAATGGTGAAGTGATGTCAGCGTGCACTGACGATCCCTAGCAACATGGTCGGACGATGGCATTACACCTGCTGCGGTTAGCCGACCCCTCTGACCGGTCTCGCGTCCGCTCTACTGTGAAATTATGCACATCTGCTCCATACAACCTTTGTAGTAAGTACCTAATTTTCATTTATATGTATGTGGCGTTTTGTACGCAACCTTATAATTGGATACAAATCTCAAGGTCTTGCGCACGCGCACCCTTATTATGGGCGAGTTTCTTAGATAATATTTTTGGATATTCTGAAGAATTAAATACTTACACCATTTTGGAACTAGATAGTTTGTTTATTTTGCTTTTGCTGAAAGTTAAGGCTGATAAACATTGATGCAAAATTTTTAATCAAGCACTGAAATCCAGTAAAACTGACCGATAATAAGATATGACCAATGTACACTTCAATCCGACTCATCATCTAGTACCCATCACTGGATTGCGTCTATCCAGTAGCACTGCACTGAAATTAACGGCTGCTCAAGTCAACATAACTACCCATATAATGTAGATGTAGGTAATTCTTTATTGAATCAAGTTGACCGATATTTCGAGGATTACTCATTATTGTTTTCCCAACTGTGCTGATGCTAAGAGTTTCAAGTAGGTACCTACCTAAGTGGCTTACGTCATTTAGTTGTATTGTAAACATAAAAATGCGTATCGTTGGGGTCTGAGGCCGTGGTTGATCGACCGCGCGGTTGGGTAAATACGTTAGTGTAATTGCACTACTCACATTGAAACGTCAAGAACAGTGGGCTCTTGTGGCGGACCGGCTGCCTGGCGCCTATCTGACGCACACCCGTATCCACTACAACCGACGGCACATATTCCTCAAACCATGAATGGTTTGCTCCTTGCTCTATCACGTTCTGAAGAACTTCTTATAACAACAGCAATAGAAACGACAACCAACCCATACAATATGTTTAGTGGAATAAACATATATGTATATGTTTATTCTTCATGTTCTTAAAATCACCTCGGTAGCTTACGTTTACTTTCCAACAATGCGCTTGCATTTTTCCACGAGAAAGCGGAAACGCGCGTGTCTTAACAATGGCTCGAGACTCGTGCTGAACCACATTCTATCCCCGCGCTGTATATTATTCCAAGAACTACGGATAACTTACTACAAATGATGACGACGGGGCTCGTTTCGGGAATGCAGTTATTGACACAACGGGGAATTCTAAACAAACTAACGCAAAGGACCATATTATTACGAATCTGGTGCTGTTAGCTAAACAGCTAGCCGTTCAAGTGATGGAATTTACCCAAATTATTGTTGGAATAACGGTGCTGGGTGCTAGTGACAAGTGCTCTCCAAAATAATCGATACCGTACGCATTTCGATTTCGATCAAGTTCGTATTCACCCTTAAACGCAGGGGTACAAAATCTTAGGGCCACTAATCCAATAACACATCCCTCTTGTAGGGGCGATCGCGTTCCCGTTTACATATTTACGATACTTTCTAGTGTAGAGCTACCTTGATTCTGTACAATCTTCCCACAGTATTCTGAATGAATGATGCCGTTATCATCGGTCAACCAATTACAAACGCTTTAAAAAAACCACAGGTTTTCAAAAACGAAACTTGATTATTAGAATTTTGGCATCTTAAACCTAGTTTGTTCTTGGAATTATTTATGGCCCAAGTGGTCGGCCTCGGCACTCCTTAATTTGGATGTCGGCATTTTTCCCAGGATTAGTTAGAAAGTTTGCCAAGAATACGGAACTCGAATGTTGTGGAATTTATTCTTTTTAACCGACTTCCAAAAGGGTTATCAATTCGGATGTTTGTATTTTTTTTTTATGTTCGGGCATAACTCCGTCATTTATGAACAGATTTCTAAAATTATTTCTTTGTTCGAAAGGAGTTTGTTCCGAAATGGTCCCATTTAAATTTCATATAGATCTGATGATGCGTTTCGGACACAGACAACGGAACTCTTCAAAAAATGACAGCAAATCAACCGCGATTGCTGCTATCGCCTAGATCTTTTTTTAACACAATTTAATGGAGAAACACAAGTAAAAAGTGAAAAATATTTTTTTTTTTACAAAAAAAATAGAACAGACTGCCAAAAAAAACAAAAGTGCAATATAACTTTAATTTCGGAAGTCGGTGTCAAAAAACGAAGAAAAAAAACCAGAAACACCGACTTCCGAAATTAAAGTCATTTTGCACTTTTGTTTCTTTTTTGAAGTCGGTTCTATTTTTTTGTAAAAAAGTTTTTTAGCTCAATACTCAATATCTTTATTGCTTTTCCATAAAATATAGGTATGCTTAGGTGATATGTGTTTATAATAGGGATTGTTATGGACCCTGTCGGGCACAGCAAAAAGGTAGAAGAGAGGAAGCTCTATTTCAGGTAGTTATTAGATTTATATGAACTATATCGTAACTTAAAAAATAATCAATTAATTATTAAATTTAATTTTATAACCGTAGCTGGTATAAGTTTTATTTTTAGTAATGATTATATGTAGATTAATTTCTTCAATTTAATTCTATTATTTCTGTTATTTTTCTTTTATTTATATTACTATTATTTACAAAATATTCATTTATGGAATAAAACAGCTTTCTGATTCATTCGGGGTAGTGGCCAATACCTGCCGCATAAACACCACAATTTTGTTGATCCTTAAATAAAATGTCACCAACAGCTACTATAATGTTCGCCCTATTGTTATGTGCGGAGAATAAACTTAATAGCAGGAAACCAGCCCTTTGTGTTTCAACAATGAGCAATAGAATGACAAAAACTTTTTTAGTATCCAGGGCCTGCACAATGCACCCGCGGGCTGTCTTCGTCCGCCTTCCCACGTACCTTTCTGCTGGAACTGGAAGGATCGTAGGCTGTTGCAAACGTATAATCATGTTCTAAAAGACGAAAATTATTCCTAAGGTTGGCGAAAACTAAGGACTTGAATATAACTACTTTTGTGCGCTGGGGCACGATCTCTTAGGATAAAATCTTTTCGCAGTAATGTAGACGTACATCATCACTACATATTAGAAAACAAAGTCCCCCATCGCGTCTGTCTGTCCGCGATAAAATCAAAAACTCATCATCATCTTCCTGCCCTGTTACTTGGGGTCGGCGCAACACGTTTTTTTCTTCCATTCTGTCCTGTCAGCCGTCACGCTATCACTAATTCCCTTTTCTTTCATATCTCACTCCGCACACAATCCATCCATCCTTTCTTTAGCCTCCCTCTCCATCCATCCACATTTATATTCATAACTCTTTTAGTTACATGTGTTTCATCCCTCCTCTTTACATGACCATACCAAGATAAGCACTTTTAAACTACCTCTAATGTACTCATTTATCACTTTATCCATTCTCGTTACTCCACACATCCATCTCAACATTCTCATCTCCGCCACATGCAGTCTTTGTTCATCCGTCTTTTTCACAGCCCAACATTCTGACCCATACCCATACGATAAAATCAAAAACTACTGAACGGATTTTCAAGCGGTTTTCACCAATATATAAAGTGATTCATGAGGAAGGTTTAGGTGTATAATCTGTACCCGAGCGGAGCCGGGGCGGTTTGCTAGTTATTTCAAAAAGATACAGTTCAACGGTTGTTAGGATTGGATGTCATAGACATAATGATGGGTCATTGCGGTTGCGACAGAGTTCTTCTGCCGACGAGAAACATTTTCAATAGTTTTTTTTTGCTTGGTCTGGCGAAACTACAATTGACTAACTTTTCTCGACTATGGTCAAACTATAAAACTGCAGACAAGGATTATTTTGAAACTGCGAGCTGCGTTCATTACATAGTTTAAGCCTCTGTTGTAGGCATGAATTCAAAAACCGTCTATGAACTTTCAGGCAACGTCAACAAGGGTACTGTTTTACTACAAGACATTATGTGTAAATTATTTCAACAAATAACCGAGTTCTTATTTTAATAACTTTGTAATGAGGTTTTTTATTCGAAGTCTTTTGCTTTTGTATTGCTGAATTTATTGAAAAAGGACTGTCAAACGATCATAACGCAATATTCATGGCTTTTCAAGAAACCATTACTTTTCTCGGTTTTTACATAATTATTGTTTGTAAATCTGGCAACAAAACTTGTAATATGGTAATTTTGTGGGTATTGATTTTGTAACAAATCGATCGCTCCTTATGTAATGAACGGCTGTCTTTGGCACAGTTTTGGTCCATGTCGTTGCACCTGAGCACCTCGCAGATCTCGTGTGCGACTTTCACAACTTAACTGTTTTGTTATGAAGGCCTTGTCCGTGCATGCACCGTGAACGATTTACTAATAAACGTTAATTCTCCTGTTTTCCGTATTTAGTTCTTACCAAAAAAAAAAAAAAACCTGTAGCTTATCAGCTACCACTATTATTCCGTATTGCCACTTATTTAGTTGGCTGTGTGGAAATATGAAATTTTTGTATCATCGTTATTAATGAGAAACGGTGTCCTCGAGTTACTTTCTACCGGCGCGAGAGCTGCTTTCCACCACACCATCAGGGTTCCTTACATGCATAGTCAACATTAATATGGGTTTCTGGTTCAAAATGTTCTTTAGCCACAGTGGTTATTACACCTACCTAACTAAAACTATTAATGCTAAAAGTGGTAGAATGTATGAGTAACATTTTCCCATTTACCTTACTTGATAGTTAAAAAATTATAATATTATGCAGTCACCATTGTCATCTCCATTGAAATCAACGTTAATTCCATGTCTGAAAGATTTCTATATTTAGTAAGTTCTTAAGTTATTAAATTGAAAGTGTAACAACAATAGAATAAATGACCAATGATATATTCAAATTACATAATTTTCAACTTTTCCTAAGGCCGTACGGAATTTTGATGGCAAATTAATTTTCTTAGCGTTCATTGCATAAACGTGTAGACAACAAAGTGGTATAGAAAGTACCAAAAGTTACCGACTGTAAAAGATCGTACGTGCTCGTTGGATTTGAATTAAATAATGAAGGTGCTGGCTGGCCCGTAATGATGGCACGTTTCGTTTAGTCTTTTGCAAGGTTTAGTATTAAATGTCGTGGTTTTTATTCGAAACAGGTATTGATTTGTAATTTCCCTAAAAACTTCTCACCCATCCTTTGTGTTTCGACAGTACTTATTTAATTGTTTATGGCTGAAGTGGTGAATTATCGACTCTGGAATTTAATTTGTTGTAGTGTAAATCGCTTACGTAGGTGTTTACCTTAAACTTATTGAGTGGAGAATATTATGTGGGTCCTTACAACTTGTATTAAATGATATACCTAAGTTAAATTAATATATTTCAATGTAAAATAATATTTTTGTCAAAACATGTTTAAATATTTGTAAAGGCGGTAGCCTATGTAAAAAAAATACATCCTGATGTTAATACAAATAGAATAGGATCTTTTGTAAACTATGTTATAAACTTATAAACCCTAGAACTTTTAGAGATCTTGAAAAATAAAAATTGAGTATTAATTAGATGGAATTAGCGACCCGCCCGGCTTCGCTCGGGTACAAATTATACACTTAAACCTTCCTTATGAATCACTCTGTATATTGGTGAAAACCGCATGAAAATCCGTTCAGCAGCTTTTGAGTTCGGGTACAGACGCAGCGGAGGACTTTGTTTTTAACCGACTTTCGAAAAAGGAGAAGGTTCTATGTTCGACTGTATACGTAAATTTTTTTTAATGTATATGCGCCGATTTCTCCGTCAGTTGTGGACCGATTTTCAAAATTATTTTTTTATTCGAAAGAATATCCTACTCCCGAGGTTGGTCCCATATATTTTTTTTCGAAATTGCTTCAGCACTTTTTGAGAAACTGAACAAAAACGAAAAATAGGTATACCTCGATGACGTTTTGGTGTTCTCCAAATGTTTAAATTCCACGTTCCATATTATTGGGGGTTTTAGTTCTGGGGTATAACAACTAAAAAGTGAAAAATAAAAAACTTTTTTACAAAAAGAACAACCGACTTCCAAAACAAAATACACTAAAAATTAAAAATAACTTTAATTTCGGAAGTCGGTGTTTATATTTTACTTCTTCGTTATTTGACACCGACTTCCGAAATTAAAGTTATTTTTAATTTTTAGTGTATTTTGTTTTGGAAGTCGGTTGTTCTTTTTGTAAAAAAGTTTTTATAATATGTAGTGAAGAGCTATTTCATTTGTGTGATTTTACGACCTGAACTATCTTCTAAACTAAACCTGGTTATTTCATTGAACAGGCAGACAATTGGTTTGCAGTGAGTGTACTTTTGTATTGATGTTGTGCAAGTTAATTTATATTTTGTTAGTGAAGATGAAAGTGAAATTGTTACGTAGGTACTACGCGTTGAAGTATTTTGGGACGTGGTTTGCATTTATTTATGGAGAATGTACCTTCATAAAAAGAAAGCTCTGCACATAAGTTATGTTTAATGTATAAACCTGCAAATACCGACCAAAAATTTGAACGATTTCTACACTACGATTCAGTCATATTAATTTCAATCATAATAAAAGTGAATATTATTAAAATAATGCGTTGTCCTGCATTTTTATGCTTATCAGAGAGTAAAAACCTAAATAGAATGAAGATCTTCCGTAACCTACATAGATTACGCCGGAAATCGGACGAAAGTATGAGATAACATTATTTGTTTAGTCGAAATAAGACGACGACAAATAAAGACAGAATAATAAAGACTTCTTTTGGGTAAAAAAGATCCAACCATTAGAATATTGGGCAAACAGGGCAAAGTAAAATGTCACGTACTATTTTGGTATCAATTTATATTTATTTGTGTCTGAGCGGCTGTCTGGCGCAAGGCGAATGGTCGGGGCCTCGGGGGCGCGACATTGAGTCACGCAGGGTGACGCAGGCGGGGTGCGCGCCCCGACACCCCATGACGTCATCAATCGTGACTCACACCACCAATATAGGATTCGACCTCGCTTGGACCGAAGTACTGAACCAAGTTTAGACTGCAAATGAAACGAGAAACGCTCTGAAAGGAAGTCGTCAGGTTTTATTGTAATTTCACCCTTTCCAAGTTTATTATTGCTGACGATGACGGCTAACAATTTATTTTATGAATGAAGCGGCAAAGTTCTGATATCATTTTATCATTCACTTGTTCTCTTGAAATGTCAGATTATCATATCAATTTGAGATCATGGTCGTAAACTATTCGAAAACGAATTCTCATAGCTTTCTAAAAACCTTCATCATCAAATTATTGTTTTGATGAGTTTGAGTGATGTAGGTATTTGCGTGTTGGTTTCTTTAAAATTAATTATAATGTAATTAAGTTCTTATTAAAAACCGCAGTCTTTAGCGTAAGCCAGACAGAAGCATGCGTCACATTTGTTATACTTATAATTTTAAACAAAACTGTGTCATCTCATCATAAGCCATGAGGACTCTACACACATTTACAAATTAGTTTTTGAACATTACGATAAAATAGAAACCAGTATGTAGGTTGACTTCTAATCTAAGAGTAAATTGTGTATAGTTAGAGGTTTATGAACTCTTATGGATGTTAACGTTCAATTCGGCTTAGTGAATGTTGTTAGTTAGCAGACCATGAAGATAAATGACCAGAACGTATTAAATATTTTACATAAACCACCGAAATTAGTGTTACAACATATGACGTATTTGTTTACGTTTTCAATCTTGATTGATTATAATACCAAAGCCGAACTCAGAACTGGTATTGGAAAGTGTAAGTAGGGAGGTTCGGTTGGCATTTGTCGTATTATGGATATAAATTATGTCACCTGTAGTGGTTCGTTACGCAAGTCTACTTCAATTACCTACATAAAGTAAGAGCAGAACCTGAATACCGTGGGTGTATCAAAGGGCGCGGGTGCCTTGTGCAACTGGGGGGCTCCAGTTCTGTATACAAAGCAGTATTTTTAATTTGACACGTGCCAATCGGGTGCTAATGGCTTTAGCGGCGGTAAAGATTGACGCCGATAGAGTGAGGATAAAATTAAGGACTTGATACCGTACCTACCCATCAAGGATTTTCGTCAATCACACATTATTAAAAATCAATTTTTTAAAGAAAGAATGAACAAACAAAATTAATAGTAACAAAAGACAAAAAAAAAATGTGTCCCTTACGGCATTGCCAAAAATGCCTCTAAAAAATAAATACATAAGTAAGTACTTCACTATAATAGGGTAACGATCCGCCGTACTATGATAAACCGAACCCGATGACGAAACTATGAGTTACTGTTATCAGTAGGAAAATAATCTCTTATTTGGCTTAAAATATGGCCGCTAGTTTACAATACCCCAGTTGACAATATGATATGGATTATGGGACGGACATTTTTTTTTAATGACTTCTTTCTCTCTCTGGGTGGAGTCTTTCACTGACTAAGACCCACCCCTGTTCCTTCAGTTTGCTTTAGTGCCAAGACTGCCAAGGGCCGCGGGAACTCGTATTACGAATTTATCCGCATGGGACGGACATACATGGATTTAAAACTGTTAAAAGTATTATCGTGTTTTGTTGTGTCGCGCACCACACTCATGAACTCTGAACAGGCATTCATTATCGAGCATTGTATGATATCAAGCGTCGCCCCCTTTGAGACTTGCTTCTTAGTATCCGTGGTTGGCATATCCAGGACAACCAGAGACCTCTGTACCACATCGTGTCTCGCCACGAGACCCACTCAGCTTCCTCATCCCCCGATACTGCCACATCTGCTGGTCCTCATCGCCGTCCAATTCTTGTGCTCGAAGCCAGCTTTAAAGCAGTGACCCAACTTTGCCATTCCACTTAATCGTGAGCTGTGATGAGGAAGGTCTCAGCTTCCGTTGCTGATGAAGAAGGTGGAGGCGTCTACTTTTAATGTGCGGTCAAATATACTTTCGTCCTGTGTGTAACCATAAATAAACCAAAATTTACAAAACGCCGCACCAAGGAATTTCATTGATAATATTCTACTGCTGGGTATAAGATTCCTAAGCTTGCTGGTACTTTCACTTTCTTATAATTTCTATCGTTTTGGGCGGGGGATCGATAATATACCGAGAAGGCGAACAATTTGTGTTCGTCCAGTCTATCAATGGAAAGACGGAACAACACGAAATCTACACTCCTCATTTCCAATAATGATAAAAACAAATAATTTCAGAATCATGCGAAATGCATAGCCTATCCAAGTAAAAGATTAATTGGGTTTATAAACAATAAGTCTGATTATATTTAGTATTAGGTACATACTATACATTATTAATTAAATGTTTATGAATTTATTATCTTATCAGCTTCTGAATTTTCCGGGAGCTTGTCGGTACCAAATTTTGATTAAATAATCAGCCTTATTTATAAAACTCCTTGCTAACTTTAAATACTGATTAGCAAATTCTATATTCAAATTTTCCATAGAAAAGTTTGAATTAAGAACCTGCTCACAGTGTAAACTTTTTTTTTTTAAATAATGTCCATCATGTCGAGCTGGCCCTCTGATTGGCGGAAGTGATTTAAGAATATATATATATAAATAGTTTTTGCGGCCGTAGCAAGTACGTACCTACGTACAGAACGGTAATCATTAAAATCATCAATACAACTCTCTCAGTTAGAATTGATGCCAAATGTCTTGATTGCATGAAATACTACATTTGGCATCAATTCTAACTGAAAGAGTTATATTGATGATTTTAATGATTGTAATTCTAAAAATACATACTTGCTACGACCGCGAATCAAATTTTGACCAAGATACAACCTGACACTGACCTGCAAATTGCAAAAAACGTAAGTAAATTTGAATTTCGCGGGCTACCCTGGCGCATCCACCTTAAGTAGCCAAGACGTATAAAACATACATACCGTACTTGCTGGGAATATGAGTTGTGTTTCTTGGTGACGCTGATATTTTATGGTTTAGCAGCAAATTAGTAACTTAAGTATATAAAAAAGTACATATTAGGTAATTCCCTGTTTTCTTTCGACATAAATAACTCATAATAATACAATAGTAATTATTCTAATATTTAGAATTAAATAGGTATACAAAACATACATACCGTACCTACTGGGAATATGAGTCATGGAAAAAAAAATTGACATAATAAATGCAATAACTTTATGCTGTGAATCCAATAAAAATAACTATGGCGTTGACGATTGGGAAAAACATTCCATTGAATTGTCATACTTAAACCTACCATAGTCCAACCTACATAAAATATTGTATCGAGTTGAATTTGAGATCATTTCTTAAAATCGGTAACTTTATAAAACTTTTAGGTTTGAAGAATGTATTAATGTGTACAAAAATGTTGTTGATTTTATAAACTTTACATAATCTTATCTAGTTGTGCGGGCATTGTTGTCTGATTAACAAACGATGAGTAATGAGTGCTAATCAGCAAAGGACAGGGCCAGGGCGTTCCTTCACTGTGACTCATCGGCGGACGAGCGTTCGATCAAACAAATCTGTTTCACCGACCCAGACTGTTCCGGCATGACTCCGCCGTCCTCACTTCCAATAAATGTTGATGAGTTCAAGACACACCGGAAGTGAATATTGTGCAAAACGCATGAGAAAACTGCCGAGCAGCAACTCCCTGCATCAATGACAAACGAGTACGTGCAGCTATACATGAGTGTAAGCAGTTCGCTCTTCACACGTTTGTCCAACTATAAGATATATGAGATATAATCTCGTAAACCATTCGAGTTATACGATACACTTGTCGTGGTGTGCGTGACATTGGCATTCAGGTGAGACGTTCAGATACCTAGAACGCAAGGTCATTTGCCATACCCGTTAGCAGTTTAATTATATTGTTAACTTTAACAATATAGCTATTGCCAGTAACCTAATAGCTAGATTAATTTGAAATAATTAAATTCATTTAGAGAAACTTTTGAAGCCAGTTTTCGCAAAGTAGTCCACAATCAGGCCGCTGGCTAGGCTCTCAAAATTCTAGTTTGACAAAATCATGTTAGGCAATTAAAATTAATAGATCTGCCAACTCTCCAAGATCGTTAAATTATGCTTAGAAAACGATTTGTGTAACGATTATGGCTCAGATAAAAGTGTGGCAGACGTTGCGTTGTTGATATTGTGTAGCTATGACAATATTTGGTAATCGCGTGAAGAGAGTGCCAATTACCGAGTATTGATGGCGGCGACCATGCCGCGTTTTTATGCACGACGCCGGGGCAGGTTCACTGACACACCCGCCCCGGCTGCCAAATATGACATACATTGTACTGTATGGGAATTAGACACAATTACTGTGAAAGTATTGAAGTAAACTAAGACGTTAATAAATCCCTTAATTGCCTCGTTCAAAAGAAAATACTAACATGTAAATGAGCTTTGAGGAGACGGGTTAAAAATAGAAGACCTGTTTCAGGAGTCAGAAATCTATCTCAATTTATAATTATAAGTGCAACTTTATTGAAAGACGCATGAATGAAATGCGAATTGAATAGATCTCATTCTATGACAGGTTCTTTGTTCGGATGTTGTAATGTTATTGCATTTATGTGTTCTAATAATACTTCATTACAAAGACAAGATAAATCATAAAATTTTCTAACGAACATTTAGCAAATAGTCACGTATTGACTGACTGTCAAATATGAATTTGAATCGTAGTAATTAGCCAAGGTAGCCGGCAGAACACGTGTCGGTAACCGCACTGAGTGTGCTCAGCATACTGATGACTGCGATCATGGTGAACATTGCGTATGCGCATTCCTTTGCCCCCCGGCGCCGCCCACCAACCGCCTTTTTGAACCACACTCGTGTGTAGGACCACAGACCACGCGTCCATCCAACGCTGCTCGATAATTTGCCACTTGCTATCTGGTTCACGCGTTTCTAAGATTTAACAGTCTGAGTGACCCTGTATTTTTAGATAAGAACTGCATTTAGGCTAAGTCCATTAAGAGATCAAGCGACATGGCAGATTTACCGGTTTTAAGTGCCACCTTCTTCGACAAACATGTCTCTCGGTCTTCTTAATGCACATTGCACACACATGCACTGCACCACCCAATACCTCTAATTAAGTAAATTACTACAGTCATAATTCGCAACGTAATTTATAAAGTGCGGAGTATGTTTCGCACTAAAACGTACGTCAAACGTATCTCAGTTGTCACAAATCAGGTTCTCCCACGTCCAGTCGAGCCACTCTCACACTGGCGTGCGGACTTGTGGTCTTGCGCGATGTCGCCCCAGCATCAGGGTTAACGAACCGACCCACCACACTAACACACAACCATTGTATTTTTTTGCGTGACCATTATAGTACCTACGACAGTGACATACATTCATTTATTAACTGTAAAGACACATTGGTAATTTATTATTGATAAAATACACAATCATTTTCACTCAATAGCAGTCAAGTACCTCATTCTGCAAGTCAAGTTCATAAGTATCAGATAAGATATCTTATTAATTTCCTACGTAACTCGTGGCCAATGATCGGCTATTCATATTTGACGTTTAATTTAATATTTCAAAGGTAAAACGCTAATGACAGGCTTTTCAACACAACGGTATATTCCTGGGTCTGTATAGACCGCATATTATCATAAGAAACACCTTTGTCCACGTTCTCTGCCATGATACTCGAGTCTCACTGTCTCAGGCATATAGTTTGATGCCGTTACTTATACATAGAGATGAGAATAGCAATTTTTAATTTGTAAATTGATGAATTTAAATTTAAAAAAGTCAAGTCGAAATTTTCTCTAGACAAATTCTCTACGATTAAAGACTGTTTTGTGTGTTACAAAACTACAATATGCCACAATAGTTTACTACCCACACGAAAAATGTCAGTTATCAAATTATACTGAATACTAATAGGTATTATGAACTAATCAAATGCCAGCTCTCTACTAGAGTCCTTGACTAAATAGAAAATTGGCACAAATCTAGAAAAATAAGCAGCCGAGGACATTAATTTTTTTAGTACGAATGAAGAGACATTAATTTGTGTCCATTGAGTCTGTTCAAACTTTCAAAGCAACGTACATTATAGTCTTCCTCGTCTATTATTTCTTTATTGTCCCACTTCGCATTTATTAATTCATCAACTATTCAGACCGACTCTCTCTATACGAGAGCGAGATACTTAAGTGTCTTCATTCCAGTGTTTTAGAACTTTTTTGAATAATATGAATGTTTGCGAGGCACTGTCATGTCTAAAAATATTCTATTCACATTTCATATAATGTGTGCCTACAAAACGCTCATTGCAGCCGAGTAGTGTCGCTACGCATTCAATTAATGTTATTAGACGCCAAATATTATCACGTCCGTTATTTGTTTGAGCGTGTAACACTGGAGTAGTGATATTATTATGTTGTTCACGACTCATAATGCAATATTAATGAGGTGGACAGGAATGAGCTTTTAAATTGGAGGTGATCAAAGTGAGAGCCGTGTCGATGCACTCTGTACGTAGCTGAAGAGTCAAGGGCGACTGGGAAGTACAGTCGCGTGCGCACCACGGCACGCGATCGCTATAGGCCCGTCCGCCTCATATCACCCTCGGTGGGAATGGGAAGGCCTTTAGCAGAAATACACCCATTTATGGAACTGGAATTTGCTGAGTCCTATTCTGACCGCCTTCATACATTTAGGAAAAGAGCATAGATAAAACATGGTACCTATTCATTATTTCAAATTCAGTAATGAGAATGAATAACCTTAGTTAAACAACAGCACTTATCGGTATTACAGTTTTCCGCTGGGATGGCCGGCTATCGCGAACCGTTTCCTCTGACTTTTATAATTATTAGGTATTTCATTGTTTTGATGTACACTTTTAAAATAAAACATTATTAGTAAAACTGTGACTAAACCTATAAGTTAACAATACCGCAATTATAAATATTGTTTCTCTTTGTTCACAGGATCAGTATGATAACTTAGCCGCCCATACACATAAAGGAATTGATTTTTTAGACAAATATGGAAACTTCGTCAAGGAGAGATGTGCTATCGAATTAGAATATGCAGGAAAACTCAGGTGAACGAACTCATTAAATTAATAAGTTTCCTAAACTCATCTAAGCAGTTTTTTATTTATATTATCAAAAGGTGAAGACGCAAGAAAGTCATAATAGCTAGATCAAAAAGAGATGTTGTGCGATTTAGATGCAATGCTCCAAGTCTGCGATAAGGCGATACTTTTATCTTGCTGGTATTAATGTTATTATCTAAATTATCTTATAAATAACAATGACTGAAGCGATTGCGACTATTACGCTAATTTAACAGCGTGTTGTTGTTTTTACAATAGCTGTTTACTACATGGGTGTTATTGTTCTTATTCAAACTTGTTTGTGTTTTGCAGGAGGCTTGTCAAAAACTATCAACCAAAAAGAAAAGAAGAAGATGAGTACCAGTGAGTATTTGAATTTTTATTCAGGTTCGTGCCAATAGGATATGAATCATGCAGTTTTTTCCAAGAACTCTTATTTACCGACCAGCGTCACAAATACCTGAACTTTTCCTTTGCAAGGACGTTGATTCATCGCTAATCTTAACTTTATAACGCCAGCGATAAAAAGAATAGTAAAACAAACGTGGAACTGTAAAAATAACATGTATGATATACGAGTCTCTCTGTAATGTCATGTTAACATAAGCCAGTTATCGGTAAACTGAATTTGGCACGCCAATCGCACAGCTAAGCATTTTTACGGTAGTATATTTGGTGACGCTTAATTTATGTGGCTATATTGTCGATGGCTCGTTGCACAATATTTTGTGCACTGCAGAAACGGGTTTCAGTTCTTGCCGAAATCTGATCACGGAACTTGTTTATTATGTATACAAACTTTAAAAACCATATTCTGAAGACTTTCAAACAGAACAAATGAGTCCAGAATGTCTAGAGTTGCTTTCTTGATAGCCTGAACAGTATCCGAAGCTTGATGGATCCGTAAATCGCAAATCTTTCATAGCCCTATAAATCGGCACGATGTTTGTTTGTTTAATGCTTGTAACAATGAGTAACAATCATAAAACTTTCAGATATACGGCGTGTAAAGCATTTAAACATTTACTTCAAGAGTTAAACGATTTCGCGGGCCAACGGGAAGTGGTCGCGGAAAACCTACAATCAAATGTAGTACGAGAGTTGCATCTACTCGCCAAAGAGCTGCGAGAAGAAAGGAAGGTGAGGAAATCATAAATTGTTTTAATGAATATGCTTTAGCAGGCCATTTCCCAGCTAGTTCTGTAAATGTCAATGACATTCTCGACCTCCGGCCTAGTTAGTATGGAGGTCGCAAACGCAACTGCTGAGCGCAAGGTCCTGCCCTAAATCCTCTGGTCTGGCAAATAGCACTTCGCCAGGTTTTCCTACTATAGGAAATTCTCATGAACAGCTCATAATCTGGATTTGTGCCCTCAAATTTGAGACTTAAACATCTGGCGAACATGCTAAATGTGAGGGGAAACATGCGTTTCTAGTAAAGTTTTCATCATAACAGAAATTGGCACAGCATGATATACAACAAAATATCCTACTTAAGTCGTGCAGAAATTGAGCATAAATAATACCTAATGTTTATTAAGGAAAAATATAACTAACACGTATGGCGACTAGAAGGATGATAAAAACTGCAGCGACAGTATATAAAAACTATATGTTTGTTTTTATTCGGGATATATCAACGGAAATAGTCACGTATACATTTGTGTTTATGCTGTAATTATCACCTGATGTTATCACCGTTTCGAGATTCTATTTGTTCAAGTAAACTTGAGTTTTAATGCAGTCCGTTGAAGGTTCATCTTAAACAGCCACAATTTTTATTTCACATGCGTTTCGTTGAACTAAACATACTTCTGAGACGCCACAATACAGTATGGCATGGGCGGTACCTTAACGCAGGGCTTCTAAAAATAAACATGACTACATCGGGTCGCTTATAATTCAAAATCGAATCTTGGTATTCAAATAACTCTGATCATGATTGTCTTCCTTGAATCTGTATTGTTGTTCTTTTGATTATCCAACATTTTGTTTAATTACAGCAACATTTAAACGAAGGTGCAAAGCAAATGGGAGTGCTGAACTCATCGATAGGTTCTTTGGAGCGAGCGAGGAGATCGTACGAGCGAGCGGCCAGGGAATCGGAGCGAGCACTGGAGACCTTCCAAAAGGCAGACGCCGACCTTAATCTGAGGTGATTATCTAATACACTATTCCACCGATAAAACTGACTTGACCCACAAATTTTGTAACAGCTGATTAAACAGTGCGTAAAGTGTACAGCGAATTGTAAACGCCGTGGTAATCGAATTTTAATGCTGTGTTATTTCAATGTTAACATTGATTTCGTTAAAGTGGTAACCGAATTAGTTCTGCAGTTCTCTTATTTTTTTCCTTAGAGACAGTCTAGCTAAATAATATTAATATTTTTTTGGTGTGCGTAAGCTGGCAGCGAGATAATATATTCTTGACCTCATAAACAATGACATGTTGGCATAGGTTCAATACTTAATGCAGTAGCAATAGCAAGGGTAAACCGTATAGGGTTGAGGATGCCAGTGTCTGAAGTATTCATGCCAATTTTTCCTTTTGGCTACGAATAAATAAGACGAAATATGTGGCTCGAACGAGCTAACTTTAATAGGTTCTTAAGATTGTGATTCGCTGGATACATGAGCCAAATGGTGACCATCAGCTTAGACCGCTGCTGTTACCGTTGTGGTCAGACGGTTAACCTGTAGAACATTATATTTTAGTGACCAAACATGGAAACCTTCACTTTATCGGCCCACTAAACGTCTACTATCTTTAATGGGTCTGTTAATGAATACAACCATTAAAATTCACCTCGAAGGGGACCTTACTGTGTATATTTTAGTTCGCTTTTACGACACTTGTTGATGAACAAGGGATGTTACACACTTCGTCAAAACCACACGGATCATCACCAGTTCTTGCCACTCTCATCATTCAATGGGCAACTTTAATAATTCTAATCACAATAATATTGATTTGCAGTCGAGCGGAGGTAGAAAAACAGAAAGCGAACATGAAACTTCGGAGTCAAGCGTGTGAAGACGCGAAGCAAGAATACATGGATCAGCTGCGCAAAACAAATGACGCTCAGCGACAGCACTATGAACAGAGGCTGCCGCACGTCTTCAAACAGTTACAGGTGAGATACAACCTTCTCTTTATTCCTGACTAGCTTCTGCCAGCGGCTCCACCCGCGCGAATATCAGAAATTATCCCAAGGACGTTCCCTTGGGATAAAAAGTAACTTATGTTCTTTTTCAAGATCTAATCTATTTCTATACTAAAACTAGTCTTAGCTATGAACTGTCAAACGCGCGAAGTTTAAATAGTCGAAGTTTTCTGAAATTTTCTAATTTTGTGCGCAACTTTTTAATTTTTTTTTCTTTCTTATGAACCTTCTCCTGACAATAACAAACACAAAAAAAGAATTAGCGAAATCGGTCCAACCGTTCAAGCGTGATGCCGTGACCAAGGAAATAGGGATTCATTTTTATATACATATATAGATAGATTTATCATAGATTCAGCACGTTAAGCCGTTGGTCCCGGTTGTCAATCGTGGATCTTTAGCAGTCGTTACGGGTCGTCAGAAGCCCGAATGTCTGACAACCAGTCTTACCAAAGGGTATCGTATTACCCAGTAACTGGGTTGTGGAGGTCAGATAGGCAGTCGCTTCATGTAAAATACTGGTATTCAGCTGCATCCGGTTAGACTGGATGCCAACCCCAAGATAGTTGGGGAAAGGCTAGGCAGGTAGATAGATTCATCAAAGTCGGTGCTGTTTATGAGTCCAAACGTAACTAACAGTCAGAGTTACTTTTGCATATAATATTAGTATGGACATAGAAGATGGAAATACCGAGTCCAAAATATGGCGTTCACTCTTGCTTTGAAGACTGACGACGGGTCATTTGGTGATAAGGAACACAAAAAATTTTTCTTTCTTGGTCATTATCATCGTTCAGTCGAAAGACGTCCACTGCTGGACGTGAGTCACTAATAAGCATTGTCACAACAGTCGGTCCTGTGCTTCCCGCTTTTTGTTCTTGCTGAGAACTTAAATGACTTTACGGCGAATGTTGTATCGCATTGGCCTTAACAGAAAAAAGCGGAGATTCCTCAATCGCTTTTTTTCCCCCTGACAGTTTTGTTATTAGATCCGAGTCTGTCTTATTTCAATTAAGCAAGAAACTATATCTCCGTATTTTCAATAGACACTTAACATAGTTTTTATCCTAGAGATAAAATTGTCTAAAATAATAATTTCTTGGTAGAAGGTTAGACACGCGTCGAATTACAACAGCGCTTTTAAGTTTACTTAATGAACAGCAATAATTCACACCTAAATACCGCTTTTGAATTTTGGATATCTCACTTTGGTTTCGAGTGACAAATACCGTTGGGACACAATCTGCGCATCTATCGTGTATCCTAAAATAATCTTGTAGAAACGTAACCCGGACGCGACCACCTAACAAATAAATTACCATGCTAATGATTTACTGTCACGAACGATAATGTACCATATTTAAATAATATGCCCAGTTCATTCACAATTTATCACTTTTTTCTTTCATTATTACAAGAACATTATTAGTCGTATTTAATTGCATTTGTCAAGAATATTGAATTACTATAATTCATGACATTATAACACTTTGATTAATGAAAAACTGTCACGTAGCTTGTAAATGGGTTCGGTTACAAGATATCCACTGTTATTACGAGTTTTTCAATGAATCAATAGTCGTAACTTTCTTCTGGACGTAAACATGAGTCATTGTGTGAGTTTGAAGAAATTCAGGAAAATGTTGGGCCCAATAGTGCAACCACTTTGTATGGTGCATTCTGGCGGGACGCCAACTAGGTCAAACGGGAGAGACATGCATAAAACACGTCCACTATTTTCGTTTAATTTTATACGGAAACATGTTTATTCTTTTAACAAGTAATCTTTATGTTTGCAGGACTTAGATGAGAAGAGAATAAAAAATATAAAGAACTTTATGTTAAGTTCAGTGGACGTGGAAAGAAAAGTGTTTCCGATAATCATGCAGTGTCTTGACGGTATGGAGACTGCAGCAAATAGTATTAATGAAAAAGAGGTAAGAACATTATAATTTGGTATGAGTACGAGCATTCGAAGTTTTTAGAAACCAATTAAAAATGCAACATGATCTATAATTAACTAGGATTAATTAATTTAAGACTTGTGTTAAATAGTGCAAATAGCACGAAGATGGACTAGATCATATTCCTAGACACGCATACTCATGACTTAAGTAAATGTGACATCACAGTGATTCATAGAGATTGTTTAATCTGAAACTCAAGATAATTACATTCTTCAACATATTGCGACGCATTTCGGTATCGATATTCTAATAGCAATTATCCACTTATGTTATACACGTGGTATGAATATTGTATATTTTGTTTACTGCTCGTAGCTATCTTTCGAGTTTACATAACATTAGAATTGGTGTCACACATATTACATGGCTTGTTGATCAACCAAACACTGACTAATAATAGCTTTATACTTAGGTGTCGTGATGTTCTCATGACGATACATAGTTAACTGTTTAATGATTCAAAGAAAATGGTTTATTAGCAGCATATTAAACGTTTTATAAGGATCGTAAAACTAAGAAATGGGTTAGAATATTACGGCAAATTTTATAGCCTATCGAGATCTTACGGCTTTGAGCGACCTAAAAACTAGTGCCAATTAATTCTTGGCATCGTTTGAATTCTTTTCAGAAAGTAATGATGTCGCACTTATGTTTTACAGGACACAAAATTAGTTATAGACAGGTATAAGTCAGGTTTCGTGCCGCCGGAAGATTTTGCTTTTGAAGCGGCGTCGGGGGCTGATACCACGGACTCGGCGACGACCCACCACCACCCACACAACCACCTCACTGCCGCGCGGGGCACCGTCTCCGGCAATAAGATCAAGAAGAGAGGAGGCCTCCTGTCCATCTTCAGTTCCAATAAGGTGAGACGAACATATCGACGACATGCTTTGGGTTCCTTAATCATGTTTGTGTACCAGTGGATAGATTCAATAGAGGTATCTTGTAGTCAATAGGTCTATAATATCATAGTCAGTGTTTTATGAAGACAACATTGTTCCAATAAATGTTCGCACATTTATATATCAAGTTGATTCATCTGCCTTTATTGTATAATAATAATGTGCCGCATGTGTTGGGATCTAATGCTGGCTTTATAACGTAGTTAGGATTATTATTATTTTATTATATTACAGCTTCTATCTTATCGTATTCAAAAATGTATCATGTTCAATTTTATTTAGGACGCAAATTATAAGGTTATGGGGCTGTGTGCTTGAAATTATGGATGGGCTTCATATCAGCTTATATTGTCATGATTTTTTTTAAAATAATTATTGCGTAATGCATGGTATGGTTCTATATTTCATTTATTTTATTTGTACAATACGATTTGATGTTATATAATTTTTATGTTATTACATTTGTTCATATTTATACAGCTGGCGTATAGTCATGAAACGCTTATTACAATCAAATCAATTGAATGAGGAAAACTGAAATGAAAACACAATGACTAAACGCCAGTGAGGTTCTTATATTTTTTTTATTATGTGTAAGTTGGAGGTACTAATTTATTTTTATCTTTCAATCCCTGTTCGATCCCTACCTAACATGGGTACAAATAACTACCAAAAACAATGATATTTTGGCTGTCGGCGTTGGTGCCATGTCATGTGGAAAAAGTAAGTCGCCCCGCGGGATGGGGATGTATGTCATTAGCATGAGTCACTACCAGCTTCTGTTCTGTTGATAAAACAACAAGCAATTATGAATAACACCATCTTAAACAATGTTTCATACAATTTACTTTCTTTTTTTTCCAATCTCTGTCAATGTTATTTATAAACGTTATTTTATGATTCACAAGGTGTGCGGTCTTTTATTAGCTCACCTTTTTATTCTGTCATGGTGACTAGTTGTTTATTTTATATAACTGCATGTGGCATTATTTTAAATACTTTCTTAAGTTGTGAAATAACCGGGCATAACACACGATAGCAACTTTATCTCAAAATAAGTGATGTAGCCTTATCGTCGCCTTAGAGTGAACATCATCTCATAAATGTATATGTGACAGGTAACTTTACAGGAGGAAGAAAAAACTGCACCCTATAGAATTTTACTATAACTTATTCAAATATAAGTGGTAGTAAAATTCTTATGTAAAATTATATTGTTTATTAAAATACATATACAATTAATGTACCTACGTAACAAAATTTATAAATAAAATCTATTATATTTTGGTACGTTTTTAGATGCATATGATACATATTTCAGGTTAAAGTCGTAAAAGCGTAAAATTCTACTCGCAAGTTTTTACGAGGTTATTAATAACCGTCATAGACGTGGCCTTACAGGTTACTAAACTTTTTTATGTCAAACTAAACTGCATCTCGAGGTTTTCTTTCCGAAAATGTATTGAAATAAATTTGACCAAAAAAGGCAACGTTATGTCCATGGTAAAAATTAGACTGAAACTAGAGCTATTTCGTAGTTCAATTATATTGTTGTGAACAGTTCAATTGAACGCTACGAGTGTTATTATAGAATCTACCGCGAAAGTTCATAAAATAACGTTGACAAACAATATGTTACGACACCCATTCCACTGTCCAGCGAACACTTTTACGTTGCGTGGTCTACGTACACCTACACTACTCTCGCTTGTTGCGGCCGGCCGGTCCGGTGTGTTTCTACCCCATATGTTAATGTTGTTTGTTTGCCTCCCCCGTCTCGCGCGCGCCGCTAACGCTTCCTCCAGAAGATTGTTGAGGCCTGCAACTCGATCAAGGTCAGTCCCGTGTGACTCGTGTGTCGTGCTGCATTCGGTGTGGCTCGTGAGACTGTTTATTGGTTCATGTGTCGTCTCTTGTAACAAAAGTGTGTTTTGATTGGACTGTTGTGTGATGTATGTAGGGTTGCCAACTTTTTAAAAAATAAATAGAGTATATCTGATTTCAGAGAGGGTAAATAAAGAGTACCAACTTATAAAAAAGAGTACATAATTTTAATCTTTTTAAAGATTTTTTTTGTGCCTTTAGTACAGTGAAAACAGAAAATACCAACATATTAACAGTAAACAGTAACGTTTTTGAGTTATGACAATGGGTATTCGTGACTGGTATTAGTATAGACAGTGAAAAAAAAAACGTTTTTACAAAAAATAGAACCCAAAAGAAAACAAAAGTTAGTGTTTCTGGTTTTGTTTCTTCATTTTTAGACACCGACTTCCGAAATTAAAGCACTTTTTTTGTTTTCTTTTGGAAGTCCGTTCTATTTTTTTGTAAAAAAGTTTTTTATTTTTCACTTTTTTGTTGTGATTTCCCATTAGATTGTGTTAACAATACATAGACAAACGATCGCAGTAATCGCGAGTCATTTGGTGTTAGCTATTGAAGAGTTCCACTGTCTAACTCCAAAGATCTTGATCAGATCCTAATGTACTAAAACCTTCCTTGTAAAAATATGCATTTGAATAACGAAAACCCTCCTTTTTGAAGTCGATTAAAAATAAGTATTTTAACGTAGTGTATAACAGATAATAAAGTAAATCTACATGAAATAGAGTACAATAGGTACTCTATTTTAGAGTACGGTTGGCAACCCTAGATGTATGTTTTGAGTGTTAGATTTGAAGCATGTTCGTGTGCCTATCATCTCTTGACACTTATTCAAAGTGGTCCAAGGCATCTAAGAATCTGTTTGTCATGGCGAAATGTGAGTGTACCTACTGTAGATAACCTTAACCCTTCGGGGTATACAGGCGTAATGTTATGTGATGTCTTAATTAACGCCTGTTTCGTAAGATGCTTCCTTCTTCAGCAAGGAATTATTGCATTGTAATTATAGTCGTGACAATAATACAGTAAATCAATCATAGTTTGTCACTTCGCGTGAAATGCCTCACTAAATTGCTCTGAATGGCACGATGTTGATGTATGTATTTTGAGTAATGTGATTTTTTCATGAGTTGACCAATAAACTTTCTCTTGGACACACAGTTGGTTGGTTTGTATCGCTTGGTCTAACTTACCATGCCTGCACGGCTTCCATTGTTTCAACGCACTCGCATTCTGTTTGCATGTTTTTATTAATTTGTTAATATATGTTGTGACTAACTATTTGTGTAGTTTATATTCCAATACAAATATATATTATGTAATTTATATTTAGATTTACAGCTACTTGAATAAAACATGGTCACCAATGTTTTATTATTTCGTAGCATTTGACCGGAAAATGACCATTTACCGGGAGTCGGACGGTTGGCTCCTAAATCGAGTTGTGTAGTTCTAAATAAATAAACATTTAGAACGAACAGAGTTTCAGTGATTTATAAGTGATCGTAGATTAGTCAAGCATGTTTAAAAAGATTTTCAAGTCGAAAAATAATGTAAGGATAATACATATTTAAAGTATTTATTTAGTAATGATTTCAAAGTTTTTGTCAGAGGGTGGTATTTTAGTGAAGTTAGCAGATTTGGTGGTGTCTGGTTGCATTTTGCACTATCCAATGGGTAAAGACTGAGGATTAAAGTGTTCGTTTGCGTTACAGAATAACATGTCTATGGATGGAAAGGAGGATTATTCAGACTTGCCACCGAACCAGAAGAAAAAGAAACTTCAAGCAAAGGTGGCAGAGTTGAGTAAGCAGGTCAGTGTGTTTCTTTAATTTCTTTTAAAGTTACATAATTTTCAGGTAAATATAAACTAAAAAGGAGAGGCGTAGAGCTCAATGGGATCTTTAAAATTCTTCCACATCACTGTCAATGGTATAAGTGCCCAGGGAACTGGCAGCATTGCCACGTTTAATGGCAATGCTGAATCTTCGACCGAAAAAAAACCAACCCTCTGGTCACGTGAAGAGGGCATTACATTATTTCTTAATTGTTTGTTGGTATGATGTAATGACAATATTTTTGCCGTCTTTTGTCCTACACGACGTACATACGTCATTAAGTCTGGTAGGTACCTAAATTATTAGCCACCATGACGGCACGGTAATACCGCAGTCGCCTTACTTGGCATGTTACTCATGTGATAGCATAAGGAAAACTATATTTAACTGGTTTAACAGGACACTGTGGGACCGTAGCCACTGTAACCAGACTTTCTCGATATCAGTAGCAAATTGTCACTGACTATTGAACTTTTTTTGGGGGTGGGAAATCATCCAAAGACTTCTCCAGCTCTGGGTGGAGCGGGAGGGCGTGTCAGACTCTTACTGACTAAAACCCACCCGTTTTCCTTCAGTTGTCTGTGCCAGGGCCGCGGTGCCTCTAGTGTCTGTCGGTTTCAGACAAAAAGCGAATGACTACCTGTCTGTCGTCCGCCATAAAAATCGTTCTATCTGTAGAGCAATTTTAGAACAATTTCTATGAAAACGCGTCGTCGCATTGTCTCTCTTTTGGCGCATGTTAGCATGTAGTGTCAACATAACCTATCAGCGAGATTCGGTCATGCCTTCCTTAATCTTTGTATGACACGTCATACACAAATTTGACTTTGAATTAGAGGAAAATCGTAATACCGATTTCTAATGCGACCTCTAAACATTATACAGTCTAATCCTAATGTATAACTTGCTATGTGTTATAAACTTACTGCATAGATATAGACAATACAAGAAGCATGGTGCTATTAACAGTTTATCATAATATTTTGCACTAGTTAAATAACGTGGTTAGTATGCAAAGCATTTATATAAACAAACGCGTTTGAAATTGATTGATGACACATACTCCGTCATATTGCATTAATTTGCAATCACTAACGTTTGGTCACATCATTCAACTAAATATAACTGAACTTCTCGCTAGCAAAAATATTTGCCAATCATTTTTCTCCTTTTTCGTACCCGAAGGGTCCAAACGGAGCCCTATTGCTGTCACTCACGTGTCCGTCTGTCTGTCCGTTGTCCGTCAAACAGGTTTGCAGCCAAACGGTTGGAGCTACAGTCTTCAAATTTTCACAGTGCATCTTGTTAACCCAAAGCCATAAAAAAATAGTAGCCCAAATAGTCTAAAATATATTTAGTACGGAACCCTAAAATGTGCGAAGTGCGACACGCACTTGAGCGGTTTTTATTATAATTAGGTACGCACATTATTCGTTAGTTTAGTATAGAAACCTACCAGTATCGGTAATTAAAACCCTGTTTCTCTTAGTTGTGCAATTTATATTTTACTTTTATGTGTTCATAAACGGACAGAGTTCTACAGCGTATAAAATACATATGCTGCCTCATCGGCCTTGTGGCTGCATCGCTACTGCTAGAAATGTCAACGTTTATTTTTAAAGAAATAAAGTGAATAAAAAACCGGCAAGTGCGTGTCGGACTTTGCACATTTAGGGTTCCGTACCAATAGAACGATTTTCAAAGAAAAAATCTTTTTTTTAAATATACTAGCTGACCCGGCGACCTTCGTACCGCCTCAATGTCAATAAACGAAACCGTTATCAAGATATCATCAAAAAAGCTGTTCCATACATATTTTTTTCGTTAATTTTTCGATGTTTTAATAGTTGCTTTTCGGGGCGGAGACAAATCCAACAAATCAAAGATCATGAAAAACGGTCCAGCCGTTCTCGAGTTAAGAATGGTGTAACTGTTTTATATACAGGGTGTAACGGAAAGGTGTGGTCATATTTTAAGAACTGCATCTGCCCATCGATATGAACAACTTTCTTCAAGAAAATCCGAGTAAATTCTAAAAAAATTTTTTTACCTCCCATACAAATATTGATCAGCTGATGATGACTTTGTATGGAAAGTCCAATTATTTTTTTGGGAATTTTCTATTTTTTCTTAGAGAAAGTTGTTCACTTCCATGGGCAGAATCGGCTCTTAAAATATGACCACACCTTTCCGTTACACCCTGTATATAGAATTAATACTTGTTAGTAAAATTTACGTAATAATAAACATTATCACCAAATTTCAAGTTCATAGGTCAATGAGAAGTTAATAAATTCTGCGGAACAAAATTTTGTGACAGATGACGGACACTTGAGTGACAGCAATAGGACGCCATTTGGACCCTTTGGGTACGGAACCCTAAAAATAGGAGTTTCTCAGTCTCAACCTAGGGTTTAGATTTGTAGGTACCTGATTGATGGCAATAGGTTCACCCCCAATAATTACACTACATGGGGTTTAAACATAACTGGTGATATGTGTGTGTACTATAGGTACACCTCTGCCTAGCCCCTGGTGGAATACAGGCGTGATGTCATGTTTATGTTCCATACATAAATTCATCGCCGTTTGAGCAAATGCTTTTCGCATACAAATGTTTTTGTCTGATATAGAGTCCACTCTTCAAGACGACCTTCATATTATAGCATGTGATCTCATCAAAACATTATGTTATATTTTTAAGGTGTGCCAGAGGTCGCTTTTTGCTATAAGATATTGTTATTTTTGAAACACTATGTAGAATATTATTGAGTACTATAGGCAGTCTTGATTGGTCCAAAATATTAGTTTTAAAACATCAAAAAAAAAAAAAAAACAAACGACTTCAAAAAAAAAAAAATACACTAAAAATTAAAAAATAACTTTAATTTCGGAAGTCGGTGTTTGTATTTTACTTCTTTGTTACTTGACACAGACTTCCGAAATTGAAGTTATTTTTTAATTTTTAGTGTATTTTTTTTTGGAAGTCGGTTGTTTTTTTTTTGCTAAAAAGTTTTTTATTTTTCACTTTTTAGTTGTTATACCCCAGAACTAAAACCCCAATAACATGGAACGTGAAATTTAAACATTTGGAAAACACCAAAACGTCATCGAGGTACACGTATTACGCTGAAGCCATTTCGATAAAATTTATATGGGAACACCTCGGGAGTACACTCTTTCGGATAAAAAAAGAGTTTTGAAAATCGGTTTACAACTGACGAAGAAATCGGCGGACATACATAAAAAAACATACATACAGTCGAACATAGAACCTCCTCCTTTTTAGAAAGTCGGTTAAAAACAAAGCTTTTATAACGGCTACCATAACTAAATGCGTAACGGCTACCATAACGAAGCGTTAGCGTTAGCGCAATTATAAAAGTTATTTGGCTAAGGGGGCTGAACCGACATGTAAAAATTGAACTCCGTAGGCTCGTAGCCTCGTAGCCTTGCAAGATTTGACCCGAAAATACATACTTACGATTTCTAATGATTTTTACTTGAACATCACGTCTAAATGACTAGTCTTATATTTTTGAAAAAAAATATATGTTACTCTAGTTTTCTTTGTAATTTGATATGTGAATATTTGAAATTATATTTTTATAACCTAGTAACGTAACGCGGACAAAAAATTGAGAATCACGCAAAAACTATTATTTGTATTTTTATGAAACCTTTACCATTTTAAAGATAATTTAATTTTTTATCTTTTAGTACACGTGTTTTAGTATAATACCTTTTGTTTTATGTATAATAAATTAATAATGCGAATAATTTCGGAAAGCGCTCCTTGATGGGCGAGTCCTATTACCGGGTGGACGAACGAAGCTTTGCGTGATCTCAGCACAGAACACGCAAGCTAACCCCTCAAGGCCTTTGGCGTTTAATAGCGCCTTAAATAAAAGCTTTTAAACTTGTGAAAAAGAGATGCCTCTCACAGGAGCCACCACCTGTAGCTTGGACAATGAACCCTATACGTTTCCCTATACTGCTGGTTTTCTATGATAATATTTAAAACTAAATTATATGTAGATGCATAATTATATTAAGTAAATAAATATAATAATAATAATTAATTACTTTCCATTTATTGTGTAACTATAAAATTTATTCAGTAGTTTTGAGGCGTTCGTGAGTAATTATAACAGCCACACGGGTCGATCTTCAAGAGGCTTGCCGAGGTCGGTTCTTAGATGGGTGACACATAACATGGAGAGTATGTTGTCCTCCGTACCTCGAAAGCGCGTTATGTTATTGGTTTCGGTTGTGATTTATAGTTTTTTTTTAATCTTTGTCCCACACAAGGTATTATTCCTGTATCGTGGGTGCGTTGACAAACATGTAACATACACATACACAAGACACCAAGACCTAGAAAATCTATCTGTAGGCCATACAAATATTTGTTCCGTGCGTGAAATGAACCCGTGACTCGCTGAGCAGCAGCCGAACGCTCGACCACTGCGCCAACCGTATTTTCATCAGATCTTTGATAGTCGTTCCGGTTAGTAAGAAAAAGTAGAAGTCCAAAAATTGGACACAAGCCCCTTAGACAAATAACTTTACCGTTAGCGTTCACGCAAACGTACAAAGTGTATGAAAATGACCACAGAATAGAAAAGAACAGTGAAAGTGCCCCTAAACTGTCTTAGCACGGTAACCAGTGTCGCCAAACTCACATATTTGCCAAGAGTTATGGTGTTGCCCTGTTACTAGCTTGTGGAGGTCAAGTAGACGGTTGCTCCATGTAAAATACTGGCATACAGCTGCATCCGGTTAGACTGCAAGCTGACGCCAATGTAGTTGGGAAAAGATTAGGCAGACATTTTATGAGGCAATCGCGGACATATAAACATACGGGTCGAAAGAGAAATTTTGTATTAAAGTCGGTTTAAAAGTTACTAGTCTATTGACCCATAATTCCTGATATCAGTTTCATGAATTATTATTAAAATGATTAATATCTTACCAAATTTGCTCAAACTGGATTTTCTTGCAGGTGGCTCAGGAGCAAGCAGCGATGGAAGGCCTCATGAAGATGAAAGGAGTTTACGAAACGAGCCCTGCGCTCGGAGATCCCATGACTGTAGAAGGTAATGAGGTTTTCTTATAGTGTACAGTTCATCAGGAATATTACATTTTAACTTTAAGTTATAAATCGAAAAAACAACACTCTTAAATTATATTATGATGAAAGTTATTTCGAACTCTGACCGTTTAAAATAAAACGTGTTAAAAGTTTTTCCTCCTTCATAATTTGGTTTTCCCTTTGTTAATATTACTTCGAAAAAAAAAACCATTTAATATAAATATTAACTTTGTTACCAAGACAGTTTCTCTTACTTATGAATAATGTTAGTGAGCAAACAGCGGAGGTTTAGCACAATAAATTATGAGAAAACAGTGAAATCCCAATACAAACACCTAATTAAACAATAATTGTTGGTTTATTATAGAAATTATTGCATTATTATTGTAATGTTCTGGATTAAGGTTACCCATGTTTATGTAGTTAACACACTTGCTCTCTAGTTATTTAGCCAGTAAGAATATGTATTAATCTATAATAATCTATAATAATAGGTGTAATTTATCTATAATATGTATGTATTTAGAAATATATAAGTATGTTTATCAGTTGTCTAGTACCCATAACACAAGCTCTGCTTAGCTTGGGACTAGATGGCGTTGTGTGATAGTTGTGGAATATTATTATTATTATTATTTCGTTTATTAATTTTTTAAACATATTAAATACATTTTTAAATATTTCTTAAAAAAGAATATATAAAAAACATTTAAAAATATAAAAAATAGTAGCCCACCGGTATCGGGAACAGGGTCCCGATACCGGTGTCGTGTATTATTATTATTATTATTATTATTATTATTTGTAAATAATGATTTCGCTAATATAGTTTCATCAACGTTATTTATTACACTTCTTTGTCAACATTTAAAACTAGCACACTTGTGTGCCTACAAATTAGGCATGTTGTCAACACATTTCTGTGTGCAATACATAATTTTCTGTTTCTAGTTTCGATGACTCATATCTTGTCCCCACAGTATGGTAGAGACGTAGACATATCTTGCCTTATCGTTTTAGTATTGGAAGATTTTTGTATTTTCTCCCAACTCTGCTAATATTCATTTTGTACTCCCAGGTCAACTAAACGAGTGTTGCGACAAGTTAAAGAAGCTTCGCGCTCAGTTGAACAAGTTCGAGGAGCTGTTAGCGGAAGCCAACAGCCAGGTCGGAGCGCCGCCTCTACACCCCACCGCCAGGACCAACGGTCAGGCGCCCACGCAGGCCACCAGGTAACGAAGCGGATTTATAGATATGAAATTTGGCTTATATTCCTCATAGGTTCAGGGAGAAGTCTATACACGCATATTTCGCCGGTTATGTCCAATAGCGTCATTCAATGCCCGACTTTACTCACCGCTTGGCTTATAAACTCTTTTCTTGTGCCAAAATCTATTGCAAAAATCCATCAAATGGAAAAACTTCGCAAACACTTTGCTTGATGGAGATCGAGTAAAGTGTTATTGGTTTCATAGCAGATTCGATCACTGAACTATAAGCTTGAGACCTGGTGGCCGATTACCCTCGAAGATTGTTGTCTCACGTCCAACTTGCCTTTTTTTTTTTGGGTAGTGGAAAATCGTCCAATGACATCTCCCGCTCTGGGTGGAGCGGGAGGGCGTGTCAGACTCTTACAGACTAAAACCCACCCCTGTTCTTTCCCTGCCGTGGTTGCCCAGGGGCGCGGTAACTTTGTTTCCAATTTATCCACGACCCATGGGCAGGCCGCGCACTCGGGCCTGGTGCTGATCGGACGGCGAGCTACCCACTACTCGCCGTCCGCAGGCTCGCTACTGCAATTTTAACTTAACACTAACCTATGTAAGCGGAAACAGTAAATTTTCAGTCTCTAACCAAGCATCACTTCCAGCATCGGCTCCAACAGCGAGTCCCTGTCCCGGTCCGCCTCCGAGTCGTCCGTGAGCACGGGCACGGGCACGGCCGGGCCGGGAGCGCGCGCGGCCGGCGGCTCGCCCGAGTCGGGGCTGGGCGGCGAGCTGGCCACGGCGCACCACGACCACGCCAACGGCGACCACGACCACGACCACGACGATAACGACCACGATAATGATCACGAGTCCGACTTTGATTATTATTACTGTGAGCCGGACCTGCAGCCGGTGGGCTACTGTAAGGCGTTGTATGCTTTTGAGGGTGAGTTGGATTTTTTTTGTGGAGTTTTATTCGGTCAATAGCAGTTTTATCTCTACATAGTATAAATCACAGTCGCTTTCCACGTGTATCTGTTTCTCCCCTAACTCCTAAACCTCGCTACGAATAGGGTATTTCGCCCATTTTTGAAAAGTGTTTCAATTAGATTCTATAGTTCTAAAAACCAATAAAAAAAAAAAAAAATTCAATCACTAAGTTCCATAAAAATGCATTTAAATTTTACATTTTCGAATTTCGCGCGTAATTTGATGAAAATGCTGGACACAGTGGACGCCATATTGCTCTATGGTCATGATGTCGGTTGGCTATGTTAATAAAAGTATAAAGCATAGATACGTTGATCAGTTGACACTTTATAATTTACATAGCCGTATGACGTATAACATGGCGGCTACTATTCCATGGTGTTAAAAACAGATTAAAAAAACTGAAAACTTTGAATTGAATTTTAACATTTATTTTAATGCGGTTTTCACTAATAGAAAGAGTGATAAACGAGGTAGGTTTGTGTGTAGGTATAATTTGTATTCGTGCAGAGCCGGGGCGGGTCGCTAGTTGAAAGATAAAGTTAAAACTGGCTTAGCAATAATATCAATAATAGCCTTTTCTTATGTATAATCAAAGGTAAGTCAGTAGTGACACATGTAGCTATCAAAACCACCTTTACTTGCTACGGAGCAAAAGCGCTGTTGATACCGCTTTGTTTTAAATTAAACCTGTTAATATATGCAGTTGACTATACGTTATTTCAATCATATGTGTCGAGTGTCTGTGCATTCCAAAGTTCGCTCAATCGGCCTTTTTTTAAAGCCCAATGCAAAATTTATGGTTGTTCTATAGTAAGCTACTCACTGACATCTCGCTGACGCATGAGGTAGCTATTGCACAAAATACTCGTGCTCAAAGCGGCCTTTATATCAGGCTAAAAGTCATCCAAAATTAACCAAAACCATCCTTTTACTCCGTCCAGGAATCGGCAGTGGTTCCACGATGAAGATGGAGTGCGGCGAGCGGCTGCTGGTGCTGGAGACAGACGCAGGCGACGGGTGGACGCGCGTGCGGCGTCATCACACGCGCGAGGAAGGCTTCGTGCCCACCACCTACATCGCCACCACGCTTTACGCCGACGCCAACGCACACTAGCTGGTGACTATCTGTATAATACGTGTTACTTATAACATTAGGGGATAGAGAGACAAGTTGGAATAACTCGGGGTGGTTCTTCGAAGCTGGACGCGCGTCGGTTTCATGCGCATTGGGGTCGGCGTAAAGCGTGGTGCTTTACGCCGACCCCAATGCGCACTAGCTGGTTAAAATATCGGTTATAATTATAGTTATTACCATAAATTTAAATAGTAAAGAAAGGGCCTTCCGAACTTTTGCTTATACGCATTCACCATACAAGAAACACTAGTGCCACTTAGAACTACGATGTGTCGTTGGGACGAAGTCTTGTAAGAGCGGCTGATATTAACAAGATTTAAAGAAAAAATTTTGAAATCGTGTCAGTAGGTACGACCCACGCGTGCCGCTTCAAAGTTACGTCGCACAACCGGTAAGAGTGCCTGGCTTCGAGTCTTTGCCAAAGTACACTCCCGAATATTGCCGACCGCTCCCGAAGTTGACCAATTTGCGCTAATTTTTTGAACTGTCCTTTACTATCTATGGCAATGGCGTGGAAGAAGAGAAGAGGTTACATAGTAATATTAAGTGGGAGCTAACACATTGCATCCACCTACGCTCGTGAAATGCCTGACGTTGTTTAATATTTTGGTTTCGTTCCAGAAGCTGCGTCCACACTCGCTTGCGGCGGCAAGCTGACGGCGCGAGATGGCGCTCGCACTGCGCACGCGCACGCGCTAACTTCAAATGTTTTGTGGCCTATATAGTAACAAGTATTTTTGCTATAATTTATCGTATCGAAAATGTTCGCATTATTTTTTTATCGTGTTCTTTCTATTCCGATTGTTATCCTGGCGTAGGCCACCATTGAACAAAAACGGAAACATTCCATGATCTTATTTATTGTGTATATTGTTGGTTATATGGCGTACATATTTTCATGTATGAAGTATACCGTAATAGCGTAATGTTAATTGTAATGTGGTGTAACTCATCTAGATCTTCATTGTGCCAGCTGTTTACGTAATAAGTTTATATTTCGTACTTATGATAGTTGTAATCTTGCTTTTATGTTATTTGCCATTGAGTATTTGAAATTATAGCAAAAATAGATAGTGTAGGTGTTATGAAATGTGTAAAATATGTAAACTTAGACTTAACTTCAAATGCTATCGACATATTATAATGATTTATGAATAACATGTAATATGGATTCCTGTGTCAACTATCACATGCGATGTATTGTATAATACTTACTTTAATTGAATTTTATATAGGATAATATCTAATAAAGCTAGCTAAAAGTCACGATTAGCCGATGTTATTTTCTGAATATACGCTGTTTGCGAGAACGTATATATAGTTCATGTATTTATATTTAGGTGAGATGATGTATGAGAGTGAAGCATACAATTTTTCTACAAATATAAAACTATGCGACAATCACAAGCCCTCTTTGATTTGTTTCTGCACTAATCCCGCATATCACATGAGTACACAACACGAAAACACGATTAAACCGAGATCACTGGCCTTGCTGTGACAAACTAATGAACTAATCCATTGTATGAAATAGTGTCTACAGTAAATATTGGAACGAAGTTCCTTATCGCGCGTTGTGAAAGGGGGCTAGACGGAAAAAAATCTTACGAAAAAAGTTGTCACGACACTTATTGCTATAGTAAGCTATTGTAAGCTGTGCGGCGTCGCATGTTTCTCTGTCTGTCTCTCTCTCTCTCTTATAGAAAGCAAGCCAGATATTTACATTTCTATTTCGCATTTGATCTGAGCTGAGCTGAGCTGAGCTGAGCTGAGATGAGCTGAGCTGAGCTAAGCTGAGCTGAGCTTAGCTTAGCTGAGCTGAGCTGCGATGAGATGAGATGAGATGATGAAGTATAACTTCTTACGTGCGTGCGTGTGTGCGTAGTTAATAATAAAAAAAATATTATAAATTAAAAAAAATAAAATTATATAACAATTCCTTCACTAATTAATCGAAAGGAACTTCGTTCCATCCGGGTGTCCCTTGACACCTCTCAAGTTTTTTTTTATATTTCTACACCAGCGTACCTGCCAGAGTGCCAGGGTCGCGGTAATCATCGAAGGAGTCACCTTGGCTCTGGCAAAAGGGTCATACGTAGTGCCTTTATGTTTTCTTATATACAGGGTGTAACGGAAAGGTGTGGTCATATTTTAAGATCCAATTCTGGCCATGAAAATGAACAGCTTTTTTTAAGAAAAAATTGAAAATTCTCAAAAAAAATTGGACTTATCATCAGCTGATTAATATTTGTATAGGAGGTAAAAAAAAAAATTGAGAATTTCCCCAGGTTTTCTTGAAGGAAGTTGTTCATATCGATGGGCATAATTATGTGGTTCTTAAAATATGACCACACCTTTCCGTTACACTCTGTATTTGTTTCGTATATGCTCTGGTGTTTTTAGGGTTCCGTACTGAAAGGGTAAAACGGAACCCTATTACTAAGACTTCGCTGTCCGTCCGTCTGTCTGTCTGTCCGTCCGTCTGTCTGTCCTGTCACCAGGCTGTATCTCATGAACCGTGATTGTCAGACAGTTGAAATTTTCACAGATGATGTATTTATGTTGCCGCTATAACAACAAACACTAAAAAAAGAATAAAATATTTACTTAAGGGCCCCCTTAGGTAAATATTTCCCATACAACAAGCGTGATTTTTTTGCCGTTTTTATAGATAATGGTACAGAACTCTTCGTGCGCGAGTCCGACTCGCACCTGGCTGTTTTTTTTTATTGGGTGGGAAATCATCAAATAGCTTCTCCCGCTCTGGGTCTCTTAGGGTGTTATTACACCAATCGATCGATCGTCGATTGATTGATGTAATTAGCTTTGGCCACGGGGTCTCATCTCGAACAAAGAAAATTTAAAATTTAATATTATTGTTTGTTGGTTTTTTCAAACCAACAAACAATAGATGGCGTAATATGCATCGATTTCATAATGAAGTCTATGTAACATTAATATTTTGAAAAAAAATATGGTTAAAACTTTTTTCTTATTTGATAAACTACCCTAAGCTTAAAGTTGTGGAATAATTGGCTCCTAATTCAAATTTAGATGTTTATTGGAACGAATCCTTAGGTATTCATATTTCTTGTACCAATAGATGGCGCTGTTGAAGTTTTAGAGAGTATCCATTCGACTCTTTAAAATTTGTCTATAATAGTGAAACATTTTGAAACAGTACAACTGTTATGAAGTGCCAAAAATACTATATAGTAATTCCTCAATGTGTTAGAAAATATTGGTAAGACTTTATGTACATTAATTCAACTTGCAAGCCGTCGCTGCTAACACCATCTAGCGAGGTGTTGAGGACGGGCCCGAATCAAGAACAAAAGTTGCTTTTGCAAGTTGAAAACCCGTAGTTACGGCGGTACCGTTTCTTTTTATGGGATGAGGCATCTGTACGCTAGTATTATATTATCTGTGCTTTGGCTGATCGACGGATCGATAAACAATTGACCGGTCGACGTCGACTGATGCATTCTACCATCGATCGATGGCATCGATCGACGATCAATCGATTGATGTAATAACAACCTTATTGACTAAAACCCAACCGTGGTTCTTCAGCTGCCTGTGCCAGGGTCCGCGGTGACTTTCAAACGCACCCGCGGTCCTGGCTGGTAGAGGTGACGTTGCAATGGACATTTTTATTAGAATACCTAATAATTGCACCAAAAATATACCAACGTTGTTGGTTATTAGCAAAACGCAATAATATGGGAAGCGTTTACTTACAAAAAAAGTTCGAAGAAAAACCGCACTGTAGTTCTTCATCATAGGTACTCAAGGGAAAATGAAAAACTACCTACCTAATCTACAAAATTACCAGAGCACGCCACTGCGAGTCCATACAATCGCCGTGCATGAAGGTTTGTCATCCGATTGTGCAAACGGTGCTAAGTTCCTTTCTAATCGGGGCACCGACCTAGCGCGCCGGTGGCCTTACACCACCGGCACCACATGACCTTAATTCTTAAAGGTTCAAAGTACTGATGCAACTAGCATGACTACGCAAATATAAAGAGATAGGTATAGACCTCAGTATAGACATAAATGTAGGTAAGGTAGGTAACAAAAAGTTTTTATATTTTGGATAAATAGTGACCTTTTGGCATCATCCGAATCACATTAGCGTTTTAGTTCGACTGTACCTCTGATTAGGCAATTACCTCTCTTTCCTGGTGCTTATTGTCCAAATAGGCACTAGGCAGTGACTACTCAATAAAATTAAAAATAAAACGGAAATAGTAAAACATTATCTAGGTTAGCCGAAATACGCAGACTGCAGCCATACATCGAACCTGTTACCGTGTAAAGAGGTTGTACTATTTACTTCAGCTCTGTAGTTCGTGGTCAATATGATAGATGGCAGGCTGAGAGGATGCCTGCCTGAGTCCCAATCACTTCCCAACAGTGGGAACATCCACTATGATTGTTTTATAACAGATGGCGCTACGTGTGTCATATTAAGTAAGACAACTGCTCTAAAATTACGTTGGAGAAATGATTAAAGGACCAATGGTTGAACTTATTAGCTAAGAGACCGAATAACTGGACGGCTTATTATTAATCGTAACAAAAATCGTCACAAGAGTGCAATTCCTAGATAGCTGTTAACTTTTACATTTTCACTTCCAGTTACCAAAAGTCATAAAATTTATGCAATCGTCACCAGTCGAGATAAAAAACCTCACGTTTTGGAGAAAAGTCGCCACAACGTGACAGATGATTAATAGTTTCACCGGATCTGGCGTCACGACAATGACTGTTGTTATAAACATTTGCAAACACAGAGCGTCTGTTGTCACGATGGAACACATAAATATGGATTGATAGCTGATGTAACAGTAGGTAAACCACGACAATTAATCAGTCAATTTATATTAAAAAAAATAACTTCCCACATCGTCTATGTTCGCATGAGTCGCGAGGTGCTTACATTGCGTTCGCTGCTCCATTGGCCGACTGCACCGCCTTCCGTGTCTCGCCACGCAATCATTGCATAATTGGATTCGCTAACCATCAGGCATTTACACGCATTAAACAACCATTGCAGACTTGTTAGCGCCTTTCTTCACCATCACCCATGTCTACTAGCCGATGTACGACAGTTTCAGCGAGTTTAACTTCATAACCGGACCACTACAAGTCCCGAGCTAAACGAGTTTTGCGGGAACTGCGGGTACACCATCCCGAGGTCGGGGATTGTGCAAATATTTAAATGGTTTTCCTGCTACGGCTGAAATAGCTGGGGATATTGTATAATAGCTATCCTGGAAGAGAAAAATTGCAGCTATTATTGGAATGTGCAATTTTGGAGAACATTATTGAGACAGATTGTTGAGCTCCAATAAGGTAGCATTTAAATTGGATTTTAAAATGTCACGTGATAAAAGTAGGCCGAGAAAGTTATATAACCAGAACAAGTTTTCATTGAATAAGATGCTTAGCTAGGGCACCTAAGTACGCCCTAGATAAGTAATAAACTTGTATCATACAGAGAAGAGCTAGCTGTAACAGCAACCACCAGCCTGCCAATTTAAATCTTAAAAGAATAAGTATTTAAATTACCAACTGTGTTGTATAATGGCTCAATAAAAACTGTCTCTCAGGCTATGATTTACTTAAAAAAGTAAAATAAAGTAGCCATTAGGGTGCAAAATTGCATTTTTTATTATAACTGTTCTGTGAAGAGCACCTGGCGTTGGAAAACGATGAAAAAAGGAAAACATCTTGCTCTATAGGTACCTATGTATGCCTACCTATTTCACAAGGAGGGTAGTTGTAACATTTTCATTGATGTTTTTATTTCAATACTAGTGTATTTTCCTTACTTGTTCATCCATTTGAATTCAGTTACTTAGATAGGATAAAATGTTGAGATTTTACTGTCATAGCTGATTTCCATATAAAAACATAAAATTCGGAGCATACATTTCTTTTATGGGGTAGGGTTCTTTTATGATGTGGCCACTCCAGCGCCCAATTCAAAGGTAGCTGAGGAACACCATGTGGTTTTATTCAGTAAGAGTCTGACAGACCCTTCTGCTCAGCTCAGGGTGGAGGACATATTTGAGGACTGCCACAAGACAAATCCGGCCAAGTGCGCGTCGGTCCAAGCGCAGTGTAAAAAATACCATAATAAAGAATTCAATCCACAGACAAGTCTAATAATCATCACTGACAGGACTATTGTAGCCAATAATACCTGATATAGTGGTGGTGGACCGAATCGAGAGGCGTGCAATGATTGTTGATATTACCGTCCCACATGACGAGGACCTCGTGAAAGCCGAGAAAAATAAACAAATCAAGTATATCGACATGGCTCGCGAGTTTGTCGACATGTGGGATGTGGACTCAGCGATCATTGTACCGATAGTCGTATCAGCCAATGGCTTAATAGCCACGAGCCTCGACCAACACCTCAGCAGGCTCTCGTTAGGCGGCTGGATCAAGGGCTTGATTCAGAAAGCAATACTTCTGGACACGGCTCGCATTGTCAGGCGGTTCCTCTCTCTGGAGCCCTGACCGCGTAGCTTGGACCCTGTTCCCGATACCGGTGGAATACTAATTTTAAATGTTTTTTTATCCTTTTTGTTTAAACATTAAAAAAATAAAAAATAATATGTAAGTATATAAAAATGAGTAAACGGAATAATATCTACGTAGGTACCTACCGTGCTACTTAATATCAAATGAAAGGGCTTATTCTATGGTTCCTAAATTTATTTTTTCATAATTTATAAATACATATTTTTTAAGTTTTGAATGAAAATATACGAAAACTTAAGTATCATTCCCACCCATAGCTCCGAAACCACCAGGCCTATTTTTTTTTTTAAATACAGAAAAACTTCTAAGAAGTATATGTATATAGTTTAAAAAAATATGATTTGTTCGGAACTTTATGCGTGCGAGTCCGATTCGCTCTTGTTCGGTTTTTTTCATTCTAAATAATTTCTTTTTGCAGACAGACTTGAATGAATTAAATAATTATTCAGTTAAATATTCAGTAGTAGGTTTAAATAAGTATACAGGTAACGGAAAGATGTGGTCATATTTTAGGAACTGCATCTGCCCATCGATATGAACAACTTTCTTCAAGAAAAGCCGAGGAACTTCTAAAAAAAATTTTTTACATCCCATACAAATATTGATCAGCTAATGATAACTTTGTATAGAAAGTCCAATTTTGTTTTTGGGAATTTTCTATTTTTTCTTAGAGAAAGTTGTTCATTTCCATGGGCAGAACCGGTTCTTAAAATATGACCACACCTTTCCGTTACACCCTGTATATCTTATCTTTATGCGTACTATTAAAGTACATTGTGAGAAGACGTGAAGAGACCATAGTAATGCATTTCCCTAAGTCTTCGAGGTCTTTTTCTGGTGAATATGGACTGTCAGCTGATGGATTATGCTGTTCCGTAGTGGATTCTAGTATAGAGGTTAATTGCCTACGGAGTTCTTCAGAGGTTGAGGAAATAGGTAAATCGATGCGTCGAAGCTTTATCTCATAGATAAGCTCAGGTTTATTTAAATATAACGGATTCATCATGGATTTTAATTATTAACGGGTTGGTACGTTTAATAATAACTATGTAATATGATTAAATAAATCCGAAGATGACGTGTTACGTTATTTATAAAAATAATAAAGTGTAGTGCGTGTACAGTAGCCAACTATGATTATACAGTGACCCCTAGCATCGGCAGGATGGCCTAGAATAGTCACCTTCTAATCAATAGTTGGTGTGTAGGATACGCTGTGAATATTCTCCAACAGCACTCCCGTTAGTCAGTACTGGTCACAAACACAAGTGTCTCCGAGGAGTTTAGCACAAGTGGGCAACCCTTGGGCAATGTTGCCGTCTGTAGAATGGGGTGGTTATGTTTTGTATTGAGTTTTGTTACTAAGTAATGTATCGAGTTAGTCTGTCGTTAGGTATGAACTCTTTTGGTAGTATGGATTTTTTGGTTGTAAGAAATGTTAATAATTAATGCTTGATTTTTAATGGATTAATGGTTTATGGGGTTGCATTAGCGTATCTTGGGTTATCTTCCAGGAGGGGCCCGGCCCCTGAGATGCGATGACTGATGAAGCTGAGTTGACGCTCTAATGTAGTGAGTAAACACGATTAGCATCATAATTCATAAATAGCTTGACACGTCTACTAGGAGGTTACAGTTTCCCATACCCTCTCGCTCCGTACCATGGCCTGGACCAGAGCCGGACGCGAGAAGTCACTACCGCCGATTGCCTCCACAGGGACAAAGCGGTGCTCCGCCCAAGCGGGGCAGACCTTCACCGTATGCTCAGTTATGTCCTCCTGGTGATCCACACAATGGCGACACCCGGGCGTACCCTCTCGCCTAATCCGGCACAACCGTGTGCCGTGAGGACCTGCGTCAGGCGGAAGGTGAAGACGCCATGGCACCTCTCCAGCCACTTCTCAATGTGGGGACTTATTGCCGCAATCGTGGCGTGCCCAGCGCTGGGTTGCGGCAGTCGCTCACTCCATGCCGCCATGAGATCCCGCCGCTCTGTCCAACGTGCCGCGATTTCAGCGGAGTTCACCTCTTCGTGCCACTACCAAATGTGCGCGAGGACTTTTGCTTCCAGATTCCATGGCGGCAATCCAGCAAGGCTCGCCGCCTTACCGAAGACCGTGTGGTATCCCCGGGTCAGCCAGATAGCCATGGCTCTTTGGGACGCATTCAGCGGCGGGCTGGTCGCCGCCTCAAGGAACGCGCACCGGTACCCCGTACAAGGCTATAAAATTTAAAGTAATGAGCCCGGTCTTTATATGATTTTAGTTGATTTGCAGTTTTATTTTGAAAAGATAAGTGGTACAAGAATCTTTTTTGGACTCGCTCAATGCGTTTCTTATGAACATTATAATAAGGCGACCATACCTGTGAGCAGTATTCCAGATTACTGCGAAACAATTGCCGTATCCCCGCACGTCGCTAGCTCGCCGCCACCAGGTGCGACCCCCACTGCGCCAGAACCAACGTGTCGTCAGCGTAACATACCACGCTGACGCCGCTATGGGAGGTCGACGCGCAGCACCCAGTCGTACACTATTCGATGTCCCACAGAAGCAGCCCCAGAACCGATCCCTGTGGGATACTACACGACATCTCTCACCAGCTCCACTCTCTCCGGTGCTGGGGTAGATGACGGCCCTATCCATCAGATAAGCCTCGACCACGTGACAGAGGTAGATCGGCAACTGGTGGTACCAGAGTGCCTCCCTGATGCAACTCCAGGACAAGGTATTGAAGGCATTTGCGATGTCGATAGACACCGCCAAGACGACCCCACCTCGTGCCTCTGCATCCCCCGTCGTGAGGGCTCGCACGCGCATGATGGCATACACCGTCAAGCGCCCCCTCCGGAAATCAAACTGCCTCTCCGCTAGATCCGGCCCCAGCCGCACCAGCCACTCGTCGAAGCGGTCTGCAATGACTTTTAAAAAGCTTGCCCACCTCGTCGAGCGGCACGATGGGCTGATAAGCGGACGGAGAGTCCGCAGACCACCCCGCTTCCTAATGAGGACCAGTTTCCCCGTCTTCCAACGAGCCACAGAACAACCTTTAGTCGAGCCTCCAAGGCCAAGACTTTTTCAGGTATACCGTTGGATTTTGGGCCGGTAATCTTGGCTTTCAGCCTACATACCGCCACTCTCATGGTGTTTTACATGTTTGAACAATGAACTGTGAACTGCCACATGAATTACCACATTTCTCTTAAGCAACATCCTGGGGTGGGCACTAGACCATTCTGGGGTGGGCATGGCCCACACGCCCCTCCCCCCCCCTCGCTATATACACCTATGTCAGGAGTTGATTTTAGTCAAAAGGGGCCGCTAATATATTCTGGGAAGACTAGTTCCTTTTGGAATTTTGAGAAATAACTAAAAAAACAATATCTTAAAATAATAAAACAAATTAAACATTCTTATAGATGATGGGATGGGCTCCACTCAACTGACAGGGTCAAGACTAATGCAGAACAGCTTCACGACCAGAGCTTATCCTGCTGATGGTGATAGCTCCGGGATGATGAGCTGGGTTCGATCTCGATGAGGCGGCTGCTGAGCTCTGGTATGGGATGTGCTGGGTTCGATCACGTTGAGGGCGCCAGTGTCACGTTGCGGAGGTCGGATGTGGAGTGGTGACACGTAGAGGAGGGACGTAGAGTAGGAGGACCGTAGACTCATCTACGGTCCTCCTACTTTACGTGGATGAAGATAATAAACACGACGTATATTTCATTATTTATTGTAGGCTTGATTATAATTATAAAGCACTCATTAATCGTACGTACACCATAAACTGCGACTAGGTAAAGTTTTCAAGGACCATGCCTGAAAATTTAGTCATTAAAGCTGCACTTCACTGTTCTAGTAACTCTTACAAAACTGGTAACTGTCATTTGCTGAAGAGTCTGAAAATTACAATACAAATACAAATATTACAAATACAAATATTTTATTGGAACAAAAACATATAACAATTTATTTTGAGTACGTTAATACTGCATTAGTTTAGTAACTGCGTCGCAGTTATTAGCGCCCACCCCAGGAGCAAAAGACAACTGAGTTCCATAAAAAACATTTTGGTTATACATACAGGAAAAGTTAGTATAAACATTTGATAATGTTACGAGCTGGGTATGGGATAAATTATTTTACACCAATTAACTAACTAAATATCTTTTATTAACTCAACAACTTATTAACACAAACACTAAATCGCTTATAATCACTATTTTCTTCGTAATCGCTTGTACTCGCTTCCGTTCGCATCCGTAGTCGAAAACAGACTGACTCACTCGCCCGCCGTCCGGCGTATTTATACAGTCATGGAAGTTTCTAGAATATTCCAATATAGGATAGTATACTGGAATATTCTAGAAAAATCTATGAACTTCTACACAGTACCACAATGGAATGTTCTCGAACATAGTGGAAACTTCTGGAAACTTCGACTACATTCTCGAACGTTCCAGTGAAATACGTTCGACGTAACACTGCCCCCTCCTTAGACATGCTCGTCCCGAGCATCATTAGTCCCGTAGTATCGCGCCAAACGGTCTACATGGACAATCTTAGGCGCACCTCGTGGACCCTTCTGTATTCGGTAGGTGACATCGTTGATCCTGGTCACGATTCGGTATGGTCCATCACATTTTGGTTGCAATTTAGGAGACTTCCCTTTGCTGCGCGCTAGGTTATGCAACTACACCAGTGAACCCTCGTCAAAACCTCTATTGTTTGCCTTCCGGTCGTATCGGGTCTTCATCTTATCAGACATTTGTAGGCTGGATTGTCTGATATGCTCATATACATCATTCAACTTGGTACGCAAGCCATTCGCATAATCGGTTACACTGCGTGGGGCATCAGGGGGGGTGCCGGTGATTAAATCTGCAGGCAACCTTAATTCCCTTCCAAAGTTCGCGAAAGCTGGTGTCACAGTCGTACTTTCGTGAACTGCACTACGGTAGGACAGAAGAAATGGCTGTATGGGCTTGTCCCAATCCCTTTGCCTGCTTTCCACAACTTTTGCCAGATATCTCTCCAACGTTTGGTTAAAACGTTCTACCATTCCATCAGATTGCGGATGGTAAGAAGTGGTTCTGGTCTTGTGAGTACCCATCAGTCGACAAGTCTCCTGGAAAACTTATGATTCAAAATTCCTCCCTTGGTCGCTGTGAATTTCCAAGGGTACTCCAAAACGACAGAAGACTTCCTGAACCAATTTATCTGCGACTGTTGTTGCTTCTTGGTTGGGAATGGCGAAGACTTCTGGCCACTTTGTGAAGTAATCCATGACAACCATAAAGTACTTGTTTCCGTTTTCACTTTCGGGAAATGGTCCTGCAACGTCTAATGCTATCCGTTCCCAGGGGGCTCCCACGTTGTATACTTTTAAAGCACCTCTGCTGCGTGTCTGAGGTCCTTTCACAGCCGCACAACTGGTACATTTGCGACACCAGTCCTCAACATCCTCTCGACAATGGATCCAGTAAAATCGCTCTCGTATCTTCAGTAGAGTTCTTTTTAACCCCATATGTCCTCCTGAACATCCATCATGGTAGAGCCTCATTATACTGCTGCTTATTTCTTATGAAATTTCTACCAGCAGACCTGCGAAAGGAGAAGTGAGAAACAAATGTAGACAAAAGAGTGTAAGAAACAGAAAAAAGAATTCGAGATGTCTTATACTAAGGTATCAAATAAACCTACACATATAATGTAAAAAATATATATATACTTACATAAATATATACCTAATACTGTAAATAGATATATAACATACATATATATAAATTATTATAATAGAGAGAAAAGGTAGTGTCGTCGTGAAGTCTTTTACACGATTTTTGAACAGAGAATTTGACTTAAGTCTCGAATGTAAGGCATATTAATGTCGTTTCTATTCTTTTTTAAATAGTAATGCATTCATTTTTCCGTCGTAAGTCTCTTGGAAATCTAAAAAAGCAAAAAAGCATAGCAGCCAATACCATCCACACTATTTTGGAAATTTTCCCCCTTTTTTTGGGAAAGTATTATTACAATGCAACACAGATGCCTAACGCCCAATAAAGTTCCGATAACATACCTATTTATAAAATAGGTATTTATAAAATAGGTATGTGGTATGTTGATCGTATTTGCTTGATTATAAATCAAGCAAATACGATTAAAATTCATTACTGACTGACCACGATACTGTCCTGTTATATCTTGCGAAAAAGACACCTAAACTACGCGTAAAGAAAACTGCCTCTCAACCATGAACAACTAGACGCAGATTTGAAACTTATCGATTTTGAGCCAGTATACAAAACCGAAAATCCACACCTTGCGGCTGACCTACTGATTAGCTCAATCACACGGACAATTGAGAAAAACACAAAAATAATCAAAGTTCCTAACCGTAAAAAAATATTGAAGGAATGGATCACCCCGGGCCTTCTACGATGTATTCGGTATAGAGATCAGCTAAAGAAAAAATCAGGAAACGATCCTAATAACTCTATTCTAAAAACAACCTATACCAGATACAGAAATTTCTGTAATAAATTTGGATGCGCCAATTGCGCTGGTTTGATACGAATTAACAAATAAGGTGGCAAATTGATAGGCTAGGCGGTTAAGTTTGGATAAGGGTGTAAAACGAAGGACTTACCGGCCGATGTTCTTCCCCGAGCTCAGAGCAAAGCGCAGCTTCACAATTATCACTTTATCACCACCGAAGATTAGCGAATTATCAAAGTTCTGATTATTTTCCCAGCGCACGCGCGGCTAGTAGTAGGTTCGCACAGCCATTGACTTTACGTCACATCACGACTGTCATTAGAAAATATCACAGCACCTTTTATAGTCTTCTCGCTCACACCCATTAGATCGGCCAGTAATTATGACAAGGATGGAGCAGGAAAGGAGACCACCAGCGCGATGAACGAATAATATGACAATCGGTGTTGCCTGTATATAATACTTTACAATGTTGAATCCAGCTCAACCATTCCCCCCGGGATTGAAGGGATGCCTTCAAGAATTTGAGGCGTATAACACGGGAAATTTATACACTGTAGCATTGCTTAGTGCAATGCAATCAAATGTCTAACAACTAGCATTAACCTAACCTAACCTAAATGACTAAGCTAAACGAACTATTGGTTAGGTAATGGGCAAAGACGCACGACGGGACGCAAGTAAGATCCAGTCGTTGTTTTAACCCGAACGACGCGAGTGACCCCGGTAGAGTCGGGGAAGACTTCCTCTACAATACCTAAAGGCCAATGAAGCGGAGGTGAATTATCGGTAATAAGAATCACGACCGTGCCTACAGTGATCGGGTCCACCGTCGTGTTCCATTTGCGACGCGATTGTAACGTATGTAGATAACTCACTCTCCAGCGTTTCCAAAATGATTGTACTAATTTGTCTAATAACTCATGTCTAGCAACGATAGTTTTCTCGTCGATTTCCTCTGCAGGCAAGTATCGCAAAGGAGTGAGATTCAAAAAGTGTGCTGGAGTCAAAGCTAGTGGCTCAGAAGGGTCACTAGAGAGCGTCCTGCAAAGAGGTCTAGTATTCATCACCGATTCGACCTGAGTAAGCACAGTGCTCAACTCTTCAAACGAAAGGACAGTATCGTTTATGACGCGGTATAGGTGCGATTTTAGAGCCTTAATGTTCGACTCCCAGTTGTCGCCGAAGTGACTGGCTGCGGGAACATTGAGCGACCAGCCAATACGATTTTCCGCTAACAGGCGGCCGTATTCCGTATTGTAGTACTTTGAACAAAGGAACTCGTGTAGTTCCGACAATTTACGCTTGGCACCTATGTAGTTCGTCCCGTTGTCGGAATAAATCCTACTTACCGGACCGCGTCTCGACAAGAATCTTTTAAAAGCGTTCATGATACCAGCCGTGCTAAGGTCACCAACAAGCTCAATGTGTACCGCGCGAGTTGTCATACAGACGAACAAACATACATAAGCCTTGGTAGACCGAATCCCTCGACCGCGAGACATAGTGACCTTAAACGGACCAGCGTAGTCCGTGCCGGTGTGGACAAACGGTTAAGCGGATTGAACCACGCGGCAAGGTCTATGATCAGCCATCTCCGGAAAGCTTAGCTTAGGACGAAGGCGGAAACAGGGAATGCATTTATGAACCCTACTCCGGATCAAGTTGCGGGCGGAAAGAATCCAGTACTTCTGCCGCAGGATCGACATCAGCAGGTCGGGACCGGCGTGGCAATTTAATTTGTGTTGATACTCGACTAGCAGGTTTAAAAGAGGGTCCTTACTTGGAAGCAAAATGGGGTATTTACCATTGTAGTCTAAATCCGAATTCGTTAAGCGTCCTCCGACTCTAATGAGTCCATCCTTGAGGAACGGCTTTAAATGCCGAAGAGTGGGGCTGCAATTCTTGCCTTCCCTAAGTCTGTCAATCTCAGCGGAGAAGTGAAAGCGTTGAAGCTCACGGAGAACAAACAATTCAGCGAAGTCGTAATCCGACGCTGACATGCGATATCCAATAGGCAAGAGTTTCACGAATCGACATATGTAAATTACTGTGCGAAGCAATTTACTCCAGGACGAAATACGATCGATCAATGAAAGGATAAGAGATCTTTCGATTGGAGCAGCGACGATCAGTGTAGATTTCTTCTCTTCGGGTGCTTCGGACACCGATGAAGGGTTAAATGAAATAACAGGCCACTGAGAAACGTCCCAGTGAGCCCACGAAGGACCGCTGAACCAAAGCGGATGGTTGATTATTTGGCCAGGTGTGAGGCCCCGAGATAGACAATCCGCAGGATTGTCTGAACCAGCTACGTGGTACAAATCCTTTGGAGATAATTCTCCCTGAATCCTCGACACTCTGTTGGCCACGAAGGTGTTCCAACGATGGGGTGACGAATGCACCCAACAAAGAGCGATAGTCGAGTCTGAAAAGGCGAATATGTTACGAACCGCAATGCGATCTCGACAAACCGTTATGACATTTTTTATGAGCTGCGCTAGCACAAGAACAGCGCACAGTTCAAGCCGAGCGAGAGAGACCACTTTCTTAGGAGAGACCTTTGATTTAGCGGTTATCAACCTAACGATATTATTATCGCTATTTTGAACGTGGAAGTAAACCACTCCCCCATAAGCCTTCTCACTGGCGTCAGCGAAAGCCAAGATAGTGACCACACTATCGGCGACGATCCCAATGTGACGTGGGATTTTTATGTTACAGAGCAAAGGAAGCTCTTCCTTAAAACGAGTTCACAGTCGGACTATATCTTCAGGTGGGGTATCATCCCAGTCACATTCGCACAGCCACAGCTGTTTTATTAGAAGTTTAGCATACAGGACGACGGGCGCAACAAATCCCATGACGTCCCATATCTTAGCGACACACGACAACATGGTACGCTTAGTGCAACTCTGAGCGGGAGCATTGATCTTCATACAGAAGTGGTCCGATGCAGATGACCAGCACAAGCCCAATACCTTATGCTGATCAGATCCATCAAATTCCTTGACAGCTGGTAGGCGATGCGAGGGGGGTATCGAATCCAGAACGACTTGGGAATTACTGGTCCATTTGACCAGTTCAAATTGACCCGCCTTCATTAAGCCGATCATTTCCAAAGCGGTGGAAACGCCCTGGTCTTCCGTGGGAACGGAGTGGACAAAATCATCCATGTAAAACCCCGCTGCAACTATATTCCTGGCCTGAGGGTAAGAGCCACCCTCGTCCTCAGCCAGCTGCTTAATAGTACGCAGCGCATGAAAGGGGCTTGACTTAAGCCCAAAAACGACACGATTAAATTCATAAACCTGTAAAGGTTCCTGAGGTGAAAAGCGATACAAAATGCGTTGGAAACGTCGATCAGCCTCTCTGATTCCAATGCTTAGAAACATTTGACGAATGTCAGCGGAAAGCGCGATCAAAAATAAACGAAAACCAATTATAATATTGAACAAGTTCCCTTGTAGGTTCTGACCACCGTACAAGAGATCATTAAGCGAAACGTGGGTGGTAGTTTTACAACTACCATCCAGAACAACACGAAGTTTGGTTGTGACCTTGTCCTCTCGGATCACACCATGATGCGGAATAAAATACGAAACTTCGGAAGAATCCGAATTTGTAGGGGAAATGTAACCCTTTTCCAAATATTCGAGGATGACACCGTCATACGCGGCCTTTAGTTGAGGAGAAGCTTGCATCTTTCTCTCCAAGCAATAAAACCGGCGTTCACTGGCTTGGCGCGAATTACCAAGGGACTCGACATCACCCTTGAAAGGCAAAGCTAACACGTATCGCCCGTCGTTATCCCGAGCGGTAGTACGGGTGTAAAACTCCTCACACAACCTGTCATCCGGGCTTAATACTGGAGGGACGTTCACCTCTTCTAATTCCCAGAATTTCCGGACAGCTGCGTCCAACGGATCCGCGGTACAGCAATACGAGACGGTCGAGCTGCTGGCCGCACGGACCGGTGCTTTACCTACGATAACATAGCCAAGGACGCTTTCCCAAGCGATCGGCGAAACACTCGAAGACCGTCCCTGAACCTTATTTGATAAGAATAAATGCGGGAAAATTTCAGCACCGATTAACACTTCAATCGGTTCTGGTGCAAAGTATCTATCGTCTGCCAACGGTAAATTTTTGAAATTAGTCAAAAGCGAAGTATCAACCGAGGCGGTTGGCAGACGTTCAGTAATTTTATCAACTACTAATGACTCGACGTCATATTTTATATTTCGATCGAAACGAGAATGAATTTTAAATTTTGCGGAACCCTGTATTGCTTTACTCGAGCCCCCTATTCCCTTTACGGTAGAACAAGCAGGTCGTTTATTCATATTCAAACCAAGGCGCTGACAACAATCGCGAGTTATAAAGCTGCTCTGGGAGGCGCTGTCAAGTAAAGCCCGAACGACATGCTCATTTCCACGAGTGTCTACAATAATTATGCGCGCTGTGCCTATTAAAACGGTCATAGGTCCTCGTAGCGAAGGGTTATCCTTATTGAGGACGTGGGACAAAGAACACAACGCGACATCTGTGCGCGCGGGAAGCGTCGAGTCACTCGTCTCCGCCCGATCAGCTGATCGCGCCGGCGGTGGCGAATGCGAGCGTGCTGCGCTCGAATGCGAATTCCTATTATCGGGGCGGCTGCCGAAGCATAACAGAGTATGATGCTTGCGAGAGCATCTTTTACACGTAGACGTAGAACTACATGCTGATAAACGATGACATAATCAGGATTTAATTTAATCTCATGGGCTACGATATCGTCCAGCACTCTTTCAAAATCCACACGCAGTGTATCTACAGTTTCAAAATCGCAAAGGAATGATTCTCTACCGAATTCCTCTGATTCGATATTTTTAGCTTTATCACAAATACCTTGCATGCGAGAAAATATATTATCTCTTTTAGCTATAAGCTTTCTTAAAGTAGGATCAGTGCGAGACATGATTGTAGCCTATTAATCCACGAAACAATTAGAGAAACAGGTGTTGTAAGTACCTGTTATATCCACAGGCCGACTCTGCGTGGTCGGTAATTCAATAAATTGAACTAACGGGTTAGTTAATATTTAACTACTATAACGCGAGGGGGGGTGAGCGACACCCTACTAGCACGATTACTAGTCAATATTACGAAATTTGCAATCGAAAAAATAAATATGCGTTTGGCGTTAATTCGCTCAGTGTGAATCAAGCCTTAGAACGATATTTTACGAACAAAGAACAAAGAGATATAGATGTACCCACTTATTGCAATAATGAGTGGTGGAATCGATATTCCTAATGTTATAAATAGAACTATAGGATTATCATGCGAACTGAAACAATATATATGTATATATAGCTACGACAAGTATATACCGTGCCTTATATGGCCCGGTATTTACGCGGGACGAGCGAACGTAACTAAATATTTCGATATTTTATTAAAGTACCCTCACTTAGATACTTATGCGGTTACTACTATAGTTGCAAAACTTCTGAAATATTCTGAATAATTCCGGAATACTTCTGGGAAAGTTTCTTTAAATCCGAATTATTCAAAATGAATTTAACTAAGATTTTTTTTTTTTGCTGAAAAATCGTATTTTGCATCGATCGTCGATCGCCGCCGCCGCTGCTCCTCTGTGCGCCGGCCGCTGCCGCCGCGCTGGCGCCACGCCGCGCGCGCCCGACTGCCACGAGTCGTGCGTGCAGGCGATGGCGGTGCGAGGTGCGGTAAGAGCGGAGATGCTCCTCGGAGAAGTTTTCACCCGCGCGAGAAAGATTCGTACCCCGCAATCGAATGTTTCCGCGGAATATTTCGCCCGAATAATTCAATGGGAATTATATGTTGATATTTTTATAGGTAGATCTATGTTAGCCTGCGATTTATTCTTTTGTTTTTAGGTAGGTAGCTACTTATTTCGAAATCGAATGCTATTTTTATAAATGTCAGTTGTGGAATAAAAAACCAGGCCTAGCATATTTGATTTGTTTTTTGAAAAAGGGTTACTTATGTTTTTGGTTAGTTTGTATGTACCTCTGTACGCATCGCGAGTATTCGCGAGTCGCATAGGTAGGTATTAATCATTACCTACCTACTTAACGCGTATAATAGCCCAGTCAATAAAAACAAACAAAGGCAAACCTTGCAAGCAAACACGTTTTGATGCGGTTTTCAGAAAAGTGTTATACTTAGGAGCAGGTTCTGGTATTTTAACAGATTTAAAAAAAGGAGGTTATGAGTTTGAACCGTATTTATGTATGTTTGTCCGCGATCATCTCGCGTTTGGCTGAACCGATTTTGATGCAGTTTTCAGAACAGTATTATTAGTCACTATATGTATACGTGACATAAAAAAATGTTGAAAAATAGGTAGTAAGGTCAATTTTCCTGGTTTTTTTTGACAGTTGAAATATTCCCAAAGTTTCGGAATATTTCGGAATACTTCCGAAGTATTCGACGGGAATGATTCGGAATTTTTCCCGCCAGCATCTATAGTTACTACGAGAATGTTCGATATACCTAGACTTCGATAAATCTAGGGAATGGCTGGCTGGATGCAATATCCGGCTCGAAGGACCAAAATGGATGCGCCAATTGCGCTGGTTTGATACGAATTAACAAATAAGGTGGCAAATTGATAGGCTAGGCGGTTAAGTTTGGATAAGGGTGTAAAACGAAGGACTTACCGGCCGATGTTCTTCCCCGAGCTCAGAGCAAAGCGCAGCTTCACAATTATCACTTTATCACCACCGAAGATTAGCGAATTATCAAAGTTCTGATTACTTTCCCAGCGCACGCGCGGCTAGTAGTAGGTTCGCACAGCCATTGACTTTACGTCACATCACGACTGTCATTAGAAAATATCACAGCACCTTTTATAGTCTTCTCGCTCACACCCATTAGATCGGCCAGTAATTATGACAAGGATGGAGCAGGAAAGGAGACCACCAGCGCGATGAACGAATAATATGACAATCGGTGTTGCCTGTATATAATACTTTACAATGTTGAATCCAGCTCAACCAAAATTAATGAAGCAAGTAGAGATCGCTTATGATAAGGCACGTATCGCTGATGCAGGTAGCAACACAAAACAATTATGGACAGCCATCAATACCATAGCGAATAGGGTAAAGAAAAGGGACAATAGACAAGAACTGCTCACGATATCTCCCACACCGTTAGGCTCCGTGAACCAAATAAATGACTTCTTTGCGGACATTGGTAAAAACCTTGCTGAAAAAATTGATAGCACATCTAGACCACCAGTGTCTGTCACGCATGTGACATTGGCATCTATGGTATTTTTGCCCGCGGATGAAGCAGAGGTTGCAAATATAATTATCTCCCTTCGCAGTGAGTGTGCCGTGAGATGGGACCGAATATCTAGTACACTTTAAAAAAAACACATTGCTTTGATTGTCCCTCCCCTAACTTATATCTGCAACCTCTCACTCCACACTGGTCAATTCCCCAAGGCGTTTAAAAAATTCATTATTCACCCTATCTTCAAGAGTGGAGACAGAAACTGTATCAGTAACTACAGACCCATAGCTGTATTGTCTACGTTATTTAAGGTACTAGAAAGGATCATGAACAGCAGACTTGTAAACTACTTGACCAAGTACAACATAATCTCTCCGTCTCAGTACGGTTTTAGAGCTGGCAGATCAACTTCCGATGCTGTTCATGACCTAACTAACTATATTATTACCAACCTGGATAGAGGTCAAAAGGTTATCGGAATTTTCCTGGATCTTGCAAAGGCCTGACACGGTTTCTGTTCCCATTCTGATTGAGAAATTGGATCGCCTTGGAATTAGAGGGAATCAGTTTAAGCTTTTTGTGGACTATTTAAGTGAGCGAACCCAGTGCGTTGGAGTGGATGAGTACATCAGTGATGAGCGGATAGTCACCTACGGTGTGCCGCAAGGCAGCGTGATAGGCCCGACACTGTTTCTCATCTACATAAACGACCTGGGTTTGCTCACTCTTCCGAACGGTAAAATAATTACCTTCGCAGATGACACTGTCCTTCTGTTTAATGCGAATACCTGGAGTGATGTCTTTAAATACGCACAATCGGGATTTAATATTGTCTCGGACTGGTTGCAAGGTAATATACTCACGTTAAATGCGGGGAAAACACACTACCTCACTTTTACAATCACCCACAGGACCGCATTCGATTGTAGCCCACTCCTGTCCCAAGCCACACAACAGCATCTGCTCCTGCATACATCTCCAGAAAGCCAACTCGGTAAAATACCTTGGCGTAATAGTGGACACTGGCCTGCGTTTCCATGAGCACATATCTACACTTAGTGGTAGGATGCGCACACTTACAATCACACACAAAATCTTATCATATTGTCAATTTTTTCATATTTTCTATGTCATTTGATTTAGATTTTTCTTTCTTTGTCTGTTTACTTAAATTTTCGACCACAACCTTATGTGAAATCCTGTGCACAAACTGTAACCCACTAAGGAGGAGGCCTGGTGTCCTGAAACACAGGCAATAAGCCTAGCTTAGGCTTTTGTGTTCTCCAAATGTTTAAATTCCACGTTCCATGTTATTGGGGTTTTTAGTTCTAGGGTATAACAACTAAAAAGCGAAAAATAATTTCGGAAGTCGGTGTCAAATATCGAAGAAATAAAATACAAACACCGACTTCCGAAATTAAAGTTATTTTTAAATTTTTAGTGTATTTTTTTTTGGAAGTCGGTTGTTTTTTTTGTAAAAAAGTTTTTAATTAATTTTTTCGACAGTGAAAACACAGTGATACTTCTGGCGGTCTGAGTGACACTGAACGTAACGATGACGTATCGGCTTCTCATTTTGTCTATGTGAGCTTATTTCGCGTGTACAGATACAAGCCGGCTTCTCATTCTGGTACTTCAGATTGCTGGACTTGACACTTCGTCTATAACCTTTCATAGTCTAAATTCCTACTATACATGTACGAGAGCTATTTTTTTTTTTTTTTCATAATTTTACTGTGTCGTTATCGTGATTAATTTATATACCCATGCAAAATTATGGATTTTTAGTATGTACTAACAGTCTTTTTTTTTTGGAGTGGGAAGTCATCCTATGAGTTCTCCCGCTCTGTGTGGAGCGGGAGGGCGTGTCAGACTCTTACTGACTAAATCCCACCCCTGTTCCTTCCTGCCTTTGAGTCTCTACGCTATGCCTCGACACGGACAGACGGACAGACCGAATCTATATGGGTTACTTGTCCTTGTTAGGACTACGGAACCCTAAAAAGGGCGCGGCAATAAATAACACGTGCTATCCCATAAACATCCCGGAATACATATATCACACACAATCAGTTTCTTCGTGTTGGATATTTTCCCAAAAACTTCCCGGAATACATACTCGTATATCACACACAATTAGATTCTTCGTGTTGTATGTTTTCCAGGAAAATCAGATACTTCGTGTAGGCCAACAACATGCTAAGGAAATTACCAGTTAATCTAATATTTGATTAACCGATAAGTGATTAGTTTAAAAGTTAACACGGTCCGCGGGCGCGTATGTGGTGAAGTAATGTATCTATTATGTAACCCTTCCATCTGTTAAACCACTCCAACAGGTTTCCATAGCAGTACTACAGCTACGTAGACAAGTGAAATGTTGGTCGTAAACGTGCCTCACAATATCCACGGAGCGTGCGACTGCGACCAACAGCCGATTGTTCAGACAATGAGTCGTTTGCTGCGGTTGCAGAATTGCTCCCTGTTCCCAACCCACCGGGAAAGTTAGCAACTACGCTTCGTGAACTACTCCCATCTCCACATTATACGAATAAAAGACGAGATCACGAACAGGGTTAAGAGCTTTTGGAATAAAATTCTGCGCTGTTCAACTTTGAATTGGGCTTCATATATCTATGTAGTCGTAGAAGTATTTAAGTAGATACGGGGTTCCGTGTAGATATACCGATTTATCTACGAACGCTGCCACGCATGCTACATCAAACGGGTCAAAAGTTTTGGGAAAACGTTGTTTAGAACCAGTCGATGCAAAAAGTTGATCCAAAGGTCAAAACGCTGATAAATAATGATGATAAATTATACTGTCACTCTAGCATAGGAGACGAAGAACTGAATTCTCTTATGGTGAATGTAAGTACTAATTACTAGGAAGGTCGAATAACAGTCACAAATGGTCGCTTAAAGTTCTGACACGTAGATATGTCAAAATCGAGAACTTTTCAGGAGAGCCTAACTTAACTCAGTTTTTTGAAACAAGATACTGTGACGACCTTATGTTGGCGACCTTATGGTGGAGACTGGCACGTTGGAAGTTTGGAACGCCGATTGAAAATTAAGAAGAAGAAGGAAGACTTTTGTTTGAATGTGACTTCTCCTAGCCCGCTCGAAGAGGGCACCTGTATTAATTTTATTATTCAATATAACGTATTAGTGTGCCATCCCTCTTTCTTTTATAACACAACACACATAAGCAGTCACTCTTGTACACCACACTCTCGCACCGCCAGCGAGTAAGACAAACCCCCAGGAACGTGAAAGGAATCTCCAGGGACCTAGCACTAAGAGAAGCTGCTTCAGGTCCCTATAATACCAATTAAATTAAAAATTAAAAAACCAAAAGAGAAAATGAGAAAAAAGAGCAAAAAAACTGATGACCTTGAAACGGTTGAACCGATTTTTAACCGACGTCAAAAGGGAGGAGGTTTTCAATTCGGATGTGTTTTATACAGGCTGTAAGGAACAAGATACCGCAAACTTCGCGAAAAGGTTAGGCACACCTAAATGCCACTAACAAAAATACGATGGTCATTAATCTCGGTAATGATCGGTTACAGCAATTGTCATTTTTGAGCGCGCAATGTATTGTAAATAATGCGGTCTCACCGCTCCGCACTTACCGGCCGAGCGCGCCGCGCCGCCCGTAGGTATTAGGCCGGCCACGTGAATGAACTCTAGCGAAACAGCTGTATGTATTTTATTTACATTGCTATTTTTAGTGTAATTAGCGATTTAATTACTTTTTAATAAAACTCTCATTGGGTTGGATAGGAATATCGATTTTGAACAGTCTAAAGTAAAAAAACTGTAGAAAATAAATAAAAATTGAGGAAAATGCCGACGAAAAATTCCATCGCAAGGGGTCCAGAAACCCGGGCCTGCGGACGGCGAGTAATGGGTAGCTCGCCGTCCGATCAGCACTAGGCCCGAGAGTCGACGGCGCGTAGTGTTCCACGCGCGCCTCAAAGAGTTGTCAGCAATAAGGCCGATAGTGCCCGGAGGTTGAGGATAAATTCGAAACAGAGTTACCTCGCCCTGGGTACTCAGGGCAGGAAGGAACAGGGGTGGGTTTTAGTCAGTAAGAGTCTGACACGCCCTTCCGCTCCACCCTAGAGCGGGTGAAGCTATTGGATGATTTCCCACCCCACAAAAAAAGAGGTTTCAGAAAAAAAGGGGGGTCCAGAATCATGTACTGAGTCGCTGGTACTCGTATGTGCGTTTATGTGCCTTACACGGTGTATATTTTTTTATGTATGTTCGGCCATAACTTCGTAGACGAATTTGCAAAATTCCGAAATGGTCCCATTTAAATATCATATAGATCTGATTAAGAGTTTTAGATCAGACAACGGAACTAGGGTTGCCAACCGTACTCTAAAATAGAGTATTGTATTCTTTTTCATGTAGGTGTACTTTATAATCTGTAATGCTGATGACGACGCTAAAATAATCTTTTCGACACAACGCGCGTTTACTATAGCAATACCAGTCATGCATACCCATTGTCATAACCCATAAATACTGGTTACCTACTGTTAATAAGTGCATTTGTTTTTTTATGTATTAACTTAGATTTAGAATGTTTGGAGTCATACAATTCTTTTAAAAATTATGAAAAATTGACAATGCCGCAAAAGGCACAAAAAATACCTTAAAAAAAGGAAAACAAACGTACTCTTTTTTATAAGTTGGTACTCTTTATTTACCCTCTCTGAAATCAGATATACTCTATTTCTTTTAAAAAAAGTTGGCAACCCTAAAAGGGACTCATCAAAAAAAACTTTTTACAAAAAAAAAATACAACCGACTTCCATAAATAATACTAAAAAATGCATTTAATTTCGGAAGTCGGTGTTTCTAGTTTGGTTTTTTCGTTATTTGACACCGACTTCCGAAATTAAAGTTATTTTGCATTTTTTAGTATTATTCATGGAAGTCGGTTGTATTTTTTTTGTAAAAAGTTTTTTTTGATGAGTCCCTTTTAGGGTTGCCAACTTTTTTTAAAAGAAATAGAGTATATCTGATTTCAGAGAGGGTAAATAAAGAGTACCAACTTATAAAAAAGAGTACATTTGTTTTCTTTTTTTTAAGGTATTTTTTGTGCCTTTTGCGGCATTGTCAATTTTTCATAATTTTTAAAAGAATTGTATGACTCCAAACATTCTAAATCTAAGTTAATACATAAAAAAACTTTTTAGTTGTTGTACCCCATTCTAAACTAAATGAATAGTAAAGTTATGCCCAAATTGATAGCCCCAAAAATAAGGAATTTGAACTTATCAGGGTGAACTGTACAAATCTGTATACCCGTGCTTCAGAGCGTATCAGCGTGATGTAATGTTGTGAAGTGGTGAAAACAATATACAGACATGCGATTGTAGCAATTCTGGAAGGTTTGCTAAAATTTATTGAAGAGTTCCATTGTGTATCTCCGAAGTTCTTCATCAGATCTTCACCAAATTAAAATGGGTCCACATGTGAAGCAACAGCTTTCATATAAAATATCTTCAAAATCGGTTCACATAATAAAAAGTTATGAGGTAACACAAATAAAAAATAAAAAATACAGTCGAATTGAGAACCTCCTCCTTTTTTTGAAGTCGGTTAAAAAATAACACCAAATCAACCACGATTGCTGCTATCGCATAAATATGCATTGTTGATACAATTTAATGGGTAAATCACCAGAGGTCGAAATTACCTAGAGTTATTTATGTACTTACACTGATTTCATACAGCCAAAGAATTAAGTGGATATGCCTCAAATCCCGAGATTAATTTTAAAGAGCAGAAAAAATCTGTGATTTATTAAATAAAAAAGCTATTTACTTTTACACAATTTAAACCATTGCACTAGCGACGTTGTCAAATTTACATCAACGACATCGGATGTCCGAAGTCGCAAAATTCCAATGCGCACACGCGCGATGTTGCCACATTTGTATTTCACACAACATAGCTTGTGAGAACAAAAGAAAACAATAGAGGTTTCTATTATAATTTATTTGTAATATTGTTGACAATACGGGATTGTCCATTAGAAATCCCGGGAAGATCCATATTAATATCAACATTTCGATGCAAGTACACAAATAACTCTACCTAGTTCCGATAATCACGGTACACAAATAAAAAGTGAAAAATAACAACTTTTTTACAAAAAAATAGAACCGACTTCCAAAAAACGAAGAAACAAAACCAGAAACACCGACTTCCGAAATTAAAGTTATTTTGCACTTTATTTGTTTTTCTTTGGAAGTCTGTTCTATTTTTTTGTAATAAAGTTTTTTAAAACATGTCTAAGATCCATTGCTAGAAAACCTGCTTTCAAAAAACAACCCCCATTCGAATCGGTGCACCCGTTTATGAGCTACGGTGCCACAGCAGACAGACAGACAGACGTAAAGAAAGAAAGTTATTTTTTAATTTTTAGTGTATTTCCTTTTTTGGAAGTCGGTTGTTTTTTTTGTAAAAAACTTTTTATCCTCGTGTTTGATTTGTCAAACGCTGCATCGTTCGATTCATAAATAAGGTACGTAATGTATTTTATCAAAACTTGAGCGACGATAATTATGTTGGGACATCGTCGAGAAGTTTAGTCGGACATATCACAACTCTCAGCAGTCAGCAAATGACTGAAGGAGAAGGATTTCGAATTTTACTTAGATTGTTGCCACAGAAGTTTGGGGAATTCTTCTTTTATGTGCAAAACCTAGCCACAGCACACAATGAAGCAAGATTTAAGTAATGTAGACAAAACTGCATCCGTCTTTGGTAAAACTAGAATAACTACAGGATTTGCGTGCAATTTCATTGATGACCTTGGATTATGTGATCGTCATTGACGGATCGTTAGCGATATCTAAATCGTTAGATTGCATTCATCTTTGTCCATTAGGGGCCGTCAATAAATTACTTTACACGAATTTCATAATTTTTGACCCCTGTACCTCGTCCCACCGGCGTAGTGCTGTGTGACGTCACATATTTTACAATATTACATTTAGTATTTTTTTATTGTTGATAGGCACGCGTTTGACCACTATCTCACCTGATGGTAAGCGATGATGTGGTCGAATTAATAATTAAATTAAAACAGCAGTTCTGAAGAATTATACAAACTAAACCATATTTATGTGTAAAACGATACTTATAGATTCTTCCCACCCCTTCTCACACACTGTCACGCTTCGTCGACTACCTCCCATCTTCTTAAGGTGTGACGAAATTTATGAATGGGGCCCTTATGTAGGTAGGCAACTACGCATTCAATAATAAATCTAAAATCTAATCCGATGTAGTAATATTACCTAATTAGCGGTAGATGGAGGCAGTAAATAATATAGCGCTGAAAATTAGGACAAGGAAGACATATCAGCAAATTATCTCCGTCTGTGTAAACCTGAGGAAAAATTTGTAATCATGGTTGCGTAATGAGTAATGACTGAAGGTTCCGATAGACCTACTTCAGAATATTAAAAAGTTTCACTAATGAAGGTAAATAATTGGCTTACTACTCCAAACGAACTGAAAGTCCACAACATTCCCAGGGAATCCTAAATGAGGACGAATTCCGAGCAAAATGATGGCCTCATTACTTCAACATAGTTATTTCAAAGTCTTGGGTAATCGTAGAATATTTATCTTCCTACAAACGAGAACTATGAAGCAGGCTACTGGAGGATAATGTACCAAAAGTCCAGCTTTTTCTAGTTGAAAAAGTTTGACTTCAAAGGAAAGTCAGAAATGATTTGAAATTCGTGAATAATTAATTTACAAGTAGGTATTCTCATCATAGCGTCTAAAGAGATCATTTATTGTCAATGAGTCTACAAGTAATTTATTTAATAGCTGTCATCAGTTTGTGAATTCAGTTTCATCTCTTTCGAAGAATAGTTTGAGTTGGTAACTTTTGCGATTCTCGATTTTACTTTTCGTAGGTCACTAGGATTTTTTTTGTAGGTATGTGGGATATGCAAATATTTAGATACACAACAACTATGGTTAGTATTACATTATCTGTGACTATGGTATCTATCTGTATAGGCAATAGAAAAATTACGTTTCTGAATGAAATACTGGAATCTCTATATCGTCATGTAGCGCAGAAATCATAGTAGCCGCTGGGCCAACGGGTAGTCCACAATGTAGGCCTGAATATTGGTATAATCAAATGTTTAGGTATTATAGGGACCTGGAGCAGCTTCTCTTGGTGCTGGTCCCTGGAGATTCCTTTTAGGTTCCTGGGGGTTTGTTTACTCGCTCGCGGTGCGAGAGGGTGGTGTATAAGAGTGACTGCTTATGTGTGATGTGTTATAAAAGAAAGAGAACTGGAATATTAATATGTTATATTGAATAATGAAATTAATACATGTGCCCTCTTCGTGCGGGCTAGGTCAAGTCTACCTAAAAAACTAAAATCTTCTTTTATTATAAATTCACAATTGGCGTTCCAAGAGTTTCTAGAAAGTTCCAAACTTCTAACGTGCCAGTCTTCACCATAAGGTTGCCAACATAAGGTCGTCACATGAGCTACGCCCCTACGAATAGAAGCGCAAACGCTAGCAAGTCTTCTATTCAATTAAATATTTGAAAAGCCGATTGAGACCTACCTAATCCTATCCAGTTTTTCCCTGCCTAGGTGAGGACTCATGGAGATGCAGAAGTCCATCTATGGATAACCATACTGCACCCCGAGTGATGTGGTCAACTTTCTTTTTATTAATTTGAGCCATTCGGCACACCACATATCCTGGCAATGCACATGGCTTCAGTGAGGCAAAACCTCACTAAAAGCCACACTGCTCTGCTAAATTTTCTGACCTAAGATGCTCTAGTTAGCATCTACCCAGAAGGGGTTTACAAAAATAAAATTCAAAACTGTAATAATTTTAACTCCATTGGACGTTTATGAAGACCAGGAGAAAAAACGACCACTGTTATGAACACCTACTCACTGTTCCTGAACTTCCCCCAGAGTGCTCCATAAATATAACTTGAAGTATACTCTCTAAATAAATAATACATAAAAATTGTCATGGGCTCGGTCACACCATACAGAATCAACTCGATCCTACTTTGCGAAGGCATTATACCCCATAAACAAAGTTGGTATAAACCGACAAAAAACCCGGACACATTTTTCCCTAGGAGAGAGGACCGCAGTTCCCTCTACCTCCTAACCGTAGTAACATCTTTATTAAAATCGCACTCTGGAGAAACTCATATCTAATTCCCACTAATAATCGCCTAACAAATTTTTTTCATAGAATGTGGTCATATCTCCCATCAGTCTTCAGTCACGTCCGTGCAGCTCATCATATCGATTACATGAAACACACAAAAACACAACGATTAATATCACATAAAAAACAAAACAAATGACAACCTCCTACTTTTGAAGTCGGTTAAAATTTAAACTTTTACTATATTGTCAACCGTACTAATTTTGATGTACCAGATATCTGACAATTATTTGTCATGTCAAATGACATCTGACACCACTGTCTATTCTCTAAAATTATTTTTAAAAATAAAATAATTTTTAACAAACAATTTATAAATTTTTTCTTAAATTTCCAACACTTATATTTACTTACAGAATATTGCTTTAATAAATAGTTTACAAGCAATTCTTGACCTCTTTCGCATATTTTTATTTTTATCGAAAAATTTGGGTCATCGTAATTACTATGTCCATACCTTATATTTATGGTCGAAAACTTGTTTGTCACGTTGCTATGACTATGCATGTCAGCTAGAATAAATAAAATTGATACAAAAATAATTTTATGTTTAGCAAAGAAATGGAAATTATTCCTCTTCATATAATACGGGAGGGCCCATATCTCCTCCTCCAGCCTATTCTGTGAAAAATGCTGTTCCGCTTGTTGTGAAATGTTGTGATGTTGTGAAGTGATATTTATGATGCAGTTTTCATCCCGATAGATATCCGCTGGACCATCACCTATTGGAACAATAATAGCAGGATTTTGCATGACTTCCACCGGCACGCACAGCTCTTTGGACTCCACCGCCATTTCGAAGCTCTCCTGCTCACAAACATCAGCAGAAACATACTCAACTTGAATAAAATCATCGTTACAAGAACCATGTGTCTCCGACGGAATTTCCACCTCACAGCTTTCCATGTCGACAACATCAGCCGAAACAACTCCCAAACAAATAAAATTTTCATTCGACTCGTGCTCGCCAAATGTTTCTTTTACTACAATTATCTCTTGTTTCTCTGAAATATTATTACTAGGAATAATTGTAAATAACCGACCCGATTCTGTATCTTCATTTTCACAGCTTCGGTCATCCTCGTCCAGACCGCAGTCTTCATATTCCTGGACATCATTGATTAGGCCTGCATCAGCGCAGCTCTGGTCATCATCGTCCTCCTTAGAAAATAATATTATTTGATTATCCTCGCTCACATTATCTTCGGACTGTTCATCCGCCTCGGACACAACGTCCGGCCTCTCAAGATTATAAAAACACTGATTAATTCTGTGCTTGCAAGACACACACTTGCATGGGAATTCTCTCCTAAGCTCCGCGCACAGCGTGTCAAATTCCATCTCATACTGGAATGTATATTTAAAAAAAAAATGCGCAGCTCCTTTTAACCAGACACCAAGAATTAACGAATAATCGCTTTTTCGCCATCCCTTGGCAATGGCCATCGACACAAACTCGTCGATAAATTCTTCGAGGCACACTTCATACGTGTGTCCCGAAAAGTATCGCATTTTCCTCTTTTAATATTATTTAACACTTAAATAAAAATGGAACCACTCAGCTTGGAGTATACTCCTCTTATCCTGATGCTGTCACTGCATCAGTCCTCAGTTTGTCCACCACACACCGTTACCATTGCCGTCACTCTTACATACGGCGTTCTTACCCGGCGCCTCCACCACATATAGGGACCTGGAGCAGCTTCTCTTGGTGCTGGTCCCTGGAGATTCCTTTTAGGTTCCTGGGGGTTTGTTTACTCGCTCGCGGTGCGAGAGGGTGGTGTATAAGAGTGACTGCTTATGTGTGATGTGTTATAAAAGAAAGAGAACTGGAATATTAATATGTTATATTGAATAATGAAATTAATACATGTGCCCTCTTCGTGCGGGCTAGGTCAAGTCTACCTAAAAAACTAAAATCTTCTTTTATTATAAATTCACAATTGGCGTTCCAAGAGTTTCTAGAAAGTTCCAAACTTCTAACGTGCCAGTCTTCACCATAAGGTTGCCAACATAAGGTCGTCACAGTATCTAATAAATATAAGGGGATCATTTTAATATTGCCTACTCAAAGCTTTGCAGACGAATTCTACTCCGGCAAGGTAACGTTAATGTTCGTTCCTATATCTTCATTTTTCCTAGATATACCTATACTTTGTTAAAATAATGTTGTTGTACAATTCTATCTACATACTGCAGGTTTAATTATTCGGTAGCGGTTCATAGCGATAAAACACTGAATTACCCGATGTGTAAGTACCGACGCCATTTTACAGCTAAGAGCGAAAGCTCGAATAAAATGTACTTCACATACCTGAGTACGCTAAGATTAATTAATCAAATCAAATTAGAATGACTTTAATTAATTGCTGCCTAATTAGAAACCCAATGTGTTATCTATCGGAAATATTAAGATTTTATATAATTAACTCTTCTGGGCAGGTACTAACTTATAATACGTGATAGAGCGTGTTAGCACGTGGTAGGGGTCTTATAAATCTATTCACTCCATATATCCGCAGATCCGGTCATAATCAGGTTTTAGGTCAAAAACCACAAAATATTTCTTCCTGGTAAGAAATAAAGGGATGGGAAGCAAAGAGAGGGTTTTGAGCCTAAATGTGGCTGGATATAAAAATAATGAGAATCGACGGGGACGGTGCATGGGTTGTGTGAGAGATGCCTAATATTATGGCAATAGGGGAGTGAGTATTGTGATGACGGATGATAGAGATTTATGGAAAAATAAGACATGCGGTGGCGAAAACAAAACAGGAGAAGGGTTGGAGGATTATCGTATTTTTTGTGTTGAATGAAAACGAATCGAAACCTATGATGGATTAGGTAGGTACTGTGTGGATGTGCAGAATTGCTTATATTTAATAGGTATGGTTTTCTAATAACGAAAAATTAATATGGTAATTCGCTCAACCGATTACTGACAATTATCCACCGGTAGTTAAATTCATTAAATCATAATTGAGTTTCATGTTTCAAACACGTTGAAATCCATATTTGTTACGCATCGCTCAATTTTCGATGTGTGTTTCATTAAATTCATAATTTGTACCAAAAATTAGAAAATTAACCATTTAGAGCAATTTTATCTGAAAAGAATAAGGAACTTGTACACCGAACTGAGGAAAGCCATGCTTCGGGACCTTGAACTAAATTTACGACGCGTCACAAATTAAATGCAAGTCAGGCAAGTGACTGTTAGAAGTGGCTGTTGAGAAAGAAAAAAAAAATATTTGGCAACAGTCACCATTATGTTCACGCAAATTAAATAAAAGAGTGATAATCATTAAACAATGAAACATAGCGTATACCTCACTCGTTACGTTTTACTCATTCATTCAGCTAATCGTAGCAGCTAAAGCATATTTGACAATTTATCACATACATTTGCAATAGTTTTCGTTTCAGACACTGCGCCACGTTACCAAAAACTATATATTTGAAACTATAACATATCACAGTAAATCTAACCACGTTTCAGCGGTAAGCCAACATGCTCCAGGTAGAGCGACGGATTAGAGCCACACTCCTGCGGGAAAAAGGTCGCACCTGAGGCAACATGCCACACTCATGGCAAATGCGAATTATAGAGGATTACCTCCGCATGTGGGTACCAGTCGGAAACAATACCTCGCAAACAAGGCACCAAGCTATAAATCAGCTGGAAAACATAGAGATAGAATATATCAAAAGCCCAAACCAAACATCCGGGATAAAGCCGAATTCATTGAGCATTCTCTTGCGATTCGGCTGCTCAACAACCGCAAACATTCCGGCAACGGATACCGTCTTTCAACATGATATTAATTCAAGACCCACTAAAAGAATTCAAATCCTTCTGATTGAGTAATCCGAACTGTTATCGGGGTTACCTACTTGTTTACTGATATTTCGAAAAGAAAACTCGTGTTGGGTGTCGAGAAAGGAATGGCATTAGTGTAGGGTTGATATTTAGGGGTACCGACGACGGCGGTGGCATGTTCTGTAATATACGCGTAGTACAGTAATACGACTTTCCTCCCGGCGGTGAATACTAAGGGCGCGTAATTTGTCAGGCCCCTAAATATTAGGCTGGCGTCATCATCACCATTATTTGTTATTCCTGCTCCATCCCCTTACACAGTTGGTCTAATGAAACGTTTGTGTCCTATTAATTTAATTATGGATAAATAGAGGATATTTTCAACGATTATTTTCTGAGTTACCTACTTATGAGATCGATGTGCATTGTTTGAAATAGAAGAAGATATACGTTTACCTACATATTAGATCTCAGGTTGACATAATAAGTGGCAAATGTTAAGGCAATCCGTTGTAAGTGATATTAATTTGATGTAACACACTTTCATACCGGTCTGTGGGTGTTGGTCGGCTCGGCGCAGTGTCCGCACGACCGTCGACTCCTGCGCAGCACGCGCGACCTCCGCTCTCCGCTGAGCAAGCACCGCGGTTCATACCGCTTCGGCTATCTTCTTCAAACAAAACGTAGAGACAGTGAATTGTGGTGACCATTTAAATAACTGGTAAATAGGGATATTAAACCACCAAATTCAAGGTTCGTACCTATCCATCTATATTTTATTTTAATTGGGAAATGTGGAGAAAATTTTATTGCTTATTAAGCTAACTACTAGCTTAATAAGCAATAAAATTATATCCCCGGGTTTATGTCGGAGACTACAAAACGAAATGTTATATATAAAATTAAGTGAAAAGTAGAGCGGGTTGTATAATGCTGGTCCCGGGCAAGGAGTGGCTCTGAGCGACAATAGTCACTAGGCAGTAATGTTCTACTTACAGTTTACGAGTTAACTTAAACCTAGAGCCGTAGACCGAGTAGTCTAGTCATTGTTGTTATAAGGTAGCAGTAGAAGAAAGTGTCGTCGTTACAAAGTAACCTACAGCCAGAGGTCACTTAAGAAAGTTATGATCTTTACATGTTGTGATGAAATTATCAAAGCGAAACAGATACCGCTTTAATGACTGTACAGTGCACAATCACATCGAATCAAAAAATTGAGCTGTAACCGTCTAACCAAAGATGTGCCAACATACTCGTATCTAAAATTAGTCAAGCTAAAGCGCTAAAAGTCTAGCGTTGTGAAATGTTCGTTTTTAATCAAAGTTTAGCAATCGCCAGTGTCACTGAAATCATTAAGCTTTACTGCCCAATGGTCGCAAAGCAAGCTGCCGAACTTAGCCGACAAGGTTTCTGCAACCTAACAAGTTACTGTAATGGTCACGTTACTGCTGCGTTAACTACCACAAACACTCTACGTGTGATACTGATACCATTAACCGCCTCTATACAAAGTGACTTTAATAAATTAAACAACAAACACATTGTGTCTCCAATCCAAAAGAAAAACAATCTCGTAATTTAATTATCGCCGTCCAATAAAGGGCCCGTGCCATTCAGCCAACGAACTACGAAACAAAATAAAAGCTAAGCCCTCAATATCTCTAAAACCAATTCACAATCCCAATTAATCAATGTTCATGAAAAGTGATCCATCTTAATTCGGCGGTGAAACATTACGCCCGAAATAAAACCACAGCCGAAAGTTTCGCTAACAATATATCGGTAATAGCCAGCAATCTAGGGGTTACAGACAACCAACTTTAATATGAGTTTTGATTTTATTATCGTGCGTCGTCTGGGGAATATTGATACAGGTATATATCTCCATATACCCAGAGTATAACATAAAATAAATAAAGTTTATGGCTCAGAATGTCGGGTATCTCTCCAAGTTAAATAAAAACATAAGGGTAGCTCTTGATAGGAAGTTCGGGAATAAAATGACAGGCATGATTTTCCCCGGAGCATCATCCGTAAACAAGGCGACGCGGCACATTAACTCCGCTGTAAACAAAATAAAAAGCTATAAAAGAGTTTCACAATCAATAAGTACTTATTTATATTAATTACATTTGAATTATTTCGGCATTCGATTCATTATAATGCACACGTTGTTAAAAACTAGGCAGTGTTTATCATAACCGACTTAATCATCGCCGTGGAATTCAGGCAGTATTATTGCATCGACCACTTGCGTAAAGTGGAACAAAAAGAACCAGTCCTGAGTTGCGCTCCATTTCATACGATACGCACTCACGATGAAAGTGGAAAAATATCGAACATTTGCCGCTATATAGCCTTATACCCTTTGCATGTATCGGATGCGCCTTGTGCCTCGCTGCTCGAACAGTGGCTTCTAGCAAATATCGACGTTTGAACAAGCGATAAAACTTGGGAAACAGGAGCCACCTCCATGAGTAAATAAAAGATCGCCGCGGCGTGGCGGCTCGCCTCTGAACTTTCACCGTTTGTTCGTTTGCTCCTCCGACAAAGATGTTATGTTGCGTCACAACATTTATGTCACTAACAAGGCGCGTGCACCTTTATATAAGTGTATAACAGATTCCACGCTGTGTCTAGATAGCATGACGAGCGACGCCAGTAAAAGCTCCTTACCAGTTAATGTTGCAATTTAAGTTTCCTGTGACTGTGGTTATTTACTATCGAGAAGGAGAGGATACGTTTTTGTGTGAGCGATTGACCCTATTTGGAGGCGATCGTCCCGGCTCCAACAATGAATCCCGTCCATTATGCTAGTCCCCTACTGATCGCAACTTAACAAACTATTCAGGAACTCCGCCCACCAAGACCACAATGATTCTAGAAAGTTTAAGTTTCTTATAAGTAGATAGAACATTCAAGCCGATGTGGGAGTAAAAGTAAAACAGGCTTTATGGACTCTTTTCCCAGAAATTTGTAAATATAAAAAACTAGGTATATTACAAAAATACAACCAACTTCCTAAAAACAATTAAACTAATTATTATTATAATAAACTATAGACCAGTATTACTAATTTTGTCAAAAAGCGCTGAAACAGTTTCGATAAAATTTATATGGGACCACCTCAGGAGACCTACTCCTGAGGTGGTCCCATATAAATCTACTCCTAGGTATACTCTTTCGAATAAAAAAAGAATAAATACGTAAAAAATATACATACAGTCGAACATAGAACCTCCTCCTTTTTTTAAAGTCGGTTAAAAACCAAGAAGAGCTTTGTTTTTATGAGTTCGACCAAAACTGAAAATTACTATAATGATTTTATAACTATAAAGCACGTTGCTCATTGCGTATTTTCCTCCTGATCCCAAAAGTATTCTGTATTTATTAGATATTTATTTATGTACGTACTTAATTCAACTTCACGTGGATATTCATTTCTACCTATCACAATAAAAAGAGCTCATAATCATAAGGATGACACCTTAAAAGCAAGTCAAGGTTGTCGCCCGAAGCATTACAATTTTACGTCTGAATTTCTTTTAACTTTTCATTAGGCGCGATGATAAATTCATACTTACCTGGGGAAATCTGCTCAGCCATCGTTTTTTATCCGTGAACAGGCAAAACACGAGCTCAACCCATGCAATATTTAAGCAGAGTCGTTTACCCTTTGCGAGTTATATTTTCTGTTCTACGCTCTTGTGTTTTTACCCACATTTCCTATATTTTTCTTCGCCTGATTCGAAATTCATGACAGGTTCTTCTGAAAATATTACCATATTGATTTACCTTCGACTCTTGGAATTTATGAAGTGGATAGCTTAATCGAATGGTTTATTTCAAGTTTCGCTTCTAACATTCAGTAAATCCGGTTCAAGTTTAAATAGTTTAAGTAAATTAGGAAAACCATACCTATAAAAAACATTTTTACAAAAAAAAAACAACCGACTTCCAAAAAAGAAAATGCACTCAAAATTAAAAATAACTTTAATTTCGGAAGTCGGTGTTTGCATTTTATTTTCGTTTTTTGACACTGACTTCCGAAATTAAAGTTATTTTTAATTTTTAGTGTTAGTATTTTGTTTTATGGAAGTCGGTTGTTTTTTTTTCGTAAAAACGGTTTTTTATTTTTCACTTTTTAGTTGTTATATATATATAAATGGAACGTGGAATTTAAACATACTCGTAATTGGAGAAAACCAAAACGTCATCAAGGTATACGTATTTTTCGTTTTTGTTCAGTTTTTCAAAAAGCGCTGCAGCAATTTCGATAAAATTTATATGGGACCACCGCGGGAGTATAAAAAAATAATTTTGAAAATCGGTCCACAACTGACGGAGAAATCGGTGGACGTACATAAAAAAAAAAAATAAAAAAAAATACATACAGTCGAACATAGAACCTCATCTTTTTTCGAAGTTTCTTGCATTTGGGTAAAAATTCTCAATTTTTTTCGTAAGATGTCTCATGTCCTTGACATGTCTGTTGACAAATATAGTTCAAAACAGATAACAAGTATCTAGTTATCTGGAAGCAACCAAGCATGGCTTTATGTTTCAGTAATTGGCTTTAAAAGTTCTCCATTTAATTAAAGACTTATCTGAAAAAGATTACAAGGTAAATTAAAACTTCGCGTTCCGGATTAAGTTCTAACCCGTGTCTTGAAGAAACTATTTGATTGTTCTTTCAATAACAAAAAGTCTAAAAGTAATTTACAAAATTTAAACCCGAGATTTGGCTTTACAAATTCTAGGCAGTTTTATTTTTAGGGTTCAGTACCCAAGCCGTAAAAAAAGAACGACAGTTCTAAATAGCCAAAATCAAAAGCAATTCTTTGCCCTTTTTCTCTAAAATTTTACTAAGTGAAATATATTTTTACTCAAAAATTTTATATAAAAGTGGTAAAAACTGATGCATACATTGTATAGACGACTTTCACAACAATATATTCTATTTTTTTCATACCGTTTAGACTTCAAAATGATTCATAATTATGTGATATTCTAAACCTCTTACAGCAAAAATTCACAAAACCGTCGTCGGTTTGTGGTCGATTATTCGTAATTGATAAAAATTGAAATGTTAAAAATAAAAATAAAAAAGCTAGCTTATAAAGATCTTCAAAATGATCTTTCATGTTGTGCATTAAAATTTATAGAAAAACATTATTTTAACTGTAAAATTACGTCTGCAAAATCACGTAAATCAGCGAAATCGGCAAAATTTCGTATACGGCCTCTTAAACTCGCACAGACTCGCACTTGACCGCTTTTTGCTTTTATTATTCAACTAATAAATCAAAATGCAGACAAGCAGCGCTGTAAACTATTAGTGCGTCTATTAAATATTCTTTTATTTCTGTAACTCGAGACTTTGTAAAATAATGGAGCGTTCAGTCTTTTCTTACAGTGTTTTCTTAGCTAGATTAATAATCCGTGTCGGATGGCCGTGCCGGGGACGGCAAATGGTCCGGAGTAATCGTCTTATTTCCAAAATGGCTCGTTATCGCGTTCCGCAACTGCTTAGTGAACTTTCACTGTGTACTAATGATAAACAAATCCCCATTATGTACCAATTCTAGTGTTTGTCCAACAATAGTGGATATGGAACGGAGTAATTTTGTATTTAGTTTTAATCATGTGATTTTTTTTTGTGACGTAAGAGAGTAATAACCGTGCAACTGGGTTAATGATCACCCCTCGTTCACACCATACCTACCTACATACCTACATATCGTAATATTATTATGTAGCATACACGTGAGACCGCGCGGTTTCGCTCCACGCGCTCGCCTTTATTGCGCGAACTCAATTGTCATGAGTCCAAAATTTATTCATTTTTGTAAGCCAGCTACCAGAGTTATGGCTTCGTTAATATAACCTGGAGCTAAACTGCTTTTTAAGTATCTACCTAGGTAGGTAGGTAAGCTGTGTAGAAATGTGTTCATGTAGATCGCTACATGAACACATTACTCTTTAATTCTGAAAAAAATAGCAGATATATTTTCAGGTAAGAAAACTAAGCATGTATGCAGTCCTATTGTTATTCTGGGCACAGAAACGATTTTGTTTCGGTCTGGTTTCTAATACAGTGTAACTGGTTGAACCAGCGACGCATACAACATGTCGAATGAATAAAATAAAAACATGTGCTTATCGCTAAGACTCACAAAGTGACACAACACTTGTACGGGTGAATGTAGTGAGCTTCAATGAATGAGAATAAATGGATCAATGAATGAATGACAAGGTAACCGAAAAAAAAACCAAAAGTTAAACGAGAATAAAATACTCTGCTCAATATAGGTTCTGGTAACCGATATGTCTCATGTTTTACAAGTTACGAGTAGAATGTATGATTTGATTGAATCTGATCCGAATGAGTATAATTACTTTACTAGAACGCTATCGCTAATTTCCTATCCAACGCTTTACAACCGCGTAATCGGTAGGCACCGCCGCAATTCAATCAAAATCTAACACAGACATTACAAGATACACTCTTGAAAACTATTGCCACAAAACGAAACTATTCTCTGTTCTATACTCCAACAATTTCCTTCTCTCATACCACTTATAAAACTTCCAAACTGATCCCTTTTCGCAGTTCGTCTAAAGAAAAACTAAAGCGTTTTCGTCAGTACAATAAACAGCTAAAAGGTTCACAATACACATAAAACGTATTTATGTACAAACTGAAAGGACGATACATTAACGGAGACATTTATTTGTGTCCCCAAATTGTACATACGGAGGATGAGGAAATATTTCCTTCCGGCCATGATTCTTTCAGAAATACTCGTGGAACTACGAGCTGAAACTACTCGTGACGTCATAGGCATTTATGATTTCTTTTACAGGAGTAATAGGAACAGTGGAGTTGATGGAACAGTCAGCTTATTTCAGATTTTTATTTCATTTTAACATCATCATAAAACAACATCGGTTTTGATTAGCGCTCGGCTTTCTCATTATTCTTTCGACCCCGCAGTAATCCTCTGCTTATGAGCTTATAACGCCTTTAGTAACTCCGCCAGCAAAGTTTTAATAATTAATCTGATGTTTAGTTTTTGAGTAAAATCCAAATCTAACGTATTCGATGTAAACGAACTCGATTATTAATTATGTATGTAATTAATTACTGTAGTCTGTAATATGTACCTACGTATTTTTTATGTAATGTGAATACACGAACGAGTTATGGTACAGTGCAGGTACAAAATTATTAAGTAACCCAGTACATGAGATAAGTAGAAGCAACTAAGTACGTCAATCTCGTGGTGGTTGCTACAGCAATTTTCCTTTATGCAATTTACATTATGAGTGACTAAATCGTTCAGTATCTTTGTTCTTTGCCTAGATGAGTATATTAGTTTTAAGTTTAATCCTGGCAGATCTAACCGACCTCCAGTTAAATCACAAGGCACACAGTCTGCGGTTTGAACAGTAAACGTAGACAGCCGTCTCTTGACAATTTAATCTGACTTTTCTTTATGTAAAGTCTAGCTAAAATTCTTCTGCCAGGGTCGCGGGTGTGTAGCTTGCCGTCCGATCAGCACTAGGCCTGAGAGTCGACGGCGCGTAGTGATCCACGCGCGCCTCAAAGACATGTCAGCCACCACTGACGCGGACGGGGCCGGTCATGCTCGATGCATGCATGCCAAGGGGTCGCGGATAAGTTGCTAACAGAGTTACCGCGCCCCTGGGCACTCAGGCAAGGAAGGAACTAGGGGTGGGTTTTAGTCAGTAAGAGTCTGACACTCACTCCCGCTTCACCCAGAGCGGGAGATGTCATTGGGTGATTTCCCACCCCCAAAAACAAAAAAGGGTCGCGGGTGTCACGCCCTCCCGCTCCACCCAGAGCGGTCGAAGTTATTTGATGATTTCCCAACCAAAAAAAAGAAAATTCTTGACATGATGATTATATTGAGTAGTATACATAATTTTTTACCACAACAACTTTCTACTATTGACATAAAACCTTAGAGGCAATCCTTTCTGTTTTGTGAAGGCAATCGAGAATATGAACGGTTAGATAAGTTTCACATGACCTTGTGCAAAGGAAAAGGTGCCATCGGCGTTGTCATAGAAAGCGGACAAGCGTTGCAACACTGGCAATGACGACAGCACTTCTTGCAGCTCCACTAATTCCGCAAGATTTAGTGCCGAACTAATTCACCATTTATAATATAAGGAAAATTAGTTTGACATATATATTAAAGTTACTTCATAAGGAGCACGCTTACCTAAAGCGTGCTTCATCGTCATCGACCACGTCATCATATACCGTCTCAGGTGAGATAGTGGTAAAATGCAAGCCTATCAATGTACCTAGTTCCAGCCTAGTAATATTCCCAAGAAATATTCCGTACCTACTAATTATGAGAAAAGTATGACACCGAATGTCTCTCCTATAACTAGTGTGAGTTTAGTAGCTATGTGGTCGTCTGCAAATTCTATTTGTCTTGCCTGTGTATCCTACTCCTGAGGGATCAAAACTTATGTAAACATGTGTTAAGGTAACTGGCGGCTTTAATTAAAAGCTGCCTTCCCTGAACGTACACGTTATAAAGCATTCGAACCTTCTGAGGCGTTATGTTAAGTGGTAATACTTACTCTCCTTATGCGAGACACCGCCTAGCGCCTTTGTCTAAAAATAGAAAAAAAAATTAAGTTACGAAAATTGACTGCTTGATACAGGGTAATTTTATCATTGAGCAGATAAGTTTTTCTATGCATTCCGATCAAATACACGATTTATGGTAAAATCAATTCCCAAAAAAGAAAAAAACAGATCTGCCGTGCCGTTCAGAAATCAGTACATGTTTGCTCGCGTAACTTTTTCCTTTCTTATTACGTCTTTGATTGATAACTAATATCTGAAAAAAAATAGCTGGTCAATGAATAATAACCCTGTATAATTAGATTAGAAATCATTTAATTTTTATTTTAAGTAACCTTATTTGTGTCCCACCTTTGGGTAAAGGCCGCTTTCTCCTTCCAAATCTCTCCTTCTTGCGCAGTTTCTGGCCAATTTTGACCCGCAAATGTGATTATGATAGTCTCTCTCAAGCGTCCAGTGGGAGTCAATCTTCGCTACAAATAAAAGAAAAAAAAATTGTAGACAGATTGTGCTCTATGGTCATTTGAAATTTTTACTTCTAACATTGCCGATGACGACATTTTAGGCATTGACCCCTGAATCAGGAGGATGCATTTAGTTTATCTTTTAGGGTTTCCTACTCTACATCTACCTATTTGGTGGCTTCTCATTCGTCATACTTCGAGACGTCACCTAGTAGATATAACATAATTATAACACTGTATTCGCACATGTTATATGAGCGTTAAATTAAACACAATTTCACATGTTAAAATTATTAATTTGTTAAATTAGTGAGTAACGTTAGATGTCGCATCGTTAAAATTCCGTGTAGGTAGGTAAGTGTTTAGAGATTCACAAAGATGAGTTATTCCAGTGAGCCTTGCGATATATTATTCACAGAGACGATCAAGACACTATTAAATAACAGAGAATTTCTCTACAAATATGCCAAGGGTAGACGACAAAACGAAATAACCAAGAGCAATTTAATAAAATTGATAAAAAATTGGTACCTACTATTTGGATTTCGAATTCATATAATTCATTGGAACCTAATCCTGCCCATTCGATTACCAGAATTCCAATTTTGACAGGTAATCCAGAATACGATTCAATCGTGATTAAATCTAGAGTTTGACGAGATATCGATATTTTTAATCGATTGTTAGCTAGCACCGTTGAGGTAGATACCCCATCATTATAAAAGTGTAATCGGTCCGTTAGTATAGTTTAGTGATCCATCACGTTTTTAGAAAGGTCCTAATTCGATTGATGTCGTAAGCGACACGCAGAGATCGCCAAAATAAACCCTTAAACTTGACAAAGCGAAAATGTACAAGAAATTATCCGATGAACGTTCGGCCAGCTAAGACGGATTAGTAGGGTTCGCGATGGACAAATGCTTATGCTTATGTACCCGACATACACATTTCTTTATTCAGAATGACCGTATTTCAAGCGACAACAGGATAATAAGGGTACTTTCGTTTAAAAATGTTCCGTAAATAAATTCCCTGATGCGTAAGTAAAACAAAAAGTAAGATATACGGTGCCTGGCATGAAATATTAAGTTTAACTTGCTTTGTTAGGAAGGAGATCGTGTAAGAAAAGATAAAAATACAATGGAGTCAAGTACGAGTATGTATCAGTACAATGTGTCGGAGGGAGGGTTGGGGGTCTAAAATCATATTAAATCAAAACCTCTGAAGCCTTCAGTCACATTCATGATTTTCCTGGAAGGCAACTGTCGTAGACAATACTCACTGTATTGAAGGTCTGAGGATGTATGACCACATTTTTCATAACTTACTTATCTACGAAAGTCCCCATTAGTTGTTTACTCATGTTTCATTATCTTATCTTTTTCACTAATCCACAGGATATTTACGAATCATTAATGAAAAGCTGAAAAGCTCAGCAACCCTACAGTTTCAGGAACATTCATGAAACATTCATTTATCTGGCTAAGTCGAGTTTAAACCCGGCTGGGTTCTGTAGATTAACACCGGTTTAATATCCATAATTAAGACCAATATATTATTATTCAAGCTCGTGGTTTTGGATTATTTTATCACTTTTAATAAGGAAAGTTACTACTGAAGTTGTGTTTTTTCGGGTAGAAAGTGAACGTGAACCCTGACCTTAATCCTGACTCAAAACCAAGACATAACGTCTTCGCCTTACTAATAAAAAAAATAACCACGTGATTAGCTTACACACAATCAGTGTTTAGACGTATTCCGCATTGGGCACCCGCTTGAACGGCACTTAAGTGAATGTATTCCACTTATGGCACCTATCGATATTTTTCCCATGTGACATTAGTGGAATAATTTATTTAAAATTTTATTCCACAAATGGCACCTACATGCGGATCTACCGAGGTCTACGGAGGTACATAGATTACTCCATATTGTCTATGTAGGTACCAGTGTTTAATTATATGGTTATTTATTTCAAAATTTAAACAGGTTCTTAATTCAAAATTTTCTACACGGTAGAACGATAGATATCGGTGGAAAAGTAGGTACTGGCTAGCCATTTGAAGGAGGTTTTGTTCTATAGAATAAATCCGCTACTTATGCCACAGTCGCACTTTTTCGGGTTAAAAAAGCATGGCAATTACTCGTAGCTATCGTGTGGCGTTCTATCGATGAATTATCGTGATTGGATTACATATTACCTATAATTCCAGGGATTACTTCTAAGAACAAAAAAAATGCTGTTTATATTACTAGTTTAGATTTAGATAAGGCAGCAAACATGCGCCTATGAGAAATTCTTACCAAAACCAAACAGCTGCTATTCGTTGGGAAGAATAGCAACACTTGTATCTTTTTATTTTGGTATTAGAAGGTTTTTTCTCCCAATATTACATCCGATATAAATAATATTTATGTCCAATTAGTGTCTTATTGAGTCTCAGCAGACAGCAGTGTTGACAAGGGATGAACAGTAACTGCCCAGGAACAGATGAGCGCAGATATTGGAACCCGATCAAATTGTATTAGTTCCCAATTACGCAACCCTTGGTTGTCCTAACTGATTGATTAAATTATTAACTAATCGGTGTAGACAATTTCTGAATTTAGGATTTAGTAACTAAGCTCCTTGGTTATTTTTTGGGGAAACTGAATTACCTTAATATATTTTTGCTACCAAAAAGTACCTACCTTAGTAAAAGTACCGTAGCTTATAAAATTGGCAAAACAACAACGGCATAGTCATGCTCTTAAAACAAAATAAAAAATAAACTTGTGTGTACCTACTTAGGTACGCACGTAAGAAGTTATACTTCTTTGGGGTAACAAGATAAAAAACCAAACTGTCACAAAGTTTACAAAAGAAAAACAATCATTCTTCATGAACCACAGACTATAGCAAACTTCAGGGTGTAGGTTTTTTGTGACGGAGTGCGCGCATCGTAAAAAATTACTCTCACTCATCATTTTTCCCTAACGCGCCAAAAGACGTATAACTTCAAAATTATATGATATTTATGTTATCGGTAGGTATATCCGTAGTAGAACAATAATTTCTATAAAAAAGACTTTTCGCATCGTTGTAGCATTTTCGGGTCGCCCCAGTCTGGGGGAGTACTTAGAAGGGCCTATATCTGTTGTGAAGTTTTCCAACCTGTAATAAGAAAAAACACTTAGATACCTTCAAAAATCACATTATATTTCGCGAAACAAAGTTCCAAACCACATAAGGCATTAAGCTTGGGTACATCAAACGAATTTGGCTCAGATTTCACCACAACACGGTTCTCAATTTCCCGTTTTACACAATCAAAGCCATGCCAAACATCTAAGTAGATCTACAGAACTATAACAAACTGGTTTTTCAGGCTCCGTCTATGTTACTTTTTAGAAACTTAATAGAGAATATGCATGAAAAAAATATTTGTTATCTACCCGGTTTATCGATCAATATACTAAAATAGAGTACGAACAGTGAAAGCAGAATCAAAGTTGATTGAAAATTAAACTAGATATAACAATTTTAAACACATATATCTGTCCCTCTCTCGAAAATGCCGTTTTCTATGGCAGTTGTATGGGCGTCATGTCCTTTGATGTCAAAAAACATGTCGGGCTTCTCTTTCTAATTATCAACTTTAAAGCTTTATAACTTCGTCGCTGATGATGATATTTTGAAAATTCCTTCATATTTGTTCACTATAGTTAATAAGTCTTCAATTGAACAAATAAAAAAAATTCATGCATATTCCCTATTGATTCATTTCGTATTCGTATTGATGGTCGTTTGTTTCAGATCCATGTGCGTTCTGTGTAAAATAACAAATCACTGAAACATGTCATAATTAATCAAAACACACTGAAACAGCTAAAGTAACGCACCAGCTTAATCGTAATCTTGTCGAAAGAAACTTCCAGAGACCTGCCCATAAACAAACCTGCCAAAATGAATTTAACCTAAAGAGGTATAAAATTAGCATAGCATAATCAGCTTTATAATGTTCCCACTGTTGGGACACCGGCGTCCTTCCTGCGAGAGAGAATGGGCTGTAATCCACCACGCGGGCCCAGTGCGGATTGGTAGATGTCACATGTCTTCGAATTATAGGTTCTAGGACATGCCGGTTTCCCCACAATGTTTTCCTTCATAGTTCTGAGAGCAATCATGATGAAGTAATTTACACATAGAAAAGCGCCTAGCTGGGTTCGAACACTCGATCTACAAATCGTAAGTCGCGGCTATTATCACTGGGCCACTACTGCTCTCAACATTAGTTTAGATCAAACGAATATATTTGGTAACACAAAGTTACTTCCCTGCATAATGTATACCCAGCTGGTACTCAAGTCTTGATGTTGAACAGAACTTGAAGTATTACGAACACGAGTTTCAGCTTAGCTGCAGCCATACACCGCAATAACGTGTTGAATTCAAATCTCAATTTGCATAAGTCGTAGTTCCATATAACACGGGGCGTCGTGATGGCATACAAGTTACCGGGGAGCAGCTGAAACATTCAACTTAATTGAGTGCACTAGTTTGTAAGTTGGTACTACCTGTTATCACAAATTATGCTAGTTATTGCAGAGGAGTACTCTGAAGTATTTTTTATTGTTCTACTGCCCTTGTTAAGGCTCCCGCAGGCAAGCCCAAGGGTGCCAACAGAGAATGTGATTACCATTTTTTATACAGATTGTTCTCGAAAAATTTTGAATGAAAATTGTCTTTGGGAGTCCTTATTAGGGGTCTTCTGCTTCCATATTTTTTTTTTACTTTCAGCATCCCTTTGCACTCACCGCTAACTCTGTCAGGGTCTTTTCTTTACAAAATCCTTAAACAAAAACTTCGTCTCTCAAACGTAGGTAGGTATACCTCATATATTCTAGATGACTAACAAAATCGAGCACAATCGACCCACATCTAATACCTGGTCATACATGATCTGACGGAGACTTTGTGAAATTTGACAGAAATGTAGGTGTACTGCGTCAAGTTCCAACAATAGCATTCAAAGGCCAGAACGCCTTTGAAATTCAAAAGTTAGGCACCTTTGTATGCCGTGTCTGTGATCTATCTGCTCGCATAGGAGCGTATTGTCAGTTACGTCCTGTTATGTCGATATAGACCAGTTTGGAAGCACTGTCTTTGAAAGGCTTAGTCTGATCTTCATTCCTGAATCGATCACGCATGGAAACCCTGAGCACAGTCATTTGTTGGCTTACTCCACTGAATATCCGCTGAAATTTTCTGACCCTCAACCAAACTACTACCCTATCAACCCAATGTTCGGCTTTCCTGACTTTTAGTTTTAGCAAGAAGTTCCAATATAAAAAGTTTTTTCCACATTTCAATGCACCCTCACCATAGTTAAAGTTACTTACGACCAAAGTCGTTTGCAAAAGACAATCTTGCCTGTAAATCGCAATATAGCATGATCTTTGAACATCACACCACACAGTCTTACCACCTTACAGCCGGTCTTGTGATAGCGATGCGACAAATTATTACACGCTTAATCTGTTCCATTTATAGTTCCGCAGTCGGTTGTCGATTAAGCGCCTCACTGGTTTATAGCACGCGTCAGATAGCCCGGTTGTAGACCAGGAGCTAAGCTAAGTTAGTTTAGCTCGCATAGCTGAGAAAGATTTACATAATCGCGTGCAGACAGTAAACTATTTATTTCTTTATAGTACATTACACTTTACGCCTACACTTTAAATGTACAGAGGTGGCATTGCCATAGGCATTTTCTACCAGTCAACTATGCAAACAAGTATGGAAAATAACCTCGGCCATGAGAGTTAAGGGTCTATTACCCGCCAAGTGGCGCCCTCATTGAATAAAAAATCGTAGCATAGCATAGAAAATAAATAAAAAAGAATCCAACGTCACGTTTGTTATAGAGAGGATAAAGTATTTTTACGTTGTTAAAACAGGTCTCAAAATGATTCGTATCCAAAGTAGTAGGCAAAAGTACCGAAAACGGCCGTTTGACGTTTTTTATTCAATGAGCGCCACTTGGCCGGTAGAGCCTTAAGCTAAACTAACTCAGGTAAACTCGCAGTGTAAGTATGAAGAATGACTATTTATATGTTAAAGTCATTTTACATACTACCACAGCTTTGTTGATCTGCACATTAGTATTAGATACACCTTTTTAATTTTTTTTTGTGGGTTGGGACATCATCCAATGACATCTCTCGCTCTAGGGTGGAGCGGAAGGGCATGTCATACTCTTACTGACTTAAACCCACCCCTGTTCCTTCCCTGCCCTGAATGCCCAGGGGCGCGGTAACTGACTTTAGAATTTATTCTTTACCTCTGGGCAGATGAGAAACTACCACAGCTATACCTCCTAAGCTTTAACTAACTTAGGTTAGCTTAGCTTGCATAGTTGAGGCAGATTTTAGTAATGCAGCAGCATAAATAAAATAAAAATGGCCTTTATTTCACTACTTAAGTACATAAAAAAAAAACTTAATTAGGTATGAAAACACTTTAAAATGTACAAATACTTCAAAACTAAATCTTCAGCTCTTCTTCTCAAACAGTGTGTTCAAAACTTCCTTCGTTTGCTTTCTTTCATTAGCGTTTGTCATCGCTATCCAGCGATCGCCTGTATGGCGTATTTCTGCTCTAAATCGCTCCACAAGTTATCACGCGCTTTTTGCATCCAGTTTGGTCGACAACGATGGTAAATATGACTCGCTATCTCTTTCTTTGTCTTCCCTTTTTTTTTTTTTGGGGGTGTGGTAAATCATCCAATGACATCTCCCGCTCTGGGTGGAGTGGGAGGGCGGCTACTGAACCCACCCTTCTCTCTCTTTTGATCACGCGAGTAGTTATTTGATGATTTCCCGACCTATAAAAAAAAGTGTGTGTGTATTTATGTACGCACGTAAGAAGATATACTTCTTTGGCGTAACAAGATAACAAAACCAAACTGTCATAAAGTTTACAAAAGGAAAACCATCATTATTCATGAACCACAGACTATAGCTAACTTCAGGGTGTCGGTTTTTTGGGACGGTGTGCGCGCGCATCGTATAAAATTAACTTTCATCATTTTCCCTAACGCGCCAAAAGAAGTATAACTTCAAAAATCTTCTAACTGTATAGCTTACCTCTTGGTCTACAACCGACTTCATATCTAGGTACCTAGTGTAATGAGATGAAACCTTTCTCTGTTTAAGAAATCAGTCACGTCGATCCTCGATGTTGTACTGAACCTTTTTGGACCCTTTTTGGTATGACATCATTATTATTGTTGTTCTATCTTCTGTATCTAGTTCATCATTGTGTTTTCTTCCCTCGAGATTTAGGATCATTTAGGTATTACTTTTTTTCGTGGCTTATTTCACAGCAATCGTGGTGTTTTAATAAATGCGAAAGTTTGGATGGATACATATTTGTTACACAATCACGCCAGAACGGCTGAACATATCTTGATGAAATCTGGCACAGAGATAGATTATACTCTGCAATAGCATATAGACTATAATTTAAAATTGGGGAAGTAATTCCGCTGGTAGAAGCTAGTTTTTATATTCCGAAGAGCAGTTGTTTCTGGAGTTGAACTTGCAAAATTTTAAACCAATTTTACCACTGTTTAATATTAGTTTAGATTTTACGTGAGTTAGCTTACATGCAAATAATTATGTAAGACGAGAAGACAATAAAACTATGTGTGCATGATGAACAGTTGCGCCATCGTAAAATTTAATAAGCGTAAATACCTATTGATAGAAGTAAGTACCTACAGGCTGATTGAATATCTGTATGATGCCCATATCCGCGTCTGTGTACTTATTCCCCGATCAATCAGATCAAAACACTGATATTCGGCCGCATCTGTTTACATTGAGCGCCGACCCCAATAAGCTCCGCAAAAAGACTGCCCTGATGATATTGATTGATCAGTATCAAATAACGCGCGCCCAGAAAAGGGATGTGACACTGTTTTATTTTCATTAATCAAAAAATCAATTCATTACTTCAAACAATGTTTAGTTAATCGTATCTAAACACAGCTCGGTAGCGAGCGCTGCGGCCGTATGATTGATTTATTAATGTTGTTTCAAACAACAATGGAAGTCACGAAACACGTGCTTCAAATGTGACGTAACGTTCGATATTTGAAATTATTTCCACTTCGCTGATAATCGATGGCTAATCAATATCGATTTGGAAGTATCGGTTGTCAGACGATAAGTTGCTAACAAAAAGATTCAATTCGGCGACTATTATGAGATCTTATACATAAAAGAATCAAACAAAGCAACTAACAAACCTGATTTAATTTTTATCTTTTTTTTCTTTTCCGCTATGAACTAACTAACCACCTAAACCTAATATTGTTCCGCAAAAAGTGGTACTGTAAGCTTAATTACAACACTTTGGTTTTACGGTAACCCCTTCTTACCGTAAAACCAAAGTGTTGTAATTAAGGCGTGTCCGTTTGAGGATATTTTATCTGCCAGAGTCATTCGTTAAATGGCCTCACTGAGTATGGACCATTTTTACCGGGTTTTTGTACCACTCGGCCCAGCATAGCTTGTGTAATAGAAACACAGATACATATTGCTCTCAGACGAAGTATCTGCCTATAATATTATCACATAACCGAACAATGTTTACAACACGGTAATGGGGAGACCCCAGTGCGGTAACAAATTGCGTGGGGGCTTATTTCCTTAAAACTTCTCTCATTGGACGGTACTAGTTGAAACTTTGTCACTTTTTGGCATCGAATTCAAAAGTTTGAATTGTCTTTTTGGGGAATTTGACGGAACTTCCTGAAATACAAAATGACGGCCTTGCTCCCAGCATTGTTATATTTCTAAAATGAACTGCGTATTTTCGATACGTTTAATTCAAGCTTTTAAATAAAAGCTAAAAGAGGCAGAATTCAGTTCACAATGATCAAATATGCAAAATCAGTTGGACGATAATTGGTCAGTATAAATTCCTGACATTATCGGATCAGCACATTATTCGATTGCGGAGGAGAATGCGTTGCGGCGACGGCCGACACTGGCACTGTGGACCACAGACAGCCACACTCCTCACTCCTCACGCGGAAATCCAGCCAGCCAGCTATCTAGCTATCTGGGTCGTCCCTGCACGCAGTTGCGATAAGCCGCAATCACGCAAATAACCACAAAATTATTCCGTTATTCTGTTCCCACAGTTTAAATGAATAGCGATACTACGCACCTCTATTATGAGACTTTATGTAAGTATCAGTAGTTACGTATGACTTTCCACGGTTGCTTGCTGCTTGTTACGATGTTTTCAAAGAACACCTGTCGGTTTGTTACGAGGCCATGGTCAGATATACGATCTTTTATATCATAATTGTTGGGTAAAAAGAAACAGTCCAAAATGAAATGGTTTATTTGGTAGGTAGGTACTCATTTTAGAGACCTCTCGCTTGCCTCACATTAATTTTCCTCGTATGAGCTGTATAATGTTACATACGTTATTCAGAGCGATATTGTAGAGAGGCTGCTTATAAATTTTAAGAAGTAGGATTAAAATTTTTTGTTTTCGAGACTTAGGTAACTTATACTTAGGCTCTTATGAGAATAACTCAAACCTCAGGTACCTATTATCCTTTCTTAGGTAGGTTCCTAAAATGCCGATTTTAGTTATAATAGGCACGCCACTTTTTAAACCGACTTTCGAAAAAGGAGGAGGTTCTATGTTCGATTGTATGTGTTTTTTTTTTATGTATGTCCGCCTGTTTCTTCGTCAGTTGTGGACCGATTATCAAAATTCTTTTTTTATCCGAAAGAATATACTCCCGAGGTGGTCCCATATAAATTTCATCGAAATTGCTTTAGAACTTTTTGAGAAACTGAACAAAAACGAAAAATACGTATACCTCGATGACGTTTTGGTGTTCTCCTAATGTTTAAATTCCACGTTCCATGTTATTGGGGGTTTTAGTTCTGGGGTATAACAACTAAAAAGTGAAAAATAAAAAACTTTTTTACAAAAAATCAACCGTATTTCAAAAAAAAAAAACACTAAAAATTAAAAAATAACTTTAATTTCGGAAGTCGGTGTTTGTATTTTACTTCTTCGTTATTTGATATTTTTTAATTTTTAGTGTATTTTTTTTTTGAAAGTCGGTTGTTTTTTTGTAAAAACGTTTTTTTTTTACTAAAATGGATAAACATATAGGTCCATACTTGAAATAATTTTATGAATAAGAGTAATAGATACAAATAAATGGAAGCATTGGTGGGCCAAATTTGCAACAATGATGCGGCGGTCATTTATCATAGTAATAGTTTTACGGATAATATTATACGTAATCATCCAACTCATGTTTTAATTATTTACGGTTTATAATTAGGGGAAATGAAATCACTGGTCACATTAGCAGTTTGTAAGCGTTGCACAATTCATTGCATAAACTAATGGGCACTAAAACGCGAGCAGCATGTGCGCTGCATGTCGGACACTTACAACAACTTGATCAGACTGATAGGCTGTTTGTGACCTATTGCTTCACTAGGCTCTTATTAAAATAAATCATCTTAATCGCATGGAAAATTTTTGTTTATAAACCTGTCTACCTAAAATAAAGATCAGAATTAGAAGCTAAAAGTTATTTTTCATTGGTTTGCATTCATTAAACATAGCGGTATAAAATACCAAAATGTTTCTCTTGTGCGGTTTGCCGCAGCGAATGCAAAGCTATGTGTGTTTATACCGACGAAACGTTAAAACCGCATGCGGAAAAATTCTGTCTTGTTTATTTTTTATAACGGGTCACTGAAATTTTGTGAAAAATCGACATGGTTGCAGTAGCTACTTTTTAAACGAAAGGATTTTAAATTTACCAACAATTTATTTTTCACTACTTTAAAGAAGAGGATCGAAACGAGTAGCTTACATTTGATTTCCATCACACTTTGTAAAGCGCTCAACATGTATGCTCTCTTTGGCGTGAAACTCCTTTATTACAAAGTGACAGTCCTTAAAATAAAAGGACGAACCTCAGTAGGTACCTGCTCAAACAACTTTGTAGATCGTAAGTCTGCATCTACTGGGAATTCCCACTGAAAACACGGCAAGTTCCTAATGAATATGAAAATTATGTGTATTAAATTAAATGTACCAACAAAGTTATGATTTTAACTTCTACGGAATATTATTCTGATTTATTTTCAATTTGTTAGGAGAATAAAACAACACAAAACAAATAATTCACCGACCGTTTAATTGGGAAACTATAACAAACCAAATTATTTGTTTGTCCACTCAAAGCGTACGCACGTAGACCACTCAAATGACAATTATTACGTATTCACCAGCAGACTCCATGTTTATGCAAAAAAGCATCTTCAATAGACTGTAATTGCCTTCGGTTTGGCTCGCTTTTGTGTTGTTAATCAACGCACTGCGATTGTTCAGAACCCATTGTCCTCCGCTGTTTGGCCGACCCTTGGGTTTATTATGACATTTTTGTCAAGACAACCCTGTCAGGGAAATATTGTAATAAAGAGCGTGATATAATACGCATCACTTTGAATCTGACGGTACGTATAAATATGCTTGTTTCAGAAATTAATATTGTTGAGACGGTCGCCATCGCTGGTTTTCACTACCTACTTATCTTTTTCCATTATCGTAGTATGAGGCTACTGAATTCTTGAATGAGATTTCTGTATTCTCAAACAAATGCTTATTCCGCAAAATTCGGTTTAACGTTAATTGCTACAATTTCTTTTAAAGTCGATAAAGTCCGGTTACCTTGAGCAAGAAACAATATGCTGTCGAAGTCGCGGGCTGAAGCTAGTGTAGCATACAAACGTCACTTTTCCGATCCTAATCATTTTAATAACAGCGACAACCGATATTAAATATTCAGGAAATGTCCGGGTAACGCAATTTTCCTATAAAACGTTGACAAAATTTTAATTTGCTTGGAAAACAAAATTATGGACGCCCTCGTATTTGTCCAATAAAAGGGGCTCGTTTGTTGTTGAATTATATTATTTTGTCAGACTGTGTGAAAACATTAGTGAAGTAGCTTCCACGTAATGTGGGTACGGAAGAAGAGATACATTTTTCTTATCGCAGACTCTGGAGTTTCTTTGTGCCATTCACAAGCTTCTTTGAGAGCTTGCAGGAACGAGCAAACATTTTTTGGTGTTGGATCCATTGCCGACATTATCAACGAATTCAACAGAAGAGCCTTTTTTATACAAACTTATTTTAGCATGCTATCCTTTCTCTCTCTACATTTTATTTCCTATTCATTTCTGCGGAGGTATTTGTTTGTAATGAAGTAATTTGTATATAGGCACTTTACATTACAAAAATACAAAACAGACTAGCTTACAGGTCCAGACGTATAGATGAACGATAGAAAGATCATAACTTGTAGATTGTGGTACCTACAAAGCTGTAACAAATGTTTTGTACAGAATCGTAGATTACTCTTCTTTTTATGCTGGTTTGTTTCCATCAACTGTAACACCGACAGGATGGAGGAAATTGAAATGAATAAACGGAAAATTGAAATAAAAAAAAAAAAACAGTTGCACAATGAGCCGAGTTTTAATTAAACTATGTTAAATGTGCTGCAGTGCCTCGGGCATATAGCTATGCCAAGTAAAAAATCTTCATTTTCAGAACACTGAAAATTTAAATGAAGCACGAATATTTTATAACTGACGCGTTTTTTTTTAAATCCTTTATTTCAATTTGTTTATTTTTGGTTTCAGGTATTACTGCAGTATGGTGAATGTGTGATTAGTATTCAAGCACTGTGTGAAAAGGAATGTTTCTGTGATAATTATAAGATGTGTGTAAAAACATTTAATTCAAGTACGATGTTTCTCGCGACGATGTTAGTGATAGTGAGTGTAGTGGGTGCTAATGTGAACTCTACGAATGGTACGGGGGCGTCCCGCATGGCCTGGATGCAGTCCCTGCTGGACCACCACAACTGGATGGACTACCTCAATAACGGCAGCCTGGCCTTGCCTCTGAAGTGTGAGACAGATCTGAGGACCTACCTGACGGGTCTGAACGACGGACAACTATGGGCTTCGAAGAGTAAGTAAAAATGTAATTGTAATTAAAACAGTTTTGCGGATTGTTTTCAAGAATTTGGTTTCTTTTCCATGATTGCCTATTTTTTTTTACGGCAATCAGTGCAGATAATCTGTAATTTTCACGTGTTTTAAAATAGTAATTTGTTATGGCAAACTATCATGCGTATCTACACTAATACAATAAATCCATTGAAGAAAATCATCCTATCACCGGCGGTAACGGTTCTAACTCTGATTTATAATGGCTGCGGTATTCTCGACAACCCAGCTCGTCACTTGAGTTGCATAAGCGCCAAATAAGACTCGTAAAGAAAGCAGCTGGAAGCACCTAGCCTTGCTCCAACTAGGTCGCAAACTGCATTATCTTACAAGTTTCATATGAAATGCCAGCACCGAAATTACTTTTACACATTTTGGGAAAGGTAAAATATGCATATTTAATATTTATGCATTGACCAAGCTGAATAATCCCTGTGTAAGTTATTTCAAAGAGTAGTGGTTTTCCAGTAAATTTCCTCGGTAATCTATGTCTATATTATCATAGATTTAGGACCATTTCCATAATTCTTGTAATCCCGTAAATGCAGCCACAATTTGCTAATGACAGCGCTAAATCCGAAAGTAATAGGGGATAATCTCTTTCACTGAGGCTGGTTTTAATTCCGTGATAAGAACTTCTCCGATAGAACATTTCAGGAAAAGTCTGGGGTATTCTGTTTATGTAGTAAGTTCACCGAATTATTGCGAATCAGCGCCGCCATATTGAGGCGCAGGCGTGATGTTTTCATTCGCATCACATCCGATCATTACTGTCCGTTCATCCTCACCAATCATGCATAAATGTATTCTGGAATATATCTTAAATGTATTAATATTAAACAGGCTGTGAATGTTTATTGGATTTTTTATGGGAATATTTTATCGCCAAGTATGCCGGGTCAATGACATGCAACAGCTTGAAATAAGCTTAAGCTCTCGAGTGCAAAGAACTTTTCATTTCCTCGTATTCAATAGATTATGGCGCTGCGCTGTGAGATAATATTCCCGCGCTGCCATTCCCAGCCACCCTCCGTAAGTCGTAAATATCCTCCGACCTCTTGAATCTTCACTGAACGTGACCAAAATGAGAATCATATCTTTTCGTCACGGTCACTGTTTGATTCGAATATCATTTATCACTGTTCTATATTTCACATCGGATTCTTGACTGGCTTCATTCATCTTGTATCTCATCTTGAAGGTAATAGAGCAAACAAACTTACCCTAACACCGAATGATTCATCACTTGTTTCAAAACGTTATTTATCATAGCGGAAATGTTAAATTTTTACTTTTTGGCAGCAGAATTAATTAATATTTTGAAATTGGTATATACTCGTGTCACCGAATATTGTAACACAGTTACTTTATGAAACCTCACGTTTTGATAATATCACGTTATGTTATATAAACTTCTTTTTTTTTACTTCGGCAACCAAAACAAATGACCTATTTAGGACAGAAGAAACTAACAATCGCCAAAAGTCGCTTTAGAAACAAAGGTTCTTCTTGAAAAGCGACTAATAAGCGTCGAAAATTCTTGACTTTAGTAACCATTAATTACCTATTTAGGCCATTAACTATAAACGGAACAACCGTATGCAGAAGTTGTGTTAGCAGTAATGGTTATTCTTTATATCTTATGGATATTAGGCGCCAAAAAATCTTAACATCGGTTCTCAAAATAACTTAGTTACGTAGAAACTTCGAAAACACTAACAATCGGCAAAAGTCGAGTTATTAGGAAAGGTTCTCCTAGAAAAATAATTTCTACCGGTATATAGCTTGTGACAGCTTTGGAGCAAATTCACATAGGTAGTTCGTAACCCATTCTCCTATATGAACTGTTTATTTTTAATAAGACTCGAATACATTGCAAAATATCAAATTTTGATGAGTTTTATTGTGTTTGAAGTTATCTACTCATAATATACAAAGAGTTTACACTCTCAGAAGATTATCAAAAGCTTACGGAGTTTGCAATTAATAATATCTATGGGCTTACAAAATAAGCTTTCAAGTAATAAGTATGGAAAAACAATTACGGAACAAACAGATGTGTACCTTAATTGTAATGTCAGACACAAGCAAGTGGAATAATTTCATTCAGAGCCAACTGTTACGGGGTTTTAATTTAAAGGTTGCCCCGCAGCACTCGCATTTTTCAAGTCAAATTACTTTCATAGCACTTTATACAAAAGTTTTAGTTATTACTTAACTAAAACTTTTGTATAGTTTAGTATTCAGAAACTAAGAGAGTGGTTGAGTTAAGAATGACTAAGTTAAATACTAAGTACTCAAAAAGGCTTTTCAATCTGAATATATAACGTAATATTCTCCGTAGAAACATACAACAAAGTAAATAAACACACATTTATTGCGAAAACCGTCTCTCAGTATGACTATTTGCCAATATTCTACCGTTGTGTTATTTTGGGATCAAGGGAGCTTCACCATGGAAGCAGAATGGTTGCAATATATTGCTATTGGTCGCCATCTGTGCAAATACTCGTAGATTTAATTTTCAATTCAGTTGCAACCGCAGAAACGTGAATAAATGGGCCGTTGAGGTTTTTTTATGCTAACGTCAATGGCCTAATATGTTATCCGTTTACAAAATTGTGTTGGTTTTAATGTAAAACGATAAACAACTTACAAAACACATAGGTAAGTACTTACATAAATAAAACAAAATGATTAAGCTTTAAGCGTTTTTAATCAAGTCAAAAGCACAAAGAATCTCGGAGAACACGATTAGATTGATGTAACTTTGATTGTATCTGTGATTGTAACGGAACATTAGTGAAACAGTGAAGCGTCGAAGTACGGAACTCGCCGGAGGGGAAAGTAGAGACGTCACTCAGAAGCAGGGCTGTTAATCGACTGCCAATCATTCACAGGGAATCTTTGGATTCCAAACATTCGGCCAATTCGTGACTTTGCTAGTTCCTCGCGATACCTAACCTAACTAATTCTAATAAATTCTTTACTCTCAGTAGTTTCACAAGACAGTACAAGCCAATGTCTGGAGATTTACGTCTATCGCTACCTCACTATCGTTAAGAAGGTTGTAAATAACGTGTAAAACTCGAGTTATCTCTGTTCTGCAGCGCCATGCCTCAGCTAACATTATTTCTGACAGATTATGTCCATAGCAGTAAACGTAATGGTTCTAATAAACATGTCGTACAGAAGTGCAGCAATAAATGTAACAACAAACTGGCAGGCTAAATGACGTACGACTACGAAGTGAATTTATTCACATCGTCTCGAATTTACATCTGCATTCCCATCTGCTCCTTTTAACTAATTTACACGGCTTTACAATGTACAACAGAAGCGGGAAATGGGAGAATCAATTACGTCATATTACATACAGCGGGGAAAAATTTCAGGGAAGTGGTCCGGGCAAATGAAACTAGATGAGTGTGCTCAGACAAATGAATAGCCGAGGTGATGCTGGATGCTGCGCGCCCGGCCGCACGATGTACAACTATCTGGAAATAATGCTCATTGTGCGGTTTCTCTCGCAACATCTCATTTATTTAACACGGTAACACGGTTGTTTGTTTGTGTACTTGTGAACAATGCGCAATACGGATCCGGGTAAATTAACATGTCCCTATAAATTAACCTATTTCACAATCGGTAGGGCGGTAAATCGGGAAACACAGGGCAATTAAGTTCTTGGCATCATGGCGTAGTGCCGTTTTACCTACAAATTACGTGATTTGCATCTTACTGAATTGTTGTACAGGCAGAAACAAAAGTAGGTTAACACTATTCAAAGAGTTATAGAAGAAGGGCAAGCCTGTACCTATGTACACATTAGTACATGATTCTGGGCTAAAATGATGATGGATGTTAATAAACGCAAACTACTTGGTACTCGAGGTAACTTTAATCATAATTTTGTTCTGACGGGGCAAGTATTCTTTTAACACATTCAATCACAGCCGCTTAAACGTCACTAAAAAGACATTTCTTCTGAAGACAGAAAGTCGATACCATAAGATATATATGTCGGATCACCAGGATGTATCAAGCTACAATCAGGTATCAAGTGGGTCTGTGTAGGTATATCGTGCAATAAATAACAATGGCAAAGTAATTATTCACTGTAATTAATTTTAAACTTATAAACTTGGTATTTTAAAATAGTAGTAGCAACAAAACTTAGGACAGTTCCGATGCGTCTTCACTCCGTGACTCCTAGGCTAAGACTGCCCGACTAGGCGAGTCTTCCCCAACCTCGAAGTCTAACGGAAACGCGCCGACTCCGTCAAAGCCCGCCAACTGTAGTGTTTATAGTTGCCGCCAGGTGGCGTGCTTTGTTTTGTTACCAATTCGACTAGCGGATACGACACGGCCGTCCTGTGTTTCACACGTCCTCGTGTGTTAATCTGATGCAAAAGAAAATATCACACAGTATGATTCACGCTCGGCCATATCTGACCTAAATAACTCTGACTCAATAAAAGTATCATGTCTTTGAACATTTTTATTTTAAATGCAAGAATGTAACTACAAAATTCTGTAACACCATTGAAATTACACAAACAAAACATAAGTGACTGACAATTGCTGCAAAATCTCTATGTACAACACCTGTAAACAGTAAAAAAAAGTCATCCCTGTGACCATGAAATGCGACACACACTAAGTCAACTCTGTGACTACAAGTGTTCTATGGTAGTCATCCCTGTGACTCCAAATTAACAGTCAGTCAACCCTGTGACTGAAGCGCAACACATGTCAACCCTGTGACCATGCGAACTCAATGATTCAGTCATCCCTGTGACTAATCAATGATTCAGTCATCCCTGTGACCATGAAATGCGACACACACTAAGTCAACTCTGTGACTACAAGTGTTCTATGGTAGTCATCCCTGTGACTCCAAATTAACAGTCAGTCAACCCTGTGACTGAAGCGCAACACATGTCAACCCTGTGACCATGCGAACTCAATGATTTAGTCATCCCTGTGACTAATCAATGATTCAGTCATCCCTGTGACTAATCAATCAGACAGTCATCCCTGTGACCATCACATAATCTTACAAAGATTGTCATCCCTGTGACAATAACATACAATCATAGACAGTCATCCCTGTGACTAATCAATCAGACAGTCATCCCTGTGACCATCACATAATCTCACAAAGATTGTCATCCCTGTGACAATAACATACAATCATAGACAGTCATCCCTGTGACCATCGCACACAAAATCAACAATAATTGAACTAATTACCTAGAGTACTTGCAGCAATGTCAGGTGAAGGTTCTGAAACGCCTTCAGTATCACATTTCGGTAAGTCACAGTTGTCATTTAATTCAATAATTACTTTAGCTTCTGGCATTTTCCTAACCCTATCATGCGCGTACTTATAAGTTCGGTTTGAATTTAAAGATTTTAGCAGATAGCGGTCACCATCCAGAACTTCTATTATCTTATATGGACCTTTGAATTTGGGGTCTAATTTGGTTTGGTTTCTCTCTTCGTTTTCTATTAAAACTAACTCATCGATTATTATTTTCTTTTTGTTACGTAGGTATTTTCAAGACAAAATCTAGTTAGGTACAAAGGATTGAAATAATTTCAATGTTGACGGTAGTTAACTCGAAATATTACTTTTGATCGGTTGATTTAATGTTTCGTCATTTTTCTCACGGAAACAATAGTTTTCTAAATAACCATTTTTATGGCAGTATTTACTTTTAGTCCGGCTTTGCAAAAATAATATCAAATTCAGAAGTTGTTACCATTTCCTTACTGTCACGGATACGGTGACCAGATTTCTTACACTAAAAATAAATGAGCGACAGAACTGACGACGATTCAGGCGTTACCAAAAGCCGCGATTATTTTGTCTGTAGTTATTGTCATTTTTTTTTCACGTTTACGGAAAGTCATCAAAAACAGACTAGTTTAAGCAAAGAGTCAGGTGTATTACGCAGCAATTCACATTTCACAAAATCGGGATAGATCCCAGTGAATAGTGCATCAATTAATCGAATCTCAAACAATTACAAGCCTGTCCTTTGACAAAGTAAACTCAGTTGCGGATATACTAAACCCGAAAGCCGTTACTCAAAATGTCTTGACCCAATGAAATATCACTACGTAGGTGCTCATCAGGTAAAACGTTAAATAAAATCTCCATCGTGAAATTATTAATCTGAACTCGACTCAGCAATTGGAGGGTACTCTTTGATTTTGTCATTACCGATACAAATTAAAGGAATCACATCACCAAATCGCTTTCCTTTAAATTTACTAATTATACTTTCACGAGTACTGCACCCGAATCATAAACAAAATGTTCCCCAAAATGTTACAATGTACTCGATGGAGGCTTGACCACTTACAGGTAAACTCACTTCTCTGCTGTCTAAAACCTTCATAACATACAGAGCTATTCCTATATTTTCCTCATCTTTCCGCCTGACCAGCTAGCGGCTTCTTGATAATTCAAAAGTGTCTAAATGGCTTGATTGAAATAAATGTTTAGAGTTTGACTCTCGTGAACTAACAAAGCCTCTACGCGTTTCATTGGCACCAAGATGAAAAGTTATAGCACAGGGAAAGATATGAGTAGTGTAATTACTGAAATTACTCTCAATCTTACAGCAAAGAATGCCAGAACGAAGCCCGTACGCACACCTTAGCTTCTTGCCCATCCATTTTAAAATCTTAGGAAGCAAAGCCAGTATGGTGAACATCAAGTCCAAGTACCACTAACAGTCTAACTCCCATTAAATTGAACGAAGAAAACCAAAGACCAGGTATCTTATTCACGGTCAACAGCTATTTCATAGCTCAGCAATACACAATTGCTACACTCGCACTTCCCCACGGGAATGCAGTGTCATTTCTATTGACTACACCACCCAGGGCTACCACAACGACACCCTGGTACAGACTCTCCCATCTATACTACCCAGAGCTATCGCTACAATACCCTGGTATAGTCACCAACTCACTGAACTCAGAACCTGTTCACAGATACTAAACTGATGCAAATTCATCATTTGATTCACAGAACGTCAGTTGGTACTTGGGTTCGAGTATCTTTCTAACACGATCTACACTTGGAACTAAAAAACATACCGACCTCGAATCTATGTGCGTCTTTGACTGTGGAAAGGGAAACAATTAGGCCTGGCAACATTTGTGTAAAAGAGTTACGTTCTCAAATTACTCTTCGTTCTTTCACGAACCTCGTATACGATCGCCGCTGCACTATATGGTTCGACTAATCGAATTTTTAATTCGTCTGTATTCACTCGAGTAGTCAGTATTCCCTTGAAACATTCGCCAAATTATTAAAGTTTACTCACTATTTACTAACTTACCCTTGACACACTAATTTACTCTTGAAGTCATTCGAAAAATTAGTATCAACCGAACTTAAATAAACCGTTCGTTTAATTAGATTGGTGCCGATTTTGTTGAGCACAAACTAAACTTAGTTTAGGCTATTGCTATCATTGTATCTCTAATAAAACTAGAAAGAGACTGACGTAATTTAGAGCTGTCAAATTTGGTTGAAGTACTTATTTTCTTACTTTGAAGTAGTAATATTTCCATACAAATAAGGGTACACGTAAACACATGTCGACTAAAAACACGGTAAAGCGCAAGGCGTAAACTAGTTTGACATCTTTAACTTAGTTCATAGCTATAGCAGTCCTTTTCTCGCATTGCCTTTTAGTAAAAGATAGAGATTCTCCAATTTTATTTTAGTTATCGAACAAGAGAATCGGCACCATTATCTAATAAATTGACTACCCTCACATTTATTTTTATTTATTTTTTTTATTATTTAGCTCGCGTTTGACCACCATCTCACCCGATGGCAAGCGATGATGTGGTCGAAGACGGAGCACGCCCGCCCAGAAGCAACCCATTCACTCTCGACCCAAAGGCTCCCAGCCTGCAGCCATCAGTAAACAGACTGTGGCAGGGAACTCCACTCCCCAGCCGCACGCACAATGAATTTGTTAACGATTAAACTTTACTTTCTTTAACCAACGAGAATTCAGCACCAGAATCATAAGAAAAACAATACAGCTCACCCGTCATGTAGACAATTCGTGGGAGGTTTCGCGATACATGCGACTACCCGCCAATCGGTGCGCGCGCCGCCAGCTGCCTGCGCAGCCCTCCACCAGGCTGCCGCCTGCGCATCCCTCCACAAGGCTGCCACCTGCGCAGCCCTCCACCAGGCTACCGTCTGCGCTGCCCGTGCACCGGAATCTGATGTATCCAGGCTGGCTGTACTTGTAGCAGATCCAGGTCTTCGCTGCTGGCTGCTGTACCGCTTGACTCAGTCCTGGTGTCGGTATCTTGTTTGTCAGGATCGAATGCAGGTAGTTCTTCTTAGTAAGCTGGTTTCGGTGATTGCAGCACCGCAATCAATAATTGCTTATTTTGTTTTTGAATTTAAAAATTAACCGCCATTGTGCGTCACTGTTGCTCACACCGCTTGTTGATTTATTTGCACGACAGAATCCCAATTCTGATGTCGGATCACCAGGATGTATCAAGCTACAATCAGGTATCAAGTGGGTCTGTGTAGGTATATCGTGCAATAAATAACAATGGCAAAGTAATTATTCACTGTAATTAATTTTAAACTTATAAACTTGGTATTTTAAAATAGTAGTAGCAACAAAACTTAGGACAGTTCCGATGCGTCTTCACTCCGTGACTCCTAGGCTAAGACTGCCCGACTAGGCGAGTCTTCCCCAACCTCGAAGTCTAACGGAAACGCGCCGACTCCGTCAAAGCCCGCCAACTGTAGTGTTTATAGTTGCCGCCAGGTGGCGTGCTTTGTTTTGTTACCAATTCGACTAGCGGATACGACATATAAATATGAATGCAATGGCCCCATTAGATTGTTATATTACCCCCAACAAATACTTCACAATTAGAAAAAGAAAGAAAGAAAGGGAAACAAAAATGAGCATTTAAAAGATTTATGAAGTTTTTGGAGTTTTGTTTACTCGCAAGACACGGATATGATTATTTTTGCTGAGAATAAACCGGTTTCCGAACATTCCGCTCCATAAATCAGGAAAGTCGACTTATTGTGAAGTGAACTCGCGCCCACCTGAAACTTGGCTCGTTGAAAACAGCTCGTATTGACAACGGAACGAAACTGTACTGAAACTAAGGTAATATACTCCCTAATTCATGGATGAACCTTTTAAAACTAGGCAAGCGTGCTCCATCTTCGACCACATCTTCGCTTACTATTAGGTGAGATAAAGGTCAAAAGCGAGCCTAACAATGATAAAAAAACTGCAGAAAAAGTTCTAATAGGCGTAGGAAAATACTAATGCATTGCACAACTCCTAACCGTTTTGCTCTTCTGTGCTTTTAGGCTTAACATCGGGGCCTAAATTAAGAAAGGCATTAATTTGAAAATTAATTGAGATTATAAATGAAATGTATGAAGAACAAACCCATAAATCTGACTTTGCTAGAAGCCTGTACGTTATTATTAGGAACCACAGCTTTGGGGAGGTGGTCATCGCGGTAATGCATACGATAGTATGCAATGGATAATAGATTGTGCTTAGATTAGATTATTAATGTATATATTTATCTATAATGTATATATTATTATAAATAGTACACCTAAGACTACCTACAGTACTGTATTTCCTTTACTCTTTAAAATCCATCCAAAGGTTGTCTTGAAAAGATCGCTTTTAGCGATAAGGCCGCCCATTGTGTCACCCTATGTAATGTTTTCTTCATATTTTTTTTTGTAATTTATATGGTGTACATAATAAAGAGTATTCTATTCTAAGTGATGTTGTGCCAGAATCTTCTTTATTTAAATAAAGTATTATTTTTAAAATACTATTTTAATTTAATATGAAGTCTAGGATGTATGGAAATCGGCTGTCATGGTATTAGCATGTGATGCAAAAAAATGTGAAATATGTCGTGAGAAAATTTTTGAGTATGAGTTTAGATGGATGGAAGGAGGACAGTGGAAACTAAAGAATTAATTAGGTTACTGCTGATATGACGACTAATAGAGAAAGATGGAAGAAGAAAACATGCTGCGCCGAAACCAAATAAATACCTGGCCCTATATTCATCAGTCAAAATAATCAAAAGTCAATTATTTTTTTTTTTTTGACGGCACGGTTGGCGCAGTGGTTGAGTGTTCGGCTGCTGTGCTGCGTGTCGCGGGTTCGATCCCCGCACGGAACAAATATTTGTATGACCTGCAGATAGTTGTTCCGGGTCTGGGTGTCTTGTGTATGTGAATTTACATGTTTGTGAACGCACCCACGATACAGGAATATTCCTAGTGTGGGGCAACGTTAAAAAAAAATTATTCAAACTAGGCTGACAGCCAGCACTTTTTGAACGTCAAAGTTCTACATAAAGACAGAGAGTATCAGTAGACACAATGTTAGGTTCGAAAATAGTTTCTTGGCAGTTTTTTACCTGTTACAGTAACTTTGAAATGGACTCTTCGTAACTGTGACAACCGATTATCATGGGAATGACTCTACTTCAGAAATGTATCCCAAACACGTGAAATATTCATACAGGTTTTCCAAGAAGGTAGGAGGACGTAAAACATTGGACCACAGGGATCAGGGATCTGAAAAGTGGATTGAAAGGTGTCCGTGTTATTCTATTTAGTTTGATCTTGTTTGTGTAAATAAAAAGAATTTGAACATTTTTATTTGATCTTCGTAATCCCAAGGATTTTCACATTTCGTGGAATATTAACATCTTTCGTTGTTTCACGAAAAATACCAATATTATGTACGTAATGCTTGGTCCTGTTCCAAAAATAGCTAGCGTGTAAACCGCATAAGTGTTATCTATTAAAGTTGGTATTCACCAACTTACCTACCTACCGACTCTTACCTTACTTTTTTTGCTTTCGGGGGGAAACCTTCAAAAGGCACTGGACTTTTGGGGGAAATACCAGGGAGTGTGTGATTTTTACCTCACTAAAACCACCCCGGTGATCACCATCAGCACATGGAAGGGGGATCCTCTTAAAAGACCTCTCCGGGACCCTCTCTGTGCAACGCCTGTTAGGGCACATCCCTGAGGAGACTGTAAAGGGGTCTCCCCTGAGCCTCGCTGTGCACGGCCGTATTCCCTGAAATCTTTCGGTGGGCAATCAGAGTCTCCAATCTGAGCGCACGATATTCCAAAGTCCCGCCTGCATTAAATGATGTAGGTGAGGTTTTGGCGTGTATGGCATTTGAGCGGTTGCCTCCTCGATGCCTGCTTCTCCGAGCGGGATCGGCCCTCTCACGATCCCGCTCAGCGGCCTCCTTCCGGACCATCATGGTCTCACCGAAAGAAGCAACTTCAATCTAGGGTTCTGTCTACACCAGCATAGCTCTCACTACTGCTGGAGAAGACAGGTGTCGCCCGATCTTGGCGCTCGGGATCAGCCATTCAGCGGCCCAGGCAAGACACTCCTCGAGCGTGTGCTATGCAGAATCCAGGTCGCCTCCACAATAGTGGGAATTTGCTGTGGCCTCTCGCCACATCCTATTCTGGTACTCATCGAAGCAACCGTGTCCGGTCAGCACCTGCGTGAGCCTGTAGGAGATGCACTTCCTTCTTTTCAGCGAAGCTTCGAAGTGCGGCAGTACGCCTTCGAGAACGCGCTTGCGCCAAAATTGCGGCTGCTGTAGCCACTCACGCCAACACTTGAGCGTGTGTCGCCGGTCCCTTGCCAGGAATTGCCTTACGAAAGCAATTCCTGGCAAGCTTTCGGCACTTTGGCGGATGGCACGAATCCGGTTATATAATACCATCGCGTCCATATCGGCCAGGATTTCCAGTGACGGAAAGCGTGCCAGGAGAGTTGCCGCCTCAAAGGAGACCGTTTGGTATGCACGTGCGATTCGAATGACCATTTTCCGCTGCAGGCTGTTGATTTTAGTCCTGCAGCGCCGGACACCTGACAGTCGCTTTGACCAAACAGTTGCCCCATAAAGGACCATCGATCGCACGATGCCTGCGTAGAGGCGGCGAACTTCTTCCCGTGGTCCTCTGAGATTGGGCAGCAGCCTGTGCAAAACATCCACTGCCTTTCACCAGGACCAGGCGCTCGAAGTGCTCTTCGAAGCCCCAACTCTTACCTTATTTACATACTCTTCATCAAAACAGCATAAGAAAACCCGTACCTATTACTGGCAAATGTTTCACAGGCAACGAGCTATTTTATATTTACCCAAGTTGAAGTACCCAGGTTCTCCCACAGTAGTCGTTACAAACAGAACAAGACTTACATAAAACCGAACAGAATTGTTTAGTTTGTGTTAATGGTGAAGAAACAAACACTACAGGAATCTATTTATTGTTTTAGTGCCTAGTAAACACGCGTAGATTCTCAGTTAGAGCAAAGTTAAATTATCTTGTAACTACAAAAGACATAAGTTTTCTCAGATTCGTTTCGGTGTTTGTATAATGGGGCGACATTGTTTGTGTGGACACTCGACTTAACAATTTGTAGGTGATACTGAAATTTTAGACCGAAGTTCTATTTTGACACAAATATGAGAATCAGGGGGTGCTAATAAACAAGGTGCGCGCCTTCAACGGTTGGGTCATGTCGGTATTGATGTACTCTTTCGGCGTACTCAAATGGACTCAAACAGAACTTGACGCCCTAGATAGGCGGGTCCGTAGTTACATTACTAACTGCATACCGAATTCATCACCCACGTTCGTTAGTGACGAGACTGTATATCCCGCGGAAGTGTGGAGGCCGAGGCTTTTTAAATGCCCTCCACAACCGGATAAGGGCCTTACCCCACTCTCCTTGGCTAACGAGAAAAAAAAAGGGGTGTAAATCGGGCTTGAGGCGCGGGACGGATCGAAAGAGTCACCGCGGCCCTGGTACAGGCAAATGAAGGAAAACGCGTGGGTTTTATTCAGTAAGAGTCTGACACGCCCTCTCGCTCCATCCAGAGCGGGATGATGATGATGGATATTTGATGATTGCCAACCCAATAAAAAGAAAAAAAAAGGGGTGGTAATGGTACCTGCAACGCGATACGCAATGTTAAATCAGGTAATCCTGACATTGTTAATGCTAATGGATGGTAAGAGAAAATGTTTTATTAATATGCATCTGATGTCGAATCTGTTCCAAATTGTAATCAAGATCAGGTTCAAATATAAATAAAAAAAAACTCAATTTCGTTGATTGCAACAAAACTAAATATAAATGAACTACAATTAAAAAAAAAATAAGAAAAATAACGTTATAACCAGAGTTTCAGGCTTAAACTACAGATAGTAACAAAATGTTAAATTATACCCAGTTTATAATAACACAAAGTACCTACCATAGTCAGTTGATTTTCTCCATTACCTCCAATTAATGATTTCAACGTACTTACATGTTTACCATGTTCGCACGACGACGACGCAGCTTTCTGTTTGAAGTTGTGCGGTTTCAGGCGGCAACGGCACGATCTGTAATTTATTTACCGACAACCTTTGTCGTGCCATCGTGTACATCAGTTATTCACAAAGTGCTCCACCTGGACCCCCAGGGGTCTACGCAGAGCAGATCTACAAGGGGTCTAGGACAAGGAAAAATAATATTGGGATGCATGAGAGGTAAATAGGGTTCTACAAGACCGGATCCCATTATTATGTGCAATGTGCATGTCGTTTCTACTAGACATTTGCGCGATGTATACAGCATGTAACAAAAACCCTGTCTGATCCTGAAGAGTATTACTTGGTATCGTACTGCGTACACATACACGTAATCATTTAAAGGATACGAGATAATTATTTTTCCCCAATGAAAATAATTAATTTAAAAAAAAAGAAAAACTTATCAAAGGCAACACTGAAAGCTAGACAAAGTTCATCTACTGTTTCGTTTGAAAGATGCCGCCTGAGTGAGACGGAGTGCCTACAGCGCGGCTAGTGCAGGGCGGTATCGTTTGAAATAAAAATAGGTAAAAATGAAAAGATTTCGTCGGCCGGTGGAGTGTTGTCAACTTATGAAAATTTGCCATATTCAGTGTTAAATTTCGCATATTTTATAAAAATAAAAAATCTATAACTTTACATTTTTTTACAACTTTTTCTAGTACGTATGTTAAACCAAAAAAAAAAGGAATACGCCTTTATTGGATTGGACAGGGTTTTTGTTACATACTGTATGTACATATACCCCCCTAAGACCCCGTTTTCCCGATACAGAAAAATCACACGGGGTTTACGGGACAAAAAAGTTTAAGAACCACTGGTGTACATACTTGTGACGCAACCCTTCTCGGTTCACGGCCTATACTCACCTCTATTTCGCAATTATTTACCTGCAAACCCCGCCAGAGGACACTCCGCTTTAAAGAAGATTAGTTTTTTAATTTAGGTCCCTTTGTGCAAGATACGAGAAAACTTTGAACGTAAACAACATGTACTTAAACAGTTTATTTAAATATTCATTTATATTAACGGGTCACAATTTGCATTGTTTCTTTTTTAAGTTATTAGTTCTGTTAAATATGCATTGTTTTTTTTTAAGCTATGAAAGCTATTTGGGAAACTTTAATTTTCTGTCTTTTGTTTTCAAATTCAAATTCAAACAAATGTTTAGTACTAAAAAGATCTAAGGAATTGAAAACTGTATAATATAGTATTTAAAGCATGACAAGTATAAAAGAAAGATATCGTAACCATAACGAAATTTAAATATTTTTTTTTTTTACCTTATTTCAAAACAGTTTACAGCAGGTTTCACTTTGCTGAAAACAAACTGAAGTTAGTACAACCGGTAGAACTTTGAAAAGCCACCGGCAAATGTAAATAACCTCTCACCTGACTTCGCCTGGGCTCGGACAGAGAAAGTTATTTGTTCAGTGTGAGCTTCACATACCTTCACTGATTGTCCTGGCCTCAAGAAATTAGGAATGCATTATTATGTGAAGCCAGTTTCAAAATTTTTTCGGGTGTTCGTAGCTAAAGTAGGTATGTAGGTTATGCGAATTTTCATTTATGCTCTTAGATGTTCGATTTGAGTATTTATTACCTTACAAGACAAAGGCTTCACTTTATCTTTTATCCATATCGCTTTGTTTGGCCTTAGAATTTTACCGCACATATTTTAAAATAAATTATAATTGGTATTTGAAATAAAATGTCCCTGCATTACAGCCAGAATAATGTCGAATAACTGATTTAGAGCATACCTGAAATTAGACTACTACCAACTATCTGCAGGCCATACAAATATTTGTACCGTGCGGGAATCGCACCCGCGACACGGAGCGCACCAGCCGAACGCTCAACCACTGCGCCAACCGTGGCGTCATCAGGTATCTGCCGAACGTCTTCCCAGGCGTTTCTTGTATTTCGTAATCGTACCAGTTAGTTTCATCATTCTTTCGTTGAAATTGATTCAATACGTTCGAATACACAGATCCGTTATGCCCTTTCTAATTTCACGCCGGCCTACTCGCTATAAATTTACTTCACAATATCTGTCAATATTTAAACAGATTGCAAGAAGAGCCAGCAGGCAATTAGTAATACATATATTTTTACGGAACAAATATTGCACATAATATGTAGTAGGTACAGTACAGGTAACACATTTAAATATATTTGCATCTCAAAACATATCTATGACTTCCTTCCATTTTTAAGGATTGTACTGTTACGTTTGCATAAACATTTGTTAGTTGTGAAACCAAAAATTCATTGATATGACATGTCATTTCCTGTATTAAGTCGATATCCGTTTACACCACATTCATATGTACCTATCTACTTTAAATATCCGCATAAATATTACCGGACTACGGTCAACTTATTAGCGTCGGGGCGAGAATAAGTTTCTTAACTCTCCACAGACTAGAGGTACAGTGGACCTACGGGTTACATAACACACGAACTAGTTTACGTAGGTATCCAGTTATGAATGAGATTATAGCCGACCTACTTGGCGCATATTTCGTGGAGATGATCGTGTTTGCGAGATATAGCGCGGCGCGGCGTGTCCCTGCATCTCGCCCGCGCTTCAACTTGATGCGCCCAGGGTTTCTTCCACCTGGAGCCGGCCAGTAAGCACTATACCTATGAATTTGATCTGCTATCTATACATACAATGACCAGCCTAAACGTCGGGTCTCGAAGTTTGAAATGCACTAGAGTTCCTCATAAGCGAAGGTCGGAAAGTGTGCACTAAGCAAGGTTTTTTAAAATTATCTCCCAAGGATATGAAATAAAAGTTTATGCGTCATTTTTGACGATGAGGAATTGGGCGTAAGGCTTTGGAATATTACGAGTATAAACATAAAGCATTTTTCAAACCGAAATAGCTGAACTGATAGTAATTCTAATAGATAGGCTGGGTCCTGCAGAAATACCCAACCTACATGTCGATCCAGTACATCGTTACATTAGCTTTACTGGATCTGTATCTTATTCAAATTAAGCTATTTAAAACAAGACACATGAAATGTTAGTAGCTAAGGAAGCAAACATTGATAAACCGACTCCTGTTCAAGTACAAGGCAACCGCAGAGCGCTCATGTTTAATTAGAGGTATTATTGGAGCGCCGACATTCCTCGTGGAGCTATACGGCAGACACAAAGGGAACTGCCTGTTAATGCCTGAATAATGCAAACTGTTCCATCACGCGCCTCACCTCTTTGTTTACCGTATAGTTCGTTAATACCTTCATTCGCTGTTTGTGTCGGTTTATCTGTTAATTTCATTAAAATTCGTTTTACGAATGCATTTGTACTCTCATATTTTGTAGCGAATTCAAATCTGGGTAATCAATGTAACTATTCCAATTCATTTGTAGGTTGTTTACCTACTTTCAAGCTTTCTTACATAACGGTCATCGGTGAATGAACGTTTTCCTCACGATTTTACGAGCAGGAAAGGCTAGTAGGTAGGTAATTAATACAAGTCTCAAATCTTCAAGGAGTTGTATTCCCTGCCGGAATCTGTTTTTCCTGATAGCTACAATCTGGGGGTCTTTAAGTCAAGAGTGAATAGGTTACTTCTAGGCGTGCAGCATCGTCGACCACATTATCGTAAGCTATGATGTGAAATAGTTGCATTAGGTGAAAAGGTGGTCAAATGAGAGCATAAAAATTATAAAAAAAAAACCTCTTAATTAAGCTTGCTGCTTGCTGTTAATAATATTCGTGACTTTTCTGAATTGGAAGAGGTTTTTGCTAAAGAGCTCAGGGCAAAAGCTCCTCTCTGTTACTGTAGAGTAACAGGGTGGCTGGTACACCTATTATTCTTGAAGTCTGTTGATTAACAGCTTGCAATCAAGTATTCCTCCAATTTTAATTCCCTTTACATTATATACCAATGTTACACGAATGGTACAGCTGGTATAACATTCAGTGGTTAGTCGACGAATTTTGGTTCAAGCACTTCAAGCTGTCGCATGTTGTAATGGAACCGGTTCTGTTCCCGAACAATCGATGAAATTGTAACGCGAATAAATCTGGATTAAACAAACATTGCATATAGGTAGAGCATATCTACACTAATATTTTAAAGATACGAAGTTTGTAAGTTTGTTTGTAGGAAGTAATCTCTGGAACTACTGAATTGATTTTGAAAATTCTTTCACCAGTGGAAAGCTACATTATTTATGAGTGTGAGAGGCTATAAATATTTTCGAATTCCACGTGGACGAAGTGTTAGTAAATTCAATTATGTTAGTTTTTAAATTACCTATGGCAATGTTAATTTCACAGATTCTCATCTACCTAGTCATTATTAGGTTAGGCAGCCATTGTATAATACCGAACTAATAGTATGAATTAGAATACGCAACTAGAGCGTTGGAAATTACTATAATTATTCAGAGATGTGTATTATTCTGTAGTAGGCATATTAATATGAGGTACCGTAACAATTTTAATTAAAAGACAAATAATTATTCTTTATCATAGAGACGAGCCTTAGTGATTGAGAAACGCCTGCACCGGCTGTACTAGTGACGTAAGGAGCACGTTGGCTGCGGCCGCGCGAAGCCAAACTCTTGCGCAAAATACGCCTCATAACGTGTAAATCGCAAATTTCATAAGTAACCCGTGAAAGTAAGCGATTCATTTCACTCGCACGCACGGCGGCGGCGTATCGACGGTTCTTGTTAAACAAGCCACGCTTGAGGACTGCCGGTGATATAATCCACGCAGATCTCATTCCATCAGTTGGTGGCGGCTATATCTGTATTTTATGTTAATGTTACGGTTATTGTATTTGCTCTTCGCTTTTCAAATGAGGCGCCAGTGAATTTCTCTTTCATAAAAAATAGACGGTTGTCTGTATCCGTCGATTTTTCGGAACGAACAAGATTGTTATTGGGTTTTCGCTTCAAAAAATTTACAGTTCGGGATTGGAACTGAGATCTATAAATGTAAACAAGCTATCTACCTACTGTGCCGGATACAGTGGCTTCGCCTGTTAACTACTATGACTAAGTGATTATGCTCTGCTTACCACTCCCAGCGGAGCAAGCGTGACGGTTATGTTATGAAATTAATTGCTTATTGCATGAGGAAAATTGATACTGTTATTTTCTGACGAATATCTTGAGTAAGATCCGGTTAAGAAAATATTTCATGGAATTGAAATGTTAAGAGCTAAAATGTATAAGTAGATAATATGTATTACATTACATATGTATATAAAACCGACAAAATTAATGCTTATGAGGTAACATGATTACCAAGTCTTACCAAGGGGTATCGTATTACCCAAGTAACTGGGTTGTGGAGGTCAGATAGGCAGTCGCTCCATGTAAAATACTGGTATTCAGCTGCATCCGGTTAGAAGCTTGTTGGAAGCCGACCCCAAGATAGTTGGGAAAAGGCTAGGCAGATGATGATGATGAGGTAACATGATTGACACGCAACTTTGACTTTTCCATTCATTAGAACAGTTTTTATTTTAATTTAATTTAATTTTAACCAATATTCGACTGGTTATATTTAAACAAATGATTTAAAAAATCTAAACTTACCATTTTATGTAGAAAACTACACCAACAGCGGTCGCTGACCTCGTGGTCAGCTATATGTACCCGAAATTATAAGTTTAGATTTTTATGTCTTTTTACTTAATTAATTCATGTATTCTACCTTAGGCATCGATACCGATGGAAAATTGGTGATGTTGTTGTTGGTGTTGGTATGTTGGTGATCGATGTCTAAGTTAGTCAGCGAAACCCCTCATCATTTAATCTAATCCTGTATATTTAGCTAGGTACTTTTTGTTAAGACTAATATCGAGAGAGCCGCTATATCCGGAGTGCCATTTAAAAATTAATCAAAGCGTGATCTAATAACATTGAGAGTAATGGCTATCCATTGAGTGCTACCTTATCTGATCCGTTTAAGGTATTAATAGATTGCAATCAATGGGAGCGCTAGAAACCACGGCGTAGGTAAAGAGGGTGACATTAAGAGAGGGGCACTCTAGCAGCTGAAGGAACAGGGGTGGGTTTTAGTTAGTAAAAATTTGATACGCCCTCAGCTCCTCAGAGCAGGAGAAGACATTGAATGTTTTCCTACCCCAACAAAAAAATGGGGTGAAAGTATCTACTCATGAAATACAATATAACGAGTTTCAGTATGTGACCAACTCTGAAATAAGGAAAAAGTCAGCGGTTCTCAACATTACATAGAGTTACGTACCTATGCGGACTGTAAGTAATGAACAACTTTCTTCAAGAAAGTTATATACAATTACGAAAACAAAATTGAACCTCCTATATTTTGATGAGCTGATTATAATTTTGATAATTTATAATTATTTATCAAAATTATCATCAGCTAATCAAACATTTGATTGTTTCCATAGGCAGCAGCAGTACCTATCTAACATATGACCAACCATAACTGATGCATCCTGTAGATAGTGAACGTGAACAGCTGACTCCTTTGATATTATTTCATATTTCGGAGTTTATCATGGGATCTACTTTAAAAGGTAACATCAGTAAAGATTGTTGGTATTCATGGGTACCTTTATCTGCTGGAGATTGCCAAAGAATTAAAAGCCACCTTTTTTTTTGGTTTCTATATCTGTGAGCAGTGATGGATGGGTGACCATCTTTACATACCGAGACTCCTCCGTGCCTCGGAAAGCACGTTAAGCCGTTGGTCCCGGCTGTCAATCGTGGATCTTTGACAGTCGTTACGGGTAGTCAGAAGCCCGACAGTCTGACAACCAGTCTTATCAAGGGGTATCGTATTACCCAGTAACAGGGTTGTGGAGGTCAGATAGGCAGTCGCTCCATGTAAAATACTGGTGTTTAGCTGAATCCGGTTAGACTGGAAGCCGACCCCAAGATAGTTGGGAAAAGGCTAGGCAGATGATGATCTGTGAGCAGTGGTGACCCAGTGGTAACGACTCCGACTTACGTGTCGTAGGTCGTGAGTTCGAACCCAAGCAATTTACTTTGTGTAAATTATTTCATCATCACTGCTCACGAAACGGTGAAGTAAAACATCGCACTATGATTCAAAAGACCGATTTAGCAAGGCAAAAAGAGTCACTGTAATTCTATAAAAATACTAGCAAAAGCGATAACAGATACTCCCGAGGTCACTATTCCGGTGATGATTTTGTGCAAGTACTCTCCAATAAATTAATTATTAATTTTAAAGTGTTATTACGAGTGGTGTGCTTAGTGAAATCATTGTTAGCTTTTTAGCTCGATCCTGTCCCTCAAGAAAAACGCACGATGACGTATTCAAAGATACTGGACATTGTTAGAAAATAAAAGCTTGTGAAAGTACGCAATGAAGATAATAATAATAATAATAAATAGTTTATTGACACAAAGAAACATACATTAGTATACACTGATTAACAGATGGAACTACTACGCTGCAAAAGTCTGTATACAGATATTGTGAGCCCTGCCTCTCAAACTAGGATAAACCTGTAACGCTGTGGGGTTACTTAAAAAAGGGATTATACAACTGAGGACTATGCCGATCTATTTTTCGTGTTAATAGTCAGATTTACTTTTTTATACATATTATATTCTAAGAAAAAGGAAAAATAGTATAGAATAACAATTTAAATACCTATGTAATAGTGAATGGGTGAATGTGTGTAGGGATCTGTTCATGATTTATATGAGTTTATGTGTGAGAGTAGTGAGTGTGAGGTGATCCTTGAGTTGGAGAGAGACATTTTGCATAAGTCATTGACATATATTCGAAACAAAATAGGACCCAAAATGCTACCTTGGGGCACTTCGTAGGAAAGGGTTTCTTCATTACTGCAGTGATTATCAATTTTTGAGATAGTTTGGGGAATATCAGTTTGCCAAGTTTTGATGATTCCGACAGTGAAGATGAGTTTACATAAGTTGTTTAATATAGGTAGGCGTTCTTAATAATTCTTAAAACTATTATTTTGTATTTTTATTTCAGCCATTAATTATTTATTTAAATTTCCATATGGAATTCAGCTCTGTTTTTCTTCTGCTCATAAGCTGGCTTCTTTTTACGTAAAATTTATACTTGCTTTTGTATTTTACTGTTACATGCAGCAAAAATAAATTCAATTATTATTATTTTTGCTATATTTTGAACAATCATCTATAGATGCAAACCTTAGAGCTAATTAATAGTGTCAAATAATATTGTCCAACTAGATCACCCTTTTGAACAGTAGTTTTCGTGAGGAAGCCGGCATGTTCTAGAACTAAAAATTCGAAGAAACACTGGGCCCGCGTGGTGGATTAAGGCCCATTCCCTCTCACAGAGAAGAGGCCGGTGTCCCAGCAGTGGTAACATTAAAAAATAAACATAGAAAGCCTTTACTATGTTTTTTTTTGTGGGGTGGGAAATTATCCAATGACTTTCCCGCTCTGGGTGGAGCGGGAGGGCGTGTCAGACTCTTACTGACTAAAACCCACCCCTGTTCCTTCCCTGCCTGAGTGCCCAGAGGTGCAGCAACTCATGTTAAGAATTTATCCGCTACCCCTAGGCATGCAAGCACCGGCCACGATGGGCCCCGTCACACGTGGCTGACAATCATCTCTTTGAGGCGCTCGTGGAATACTACGCGCCGTGGAGTCACGGGCCTGGTGCTGATCGGATGGCGAGCTACTTACTGCTCGCCGTCCGCAGGCCCGGTGGCCGAAGATCGTCTCGCGACGTCCTACGCCCAGCCCAGTGCATCTCCTGCGGTGGTAGCGGCCGGGGCCGTGAGGGTCACTTCGTTGAGCTTCCCTCACGCGTCCCGCCTCCGCCTTCGCGACCATGCTTGTATTATAATTAGAATAGCGGCATCGATTTAGCTCAACAACTTACGTAGGTGTATTGCAAAATCTATACATTGTACATAGTAATAGACTTACAATCCATCCATAATTTGATAATGTCGAGTGCGGCCGTCTGACATGCTCGATCTAATTCGACATTCTCTGGCTGAGATAAGTGATTAAATAGCAATTTAATAACTTTTCTACTACTACTACGCATTTGGGGAAATGAAGTTTTTCATAAATAGATAGTATATGCGAAACCGAGTTTCAGGGCCACCTAAAACTTGGTTTTTAGGATACCGTAGTCCTACAAAGACAAGCCTTATATAGTTTCAGTCTGTCCGCCTGTCCGTCCACGGCATAGCTTAGAGACAAGAAAGCTGCAATTATGCATGGGTATATATATTAATAACGCCAAAAAAACAAAACAATAAAATTTGATTGATAATGCGAAATATTAAACTTTCAATTGATATTTTTTGTTCGAATCGAGCGTTTAAGCCTTTAAGCGCTTAAAACCCTTAAAAGCTAAACTGTTGGCTTGACAAATTAAAAAGTTCGTAAAGGTAGTAATAACGAACTTTGAAGGAAAACTATCACGGCTTAGTTTGCTTTGTTAGTTTACTACTCGTACCTATACAGAATTTCAGGCACATTATTCATGTAAAAGTGCTGCATTTGGAAAATGAGGAAAAACTATAGATAGTATAAAATACTAGTAGAGAATTGCCTAAAAATCCTAGATCTCCGTCTTAATATCCACTCTACTCTACCGCATCTAAATTCCTTCACTAATATTAATTAATAGTAAATAAAATAAAAAATTGTAAACTTAAAATTTTATAAATTTTAAATTCATAACCAAAATTATGTATCTGTGCTGGTGACCGTTCAAGAGTTCCTCTATCTGGAGCTAATCCTGAATGTCGATTCAGGTCATGCTTACCATAAAAATGCATTGTCATTGGAACTGAAGCAACTTGTAAAAATTCAACTCCGTAGGATAAGAGGAAGTGGTTCTAATTTGAGCTTGCAAAAGACCCGAACAAACATACATTGCAGTTAAATAAAACCTTTTAATAATAAAAGATATATATTCATAGACCAAAACTAACATTACCAAATAATCTCAAATAAATAATTATGGTTCGTGTCTCAAACTGAAAGAACCTGAGCTGAGCCAACAAACACTCATTATTGTGAAGATGTTGACACGGAGTGAGTGCGTGCATCAGCCGACAACGTACTGCAATCTGTAGTGTCTGTTGCCTCACCCGACCACACAGCGACCGAGTGGTGTAAGCCAATCGGTCAATTAACAGGAATTTGCCCAATATTTCACAACAGCAAACGTCAATCCTTTGTAATGAAATATTTAATGGCTGCTAGCAAGTGGAACGGATGTATGGACACAGTATATTTGTAGCTCCCTAGAAAGAATGACTGAGTTATTTGCCAACTTTATTTTCGATGCCGCGGTTTATTGGGCTCTAGCGAACATTCGGATTTTTGCAATGAGAGTATAGACCACTCTTGTTGCTTTCGTCACGAAATTGTAGTTTCAATATCACATTTCTAGAAAAGTTCAATGATACCTTAATGTCAAACCTAACGAAAAATCAAGGTCCATTTTTAAGTAATAAACACATCTGTAGTTTATGTGTGATTTAAATAATTCCTACACTCACTCACTTTCAATTTACTTTCGATAAAATCATAACAAAAGCCCTTATACTTCAAATAATTTGGCCTTCAAAATATTTGTTTAGAAAGTATCCTACACCGATTTGTCAACCCTCGGATATTTCTCGAGGAGGGAAACGCGACAAAGTAATAAATAACAACATGGTCAAAATATCAAATTGAAGTGCCATTCACGTCACCACAAATTATCCGTTGTTCGCGAAGCGTAATTTTTGAATTGTTGCCGCAACAGCAGTTTTTTCAGATATACCTACATAATACCTATACACGTGTCATACTCAGGCATATCGCAACAAGACTGCAGTGATCGTTTTTCTTTTTCTGCTGATAATAACGTATCTGACATGCAAATAAGTGGTTCTCTGTCAGATTAATTAGTTTAAAAAATAAATTATGGTGTGTAATGTGATCACAGAGCAGGAAAAAATATTCTAATAAAGCTCAACTAAAGTTTTTTATCCCATCTCCTAGTAGCAAAATTTAAAACCACTTCCCCAGTTTATATCGTGCATGCTACTATTGGACTCACATTTCCGTATTTTTTGTTTGATTTCCGGTGGAAAACCGAAAAGCTTTTAGAAAGCTCCACTATGTTTTAATATTCTCATGCCCGCTGGCGTCATTTCTAATTAAATGAAGTGAAGTGGATCGTATATTTCCATATACATCTTTTCATACATAGTATGATTGGATGAGTTTATGAAGTCACATCGCCGAAATATAATATTAAAGCGTCTTTCGTCGTCGCCGCACGGAATTTGAGCACATTACGAAGATACTAAGTGACGCGCGAGATGTTCCATAACTTACGTAATAAGCATCAGAAACATATTCAAGCAAGTGCAGAATTGACCGCAAAGTGGGTCGTTGTCCGGCCGTGACTGCAGGTGCATACGAGACGTGCGCCCGCGCTAACGCGACCGCTGCCGCCGGTGACGGTGACGGGCGGCAACGCATCACCGACGCGGCTTTAATTACAGGCTTGGGTAACAAATGTACACAAGCAAACCATCAAATCTAATACCCTGTTTACCCCATTTCCCCACTAACTGTGAATGTACCCGACATTGACAAGGGTTCCTTAAATATGTAACATGCGACCTTTTTATGAGACAAATTTATGCACGTTTTTAAGGTCCACCCCGACTGCCAGATGGACCTTACAGAACTCGCCACAAAAGGGACCTTCGACCTTTTAAGAATTCACGCAAAAACAGATTCCAATTCAAAAATAAAATTCATGCCATTCGGAGTGTTGAACTTCAAAGGCTCCAACGGAACCCCTTGCTGCGATGGCTCGCTGCCATCTTTCTTTCTGCCATTCGACTATTCCAAAAAGTCCAAAACACTTTTCGATATATTCGTTTCAACTTCCATTTATTTTGTCTCTGTTATCGAACTGACATGAAATGAAACCTGCGCGAATTCGATTGAAAAAAAAAGAGATAACGTGCCTAACGTTACTAATTTAAATTATATAAATTATTCAGGTGCCATTTTACTCTTTTAAATACCGGAGTGAGAGAGAGAGGTAGGCTTTGATTTAATGTTAATTGGATACAGGTCTATAGAGCTAGATATGGCCGGATTCTTAATTAACTCCAACGACAAAGCAAATAGATGGCAGTGTGCAGGTTGAACCAGATATTACATTACTCTATTCATAAGATCTGATATTGTTGTAGCCTGTGGCTCTATTTCCGTATATGGTGAATGTTCTGTGGTTTGTGACGACTCCTGTGGTTATCTGTGTCAACTCACAGATATCTGACTTCAAACTTTGATATCAATTTACTAAGTAATCAATATTGGGTGACTAAATTGAATAAGTAGGTATGTTGTTATGTTGACAGCCTTACACAATCTCAAGGGATTCTGATCAATTAAGTTATAGTGGTTAATTGAAGCTTAATTATCAGCTGGTGCTCGGTGGCCGAAAGTTTTGTAATCAACAGAGTGTTAAGTGGACATGTGATTGTGATTATCACTTAAACGAACAACCCCATTATAACCCCAAAGGGACATGAAGAATGTTTTCTGGGTTTGACTTTGATAACAAACAGTGGTCTTGTTTGATATCGAAACCATCCGGAAAACTGTTCGCCCTTTATTAGTTGTCAATAAAAAGAAAGTTTGATGAGTTTTCCTGTTTCTTGCGTGACTTTGATGAATTGGACGTCAATGTCACGAAAGCTGAACATACCTTCAGCAGCTTCCTAATATTATCCATGATACTTAGTCACATTGGTAGACGGATATTTATACCTACATATAACGGGTGTAAAAAGACAGTTTCCGAAGCCGAAAGCCACATATTCTACACATTATTTGGGTCATTTTTTCCACTAGACTATACCTGGGAATCCACTGGTTCTGGAGATATTGAGGGTCAAAGTCGCAATTTTTTTTAAACTTTTTAACCAAAATGAAATCCAAGTGTTACCTATTACCAAACTTTTTTTCATCGATTTTTTTTTTCGAAATTACGTATTTGCAGTTACGAAAACGAAATGAATATCAAACGTATCCGACAAGTACCTTCGTGGCTTAGAGCGAAGGGGCGGGGTTTAACTCCACTTGCCTGTGTTCGCTTTACATTGCGCGGAATAAAAAATAGTTTTATTTTTTTAGCATAATATATGTATGTATCTCTCCTTGTTACCTTTTTATTTGCATATTTAGAAACTTCGAGTACCTACACTTTCTGACATGATTGATGATATTGTGGTGTACGGGATCAGTGTACCTAACTGTGTGGGCGTGTTTTCGTTATTTGTTGAGAGTTAAACTTGAGATAGATATATATTATTTAACTTATTTCTGTATATTATTGTAGTCTTTGGATATTTCATGTGAGATTTCATGTTATAAAGATTACAGTTCCCGTCATAATCTGACTTCTCTCAACCAATCTTTTCTTATTAAACCTATTCTACATTCAACTGATCCTTCAAAAGTACAACAAATCGACCAGTCTGTTGAAACCAAGAAGGATGAATGGTACAGTATCAATACACGCAACATATTAAAACAAGAAACTAAAACAAGGGTTATAGAGTCGCTCCGAGTTTTGCTCTACATTATAACAATGACTCTCGGCTAATTTATTACAGTGAGGGTTGGGTCCATTCAAATATCTCACCCAGAAGTGTGATCTCCTGGCGTATTCACAGATAAAAATATTATTTTGTATGGCTTTGTATGATTTAATATCTCCGATTTTCCAGCCTTGTTTTATAGTCGTCGTACGAATCTTGTTTTACGCTCTCCTTTACTGAACTTGCGCAACATTTGTAGTTTCCGGAGCCGTAAAAGTGTCCGTAATAGAATCGAAATTTTAGACCCGCCGGCGGCCGTACCCTCGAAGTGAAACAGTATAAAGCAGAAATCATAGCTTCGCTTTAATAAAATAACAAAATAATGGCTTTATAGCATGGCTTGAACGAAACCGGTAATAGTTTTCACGAACGAAAATTCTAAAGTTTGCTGATAACACAAAATATTGCGCGGAAAATGTGTGGACATTACGTAAGTCCCTAACAAAAGACGCTTCACCAGGCAAGCTTATAATAACACTTAAGGCTTGGATAATAGAACCTCCTGCGGGGGCTCATCTAGAGAGGGCAATATTTCACTGAATTAATAAATGTGAAGGCTATAAATCAGACGAACGCGCTCCACGTGACCGGGTAGGTACTCTGAATCACAGACTGCATCGCACCGGGTATCCGGCTATCTGAGTATCCGTCTGGAGCGCTATTGTGTCGGAAGCTGCGACTAACTAATCTAATCGAGACTGTAAACAGAATTAGCCAACTATAACGACCGTATTTATCTGAGCTCGACTCCAGGATTAATCTTTTTTGACTTGGTTCTTTGATGTCATTTATAGACTACAAGATTAGAATTTGGACATTTTCTGGCATAGAAATGGAATTTCCAGGTACTCGTATTTTAGGTCATGCCTAGGGGTAGCGGATAAATTCGTAACAGAGTTACCGCTCCCCTGGGCACTCAGGCAAGAAAGGAACAGGGGTGGGTTTTAGTCAGTAAGAGTCTGACACGCCCTCCCGCTCCACCCAGAGCGGGAGATGTCATTGGATGATTTCCCACCCCAAAAAAAAGGTATTTTAGGTCTAACTATTGCTAACGCCATTTAACTACCAGTTAGCAGCAAGAATAATTCACATTTCTTTCGGACACAAACAGAAAAGAAGGGCAGAAAAAGGCGGATAATATTTTATCTTGTTAGGGTCACCTCTAAATGAGAAAATTAAGAATTTATAAAAGGATCTTCTTTCCCAAATTCTCGGGATTAAGCGAATTACATCGTTTTAAAAAAAACTTCGATGAGATCTCTTCGCTTTCTGTTGAAAAGTCGTAATTTTTCCGTTTTTCCTTCTTTGTTTAGACAAGATATATTTATATGAGAACAAAAAACCACAAAGTTAAAATGAAAACGAATCCGAGGAGTGTTGATCTTAATTTATTGCAGATTGGATTTGATTTGTTAACATTTTACCCGCCTTCTGGCCGAATCTTTTTTTCGGGCATTTTATAAGAATTTACAGTGACGGAAAATTTTGTAGGATGGGTTTCAAAAGCCTAGTTTTATATCCGAGTTAAGCTGAGATGTCAAATAGATCTTGGTTTGCTTGCTCCGTGGTTTGGTTAAATACCAACCCACAACAAATAAAGCGAGAGAGAATTTATTAATAATAATTCTTTTGACGAATATTTAGTGATTTTGTCTTATTCCATACAGGAAAAATAAGTAAAATACGTTTTTGTTGTAAGAAAACAAGAACCTTCTATAGAATTAATTTTCTTTACCGCGTTTGTTAATATGTAAATGAAGATAATTTTCATTCAGAGACAATTCCCATTATTATGACAATGTAATTGCTGCCGACGTTCGTGGCTGTTTCAAATTATCAAATTACAATGAACTCTCTTTACTTTGGCTAAATTTGAATCCTGTCTCTGGTGTAAGCTTATACTTCAAACGATTCGGAAGTCTTTAGCACTATTGGAAGAGGGAAACTTCAATTTTTTGTTGGTAGTGTTTTAAAAATCAACTTGGTTTGTCGACATTGAATGTGTATAACTGACATTACTCATTTTACCTTGATTGAAATTGTAGGTACGAGTAATCACTATTTGCGATTTATTGATTACCAAAACTTTTTTTTATTTCCAAACCTGACGATGTTGTGAAATACACAGCAACATAATCGGCGATATTGGAGTAAAAAACTTCCCAGACTTATCTTAAAAACCATTGGAGAGCAAAGGATGGAAATAGTTGAAAAATTAACTAAGTTTGATGAAAACTGTCTGGGAATGCTAAAACTAGCCAGGTCGATCGTTATTGGACGCGATTTCAAAGTTATTTTTGGTATTACTGAGGTAGATTATTTTGTACTCTTTTAACCGTTAAAAAAGAATCAAGAAAAATGTTAATAGCCTGTCGTTATCAAGAGTCAGGGTCAGGGTGGCTGGTAGCAGCTGGATGACAGATGAACCGAGCTGAATGGCGTGCAATTGGAGAGGCCTATGTCCAGCAGTGGACTGCTATAGGCTGATGATGATGATGATGATCAAGAGTCAAACAATTTTTTCCAAAGAAACAGAACTCTTTTACTAATGCACGGTGGATATTATTGAGAAAAGGGTAGGCAGACTAATTGAATTATTTCCTTAATGCGGAAGTCTGTATATTTGGATGTTAGTTAATCAATCACGGTTCAACGGCTAAAAGGATTTGTATAAAACGTGGATAGACTTATATTTGCACATAGTATAGGTCATCATCATTCTCCTGCCCTTATCCCAATTTATTTGGGGTCGGCGCAACATGTCTTTTTCTTCCATACTCCTCTATTAGTCGTCATCTCTGTAGTCACCCCTTTTTTACCCATATCCTCTTTCACACAGTCCAACCATCGTTTCTAGCACATAGTATAGGTACTTAGGATAATTTTCTACTTTCAGGCAGGCGAAACCACTCGCAAAATTAACTTAATAAACGGCACATCTTACAATGTGTTGCGGCAATTTGCGACCGTTAGGAATTATGACGGAACACTTTGTAGCACATTAAACTGCTTTAGAACGAACCGCAGGAAATAGTTTGACGACATTATGTTGCACACAGTGTGAAATAATGCCACACTATAGGAGGTGTAGGCACAATGTGAAACAACTCTTCTCATTTTAATAAATGAGCACACTGCTCCGGTGATAATCCGAAGAAACAGTTCAGACAAAGTCAGTTGTTGAGAGAGGACTTTAATAAAACAGGTAGAAAAATTCAATCTTGATCTTGAGGAGTCTCTCGATTTTGATGAAAACTTAACCTATACAAACCAACCAAACTCTTGGTAAAACGCTATACACATCTTAAATAATTATGAACGAACACATATCCCTCCACCCCTTCCACGGGTAAGCAAAAGACGGACATGTTTCTGGTTAATGAAATTATTTGTAATATTTTTTTAAATAATATAGTTTTTTAATTTTCTGTAACAATTTTGTAAGTATAGATAAGTATCAATAGCCGTTAAAAAGTTATTCTAATACAAAATATTAAAAATCAATTTATTATAATTTATTTTTCGAATCCCGGAGTTTCAGTAAGAATCCCGGGAAATCTTATGGACATTTCAACATCAACATTTGCGGTCATTGACCCAAAATAGCTGTACCTGCTCCGATCACTGATCAGCAGATATCGGTGACGTAACATGCACCAGGGCCTTCAGGGTCTCCTCAGTCTTGGCATATTTTGTATTGCCAAGACTTGGCCAGTTTCGATATCAACTATATAGAGGTCCCTAAGCAATTTTTGTAGGGGCCATATGTCTGCTAATTTACTTTCAACGTTCTAAAAACCGGGTTCGTTTAAGATCAGAATTTTTTCCAACCCTAATATTTTTGGAAGTTTGCCTAACCAATGTTTCTCTGTTTCCAGTATTCGACGCCTCCGGCCATTACACTCCCAACGTGTTGTTTGGAAACGAGTACTGGCTGGGCTCGCAGAACGCATGTCGCGACCTGCAGCTGACTGAGTACTATGCGCACACGCCGCCCTTCCCCACCACCTTCTATGTCGCCAAGATCAACATGACGGTCGACAATGAGCACCTTCCACAGGTAATCTATTGTTTAGGTTAGTTTTTAGGGTTCCGAAAGTCCGAATGAAAAAAAAGGAACCCTTATAGGATCACTCATGTGTCTGTCCGTCTGTCACAGCGAATTTGCTCCGAATCTGCTGGACCGATAGAGTTGAAATTTGGTACACACATGAATATCTGTGACCCAAACACGGACGTGTACCCTAATAAATTAATTTGGAATATGGGGTCACTTTTGGGTTGAAAATCGGAAAATTTAAAAGTTTTTAAAGCTGTGCCTTGTGACATATCAAATGGAAGGGCACATTGTAAGGATCTCGAATATATTTATTTCATAATTTAAAATATATAATTTTGAAGTTATTTAAGAAAATAGATGAAAAATTACCATTCCCACCCTTCTCTCCAAAACCACTGGGCCTAAACTTTTGAAAAAAAATACAGAAAGTAGTTCTTTACTTATAGATTACAGGAAAACGTATGCAGCATGGAGGCAGTTTAAAAAACCCTGAAAAAATTTATTTGTTCGGAACCTTTTTCGCGCGAGTCCGACTCGCTCTTGGCCGGTTTTTTGAGGATATTAAAATGAGAAACTCATATTTTTCTGACGAAATTCTTATCTAGGTACTTAGGTCTATCTGTATAGGTCTTTCCTTTTTTTTTGGATCTTATCTAAATCGGTGATTTTGAATCTGGGCTGTTAACGTAGTTCCGCTAAAATAAAACGAATGCAACAATTCATTACCCATTGTTTTAAAGCAACTCGATAGGGTAGATATTTTAAACATAGTTTCGTAATTGGAGTTGCCCAAGCGTGTAAATAGCCGTGGGTCTCTGCGGGGTGAAGGACACTGTTACGGCCAAACACTTGGATTGAATGCTGGCCCAAAATTGCCTATATTTGTCTGTATAACTTCAAGTTAGGAGTGGTTGGCAGTAGACGGCGCATGTGGCCCAACTCTAGGCTAGTAAGAACAAGCGTTACCTGACTTTCCTTTGGCAGCCTCGCTGGATTCCGACGAGTGGCCACTCGATTCTCTTCACACCAACACTCCTGGATATTCTTGTTCAATAGTTACACGGACGCGGTAAATATGAGTTATTTATTATTCCCGGAGAATCCCCAACGTTTACGGGATATTACTCGGGATTTTAGTGTATTTGCGGGGACGATGTTAATAAGACATTAATTTAGTCTGCGGTGAGATGCGCTCTGCCTCGCGGCGATAGGCACACTGAATTATCTATGGTTCCCGTAAAGCCGGCTACACACCTGCCTTACAAGCTAAAGCGAGACACACACGTCGTGATACCACACCCCATCCAACTTGCAGAGTGGCGGCAACTCGCCACACCATGCTCCCCGCCCTGAAAGGTCCAAGAGCTTTCAAAAGCTGCTAATCTATGCGGCGCGAGTGAGGTTCAAGAAGCGGTGATGATATGTAAGCATTTACTTGTTGAAGAGCTTTGAGGGAAATCCAAGCAGCACTCCGAAACACCATCGTATTGATATAATGCTCGGGAAAAATAATTATCAGTGTCCTGAGAATGAATTGCGGTTCGACTTGACTATGGTAAGTCGAATAAACTAAATTACAACTATTTAATGGCGTACCATTGGAACGTATACTATGAACCCTAAACTAAATTAAACTAAATTACGTAGTAATAATAATCTATTGAGTTGGCAAAGGATACAACTTAGTGACAGGACGTTTATACGTGCCTGACGCGGTTTTTATTGAAGCGACTCGAATTATACCATCCGATCCCGGAAAAACTTCCTCTATGATACCCAATGGCCAAGTCAATGGAGGTACGTTATCTTGACCCAAGAGAACGACAGTACCTATCTCTATAGGGCGATCGGGAGTGCACCACTTCTGGCGAACTTGCAGCGTGTGCAAGTACTCAATTCGCCATTTATTCCAGTAGGATAACACAAGTTGATCCAAGAGCCTTTTGCGGTTGTTTAGGTTTATGTTTTCTTCTGTCAATTCAGAAGAAGGCAAATACGTGAGTGGACTGGACATTAAAAAATGCGCGGGCGTGAGTACCTCCGGATGTGGGTCTGACGAAATGACACTAAGTGGTCGAGAGTTCAAAAGGCACTCAATTTGCACCATTACGGTCGAGAGTTCCTCGTAAGTGAGAAGTTGTTTACCTACGACTCTAAACAAGTGAGTTTTAACACTCTTAATATTCGACTCCCAAATACCTCCGAAGTGTGGAGCTCGCGGCGGTATTCTTGTCCACTCGATGCGTGATTTAAGAAGCTCATTTTTAATATCCGTTTGAAAAGTTGAATTTAATAAAAAAGAATAAATATCATCCAATTGCGCCTTAGCGCCAACAAAATTGGTACCATTGTCTGAATACATAACAGACACTGGACCGCGGCGGGAAATGAATCTCTTAAATGCGGATAGGAAAGCCTCAGATGTGAGATCCGATACAAGCTCGATATGTATGGCTTTAGTCACCATGCATACGAACAAACATATGTAAAGTTTCTGCGAACGTTGACCTCTACGTCGAATAGGTATGTAAGCAAGCGGCCCGGCGAAATCTACACCGGTGTGTACAAAGGCTTTAGCATCACGGACGCGGTATCCAGGAAGTTCAGCCATTTTGGGTACTGGATGCTTAGGATTTAGACGGAAACAAGTATTACATTTCCGACAACGAGAACGTATAACCGTTCGGCCACCCAATATCCAAAACCGCTGCCTTAAAATGGACATCAATAACCCTGGGCCCGTATGGCAGTACGTATTGTGATAGTGATCGATAATTAGATCGACTACGCGGTCGCGTTTAGGTAAAAGCGCGGGATGCTTGGCTTCATACGGTAAGTCAGATTTAGACAATCTGCCCCCAATACGTAAGATTCCGAAGCTATCAATGAAGACAGATAAACAGCGCAACTTCTTAGCTGGAAGTTCACCTGCTTTAATTAAATTTAAATCGCTCGCAAAATGTAAACTTTGAACTATTCGAACAATGAAATTTTCGGCGGTTTGAATGTTTTTAACAGAACTATGACTATGTAGTCTGTTTGTAAATTTAAGAATGTACATAAATACACGTAACAGTTTATTCCATGAGCAAACACGGTCAGCTATATTATCTAAAATACGCGGTTCAGTATTCGAAGTTTCTACAAGAAAAACCTTTGATTTAAACTCCGGCAATGTTTCACATTGAGCAGGAGAGAACTTTAAAGGCCACTCGCTCATGGGCTGATGGAGCCATGTGGGGCCGTTCCACCACAACGAGTGTCTTATTAAATCCGACGGCAGCATGCCGCGAGACAGACAATCGCTAGGATTCTCTTTCCCGGACACGTGACGGAAACAAGCGGCAGGTAAGTTTTCCTGTATTTGAGCAATGCGGTTGCTAACAAAAATAGACCATCTATGGGGAGATGAGTGGATCCACGAGAGAGCTATGGTGGAGTCCGAGAAAGCGTGGACACCTGCAATAGGTACACGAGTGGAAAGTTTTTCCTTGACTACGCGAACAAGTTTAGACAGAAGTAAAGCGGCGACAAGTTCCAATCGAGCTAGCATTGTTATTTTAGCGGGGGAGACTTTGGACCTTGCACACAAGAGTCGGACAGTGATATCACCTGTAGGGTTGGTAATGTGTAAATAAATACAACAGCCATAACCAGTAAAGCTGGCGTCGCAAAAGGCTACGATGTTCACTACAGCTTCTCTAAAGACGCCAATGTGGCGAGGAACCTTTAGAGAAGAGAGTGAAGGAAAATCGCGCGTAAAAGCGGCAAACCGATTTGTGATGGATTCCGGATGAACCTCATCCCATCCTACTTTAGCTAACCAAAGTTCCTTAATTAATACCTTCGCGTACAGCACAACGGGTCCTACAAGGCCCAGTACGTCGAACAAGCGGGCAACTAGCGATAGAATCGCGCGCTTCGTGCATTTATCATCCACGGCGATTGTTGTCAAAGAAAAATAATCATCAGCGGGTTCCCAGGTTAATCCAAGGATTTTGAAATTATGGACATCATTATCCATGCCAGAAAAATTAACTGGTAAGCGGTGAGACTCTGGCAGAATCTCTAATAAAGCGGGTGAATTGGTAGCCCATTTGACTAAGTCAAAGGAACCTACCTTCATTAAATCAATTAAATCGCGGGATAGACGCATAGCTGTCTGTTCGTCCGAAACAGAGTAGACGTAGTCGTCCATGTAAAACTGAGTTTCTACCAATTTAGAAGCCTCAGGAAAGCGGTCGCTTTGCTCAAACGCCAAGTTACGCAGTGTGCGCATCGCTAAATAAGGACTAGGCTTTAGTCCGAAGGGAACGCGGTTAAATGAAAGGTGCGAATAGGCTCACCTTTGCTAAAACGATACAAGATTCGTAAATATTTGCGGTGGTGCTCTTTTACACCGATACGTAAGAACATTTGTTTTATATCCGCTGTCATCGCGACAGGGAATGTACGAAAATCAAGTAATAACAAAAACAAGTCTGCTTGCAAATTAGGTCCGACATGCAAAATGTCATTGAGCGACAACCCCGAGTGAGTTTTGGCGCTAGCGTCCAAAACCACTCGAATGCTGTCCTTGTCCGGTCTAATGACGGCATGATGCGGTATGTAATAACCCTCCTCTGTCAATTCAGAGTCGGGCACTTCCGCTAAATACCCCTGAGTTATATAATCCGCGATAGTTTTATTATAATTCTGGCGTAGGGTCGGCATTAACGTAAACTTACGCTCGAGCGCAAGTAAGCGCCGATGGGCGTAACCACGCGAGCTACCTAGCTCGCTGGGTGAGCGCGCAAAAGGTAGATCGACAAAATATCTGCCGTCTTCAAATAAGACTGAAGAATTAAAATTATTTTCACACTCTAATTCGTCCGGACTAATAAAACGTTGAGATGGAATTTCCTCTAGCTCAAAAAACTTATGTAAACTTGACTCGACTTCAATGTCGGCCTGCGCGGTAAACGAAGATGCAATGTGTGTCACATCACTACTACAACAATCAATATCACCCATAAGTACATAACCGAAGCTAGTCAGTACAGCAGGGGGGGGCGTGGGTGCCTGAGTCGACCCTGTCTCCCAGGTAAATAAAGGGGAACAATTGTGCTCCAAGCACGACGTCTACCGCGCCCGGCACGTTCCAGGTGGGATCAGCAAGCGACAAGTTATTTAAGTATGACATGTTATCATTGTTATTTAATCTTATAAATTTCGCGGGAAGTCTATCTGTAATACAATCAACAACTAACGCTTGTATCGAAAACTTCGTATAAGGATCAAACCGAGATTCTATGTTTAGATGAATAAAACCGTGTATTGGTTTCGATGACATTCCAACACCTTGTAAAAATGAATTGCGTAATTTAATTATGGGTAAATTCAAACGTTTACAACAGTCCACAGTAATTAAATTATTTTGCGATCCGTTATCTAGTAGGCACCGAACCACCTCCTTATCTCTGATGTCGCTATAGTATGCAAATAACTGCGCGGTCGCTAGCAAAATGGTTGACCCAGTTTTAACAGCTGTAGTGAGCGAAACAGATGTATCCTTAGTAGGCACTTGCGGCTCGGGCGATAATGACTCATCTTTTTCTCGGAAATGTAAGAGAGAATGGTGGGTCTTTTTACAAATTTTACAAACGTTACGTGACTTACATTTAACCAAAGAATGGGATAGACTTAAACAGTTTATACAGCCACGTTTAGCTTTAATAAATTCAAAACGTGCAAGCGGTGTTCTAATATTTTTAAACTGCGGGCAATAGAACAGCTGATGTCGTACGTCATCCTTATCGCATAGCATACATTTGCTATTTGAAACCGGTTCATTACGCGACACGAATGACTTAGCGATGTTATTTTTTGTTTGATGATTAACTGAACTAGACTTAGCGCGCGGTTCCGTCTGTAAATTATTACCGTATGAGCGCTGCAGCACTTTAACATATGCTTGCATGAATGTTATAAACTCCGCATAGGAAGGTAATTCTTTCTCACTCACACGGGATTCAAACTGTAAGACAGTTTGCGCGTCAACCTTTCTTAAACCACAGTGTAATAAAACAAAATCCAGTAAGTCTGGAATGTCTAACTGCTTCAAGGCTGCGACGGACGCTGAATATCGTTCCACAAAAGTATTGAGGCTCGCGGCATTTCCGGCGCATTGTTTAATGTCCAGTATATTATTGAGATAATGAATCCCTAAACTACGCTTATCTTGATACCTTTTAACGAGACTGTTCCACATAACGTTGTATGTATCACCTGTAGGAACAATGCCTGCGGTTAGTTTTAAGGCATCATGAGTCAATTTACTGATCAAGTACTGGACACGCTGCGAGTCAACCAGATCGGTATTTAAATGAACATTGCTGCGAAACATTTCATAAAATATGGGCCAGTTTTCCGCTTTACCATCAAACGATGGCAAATCTATGGGCGGTAATTTTATCCGAGTACCCACTTTGTGTTCCGATGTTTCGTTTTTCGAAAGTATGAGATTACGTTTATATTTAATATTAGAATATAAGTCTTCAATAGAATATAGACTCGAATAGTCTGGTGCGGTTTGGTCAATTTCGAATTGCAATTCATTCATTTGTTCTACTATTTCCTGAAATTTGTTGTATTGCTCAGTAATTGTTTCTGACTGCGCTAAGAATGTCTCATTTGAACGTGAATCAAAGTTCGAGATGTTTCTGGAATCATTATATATGCGATTAACTCGCTCGAAAATCATTTGTTTTTTAGCGGTAAGCTGAGCCAATTTAGCTTCTTGCTTGCGGGACGCCATTTTGGGGCACTAATAAAGTTATGTGCCTACTGTAATGACTTGTACTTAATTTGTACTGAATTTTACTGATGCCTATCCGGGCTCGAAAGGACCATCTAATGGAGTTGCCCAAGCGTGTAAATAGCCGTGGGTCTCTGCGGGGTGAAGGACACTGTTACGGCCAAACACTTGGATTGAATGCTGGCCCAAAATTGCCTATATTTGTCTGTATAACTTCAAGTTAGGAGTGGTTGGCAGTAGACGGCGCATGTGGCCCAACTCTAGGCTAGTAAGGACAAGCGTTACCTGACTTTCCTTTGGCAGCCTCGCTGGATTCCGACGAGTGGCCACTCGATTCTCTTCACACCAACACTCCTGGATATTCTTGTTCAATAGTTACACGGACGCGGTAAATATGGGTTATTTATTATTCCCGGAGAATCCCCAACGTTTACGGGATATTACTCGGGATTTTAGTGTATTTGCGGGGACGATGTTAATAAGACATTAATTTAGTCTGCGGTGAGATGCGCTCTGCCTCGCGGCGATAGGCACACTGAATTATCTATGGTTCCCGTAAAGCCGGCTACACACCTGCCTTACAAGCTAAAGCGAGACACACACGTCGTGATACCACACCCCATCCAACTTGCAGAGTGGCGGCAACTCGCCACACCAGTAATATTTAAACAACTTTTTTCCCTGAATATAGAAAATTATATAAATATTTAGTTCATAACCGGTTTTCCTGTGCATATCCGATTAACGGAAAAAGTAACGCTCGTCTTGTATCACTTTTATCATGCTGACTGATGATACATTTAAAATAGATGTTTTTAAGTACTTTTCTATGTAAACTTATTCAAACTGTCACGTAGTTGCGACATTTCGAATTTTTCACTGGTTATCAACGATTCGCTTTCTATTTGATGGAAGAAGTTGAACGATGGCTTGAAATTCACACTTTCCCTTCATGACTCAGCATTTAAATGACAATTCAATCCGCGTTACGTGATTTCTTTGACCTCTAAAGGTTAACATCATGCAGACGTTTGCACCGAAAAAATATTAAATTTGTGTTATACACAAGACTAAAGGAATTTTAGTTTAACACACCTTCCAATACACTAAGAAAAAGATAATAAACTTTTATAGGATATACCGTTTAGAAGTTTTAACCCGTCATAGAGGTTGAGAATAAATTCGAAAGAGTTACCTCGCCCCTGGGCACTCAGGCAGGGAAGGAACAGGGGTGGGTTTTAGTCAGTAAGAGTCTGACACGCCCTCTCACTCCACCCAGAGCGGGAGAAGTCATTGGGTGATTTCCCTCCCCCCCTAAAAAATAAAAAGCCCCTCATTAGCAGACACAATTAAAAACCTATTGTCGCGGTCGGGCCAATAGGTTTTTAATTGTGTTTGGTGTGTCTGGCTGTGGGGCCTGGTGGATTAAATCAAAACCTGAAATATGAACGAACATTTTGGGTTTTTCTGACCACCACGCACGGGCACGGGTCTGTCAAAGCTGCGAACTTGGTTTGACACAATTGGTATCTATCCCAACAACATCCTTAAAATCAGTACAACGCAATTATTTGCGTCCTAACGCGTTTCAATCGTCTACGGTGACTGGCTTATAGGCGTAAAGAAATAATTCGTATAAATATTTTATGGTCATGAAACTAAAATAAACTTAAAAACACAACTAGGTAATTATAACTTTTAGACACTTAAACAAAAAATAAAAAACCTTTAACTAACTAAAACTAACCTAAAATAAGGTGTCGAAAAATTCCTTCGCATCGCTGTACACTCATATAAACTCAGGTCATAAAAAATATTGACAAAACACAATAACAACCTAGCCTAGCAAAAACAATAAATAAACCCCAAGTCTTCATCGTAAACGCGCCGTCATTCATCCCGTTAATATCATGGTGTGGGCACAAAAGACAAATAGCCCCAACAACTCACACCAACCTTGTAGTGTGGGCCTGATTCACCCTACGTTACGACAGTTTAATATAAAAGTTTTGCTACCTCGCGGCAAGTTCCAGCCTTCTGCGTCGATAGAGTCAACTTAATTTGCTACGTTATATTCCCTCCAGAATTGTGTGAAACTACTCCAGCTTCTATGAAAAGTTTTTGAAATAGTTCATAGTTCTTGATTGCGTAGTACAAACATAGGTTGACTTTTAAATCACTCTTTTAGGGGTTGAAAGTAATAGTCTCCATGTTTATAGTTCGTAAGGTCGAGAATAGCCAAACTGAAGTGGCAGTGGCCAGGGCACATTGCTCGCAGAACAGATGGTCGATGGGGCGAAAGGTTCTGAAGTGGCGACCGCGTACCAGAAGATGCATTGGAAGGCCTCCCACAAAGTGGACCGATGACCTGGTGATATCGCTAGAATTCAATGAATGCGAGACGCACAGGACCGGTCGTTATGGCGACACTTGGGCTCCCCCAAGTGTCGCCATAACGACCGGTCACAGGCCTCCGCCTGTGTCCAGAAGTGGACGTCTTTCGGCTAAAATGATGATGATAGTTCGTAAGGTAGCCTAACGATAGTTGTAAGGTACTGTAGGAGGTTTTCCCGAAACCCGAAAATTCAGATCTATTTTATTTTGCGGCAAATGAAGGCAACGAAGCTTAAAGCCATGATATGAATTTATATGACCATCGTAAACGTTAACTTGGACTACTTTCGATGGATAACGTACTTGGGTAGAAGGCAAGCATTTTAATAAAAACTGATGTCCGATTGAGATAGGCTTAGCAATCTAGGCTTAAGGAAGTAAGTGATGAAGAAATTCGATTGTGACCTTTATTAACTGTGTGTGGATTTATAATTGTGTTTGTAAGTAAGTAGTAAGTCAAGGTAGACTCCGGACAGACGGAAGAAAACCAAAGCAAAAGAGTTTTCAATAACAAAAAACCTACACTATATCTCTGAATGTCATTGGCTCCTTTTTACCGGAAAATGGGTTCCTGTGGGATTGGCCTTGGAGTATTTCTTCTTTCTTCTCGGAGGATTGAAGCGAAGATATTTGTGCAGACTCATTTCTAGTTAAACGCTACGGGAGGCTGTGCCTACTTGTTTTATTGTCTGTTAAGCATCTCAAAGGTTGGTAGGATTTTCACTAATTAATTATAGATATTCCAATAGATAGTTTATTTAAAAATTGCTATAAACTGTTTAAATAATGATATACTTATAAAATACTCAATGACGATGCCGCCAGTCTCTTAGACATATCACTAGTCGAAAGCGAGTCGGAGGAGTTTTTCAACGCCATATTTTAGATTAATATTATTTAGTTTTTTTTTAAACTTTGCCTCACCCTAGGAATTACTCCTGTATCGTGGGTGCATTGACAAACATGTAAACTTACATACACAAGGCACCCAGATCCAAGATAACTGTCTGTACGCCAAACAAATATTTGCTCCGTGCGGGAATCGAGCCCACGACACGGAGCGCAGCAGCCGAACGCTCAACCACTTCGCCAATCGTGTCGTTTTAATTAGTTAATGGTTTTTATGTTTTGTTTTAGTATAGTATATATATATATAATTATAGTTAGTTGTGTACTTAATTAGATAGATGGAAACTAGTAGTTTTGCTAACTTTACTGCTTGATGTTTAAATACCCACAGAATCTAGGTACCATTAACTGTCAGCTTATGTCCACAAGAAAAAAAGTGCTCGCAAATACTCGTATATAAGAAAGTAATATTCCATATCAGTGTAAGTATACCTATAGATTAATGATGGTCCGAAAGTTTTCATCCCCCGAGGCGCGAGGCGTGGGCGAATCAACATTAATAACGGGATATGGAACTTGGACACGTAACGTAGGTATCTCCAGTAATATTATGTCCTATTGAAATTTGTACATTTAAGTGTATTACTTTCTGTGTTAGATGAATTGATATTAGGTACCTAGGTCAAAAGAAATGGTGTGAAGTGTTTCATTTCCGCATCAAAACTGCAAAAAATATGGTTTAGTTCACTGTAGGAAAATAAGGATATTATTCGCCTCAATTCACTGTGCTCTAGATAGATAGATAGATAGATAGATAGTATTTCCTATATGGGGCACTTGAATTATAATTATAACAGCTATTGCACAAAATAGCAAATTCTTTGGGTTAAATCCTACTGGCGAACTGACAACGATATCTAACAAAATTTGGATGGACTAAACGAAATATTTAGATGGCGTTGTGTGATAGTCGTGGAATATTATTATTATTATATACAATAAAAGTGGGTAGTCAGTGGTGTATTGCTTTTTTTTTGTGGGTTGGGAATGCATCCAATGACATCTCCCGCTCTGGGTGAAGCGAGAGGGCGTGTCAGACTCTTACTAACTAAAACAAACCCCTGTTCCTTCCCTGCCTGAGTGCCCACGGGAGCATTAACTCTGTTACGAATTTATCCGCTACCCCTAGGCATGCAGGCATCGGCCATGATGGGCGCCGTCAGCGGCGGCTGACAATCATATCTTTGAGGCGCGCGTGGAACACTACTCGCCGCCGGCTCACGGGCCTGGTGCTGATCGGACGGCGAGCTTACCCACTACTCGCCGTCTGCAGGCCCGGGTCTGCGGTGGCCAGAGATCGTTTCTCGACGTCCTACGCCCAGTGCTTCTCCTGCGGCGGTAGCGGCCGCGGGTGTGAAGGCCACTCCGTTGAGCTTCCCTCACCCATCCCGCCTCCGCCTTCGCGAGCATTACTGCTTCGCAGAAGGAGGAGACTGCTTCCCATCCCTCTCGCTCCGTACCATGGCCTGAACCAGGGCCAGACGCGAGAGGTCGCCGCCGCCCATCGCATCCACGAGGACACGGCGGTGCTCCGCCCGGCGGGGCAGACCTCCACCGTATGCTCCACCGTGTCCTCTGGTATCCGATCTGGATCTGGCGATCCGCGCAATAGTGGTGTATTGCTAGTAAAATATAATAAGCATTACACACATATTTTTAGAATTTATGTTTTTTACACAATAACTGTATTAGTCAATATCAGTAAAAATCAACAGCAATTTGGCTGTTTTTGCGACAGCAAGCAACCATTCTAGTAATGACATGATGTCATAACCTGTTACAACGCTGTGGCTAATGAGTGCTGGCGCTGCGATACCTAATGACCTGGTATTAAAGTCCACTCAGTTTGAGTCCACAATTTGACACTGGCCTAGTAACTTATTAATGTTACTTTTAGATAATTTAAGCACAGCTTAGTTTAGATACTTATGCTAATATGTCACATTTATCAGTTTGTTTTTTTAAATGTACTTAAAACAAATTTTTGATACTAGGATATCATAATCTTTCACATCTAGCACTATCGGTGTCGTCAAAAAATTCGTCCTTTCAGATGTCAATGGAAGAAGACCCCAAAAAGCTAGCAGCATTGTCACGTTGAATGGCAATGCTGATTCTAAACCACAGTTTTCACAAAAAAAACACTCAGTTTCCAAAAACTGACTGGCCTCTACCCGTACACAAAACCAACACATAACCTTTACGATTATGTTAACACATTTAACATAGGTGTAAACGCAAAGTTAAAGACAACCTTTTATACCGTAGGAATGTCTCCAATTCCTAAACAAAACATCGCCGGAAAGCTCGTAGACTGAAAAAGAAAAATCCGTGGCATTTGTATACGTAATGCCTTAAAGACGAAGAAAAGCGATGGGAACCGCCAGCTGACGTCTGCTTCCCTGGTACTACACTGATACATCGTGTGGCACTTGGGAGCATTCGTCACATTGACTGACATTCAATTACGTACCTCGGGCTTACGCAAAGGTCGCTCGGAGATATCTGCTCACTTAATGAAGAGTGCATTGAGCAAGCTTGGACGCAAATTGGTGCCAACTGATTGGATGAAAGCTAAATGCGCAAAACAGTGTAGGGATCTACATAATTATAATATTAATTTTTTCCCAGTTTATTCGATAGACAAACTTAATACGAAAATCACATGTTTTCGCGTTAGTGAATGAACATCTTTAACGGATATGTTAGATACCTACGTTGATTCATCAAAAACTGCATCGAATTCAAAATATCGTCTCGAAACCCAAAATTACAGCTCGTAGTCATTTTTGCATAGGTATCAAATAAGACAAGTAAAGAAAATAAAACTTTATCGGGCCAACACTGGCTCTATTGGTCAAGGCAATTGATTGGACCCAGGCTCATAATGGATAACCTTTCAAAACACTCGTTTTGTTTTTAAATGGAGCTCTGGGCAACTGTTTCATTGACTGGTTTTAATGTTGTTTACGAGTTTTATGCCGCGTGTTGGAAGAAAAACAAAGTCGTTTCAGTTATTTCTTCTCTTGCCTAACTTTTTAACTGACGTGACCGACGTTGGAGTTTTAGTATTTGAACGTAATTAAACCAAGCTTCTGTTGGTGTAATAATAAAACGCTTCACGAGTTGTATTATTGAAGCAGGGTTTAATAAAGAGCATGTCTATCTATCAAGACGCTAGTCTGCACCTTATTAACCTGAAGCAGAATGGCAACATGATAAATAGATAGGTATACTAACAAATTACAATTAGGACCTTAACAGTTAATAGGGACATGACGCAGGGCTCTAGAAAAAGTGACATTCTATCCACGCGGCCACGCTATGGCGAAAGCTCAAAGGTAACCCGCGAAATTCAAATTTTCTTACGTTTTTTTGGAATTTGCAGGTCAGTGTCAGGTTGTATCTAAGTCAAAATTTGATTCATGATTTCATGAAATATTTACATTTGAAATCAATTTTAACTGAGAGAGTTGTATTGATGATTTTAATGATTATCATTATATAAATACATACTTGCTACGCCTGCGAATCACATGTTGATCAAGATACAACCTGACACTGACCTGCAAATTGCAAAAAACGTAAGAACATTTGAATTTCGCGGGCTAACCTGGAGCATTCACCTTAACACAAAACGGCTAAAGTGTATTGGATTGATCACGTGACATTTCAGTAGCGCATGTCAACCCCATTAGTTTCCAGTTTTTTCAATAGTAATCGCTGATGTAATGTTTTGTTGAGCCACTCTTAGTTTTTATTCATCGCTAGATGTCACAGCGTGTCTGTGTTGTGTCGTTGGACATTTTTTGGTCCGTGTGACATTTTCCACTAACCTCCTGTTATTTCCCACAGAGCAGACTGATGCTGGTCGGCGAATGCGTGCCCGAATCCTGCGACAAAGCCGCCATCACTACGCTGCTAGGCGCCGCGGAAGGCGCCGCCTCCACGCAGGCCTCCATTGCCGGCCTGGCTGCCTCCTTCAGCACCCTCAACGTGCGACCCGTACCTGGGGACTATGACCTCTTCGCTGACCCAAAACTGCAGATATTAGGGTAAGATGTTGTTGAGTAGTACCTAAGTCAAACAGTAACAGGTATGGTAGGCTTGCGGCTCGGTACCCTTTGCAACCGGCACGTCAGGATTTAGGTGGGTTTAGGGGGAGGTGACTTTTAATCCCCAAACGGTCCTAAGGCTGACTTCGCACTAGAGTATTACAAGGACGTGATGAGTTCATTGGATTATATTTGGTATATAAATTGGAAAGTAAAAGCAGTTTCTTACAGTCATGCACGGTCGTTCGTGCGTTAAGTAATGATGTCCAATATTCCAAACAAAAGATGGAGTCAATCATGAAAGGTTGTTGGCCTTGTGGTGGTATTTTGTTTTGCAGCGTTTAGTGTGCTGGGTCCTGCTCCTAATGGAGCTGATGTACTTGACATGAAATTACAATAATGTAGTACATATCTTATCGTGCTTGTATGTAAACATGAATGTAAATTATTTTATTATCGGTAGTTAGAATGCGTATGCACCCCAATCAGGATGTGAGGATAGTGTAAAAGAGAAGTTTTGGAAGGATTGTGTGATAATGAATGTACAGGAGAGTGAAGAGGTGTTTGTGGTGGGTAATTTTAATGGGCATGTAGGAAGTCGGAAGTATGGTTATGAGAGAGTGCATGGTGGTTGGGGATACGGAGACCGTAATACTGATGGCGAGACATTACTGCAAGCTGCTTCGGCTTTTGACTTGGCAATAACTAACACCTGGTTCAAAAAGAAAGACGAACACCTGATCACTTACAAAAGTTGCCAGCACGCGACCCAAATTGACTTTTTCTTGGTGAGACGAAACAGTCTCAAAACAGTCAAAAACTGTAAAGTGTTGCCAGGCGAAGGCTTAGTCTCTCAACACAGGCTCATAATGATGGACGTAACAGTCAGTGTCTCGTCCATTAGGAACAAAGAACGGCCCCCACCCAAAATCAGATGGCGTATGATAGAAAATGAGGAGTGTGCAAGTATGTTTAAGAGTCAAGTGGTAGATAAAATGATAGAAATTAAGGATATGGAAGGAAAATCTGTGGATGAATGTTGGAAAGAGATGGCGGATTGTATAAGGCGAGTAGCAAAAGATGTGTTTGGAGAATCGCAAGGTAAAGGCATGATAGAAAAGGATACATGGTGGTGGAATGAAGATGTGCAAAAGATGCCAAAAGAAAAGAAAATTTCGTTTAAGGTATGGCAGAATGTAGAAACCGGAAATGATAATTTGAAAGAAGAGAAAAAGAAAATGTATAAAGAATGGAAGAGAAAGGCAAAAAAGGCGGTTGCAGTTTCCAGGGCTAAGGCGCAGAAAAAGTTATATGATTTACTGGACAGCCCTAGAGGCCAGAAGGAGCTCTGCCGGATTACAAAATTAAGAGAAAGGAGAACGAGGGATATAATGCACATAAAATGTATGAAAGATGAACTCGGTAAAGTGTTGTCGAAAGATGAAATAAAAGAGCGATGGAAGGTTTATTTTGAAAAGTTGATGAACGAAGAGAATGAATGGAATGGTGTGCTCAAAGAGGTACAAGTAAATATGGGTTTGGTGAGAGAAATTAGCATGGATGAAGTTAGAAAGGCAGTTCAATTTATGAAAAATGGAAAGGCCGTGGGCCCTGATGACATACCAGTAGAAGTATGGAAGTGTTTAAAAGAGGATGGATGTATGTGGCTGACTTTATTCTTCAATAAGTTGTTGTATGAAGAAGTGATCCCACAAGAATGGTGTAATAGTTCGCTAGTGCCCATCTTCAAGAATAAAGGGATAGAGAAAAGATTTCGAGAGGAGAGTGAGATTACCCCGAACCAGTTTGGGTTTATGCCAGGTCGAGGGGCAATGGACGCCACCTTCGCTCTCCGTCAATTGTGCGAGAAGTACAGACGTGTGCACAAGAACTTGCACATGGTGTTCATTGATCTTGAGAAAGCGTATGATAGAGTACCTCGGGATGTTTTGTGGTGGGCCTTGAAAGAGAAAGGTTTGCCTGGGAAGTATGTTGAGTTGATTCGTGCTATGTACAGACAATCTAGTACCTACGTCCGGTCGGCTGCTGGCAACACCGATGAGTTCAGTGTGGTTGTTGGCTTACATCAAGGGTCGGCTTTAAGTCCTTACCTCTTCCTGTTGATTATGGACGCTCTTACGTCGGAAATACAGGAGGAGGCACCCTGGTGCATGCTGTTTGCCGACGACATTGTTCTGGTCGGTGAAGATGGACCTGAGATCCAGAGCAGATTGGAGAAATGGCAACAGAAGCTGGAGAAAGTTGGCTTGAAAATCAGCATAACCAAAACTGAATACATGTTCTGCGATTTCGGCGGTCTCTCCAGTTTTGAAGCAGTAGTGCTAGATGGCGCGCTTCTCCCAGTCTGCTCCGATTTTCGGTATCTCGGTTCACTCGTGCAAAGCGATGGCGAAATAGATCGGACTGTTAAGCACAGAATTAACACTGGATGGATGAAATGGCGGCAGGTCACCGGGACTATCTGTGACTCCCGCATTCCTCTAAAACTTAAGGGGAAGATTTATAAAACAATGGTCAGACCTGCTGTCTTGTATGGTTCAGAATGTTGGGCCACAAAAGGGATGAATGAAAAGCAATTGCATGCAGCTGAGATGAGAATGCTAAGAGCGATGTGTGGTGTTACGCGCATGGATAGAATTAGGAATGAGTATATAAGAGGAAGTCTGAAAGTGGCACCGAAGACTGAAAAGTTGTGTGGAAATCGGTTGTCGTGGTATGGGCATGTGATGCGGAGGAATGAAGAAAATGTCGTGAGGAAAGTCTTGTGTATGAATGTGGATGGCTATAAGAGTAGGGGAAGGCCAAAGAAACGATGGTTGGACTGTGTGAAAGAGGATATGGGTAAAAAGGGGGTGACTACAGAGATGACGACTAATAGAGGAGTATAGATGAAAAAGACATGTTGCGCCGACCCCAAATAAATTGGGATAAGGGCAGGAGAATGATGAGTTAGAATCCACTTAGCTGGCAGATATTTAAAAATATAGAATTTTGCAACAGCCAGTTTGTTATTTTAACGTCTTTCCAATTTCTTGGGAACCTGATTCCCTGACCTTCACGATTATGCTTTTACGTGCCATGCAAGTGCACACAAGGAAAACCCCCGGTTGGTGAGAAATAATTACAAGTTATGGAAAACAAAGATATTGGGCTATAGCTTTGGGAGGCTAAAGTAGGCCCCACAATAGCTCCTTTTTTTGCCTGAACAATTTTATAATACCTTAATAAAAGAGGCATGGGATGATCCATTATGAAGAAGAAGAAGCCATTCATTATCACTGACCAATAAATATCTTTACAATTTAGTTCTCAATACTTACCTTCTTGATACCCATACAAATTACGCAGTTTTGGGCACTGAAACACTTCCACAAGATAATAACTAGATAAATTTATAAATAACTTAATTAACTAGATTCATTATCAAATAATGAAGCAGGTGGATATTACGTAGCTACCTTGGAGCTACCTATCTAATTAATTAATTCATCTCACTGCGTATGACGTATTATGTAAATCACTGATGAAAGCTGGGACTATAATTATCTCATCACCATTCAAGATACAGCTTCGAGAGTATTTACCTACCTAATTAATAAAAACGAATGTAAGTAATTTCAAATCCAAATAGAAGTGAAATCTTTAAAATTAACTATGACATTGAACGTAGATAACAACGGTATTTTTTGTTTTCATAAATCTATTAAAAAAGGAAAGAGGTCGCACGATTCCTTTTTCAAAAGTATCACGAAGGTCGTTTTCAAAAAAGTCCCAACATATTGGTTTTAACTTTAGTTATTTGTCTAATGTAATTCATTAAAATTTGTTACAAAAAAATAATAGCATTTTATATTGCGTATAACCTACGCATAGAAATTAACGTAATCAAATCGCAATAATTATGTCACGGTCGTACTTAAATAATTCTGAATGCAACTAAACGCATGCGTAAATTATATGATATTTATTAAATTGAATTTCTGTAATTGAGCACAGACATGTGAATGCAAAATGTGTATTTAACACTCCTAAGTACACAGATAAATATTAAAAAAACGTATATTTCAACGAAAACGTATTGTGAAGGTTGACTGCTGAAGGGAACCTTACAGCATACATACATACATGCTGGCAGAAAAAGAGTTCTGGCTGGATTGAAAGTATTGTCACCCTCATTTGAATTTAGAATCGGTTCGAATTAGTAGAACGTGTTACCTTTTGCCATGCAATGCAAACAATAATTGTGAAAATTAATCGTTCCTTTAACCAGCGCTTCATCCGCATTCTTTTCTTTCTTTGTTTTCCGTCTTGTGTCGTCGAGTTTGGTGTAGGATAGATTCGGTTTATCGGTTTATTCAATACTCAGATAACTTTTATTTGAGGGATACACGGTCGTCTTTTGTCAAAGTAAAAAATATGTCAAACCACCTTATTTATTCTTCAAAACAAGTTATCTGACTCTCGACGAACTAGCCCTTAAACAAATTAATGTTAACTAAGTAGTAAATTAATCTAATATTTATAAAGTCAGTCATGTGTTTCGATTAGCTGAAGGCCCTTCGAACCGGTTTTGTTAGGTGTCTTGAAATAAGTGCCCCGTACTTAGGTAGGTAACCTATGCAATTGTTTTTCTTAATACATTTAAATATCTTGGAGTAGGCAGTGCATCTTTATTTCAAATTGCCTGAATATACCAGAAATCTGTTATAACTTTTTTTGGCGCGATTTCAGAAAGTTCGTATACTTTGGCAACAACTCGACAAATATTTTAAAATAGCGTTTTACTTCGAAACTTTGGATACATAAGTTTGTAATAACTAAAATGAAGTATATGTGCCTCTTTCACTATTGTTACCAACCAAGTGCTGTTTTTAAAATTGTCTACACACACCTTTCACGATTGATTCTGTAGGTATTTGATAATTATGTTTGCTAAATATAGTTTTGATATTTATAAAAAAGATAAGTAGGAGGTACCAATACACTAATTTAGTTTGTCATTTAAAATTGTTTAATAAAATAATTGACACATTTATTCAACATAAAAACTGGGGTGTCCTAATGCTAGAGAAACCAGCATTGAGTGTTTTATTTTTTAGTCTGACGGTCGTGACCTACAGTCACAGACATCACGTAAATATACATTAGAACTGAATGTCACACATTCACTTTACTCAAAGTCTTTTACTAAACAAATGTCTATGTTAAGGTCAAAACTATCATTACTTAATAACTCCAACACATTAGCATCGTGCGATAGTATTGTCTGACAAACCCTTTACAAAGACTGATGCTGAAACGTCTAAGACGAAGATGTATTATCCACATGAGTCGTTTAGTAATGTGACCCCAGTGCTAACAGCTTTTACGATCACGTACGTTTGTGCGGTCACGAACTTATCCCACAAGGAGAATGAGCACTAAACTTTAATTCTGTGCAATGAAAACACGTAGACCATAAGCGTTTAGGATTTTAAAATAATTTCAGCAGATAGGAAGGCAACACTGCGAGCAAGTACAGTTTTAATTCACTGTTCACACAGCTCACATATTTTTTTTTTGTTCTATATTCAAATGTGGGGTTGCCGGCTGTTTTGCGCTAAAGTGCGAGTTTGCCAAAATACCAGTAGTTAAACAAGGTTCTGAACGAGTGCCAAGAATCTCGTCAAAGCCTCTCGTGGCCGTCGCCGTGCTTGCATGATAACAAGTGTTTGGAAGCTGTTCAATTTTAAATCATGTTAAGAGTTTTACTGCTAACAATGTCATTAAACATTTTGAGAGAAATTCAGGAAACTTGAACTACACTATGCAAAACATTGGAAACAAAATGTTCTTTCTTAGGTTAAAATGAAAACGTTTGCTTGTAGTTTTTCGTACATCATCCATCTCAAAAAGGCTGCACCTACTCGGTACTTACGAAATAAGGACTGTACCAAACATCAAAATTTCTCATTCTAACAACTTTGCTTTTTTACAGAACGGTGGTGACCCTGGTGTTAATCCTGATGTTCTTCGCGTCTTTGTACGAGGGCTACCTGGAGCGCAAGTACCGGCTGATGAAGGGCGACGACCTCGAAGTGGCCACCGAAATTAACCATAAGCAACCTGTTGGTACTTTCGTTTATATAATATCCTTCTTTTACAGTTGTGTCTATATCAACCAGACATGATATAATCACTAAAATCATCAATACACCTCTCTCAGTTAGAATTGATACCAAATGTCGTGATTTCATGAGATACTTACATTTGATATCAATTCTAACAGAAAGAGTTGTATTGATGATTTTAATGATTATAATTCTCTATATACATACTTGCTACGGCCGCGAATCAAATTTTGACCAAGATACAACCTGACACTGACCTGAAAATTGCAAAAATCGTAAGAAAATTTGAATTTCGCGGGCTACCCTGGCGCTTCGCACCTTGCACACGTGTATCAAACGACGTTTTTCAATACAAATACTTGAAAATAATAAGTAAAACTAATAAAAAATAAAATCAAAAAAGTCAAGTCAAGTCATAATATTTAATAACAAATGTTGTGAGAAATGGCTGTGCATTTTGGAACGAAGTTCCTTATCGCGCGTTGTGAAAGGGCTAGACGGAAAAAATTCTTACGAAAAGTTGTCAGGACACTAATGAGGCTGTCCATCCAAAAAGATTGTGTTGGAAAAACAATCTAATAAAAACTTCTTGTATTTTTGGTGGGGTACAAAGTTTGCAAGCAGATCAAGCATTATCAAACATTATTAATTTGTTATAGTTGTTGTTATTGCTAAAGAGTTGAGTTGAGCTGAGCTAAGCTGAGCTGAGCTGAGCTGAGCTGAGCTGAGCTGAGCTGAGCTGAGCTGAGCTGAGCTGAGCTGAGCTGAGCAGAGCTGAGCTGAGCTAAGCTGAGCTAAGCTGAGCTTAGCTGAGCTGAGCTGAGCTGCGATGAGATGAGATGAGATGATGAAGTATAACTTCTTACGTGCGTGCGTGTGTGCGTAGTTAATAATAAAAAAATATTATAAATTAAAAAAAATAAAATTATATTACAATTCCTTCACTAATTAATCGAAAGGAACTTCGTTCCATCCGGGTGTCCCTTGACACCTCTCAAGTTTTTTTTTATGCGCCTAAGGGAAGTTCTGTCGCACAACCAGCCTCGTACAATAAATATTATAAATTGTAAAAGCGATAGGCGCGATTTTCGAGTAAGTGTGTTGAAAAGTTATTATCGACGCGTCACATATCCAACGCTAATCAAGAGACGCGATTAGCTGTTGATAAGTTCACCCAACCAATCACAGCAGTTGACTATTCATGAAATCATGATATTCATTTTGCGATTATTTTCGTTCCATAAACTGAGCCTAAACCCTACTTTTTCGAAAACTCGATGTGAACACAGCTGCGCGTGGTCGGGTCCGGTAGCAATAAATTAGGATGACCCGCAAACAACGTGATTGCGACAACAAGGAAAAACCATTTCCGCCGATCCACAGAGGTGTTTCATTAAACATACCGTGTGATTGAGCATGGCGTGTTACATCCAGGCACGCCCGGCCCAGGTCGAAAGGTCCCCGTATTTTTCAGCCTGCGGGTCCATACAAATTAATTTGAAATAAGCCCAAAAACAAACGTGACCGAAGTCCGAACGGTATTGTGCGGTCCACGAAACAGTAAAGGACATTTATTATTAAACCAAAAAGTTCCGCACCCACTCAAATATTAAAATCTCTAACTTTATAACAGGAATCATTGAATTTTTATTAAGTCTTTTTAAACCCTCGTTTCTCACAATGACTTTTCTGTTTAATCGAAACGGAAGTTTGGTTTTTATATTCTTCTAAGCTTTTTACAGCTTTTCTTCTAAAAAATCTGGTGCTGAATTGATTAAAGTTAAACCATAACGAGGTAGAAGTAACCCACATAATGGACTATCGAATATTACAGTGAAGCATACCTAAATAGATGTTAGCAACGTCGAAAATAATCGACCAGTTGAACCAGGGCATCGCGTCACTAGCTAGGTGAGCAGATCCATTGTGCTATTCAATGTTTTGTCCACATTTTTCTCATATGCACACCAGCCGGCTTTGATATTTCAATTAGAAGGCACATTTTTAGACTCCCCATTGTTGAAGAAGAGCAGAAATTAATAACGAACAGTTTATCAGCATATTAATGTTGATAAACCTATGTACTTAGTTCATCAAACAAAGTTTAGCTCAAAATTATAATTGCTTTTATATTAAGTGTTTGAGGATGGTTTTAATAAAGATAATGTTACGAAGCAGAAAATAAATGTTATCAGTGTTGTTAATGGTGGGACCCATTATCATCATCAAGGTGTCGCATCGCTGGAGGATACGGATGTGGGGGGCACATCGCTATCGCGGACACGCGATTAACGACCTTGATAAAAACGGGAGAGGCTTTAATTGAATGTCACGTTAGATTTTGTTTACATCTAGCAAAGATGGAATTAGTTGATTTAATGGACTGTCAGCTTTATTAAATGAAGTAAATATTTTTTTATTAGTCTATCCCATTTCAATCAGCCTTGACACCATTCCCACTGAACTTAGCTGTAAATACAAATGGAATCTCAGCCTTTAAGAAAAAAATTAGTTATTAGGTAGGTATTTATCGTTATAATTGGTTATCAATTTTTTCCCAAACGAATAATTATGTGAAAAGGGTTTGATGCTCTTCCATTGTTCGCAGCCAATGAACACTTCTGACGTAACGATATTTGCAGGCTAATAACAATGTGCCAGCTGCCGATGGGAAGCCAGTGAGCGCAGACAATGGCGATAGGGACCTTCGGCGGGAGACTTGCGGTAAGTAGCTAATGCGCGTTATGTAGGACAGAGCCACTAGATACCTACATGCACAGATAAAAAAGAAGCAAAATCAACACATACATACGTACATAAACTCGCCTTTTCCCCATGGGGGTGGCCACCTGCTGCAATCCTTACATACACCTTTTACTTCGTATACGTTCATACATTTAGTCTTACATAAATATCCTACTACCTATACCTACTATTAACCTGGCCTTTCTGAAAAAAAAATATAATAAGATGATAAATTGTGTTTGGAGAACCCTCGAAGTCTAAGAGCTCCCGAAGTAATTTCTGATAATAATTAAGTGGATAATGAAAAATATACGGACCTTTTTAATGGTCCCCAAACAAAGAACACAGACAATGAGCCCGGGATGATGTAGGGACCCCAAAATTAATGTGTTCCCTCAACAATGAGAATTTATTAAAAATAATGAACCTTTAAAGAAACTTCCCAAAAGATAATTATCAAATTACGAAACTACTTATTCAAGGAATTATACAAATAAAATATTTTAAGAAATGACGAAACTTTCCACTTTCTTCGAGCTTAAAAAAACCTGCCTATTCTTCTTAACTCTGAAAATAAAGTTTGTTCATAAGCTGACAATTAAGAAGTTTGAATAAGTTGGAAGTCGTAAGGTCAAGGAATACAATCGCTGAGAGGCATAACTTTACGGCCAGCTCGCAAATTACGACAATTGGTTTTGTATTTAGCAATCATACCTATATTTTACGTACAAACATACGAGATTTGGTAAGAATCTACCGAAGGCAAGTATTAGGTACGTATTTTATTAAACTCATCTAAAAAGGAATACAAAATGGATTCCCTTGGACATAGAAACTTGGTAAGGTTATAATCACTTGCCTGATAAATTAAACACAGTAATAATTTCTGCGGATTGGGAATAAGGGAGTTTACATTCAGAGATTAAACCAGCATTACCTGCATGTATAAGACATAATACTGGATACGGTTACTAACATAGAGAGTGAATATATGGGCGTACTATGAAACATAATTAATTGCCATTCGCGGTGCTAATAGCATGTTAAGTAACCCTAATGTTGTGGCTATATGTCTGCTAAGTAAGTTACCCAAGACAGGCAGACATTAAGCTGACGGCGATGGCATTTCCCCGGAGACAACGTTCCACTTAACGAGGATAAGACTAAATTTTAGCTAATGTGACGCGTTAGTAGCTAAGTATGATCTACACCGCCATTTCAGCTACAAGCATAATACCTTATATTAGAGTAAGATTCCAGAGCCGCCAGAAATTACTTATTTTCTGACTAACAAAATTTATGGGATTGACTGGTGTTAGTATTCACTTTGAACGTACGCATACCTGTTAGTTTGGGTCGATGACCAATTTACTGATATCAGGATTTTCATATCTGTTTTGTAGAATATTGCTAAATAATTCATAATTAAATAATATTTTATTGCCTAACTAGTGATTATAATAGTACAAAAAAGGCCTGGTCGCCACCTCGAGTGAGGACTTATTCACAGGACGGAAATTTGAAATAATGGAAATGAAACTCAGCTATGATTTGGGAATATGTTAAACGGCTTGTTGGTTTTTGAAATATGATCTACAAGTAAGAAAAAAAAGGGGCCTCGTCCCAAGCTAACAGATAAGTATGCGAACGTTCAAAGCGCATACTAACACTACTCAATCCCACACATTTTATTAAAAAGAAAATAGGTAATGTCTGGCGGATCTGGGATCTTAGACTATATGCTGAAAACCGCACATTGCATATGCACCAACTTCGCACATTTAGGATTCCGTAAATAATAAGGAAATTTCAAAGAAAAAATCCGTTTTATCAATTTAATTATTGGTATCTGTTAGTCAATTATACGTAACATACACTATCACTAAATTTCAAGTTCATGGGCTATGCATGTCAGGCATGTTACATTATCAAAGTATCACAATATCGTGATATTATCACAGATTTCCCAGAAATCCGCGATACTAAGAGGGCGTGGTTATAATAATATTGATATGGAAGCACTTCTCGATATTTTTTCTGTCAGTAATTTGCTGGCAGCCATGGAGGAACGATATCCAAGTAATGACGATGACGAATTATTACGCTCTGTCGTTGATAACGAGAAAAAGTCTCGTATTTGAAACAACAGCACAGCACAACTTTAACGAAAAGCCCTAAGAGGGCATACATTGGCGAGTAAAACCGCTGGCACGCTAGCGAGCCGGCAAGCCAAAGGTCTAAATCGCCAATGGAGCACTTAAAAGTCTGCGGACTTCAAAACCGGCGGATTTGCTCGCTGGCTCTTTGTGCATGCTTGAAATTCTAAGTCCGCGGTGCAAAAACCGCCAGTGGGTCAGTCGAGCCAGCGAGCTGACAGTCTTTTTGCGAACTTGGTGGCGAACGCACGCGCTGCACGGCAACGTCCAGTAGCTACACAATAGTTATTTGTTAAGCAAAAAAAAGAATAAAAATAACAAAAGGCTGCAAAGTTGTTTTTTGGCGCGAATACTTGCATTGAATCCCGAGCGTAGCGAGGGTTTCAAAGGTACTAGACGCAGAATAACTTTGCTGCTGAGCGCAATGCAATTTTTCACCTCACTTCAGCGAGGAAAATGCTAGATGCAAAAAAATAGCATACGACTTAGTATTCATTTATTTCAAAAATTATAAGTAAAATTGCTAATTTGACAGACAGACACATTTTTCTATTAGAGGGGACACTAAACTCAGCAGCTCACTAAACACTTCCTCGGACATCCTCAAATAATTTCGGTAGTCATTTGGTTCACCGATAGGTTTAAAAATAGCTCTGACAGTAAATTTAAATGGGACAAGTGTTGTCTTTCTTGCAGCCAATTTTTTACCCACACTTTATGGCGTCTTTTCTTCTTCTTGTTTTGTTTTCTCCTGATGTAACAGTAAGTAACAAAGTAACTCCGTCTGGGAGCACGCCATGACTTCGTTAACGATGAGAGTAGACTGTTTTGCTCGCCAATGGATCACCAACGACAGCCAACGAGCCGGCGAGCCAACGGTTTAAACCATTGCCTCGCCGCGCCGGTTTGCAAATGGATCACCCCTTTATGTTACAACATGAACAATGACAATGTATTATTTTACGCTAGATGTGAAGTCGACTAAGTATAGAATTTATACAAATAAATAAAATTGAAGTGTATGATTGTAATATATAAATTGCAGGTTTTTACTAAATGCATATGAGTAGTATATACGATACAAATAACAAAAATGCATTTTTTTTTATCTGTCTGTTTGTTTGTGTGTTCCTGCGAAACTCCGACACGGCTGGACAGATTTTGATTGGTCTTTCACTGGCAGACAGTTGCAGATGTTCTTAGGCATAAAACAGGCTACTTTTATTTTAGAAAAATAGCTAGTTGCTAAATACCGCAATGTTACAGTAAGTTTTTCTCACAGTGATAGATATACTCGTAGCTCGTCTCATCTGTGTGTCTTGTTCAGTAATATGGTGGCACCAAGATTAAAAGTTTCTCAAACAAGTCCTCACTCATTCTAAAATAATTGTAGTAATCGTCCAAATCATCGCCTACGATCATTTCTTGCGTAATGTTCAAATGAGTGTATTGATTTCGTTTTAAGTACTAGTACATGGCTATAGCTGCCCTTCTTCTTTCTATCCATTCCTGTAAGTTGTACGAAACACAACTTCACTCTATTAATTTCAATGGAATACTGATGATGATATTATTGACAAGTGTAATAACCCATTTCAATACTTGCGATATTGCGATACATTATCTATATTAATTATGATCCTAGATCATAATTAATATAGATAATGTAACTTGCCCCAATGGGATATCAAAAAATTCTTCGGAACAAAATTGTGTGACAGACGATGGACAGACGGACACGTGAGTGACAGCAATAGGGCTCCGTTTGGACCTTTCGGGTACGGAACCCTAAAAACTCCGAAGTAATTATTTGGACTTACCTACGACCCTGAGTTTTTATGATTTTTCCGATACACCCAATCCTATTCCAGGTTTATTTAACAAAACTGTGCCACAGGATATTGCATTGTGAAACAATGTTACCCAATTGAGTTGCGATCTATTGTTTGTATGGCAACTCTTTAAAATAAATAGCAAAGTGAGACAGTCGACTCTATAAATCGGAAACAAGAATCAAAGCAATTTCTTTGTTGTAGGAAAACGTTCAAAGAACTTGGAACTTGTGATCCTTTAGTAGAACTTATCTTTATTTCAATTCAAGTGTTCTTTTCTGTGTAGGGGTATGGTCGGAGGTGCTGCTATCGTTCTCCATCTTGTCGAACGGGCGCACGATCCTCAGCACGGACCCTCCCAACGATGGGGCCCTCACATGTCTTCACGGAATGAGGTACGTTTGTTTTATTACGGAACTTTTTTCGTCCCGTATCAGCTTATGTGACTATATGAATGGAAATGTAAGGTCCAAATCATTTTGTTTTATGCCAGTGTGTCCGCTTCCTATGTCGATCCGTTCTGAATTGATCTACTCTTGTACAAAGTGCTCGTTGATCTAAAGTACCTATATGTACTAAACCGTGATTGGAGCGTGTTCTGTTGTGTTCGTGTTTATGATTGGTTTTCCTAAGTAAATCTCTAATGAATGGTATATTTGTTGTACTCATAGTAAATAACTGTAGAACTTCATTAGAAGCTTGCTTATTAATAGTTTAGCTATCCTATCGATAGATTAATGTACCTAGTTAGTTCCCAGTGTTATTACGGCGCAGTAACTAAAGTTAATCAAACTTTACAAATTAGTTCCACTTTAATGGTCAGTAGTTTAGTACAGTAAGAGTATATTATTAGGGTTCCTGTTTTAGTATGAAGGTACTGTTAGAGTTTTTAGTTCTGAGAGAGAGAACTATGGACTTTGAAGTCCATAGTTTGGGTTAGTTTTAGTAATCCCACTAACAAATATTCTGCTTTTATTGTTCAAGATGAAGCTCAACACGTCCATTTACATAACCCCACTGAAAAATTCAGGATCTGTTGAATCGCTAGACCTTGGGGGTCAATAAATCGTTACCAAAAAAAATTGTTAACAAAAATTTGTCCTTTTTAACACGCTTACACTTATTAGCTTGGCATGTATCTATGTAACGGTGTCTCATCTTTGAATGTGATTTTCACCCACATTAAAACGTCAGATTGAATTGAAACTTCGCACACTTATCAAGGACCAATGACAATACAATAATTTAATAACTTTGTCCGATTAGAACTAAAAAGTAGAAAATAAGTTTCTACAGGGTGTAACGGAAAGGTGTGGTCATATTTTAAGAACCGGTTCTGCCCATGGAAACTAACAACTTTTTCTAAGATAAAATAGAAAATTCCCAAAAAAGAAATTAGACTTTCCATACAATGTTATCATCAGTTGACCAATATTTGTAAGCGGGCAAACATTTTTTTTGAGAATTTCCTCAGGTTTTCTTGAAGAAAGTTGTTCATATTTATGGGTAGGTGCAGTTCTTAAAATACGACCACACCTTAAAAAACGTCGCTTTTATCATAAAAAGCGTGGGATGCTAGATGTCAATTGTTGTAAATATGTTATTTACAGATATTTATAAAAGTAAAGTCAATGAATCATAAAATATCTTAAAAAGCACCCCACATTTTTTACGATAAAATTGAACATACAGAAAATTATTTTCTACTTTTTAGTTCGGTTAGTTACAAAAGCGTGTATTTTTTAGTTTTTAAACTATTATGTTTGTATAGTCATGTTGTAACTTCAGAATACAATTACTGAAAGGCGGTGGTGTTGGGTATTCGTAACAAAATTGCAACCCTAATGCTAAAATACATATCAAACAACGACGGATAAAATTGGCCTCATATCGAAATAGTAGCAAAAAAAGTTGTATATGTACCTACATCGGATTTGGCCACACTTTGGGCTCATATACAGCAGAAAAAGACAGAAGCGAAGTTTATGTGCGCAGCCTCACACTGACCATATTTCCAGGTTTATGTCGGTGATCTGGGTGATAATGGTGCACACGTACCTGACCATCTTCTACGTGGCTGATAACAAGGTCATGCGCGTCATCACTGAGAGGAACTTCTGGTACCAGTCCGTGGGCAACGCATCCTACTGTGTCGACACCTTCTTTGTTATCAGGTCAGTTTACTTTATTTACCTCTTTTTGTGTGTATCGTCATCTTCCTGGTATTTTGTCATCTGCATAGTATTTTGGTAGACGCTACACTTTTTCTTCTTCCGTTCTCCCCTAGTAACCATCACGTTATCACACACTACTGTGTCTGTCATATCATCTCTTTTTAACCGACTTCAAAAAGGAGGCCGTTCTATGTTCGACTGTATGTACGAGTATGTTTCTTTTTTTTTATGTATGTGCACCGATTTCTCTGTCAGTTGTAAACCGATTTTCAAAATTCCTTTTTTATCCGAAAGCATATACTCCCGAGGCGGTCCCATTTAAATTTTATTGAAATTGCTTCAGTTCTTTTTGAAAAACTGAACAAAAATGAAAAATACGTATAGATAGATGACGTATTGGTTATCTCCAATTATGAGTATGTTTAAATTCCACGTTCAATGTTACTGGGGTTTTTAGTACTGGCGTATAACAACTAAAAAGTGAAAAATAGAAAACTTTTTTACAAAAAATACAACCGACTTCCAAAAAAGAAAATACCTACACTAAAAATTAAAAAAAATACTTTAACTTCGGAAGTCGGTGTCAAATAACGAAGAAATAAAATACTAACATGGACTTCCGAAATCAAAGTTATTTTTAGTGTAGGTATTTTCTTTTTTGGAAGTCGGTTGTATTTTGTTGTAATTTTTTTTTGTGTTTATTTTTTGAGGCCAATCAATCGCGAAATAAATGGAGTTTCTAAAATCTTTTTTAGTGTGGGTGTCAGACAGGCGACTAGGGATACTTCAAATGGAGAGTAATAGTTATTTATGACGTTTCGAATATGTCCAAGATGACTACGTTCCGTGACCAAGAGGCAATAAATCCAAACAATTGGTAAAATGTAACGTTGTGAAAATACTCCTCGGATCAAATAAATCCCAACAAACATAATAATATGACCGATATTATGATGTTTATTGCGATACGCACTTATTCATCATCATTAAAATATGTAAATTAAAGCGATGCGCAAGATGTTTATACCAGATTTTTTCATGGTTACGTGATTCAAAAACATACTCAACATTTATATAACAATGTTAACTAGGTCTATTTAATGCATTAACTTGCTAAACATTGGCCTTGAGGAGAAATAGAAAGTAAACAAACTTAATATTCATATCCTCGTAAAGTTCATAGTCATACATTTAATTTATTTATGTAACAAGCACAAAAGAGTTTGTTCGTGAGCAATTTTATTACCAATACAATTTAAAGATTTTAGCCTACAGCTACTCAAGATAAAAGGTTTTTGATTTTCCGGTATAAAACGCACTTTCCTCATTTTATACCTTGCAGGCTTTCGAAATTCCGCTCTAACATTCCATTAAAATCGTTTCAAACGTTTAGCTGCGAAGTTGTGAAAGAAAAACTTTCGTTAACTTTCTTATAAGAGGAAACAATACCGACTTGATCTCATTAAAAATTTGGGGTCATGTGAATTTAAGTAAATATACCAAAATACGTCTTGTATGTACTATAGCTTTGATACATACGTATCTATGTCACCGGGAAATTCGGAATCCGTTACTTTATACTAAATCTCGTAAAATCGTAAACTCTTTTTTCCCGGTGAGGCACTGATAAATTACAAAGTATTAAATTTTGTTGTGTTTTATTGTATTTGAAATGATATATTTATAAAATAATGAAAATTCCATATATTGCAACATTTATTACAATTTTACGGAGTTCACAATAAATCGGTGTCATAAACATTTAGGGTTTATTTTTACGCACTACCTAATTACACTCTGTTCCGGTGCTACGATTCAGAACTGTACAGGTGTCCACATATTTTCTCTTCACAAACATTTAATTACGTTCAAACACAGATAAATATTTGATAGACGATTAGCTGAGCTTCCATCGGAGCGACAATGGAACCCTTATCTGCTTTGATATCCATCAGACTGTTTGACCGTCAAATCCAATTACTTTGAAAGGACTGCAAACGCCGGCCGGTGTCAATTTAGAATAGTAGTTACAGACAGTTATAGATTTCCGAGCGCTAAAAAGCCGCGAACAACAATTTAGACTCTCATAAAACTGTTTCATGCGACTATACTTTTTAGATAGAAGCTCTGAAAGGGTCGTCATTCTGTATTTTCGGACATGGTTGATCTTTTTTGCCTTGTACGGTACAAATTGACATGTGCCGGGCATGACAATTTTCATTACTGTTTTTGGTACACGCGAAAAAACGAGAAACAGCAAAATTGCGCCGTGTATATTTCCTGAGTCTATATTTTTGTTTATGGTAGAGATAGCTTATCAAAACAAGTGTAACCGTAATACAATTGTTATAACAATGTCCAATTTATTTGGGCAGTTCGAGTAGTTTGTTTTTCCTCCTTTTGTGTTTGACAGCCCTGGATAAACCGGCTGCACAAGGGTAACTTCGTACGTGTTATAAGAAGGGTGTAAATCAATTTAATGTGGTTCACTTGGGCGATGTAATCAAGTAGATAAGTTATTTTTATTAGCTATAAAAGAGGATACGATTAAAGAGAACGAAAAGGATGATAGATGCCGAGCGCTGGGTGGATCTGGCTGATAATATCATGATGATGAATAAAATCTACAGTATAGTATAGAAATCTATTAAGATACCAGCGCACATTATTTATAGATGTCAGAGCGATATGAAACGATGTAAAAATGCTCAAATCACGTTATCTATTAAGATATTGTTATAAAATCTTTCGCTAATTGTAAGGCTATATTTTATTTAAAGAAAAATCTACGACGGCTGATAAGAGAATAACCTAAAAGGGTCCGGCATTAGCTAAATAAAAAAAAATATAACTATTAAGTTTTCAATTTCCTTTGAACGGCCTCTCTATGCTTTGTCACATGAACTGACCAACACACACAAGTCTTTAATAGCTTTTTCCCATTTGTTACAGCGGGATACTTGTCACAATCCTATTTTTAAGGACAGAAGACAAAAAGGCCGCAAAAGCTGCTCAGCAGGACAAACAAGACATCAACAAGAATCTTAACGGCTTCAGTAATTCCGCACTCTCCATCTCTGTGATAAGCCAACAATCTTTTAAGGAGGATTTATTGGACAAACCGAAGAGCAGTGCTTACTCCATTGCAGAATTCGTGGCTATGATTAAATCTTTCTTCATTTTGTTTTCCTATCGATTAGTGAGACTTACCCCGGCTTATGGGTTTGTGATTGGGCTAAACGAGATTGCTTTAAGGTATACGCACGATAGATCAGTCTTCGAGCCGGCGATATTCGACCACATAACTTGTGATAAGTACTGGTGGCGTAACTTGCTATATATCAACAACTTGTATCCTCAGCGAGAGATGTGCATGGTCTGGTCGTGGTACATGGCCAACGATACACAGTTCTATGTCGTTGGAATTATTCTGCTACTCATTTCTGTAAAGTAAGTGACAATTTAAAATATGAAAATAAAAAGCAATGTAAAAAATACGGTGACATAATGTTGCGTACATTTTCACGGCTTTTGTATTGCCTAGTGTAAAATGTACAAATTCCCTGCCGTTTTTCCGTGAACACTCTTTTCCCAAAGCAGAAAAGTTTGTTTACTGAATTCTTACAAGTTGTCTGTGGAACTATTTAGCCGATTTTTGTTATGAATCCTTTTGTAGAATCTTGAAACGGTATTCAGAGCGCGGTCCTAATGTAAAACACTTTATTCAACGAGCTATCTACTTTTCTTGGCTAACTTTGCGTATCGTGTTTTCATATCTTTGTTTTATTTATTGATCTTGTTTCTTGTGGGTGTAGTTTATTAGACAGTATATTTCTGTTTCCAGGCATCCAAAGTCCGCGATGATATCGCTAGGGTTGTTGCTGGTGAGCTCATGGGCAACCACGATCTACATCTCAGTGTGGCATCAATACAAAGCGAGGATCCAGGAGCCCTTCGAGATGTTCGACCCGCTCTACGACAAGCCGTGGTCGAGGATCGGACCCTATCTAGTCGGTAAGAGGAACTAATATTCTAATATCTAATTAATGAAACTACGAAAGAACTTGGTGCTCGTCGATCTTAGCAAAACTTGTACCAAATTATGAAAAGACTGTGATGGATGAATGTTGTAGCAAGTAATTACCAATTGACTAAGTATTCCAACGCTTGGCAAAGTTACGCATGTTCCGTACTCTCTCAACTTAGCCGAGGTTTTTTTATCATATCTGTAACGAAGAAGCTTTCAGCTTCTTAAATCGAATCACCCGCTGAAGCAATTTCAACTTTGATAAATTATGAAGAGCGGGCGAAATTGGATGACTGGCTACTCTACCTTTTTTTTTTAATGTTTTTTTTTTATGTATCTACCTTCTTTTAAATGTATTCGCACGTCAGCCTTTTTCTTATTAGGTGTTTTTAAAAACACTCATAGGTTCGTCAATGTGTAATATTTTAAAGAATGCTATTCTTTTCAAAGGTTACTTTATCTTTACCAAGTTACAAAATTTCACATGTCTTGTTTTTCACAAACCTGAAAAATGATAAGTCACGTGACACTTATCTACGCGGGTAATCATATCCATATTACTTTTCAATGCAAAAGGTCAATGCATTGAAAAGTAATATGGAGGGGGGGGGGGGGGGGGGGGCGTTTTGTGTTACATGTAGTTATGTATTATTACGAAAGTAGGTGTCATTTGCAAAGACATCCGCGGTCGCATTGCGTGAAATAAATAATATTATATTAAAACTGTCAATAAATATGCATGTCATAGGCATTTGACATTATATTAACAACTTCGAGGCTTCTGTGGTTTATAGCATATATATGTAATATTATGTTATAAATAATTTGATCACTAATAAATAAAAAAAAAAAACTTTCATTTCCCTGTTGTTAACATTTTTATACTCTAACATTTATTGAATTCCTCAGTCTTCTGCAAAACTTCATTGTTAGACTTCATTTGTTCAACTCAGTCGCCTACTATAATTATGCAGTTTCAGTTTACGAAACAATGTCAGTGGGGAACTGAAAAGCGCATATTAAAATAGGTCGAAATGGTCGACTCAGCTAGTATTTATTTGGGTCGAAACAACGCCGCGCCCGCACCGAGATCGCGCGGAATGCTCGACGCGCCACTGATTGTGTAGCCCTTCCGAACTCGCCTCCTCGCATAATCCCCGAAAATGGGCCTTTTACTGAGATTTTATCGATCCTACCAGAAAGCTATACGCTCACTACAATTTGGGTTTCCTTTCGCTGGTCAGTGAGGGAATCATAAAGGCGTTCGACAGAGCGTAAATGGTAGACTGAGCAACCCGATAACTTCGCTCATAGCTTAGTCCGTTTCACTCTAGACGAGTACGTACCCAACATGAACATTGATTATTATCAATACAACCCTTTTCTTGCGCAATTTGCGTAAGAACAAACTTCCTTTCAATTTCGGCATTTTCTATTCTCTAGAAATTGTGTGTGGATTTTCTCGCTTGGCCATCCAATTATGTTTATTGTGTTTTGCCCTACAATTTTCTTCTGATATTTTGTTCAAAATAAGTGAGTGTTTGAATATTCTATTTGAGCACTCTTCTCGGATCTGATTCAAACTACCTTGAGGACTAGCGCCTGGAAGGTAGTCTAAAAGTAGAACGTGGGTGTAAAAATAACAAGCGCAACACAAATCAGCTTGTCGCGAGCGACGCCGCGCGTCACGACGAGGTCGTTGAAAAATTTATTAGAGTTTTATTATGGGAGGAAGTACAACCCTTGACACAGTGTTACCCTCAACCGTCTCATCACTGGGATTTATACTACTCATACGATATACAACATATTTGTAATGTCTGTTCAAATCAATTTCGTATGGCTTCCGATTGTAATCTCTACGGCTCACCAATTTACATATATTATACTGTAGCAGCTTTGAAGTGCTTTATTTGGTATTCTAACGAATGAAAACACATATTCTGATGTTCAAAACGAATGCCTAATTTATTTCAATCACCATAAATGCTTACAGAATGTAGAGAGTACCGAGTTACATATTTTTAGCTTAGAAAATATAGATAAAATGTAAACGAGAAGATTTACAAACAGCATCTTTTCTGTACCCGAAGGGTAACCAACAGGAACCTATTTCGAAGCCTCCGTCAGTCTGTCTGTCAGCGGGGGGTGCGTACCATTTGACATAATAACAAAAGTTCTAACGATCACATGACCTAATTTCATTTAATATTTTTTTTTTTTAGTATAACGATGAAATGACATAATGAATTATTGATATAATTTCAGTTTACCTAATTTTATATGGTTTAATAAACATTTTCTATAATCATTAGGTCTAACGTTTACTGTATATGTATAAAAAACGTCATTATGGTTAACACCGCGACTCAGATAGGTTAGGTTAGAAGTTATTTGGTGGTTATTTTTTTTAAACCACCCAGAAATAGGAGCCCCGCAAATGAACTTTATACTAAATGTTATTAGAGCAAAAGAAGTTTATATGAAATGTCATATTAGATCACATGAAATTAGGTTATTTGTTTTTATAGCATATGAAAATTATATCATGTGAACGTTATTTCAAGTGATAATATATTATCTATTATTATGGCATATATTACACACCCTTCAGCGGGCTGTATCTTATGAACCGTAATAGGTATAAATACAACAAATAAAATTTAATTAAAATATATGGGGGTACGGAACCCTTTGTGTGCGAGTCCGACTCGCACTTGGCCGGTTTTTTGAAATGTAGCTATTACTGTCCCAATGCTGGGCAAAGGCCTCCTCCAAGTCTTTCCGTCAAGGCTGGCTTAGATAGAGCCGGCGAGACAGCTTGGACGCGTACCATGAGGGATGGCCCGAGATGGGCGTGAGATGATCATCTGCAGAAATTTAGTCCCCCAAATCCCTGCAGATGATCATCTCACAGATATTGACCCAGCATAAAGATCCATGTGCTTGTTTCAGGAATGGTGGTAGGATGGTACCTGCACAAGACCAGGTGTCAATTGAGGCTTCCTTACTGGGTGGTGGTGCTGGGCTGGCCCGTGGCACTGGCCATCATCGGCAGCCTCATATTCAGCATGGTGGATGGCTACTTTGAAGTGTGGCCCACTGCCTTCTACATTAGTATCGGGCATACAGGTAAGAACCAAACGTACTTAGAGAAGCATAAAAGTAAGATGAGACGACAGTGAAGAGCAATTTTGGAATATACGAGAATATATAAAATCGTATTGTCACGTAGCACCAGCTGTGAGGCTTTATCTATTTTTGGCTGTTAGTACTTTATAGATCTGATAAAGTGCCATGGAATTTATTTTCGGTTAAATTAAATGAGTTTAATAATACTTAAGTGCATTCGTTCTGCTACTAGCAAAATTAAGTAATTTTCATATCTTCCACTTTAATAAAATTCCTCCTTGTTTCAACATTCGTGTGCAAAGTATCCGAATCCGATTAGTTGGACAATGGAGTGCTGACGTTTACGTTACCACCCCACCGAGAACTACCACAGTATCTTTTGTCCTATCTAAATGATTAATTTAAAATATTCTTAGCACTCTTATTCCTAATCTCTTCAAAGTTACAGTGAACAGGCTTCTTCTGGGTAAGCTCGCTCCATAGTCGACTCTGTCTCTGTCACCTCTGACCTATACTAGAGTCAAGAGCAAACCCATCTCAAATAAAATAAAAAAAAACATGAAAAAAGCAAATTGATAAGAGTAGTTAAAAGCTCCCAAGCCTAACACTAAAAGTTAAGACTCTTTTTAAGCTTATATCAATGATAAGGTTTTCAAAGACCAAAGAACAACATAAAGCTTACTCGAATTCTTTCATCTTATCTCGCCTATTTGCCGAGTACACACTACACAGAAATACACAGAAATGTAAAGAAGATAAAGAAAAAATATTTATAAAACCTTGTTATATAACGCTTTTCGCAATAATGCATGTCAGTTCTACAGTAAGTATTTTATCCAAACAAAATCATATAATGGAATAACTCAAAGAAAGATAATATTTCTAAATAAACGTTCGTAGCACTGCGCTACGGCGTAGCTCTGTGCGTAGCCAAGCGTAGCAGGACGCTTTTGCGTAGATAACCCACGCGCAGCAACTGGATAAAGTTTAATTAATTTTAGAATTAAATATAGTGTAATCCGTCATAGTATTTACCAGTAACGTCTTGCTACTCTAATAAATGAACCACTCAAGTTCAAATTAAATAAAGTTGGTATTTAAAACTTCACTAATTGCTCTTTTACTGTTGTCACAGAGCTTTTAACACTTTTATTATTAAAAGCTTGGAAACGTGTTCAACATAATCTTTTAATGATCGCTCTGTTATTTCAATTAAACTTTGTGTTTACCAGGAGTTGTTTACCGTGGGGGGTCGTAAAAGCGTAAGAGGTTTCCACAAAAGGATGGGTTGAAATATCTTTAGTGTCTGTTTATAAGTGGTAATAGGAACTTTGCTTGGCGTTAGATAGAAGGCCTGGCTTACTGCGATAGATGACGTACCTCCGGATTGTGAGGTTTCTTAACCAGAGTATTACTATTCGACGTATTTTAGAGATTTCTAATTAATTTATTTATTAGTTAGTAGTTATTACTTTTTATATTATACATTCAAAAGTCTCAACACTTTTGACTGAATTGGGTCCGTAAAGAACCATGCCAAATAACGTTCACATATGTTGGCTTATAGTATACAGGCTCCAAAAATGTTAATGCTTTTTATAATGTTTCCATCAGCCTGGGGCGTAGCAGTTGCATGGGTGGCGATCTCCTGCTGCAGCGGGTACGGCGGGCTGGTGAACTCGGCGCTGTCGTACCGGGGTCTGTTGCCTCTCAGCAGACTCACCTACTGCGCCTACCTGGTACACCCCACCATCATGATGTACACCTCCTTCTTACTGGACGGACCCTATCACATGCAGAACTCTACAGTGGTGAGTACGAAAACTGCATAGATTTGGGTAAAAGTTGTCCCTGACCCACTTTCTAAATTTTTGACGTCGTGGTCAAAAATTTTAGAAGGTGGGTCAATGACCGCTTTTGCTATGCTAAAACAAAATATCTACTGGACCCATAACGCTTTTAAAAAAATATATCCATCCTTCTGGGGCAGGGTAAAAGCAGTGACAGTTTCTCTTACGCCATTAAAATTTTTGATGTGAAACGTCTATTGGCGTGGCTTGGCAGTAAAATCGACTCGAATGTCGTGACGGCAAACGGCATGACGCTGTCGTGCCACGATGCTCACTACGCCGCCGCTTTCGACTCCCTGCTCCCTAGAAACATCTATACGAAATAAAGTAATAACACAAAACTACAAAAACTACCAACTACAACACCAACACAACATCACCAAAAACGACAACCAACTACACCAACAACAACTAACAACAATTTTGAATTCTAATATTAAAATAGATGATTCACAGGCTTCCCGTGACTGCCATCTTTTTTTTTTAAACGTTGCTCAACACTAGGAATTATTCCGGTAAACATGTAAACTCGCATACACAAGACAGCCAGACCCGGAACAACAATCTGTGGGCTATGCAAATATATTGCATAAAGACCTTCAGTTTACAACATATAATACCATATTTCACGTCACACAATATGTATTACACCAAAAGGTGACATCCCTAAGTGTTCAAACACGAATACTTGCCTCTTCCTCGCCTGCACAGCGTGATAAGAACATAAACTCCCCAAATGACTCGCAGAAACAGTCTATATTCAACGGTAGATAAAAACGTAGTAAAATTTGATACCTGTCCGTTTCCAAGGGAACTCGATGACTCATTAGCCACTCCCTGACTTTACCCTTTTCAGTAAATATAGGCGTTAATTTACTGCCCAACACGGTATCATAAATATTCCTAAATGGTACAGTAACGGGCAGAAATATTTATTTATACTCTTACAGAAAATAAAAAAGCAGTTTTCTTGAAGAATTGTTTTTCATTCAAATGACACAAACCGTAACAATTTTTGTTAAAAGATTCTGTCTGCACTAGAACTCAAAGTTTCTATTTGTAATGAGTACTTAGAAGCAAAAATATTCACACTTCTAAAGAAAATCAAAAGCGATTTTCTTGGTGAGTTGTTTTGATTCAAATGCCACAAACCGGTTCCAAACATTCGAATGAAAAAACAGAACCCTTATAAGATCACTCGTGTGTCTGTCTGTCCGTCTGTCACAGCTAATTTGCTCTGAATCTACTGAACTCAATGAGGTGAAATTTGGTACACACTTAATATGTGTACCATAATAATTTGTATTAAAAGATTTTAAATCAATAGTCTACGAGAATTGATGAATTTCACTAAATGTGTACCTATTATTGCTCGTGAGTGTACTTATTGTTCTCCTATATTACAATGAAGTCTCGACATGTTTACTTCATTTTGCTGCTAACTTGCAAACGTTTAGTTTGATGTCGCACAATACTGTAACTTTACAACTGAATGGACCGAACAATGTACAATTGGCTGGGAATTCTCTTCAGTTCTCATTCCGATTTTATTGAAAACACAAACAGTTTATAGGAAGTGATGTTTTTATTTAATAATAAAATAATAATAAATAAGTTTATTGATCCAAAGATAAACATAGACACAGGTTATATACTAGTTACATGCTAAGACTTAATCTACTAACAATGGGCACTAGGGGAGAAAAATTATAGCCTATATTAACAAAAAATTAAATCCTGTCTCCTAAACTAGGCATGGCCTGTATCTTAGGAGACAGTGATTTGACCGAACTGAGCTGTAAATTACCTAGTGTTATTTAAATATTAGCTAGCATATGGTTCTTAGCTCGAAAGTAATTTTGCGTTTTTCAAACAAAAATGTCTCAATAGCGGGCCGGCGCGGGCGGGCGCTGCGTTTGAATGTTTGCCCATTTTTTTAGAAAAAGGTGTACTCCCTATTTCTCGTACATGGACTGGCTTAATGTAGGGTATGTAGGTAGATCTCTGCTTTAGCCTTCGTAGGTTTAGAGGCGTAATGTTACAATTGTGTACTTAAAAAAATCCCTGCTGATTTAGTTGGGTGAGTGATGAAAAAATAAAAGCCAGAGATTTTTTTATGATGAATTTTATCTAGTCGGTCTAAAATCCTGTCGGAAAATATGTCTAGCAAAAATCACAAAGCGTAGTTTTCTGCGCTGCGTTTGAATGTTGCCGCCTCATAAAGATATGAAACTGTTGTGTTCCGAGCTATCTCACAAATAGATAGACATTGCCTAGGAACAGCGTGTACCTAATATTTTTGTCATTTATACCTTCAGGTAAAAAATATATAAAAAGAGACTGTGACCTCTAAGTTTGTTTCGGTGTTTTTGTTCAGGTTAGGCAGCTCGGAAAAACTGGCTTCATCTAGTTTGACGAAATGGTTGACGTGCAAAAATGTTAGTTATAACCAATTTTCAATCAATAGATTTTTTTTTGTTAGCTTTGAAACCTCAATATTAGTTTGACATTATCACATGTAGGTATCAACATCGTTAATGTTCTGTCAAGTTCAAGACCACATGTTTTCATTCGAAACCAAACTCGACGTACTTTCGAACTCCCTTTAATTTATTTAATGTCCTCAACTCGAGACGACGGGTTAGATAAATACAGGGTTCCACAGAGGAATTCGGGACAGTGAGATTAAACTGCAGCCGTATCTTATTGCCGACATAAATCTCTCATTTGGGCGACAGCAAAAGTAGCAATAAAATATATACGAGAACTATCAGTAAATGAGAGATAAACATTTCATTACTGTCGCCTCCTCACGTAAAATGTGTCGTAAAGAATGGTCTGAATGTTACAATAGTCTTGTATGGCTAGGTACTTGAGGGGCACAGATTTATGCCACGCTCTCGACATCCATTCAAACGCTGGCACATGAAAGGCGGCCCTTGAATTGTGTGAAAAACTTGTGATTCATTGTAAAGTACAGCATTTTTTCACGACACAGGACTGACAGGCAGTCACTGGTCATTCTTTTGTCAGTATTTTTGTCGAGTAACTGAAGCTTTTAGTTGCCAGCACTCATTAGTCGATGTCAACGTAACTACCATACTTACTGAGTTGTTAACTAGTTATCGGTCCCCTGACACTCTTAATTGACACTCGAGACTGGTTTTCGTATCGAATATCTTAGAAAAGAAATAAACCTTTCAGGATAATTACATTACACACATATTGTCGCGTACGATAAAATGTTACACGATATTAATATCAAGCCACATCACTCAAAAGAATGTCGGAAGGAAACAACGGTGACGAAAAAAAAATTTGCGTCGAGTTGTTTGCCTTAAATGCTGCTTTACAGTAAAGTAGGTGTTTGATCCTTTTTAATATTTAATGGATTCGTAAACAAAATGTACGCATTTGAATCCTTATCTGAAAATCTTTCGTAAGGGATGTGTCTCGTAGCTGTTGAGTGTTGATATGTGCTGGTATACTTATATTGAATAGGGTCGGTGTTGCTCTTATTATCGATGTATGACAGTTTCTATTATTACAGACAGAAAGGACAGGCTGTTGATTGAGGATAAAAGCCCCCAATAGCCTTCAGAATGACCCATTCAAAGAAACACATAATATCCATATGTATACATGAGGGATACATAATAATTTGCTTCGTTCTCTCCTTTTATTTCTGCGCGACCTTCGTAAGCCTTTTCGGCTTTATTAACCGACATATAAAAGCAATAACGAAGTGTCATTTAATTTAAAATGATATTCAGGAAACCTATTTCATATCCCAGTTTTATCGCCGCAGAAATGTAAGCACGTATTCTATGGTATTTATGGTACGTGGCTTTGAGATGATATTATTTGCTCGATTATGGGTTTCTAAAATTAATGATAATGTTAGAAATGTGACTGAAAAAAATATGACGGCTAATGTCATAAAGGCACCCATTTTTTTTTCAGTCTAGTTACTAACTAGTCTAAAAGTCTCTTCACAAGATTTTACCATCTCAGGTGAAATACACTGCTTTTTAGTTCAAATGAAACTTGGCATCTTGAAGTTTGATAGTAATGCACTGCGAAGTACAGCTGTGCCATAACACAAAACTTAAGAACAACTTCACATTTCATAGTGCACTGTAATGGTTTCTGAGTAGGTTGGTAGTAAACGTAATGACCTGTTCCCCTGAAATCTAAAATGGAACCTTACCGTGTACTATTTATATCCACGCAAAATGTGTCATATCATATAACTTAGTTAATGGATGTTTTCTCCCAAACGTGTACAGAGGCATAAAATATTTTTAGCTGCCGCCGTTAATCAACACGCAGTGTAAAATGTCGCATAATTAAGCCAAAACCAAAATTCGAGGTGATAAGTTATCCTGTCAACTTTATGCCGCACTTCCCCGGGGAACCGAACGGTCTGCGGCCAAAAGATTTATATCTTTTCGTCACCTCAGCCAAGAGTTACCCAATTGTTTCACGTGTACTTTACTGTTCTAGTTGGAGGACAAGGGAGAACCTCCTTCCCTATTCGCTCCATCTCCTCAAGACGTAACATAAAATTCGTGCGGTCTCATAAATGTTGAGTTATGAAATTGCACTGAAACCATAACCTGAATTTAACTTTTACTTTCCTACATACAGTCAGCTGAAATGCTCTTCGCAAATAACATTTCGGTGAATGAAGTTGAGAGGTATTCAAAGTTTTCTAGGAAACGCTCCAACCTGGGCTAGTGTATACTGTGCACTATGTCAATAAATTCAAATAATATAGCATACCTAAACACACTGCTTGAAAGTTTTCAAATCATATTACATTACTGAACGTTTGTTTGAATCGAGTTTCATGACGACTAACGTACCTACACAAATTGTAATATTAAATTCCTAAGGTGAGGCTACCTGTTTACATTAACACAAATTTGGTAATAATTAAGAAATAATTAATGTGGTTCTCTGCTAAATTAACGAGCACTTATTAGAGTGGCTCGGAGCGGAACTACGACTCACCCGGGAGGCTCTTCCTCACGCACACCCTCCCAACCCTCGGTTACCATTAAAATGCTTAAAACATAATATTCTTTGCACATAACTTTTGATCAAGGTAAAGTTTATTTAATCTTTTCCAGTTTGTGTAGGAAAAGCACATGTTTTATAAGGATCTGTACATTAGTAAGGATTCTGAATATTTTTCCAATTGTATTTTCAAGAGTTTTTTTGTTCCAAGTAGGTACTCGTACGACCGATGATTTTACTACAGTAGAATTTTCCTGAGCACAACTAAAAGCTTGTCCCTCACGGCTATTACATTGCTCAGATAAACAACGAGAAAACACTACTTTTCAGAAAGAGTCTTTAATTTTATATTTCTGTTTCAAAGCTCGCAATCTACGCTGGGTACGCAGTGATGGCCTTTTTGGCTTCATTCGCCATTTCACTGGCATTCGAGGCACCCGCCGTGCGGCTCCTCAAGATCATCAGCAGCGAACCTCGGAGCAAGAAGAGCTCCTGAACCACACAGAAGACCGAAGACAGAAGTAGCATCGATACGCAAAAAAACGTGTTGATCACATGCGGTATTTGTTAAACGCGCACTCATTGATTTACAACAATTGTAAATAAAAATTAGGTACTTCTCATTGATTTACAACAATTGTAAATAAAAATTAGGTACTCCTATCCCTCTCCTGATATCTCTTACACAAATGATAGTTCCAAAATCCCATATCCTGTGTATTTGGAGGTTTAATTTCCTGTCTCTACTATCTACTGTCATCAAACCTTCCCCAATGAAGTGCGCTCGATCGAAGCTTTATTTAGGTTATAATTTCAAAAACCCAAAACGTTAAGGACATGATAGTTACCAATAAAGACTTTATACATGTTACCAATGTGAGTTGATATCTTTTTATCTATCGGTTTCAAACATAAAATTGGCCGAATGGTTGGGTTGTTGGTCGTATCTGATCCGTTCGATGTAACATCGATTCAAAGGGGTAATGTTTTACTGCTTTATCTATGGATGGCACACTGACAGAAGTGCCAGTCATCACATCTGACCCAGTTGCGAAGTTAAACACATGCTTGTTCGAGTACCTACTTAGATTTAGGCAACTGATTTAACATAGTGTTAGATGTGTCTAGCAGCAGTATAGTTTCACAACGCGGTGAACTGAGCGTAGCATTCTTGTTTCTAGTAGAATGTTACGCTCAGCAACTCTTGTTGTTGCTAGCTAATTTGCTAAACAAACACAAAATTTAATTCAGTGAGGGGTGAGAACAACGATCCGAATTTGCTTATGTAAGAAACATGTAGGTACCTACAGAAAAACACTTCAAGTATTCTTCCTTGTAGGCGTTATTTTGCAAAGTTCAATCATCAAATTCATCGACACCATCTACAGAGCACGTTATCCTCTCACTCACATCGACGTAAATCAATAAGATGATTTTGCCAATTGTCGAACACGCCGCCGTGTCGCTCCAGAATATGATAATTTATTATGATTACTCTCCATAGCCGCGCTTACATGCAATGAATCAATCATGCTGGCTCACCGCGCGTTATCTCTCCGCCACATACATAAATCCTCTCTGTATAATAACTAGGGTCTTGTTAGGACCCCAAACCGCACGTTCTTCATCTCCACCGATAATGTTTTTGTTGGTGTGTATTCAAGTAGCGTCTTGAATACACACCAACAATGTTCTGTTCAAAAACAATTTTGGTACCTAGGTACTTGAACTTGCTTTGATAAATAAAATGAATGCTGCATCGCTTGCTCGTAAATGGTTCATGTAAAATGCATTGCCCCGTAAAATACAATGAATTAGATTAGGCTCAGAAATTATAAACATGTGTTAATACAATATTGTGTTTTATATAATTTCGAGGACCTATTCAATATTTTCTACCTCTAATAAGTACCTAGTGATGTATGCTCAGTTAGTCCTTATTTGACGGTAGTGTAGGTGTAGGTCCAACAGAAACTTTGCTTTCATTGGTAAGCTAGTACAATGATTTTATTTTGTGTATTTCTTATCAATAGTTAGCAAGGAGTTTAGCGTTTAGATTACTTTTATCGTAATAATTATATTTTTATCATGTGATATTTCATTGAATATTTAGAGGTCCTTGATAATTTGTTCATAGAATTCCTCAGATCTTATAGATTTTACTATTCGAGAATGATTTGAAACAATAATTATATTAATTTAGTTTTGTATAAAGACTATGAATCATTTTAATGATATCATAAAATGTTATCTCAATCACCGACCTCAACTAAAATATAAATTGTAAATATTTGACTAAAATACTCTGAAACCACGTTACATAATATTGTAAATAGAAGATTATATAATAAAGCATTATTTAATTACTCTCTTGTGTATTATTAATTTCATCCCTGTTTGAATGTGCTGCAGATTTGCGTAATAAATTTTTTACCAGTGGGTAATTACTTTTGTGAGCGTGATTCAATGTTCCTAATCCCTGTTTTAACTCTGTCATCCCTTGCCGGTAAAAGTCAATTTGGAAAGCGAATCACTGTAATATTCCGTAACATTGACTACGGCATCCATCAATATCCAAATATGTATTTTCTATAAGTATTTTTCACTTTAGATCTAAACAACAAAGCAGGAGTAAGTCTTTAAGTGATGTCGAAGCACTTAGGCTTATTAACTGCTTGACTCTGCTCATTTTAGCAACCAAACGTGATGCCATAGTACAGTCACATACCTACATAATAGAAGTTCATAACAGTTGGGCCAGAGCAGTGTCTGTTTAAAATACTTGAGCAAAGTTTTGTTGACGAAGATCTAGGCATTTAAAGCCCAGACCGCAGGCTAAATTTAGGCGGCTAAGTAGTAAGTTTGTACTTAGTTTTTGTTGTTACTCCCTGGTGTTGGCAAAATCTATAGCAGTAATAATTCATGTCGCATGCCGTGGTGAAAATATTAACCAGCAACTTGATAGTGCGGGCTATCAAGCCCATCGAACAGCGTAAATAACATACCGTATTCGTCACTCATTCAACTCGGAATTAAGGATTTTGTTCGCGCCGTATAGCAAAATTACCCTGTATTAGGTACACCAGAAAAATAAAATAAAACTTTCGGTTCTGAACTCCACACAACGAAACGAATAAAATTAATGGGCTGTAAGAGCAAATCGCATCAGAATAAACGGAAAAATAATACTGAGCTCCTGAAATAAAATCAGTGGATAGGGTGAGATTAGATACGTGAGCATTTGTGGGACTCAGGGCCGCAACGTGCGACACGGGGCCGCAGCGTGAGAGACGGGGCCGCAGCGTAGAGAATAGTAGCGCGATCGATTCGCGCGCCTTTGCCTGTTTTAGGACCTAACACCCCGTAGAAATTACCATTGGTTATCGGTTAAAGGATACGGATGTGAACCCATAAATATACAACACCATGAAGCATTTAGATTTTCTCTAAATGAATGTGGATCATGTGAAGACGTGATGTGATCACAAATCAAATATGCGTGTAATTTCGGTGGATTTACTCAAGATAGATGTGTATGTATCCTGATCCCCTGATGCCGATGCGGAGGCAATAAGAAAGAATATTTTAATTTTTGAAGCATTCGGGGGTGGGTCGGGGCTTCGTGTGGAAAGTAAATATCAAAAAACCTCTTTGTTTTAACTAAGACTTGGCCTATTCACCCCATTTGATGGTACCATTGTACCCTGAAATGGGGTGAATAGGCACGCCGGGTTGAATAGAAACAAAACTTTGAAGGGGTTTTCCACGTTATTTAGATTTTTTTGTAGCATTTATGTACTCCGATTTATTTATGAATTATTATAAAAACTAAATCGATGCTTTACTGGAAACCAATATTAGGGTATCTTAGTGAATATCCTAATCAAAGTTTTGTTTCTATTCACCTCTTCGATCCTATTCACCCCGTTCGTAAGTAGTAATTTTTTTGAGCTTTTACTTAATCTCATTCGTCGTTCTAACTTTGCTCTAAGTACAGTGTGTGACTAATTCCTCAACAAATTAATTTAAAAATTTATCAAAACGCTCTTAATAAGGCAAGATTTGTGGTGTATTATATTGAATTACTTCAGTGCTGCGTAGATCAATAAAGTGTTCATGGAATAATCGATATTTCATCGAAATTTCGATCGAAAACAGTGAAATACAACTGACTGATAAGTGAATGTGTGTGGGTACTTATTTTTTTTTTGGATTCGACTTCGAGTCAGTAATCAAAGGAACTCATTTTCGAAGACTCATTGATTTCAAAGATATATGAGCTTTTAAGTACAGATCAAAAATTTCAACAACATTCTTTGAGCACGGTCGGCCGAGTGGTATCACGCGAGTCTTTTTGTCGAACAAGCTGTACACGGCGCGGCCTGAGTTCGATACCTGCGGTCTGCAAAAATTTTAGGAAGTTTGTGAGGTTTTGTTGTTTGATTATTAGGCACTCTTCTGTTGAATTAATTAACACAGTTCAAGTTTTAAAATGTTCCGTTCACCTAGCAGCAAGTCCGATACAGATCTACACTTTCACGGAGCTTCTGGAACAAGTGATGATACTATATCGGGCCGTAAACGCAAACAACCGGACTCGGAATCGTACGAAGCAATTCATACATTAGCAACGGATTTTAAGGGCCGGCGCTCACTGCCGGCACGGCACGGCATGGCATGGCAAAGAATTTTATTACTAATCAAGTTATTTTGAATCTTATTTCAATGAATTTAGAGTTCATGTTACTTTATGTCGATACCACGATGCCGCGACGTGCCGCGGGATGCTGTGGCATGACGCGACGCACCGCGGCATGACGCGACGCGCCCCGGCATGAAGCGGAATGCTGCGGCATGACGAGTCATGCCGTTTCATTCCACGGGTTGCCGCGGCACGCCATTGCATCTCGCGGGACGTATGGGTCACTTTGTGTCGAGGAATTATGATTGCTAAGCTAGTTGAAATAAGGTTATAACTTGTGCAGCGGTCATTTCGAGTAATGGGGCGCAGTCCAATTCACCATTTGTAGATCTTGTTCTCTTAAATTATGCACACAGAAATGTCTTTTCGTCAAATTAAGCCGTTCTCATTTGTCTCTCTTCGTCTTCAGCTAGAAGTGCTAATAATACTAAATCCCAGTCAACCATAACGACACAACCAACTTCGAATCCGCGCGAAGCAAAACTGATTGATGCCAGAGTGGCTTGGCTTTCAGCAGAATGCCACGGCATGCTACAGGATACCACGGGATGCCACGGCATGCCGAAACACAACCTGCCATGTCACGGCATGCCACGGAACGCCGCGGGATGCCGCAGACCCAATCTGCCGTGCCATGCCGTGCCATGCCGGCAGTGAGCGTCGGCCCTTAGAATACACTTAATGAATGGCGGCGTGGTTTGGAGAGTAGCATTAATAAAATATGCGACAATGTAACTTCTATAAAGGTCGAACTGTCAACAATTACTCAAACCACAACGGACATTAAAAATGACATTCAATCTCTACATTCTGAGCAAATTGTCATCAAACAAAGTGTCACTGAACTGGAGACCAAATATAATGATGTCTCGCAGGAAATTGACCGTCTGAAGGACTCGATTCGTTTTGCAGGAGATGAACAGTCTGATATTTTGAAGAAAGTCAGTCAGATTAGTAAACAAAGTCAAGAATACACTGACGCTAAACAGACGATATCAGAACTTGTTGCTAAAATTAACTCCCTTGAGCAGAGCGCACGAAGCTGCAACATCGAAGTCTGCAATATGCCTGAAAGGCGTAATGAAGACCTGGTTGCACTTATGATCAACATTGGTTCCTCCATTAATTGTAATTTTAAGCAGAGTGACATTACTTCAATACACCGAGTTCCACACGCCCACCGAGATAATGATAAACCCAAGAATATAATTGTTAAGCTGAACTCACGCATTTTACGCGATAATATTCTAAGCGCTTTTCGATTGAATAAGGGACTCAATACCGGAAAACTGGGCTTATCGGGAACGCCATTTTCTATTTATATGCACGAACATCTTACTTTGAAAAATAAGACATTGTTTCGTGAGTTCCGGGATGCGGCTAAAGCAAATAATTACCGATTTCTATGGGTCAAACGCGGGACTATCCTCGTTCGTGAGAAAGAGGGAGCTAGATCATTTGCAATCAGATCTCCAGAAGACATTGCTAAGATCAAGCCCGGCCAGACTGCATCCATTTCCGGGATCGCAAAATGAAGTTACCGGAGGTTTATATATCAGTTTCGGGGTTTTAGTTTTTAGGGTATCTAAATAACTCAATCTTTTTCGTTGACGTCTTCATGTCAGATTTAATAACAAGAATGTTTGTTTGTATTGCCAAACCTAAATTGAATCTACTATTGCTTTATTGTTACTTCAATTTTACGTTAATATGCATTACTTTGTCAATTAATACCCGTTCTCTAGGTGCTAATATTATCGAAACATGTTATTATTTTGAGCTTTTATACTTTTTTGTTCGTACACTCAATGCTTGGTGTTATAAATTGTTGTTATTGGCTGATTTGTTCTTAAAAAAATGTAGATTTTTGTTAATAAGTAGGTATTTCTTAGAGAGAGGTGTGTTTATATATTACCATGATATGTCGCTACACTCAATCAAATTAAAATATTTTGTCCATTTGTTATTTATTATTGGAACGTCTAATGCTGGCCTAATATCTAATTACAAAAACAAACTTTTTAATGGCGGATAATTTGGTTATCTACTATTAAAATTGTCGAGGGATTCGCACTAAACTGCACATTTTATACATGAATATTTTGTCAAGTTGTTACGATATAATAATACTCACTGAAACCTGGTTGACGCCTGCAATATTTGATAGCGAGTTCATTGATTCTCGTTACGTGGTACATAGGTGCGATCGAGACCGCACAGTTACGGATAAAAAAGACGGAGGTGGCGTCCTTGTAGCGGCATTAAGGGAGTTGCGCTCAGTAAGAGTGGCCTCTAGATTCTTTTTAGAGGCCAACTTGGAGCACGTTCTCCTCAGATTTCCTAGCTCAACTAGAGGAAAGAACCAAATTGTCGGGGCGGCCTATTTCGCACCTAGAACACCTGAATCCGTTTATGATCAATACTTAGATCTACTCCAACCTATACTTGACGACACACACGTGGAGCACTTTTATCTCTTGGGTGATTTTAACCTGCCTGATATTGACTGGATTCCGTGTGATAACAATGTATCGTCACCGGGATTAGTTCCTAGCGGCGATTCTTCGATTTCCGGACATCTTGGTTTATTTATGTCTTTTATTAATGCTTATCAATACAATACTGTCAAGAATCCGAGTGGAAATATATTAGACCTAGCTATAAGTAACTATGAATGTTCCGCTTTCCCTCCCACCGACTATTTACTAAAACTCGACATCTACCACCCTCCGTTCTGTGTGTTAGGGCCATATAAACACCTCCATCAAATTCCTCATTTGCCTTCCTATACATATTATTTTTAATAAATCACTGGCACAAGGAATTTTTCCCGAAGTATGGAAGAGCGTAAATATAACTCCAATTTATAAATCGGGCTCTAAGCAGGATGTTCAGAACTATCGCCCTTTATCCATTATGTCAGCCTTGCCGAAGCTCTTTGAGAGATTGGTCCATGATAAAGTGTATCCTGTTTTTCATCACACTATTATACAGCAACAACACGGTTTTGTAAAGAAGCGGTCAACTACAACAAACTTGGTAGCCTTCATGGATTATTTATTCAATAACATGGACTCTCGTGTTCCATTCTCCTGGCCATTTATACCGACTTTCGAAAAGCATTCGACAAGGTTGATCATGAGTTGCTTCTGAAAAAAATTTTATTTAATGGTATTCGTGGTTATTTACTCCGATGGTTCTCTTTCTTATATTACGAACAGAACACAGAGAGTCGTAGTTAATTGTTTTAAATCTGCCACAAGCATATGTGTGACTTCAGGTGTGCCTCAGGGCTCAATTTCGGGACCTCTTTTATTCATCTTATTTATTAACGATATTGACAGTTGTTTTCGAAATTCTAAACTTTTACTCTATGCTGATGATCTCAAAATATACAGGTCCATCAAAAATTTGCATGATTGCAGTTTATTGCAGGAAGATCTGGATCGCTTTAGTGAATATTGTATGTTTAATAAATTACAACTGAGTCTACCTAAATGCTGTTATATCAGTTTTACGAAGAATAAGAATGTTTTCAAGCATCCTTATTCTTTAGATAATGCCGCACTGTCAAGGGTGTCCCTGATTCGTGATCTTGGAGTCCTCCTCGACGACGGACTTCACTTGGATGACCACATTAATAAGATTGTGAACAACGCCTATCGGATGTATAGTTTTGTGATGAGATCTGCAAAGGAATTTGTGCGCCCTTCTACCTATTTATATATCTTTACAAGTCGTTGATCAGACCACAACTTGAGTACGCAGTGCCAGTGTGGAATCCCTTATACAATAAATATTCGGAACAAATTGAAAAGGTTCAGAAGAAATTCATGAAAGCCATGCATTACCGTTGCTTCCATTCTTATTTATCATACGATGAATTACTTAAAAGGTATGAACAACTACATTTAAAATCAAGACGCACTCTTCTAGAGACTGGATTCTTGTTTGATTTGTGTAGCAATGTATATGACTGCATTGATATTCGCAACAAAATAAGTTACATAGTTCCAAGGACTACGGTTCGTCGAAAGGTGCGCGCACGTCCCCTGTTTGCAGTGTCCTCCTGTCATAATAATGCAGGTGAGCGGGCACCTCTGAGGCGACTTACCCGTAATTTTAATGATAATTTCAATCATATTGATATATTTGCTCTCTCTGCTCGTAAATTCAAAAACAATGTTCTAGAATCACTTAAATTTTAAAATTGTAATAATCATATATTATTTTCACGTATTTTTCCTATTTTTTAATGTTTTTTTAACGTTCCACTAATGTGTTTGTACTCAATCTAAAAGCAGCTTAAAACAATGTGTTTAAAATTCTGAACTGTTGTAGTTTGTTAGTTTTATGTAAGTTTAAATAGCATACAATGCAAAGATTTAATATTAGTATTCTGTGAAAAATGTTGTTGGTTACACATTAGATCACATTTTATTTTATTGTTTTCTGTAATTTGCAATGTGTCACTGTTTGTTTTCCCTAATAAATAAAATAAAATAAATAAAAATTTACTTAAGATTATTATAATTTTTCACCAATCACGATTATAACTTACTTTCAGCCTGAAAGATTTCCTCTAATAGAAGCATGCAATTGCTCATTTTATGTCTCATAACATTTAATATCTCTGCAAACAACAACAAAACAACACTTCTACAATAAAATTATCATAAAGAAAGATGCATCGTAACTAAGATGATAGAATAGAATAGAAAACATTTACTTATTCGAACTGATAACACAACAGCAACCAAAGAACTGACCAAGTGCGCGTCAGATTTTGCACATTAAGGGTTCTGTATCAATTTTTTGTTAGTAAAGTATGCGTAATAATAAATATTATCACCAAAATTCAAGTTCCTAGGTCAATGGGCAGTTAAAAAATTATTCGTGACAAAATTTTTTGACACGACCGACGAACAGACCGACGGACACGTGAGTGACAACAATAGGGCTCCGTTTGGATCCTTCTGGTACGGAACCCTAAAAACAGGCCAAGTGTATGTCAGATTTCGCACATTAAGGGTTCCGTACCATATATTGGTATTTGTTAGTAAAGTATTCGTAATAATAAACATTATCACCAAATTTCAAGATCCTAACTAAATGGGAAGTTAAAAAACTCTTCGTAACAAAATTTTTTGACACGACGTACGGACAGAATATGGACACGTCTACCCGGGGGTTGAGGATAAATTCGAAACAGAGTTACCTCGCCCCTGGGAACTCAAAGGCAGGAAGGAACAGGGGTGGGTTTTAGTCAGTAAGAGTCTGACACGCCCTCCCGCTCCACCCAGAGCGGGAGAAGTCATAGGATGATTGCCCACCCCACAAAAAAAAAAAAGACATACGGACACGTGAGTGATAACAATAGGGCACCGTTTGGACCCTTTGGGTACGGAACCCTAACAAGGTAAAAGAAAAGAGTGGTATAGAGAAAACTAACAAAACCCTTGACCAGTTAGCTGCGGGTCCCAAACTAGGCGCAGCCTGTATTTTGGTGACCCAATCACTACACAGAGTTCCTAATTTGATGTAGCCTGCTAGCGCTACTTGGCAATGTGTAACAAGGACAAAAACAAAAACACAAAATTTATACATCGGTAGGAGCTAGTCTAGTGACAAATACGTGATGCAAAAACAGAAAAAGAAAAGAAACAAAAAGAAACGGTAAAGGTGTGTAATTGTTAGGTGTAAGTGAAGGTGTGATGGGGAGTGTGAGTATGTTTGTGATGAGTGATGGTCTGTGTGTGGGTGTTAGCTTGAGCAACGAATAAGACTTTCAGTTTCCTCGTAACTCTGGTTCAATAGCCATTTTTTTAGAATAGTTCTGGCCTCAGAGTACTGACTTGGTATGGTGAGAGTTTTGCTTATCTCGTTGGACACTCGTACGGGCAGATACGTCGAAAGCCGGGTCGCAAATAAGGTTTTTATTATTGGAAGGGTGATTCTTTCAGGCAATTTCCTACCCCTTTTACTACAGTTAGAGCGAACTGCCTTATCCTTGACCAGTTTTAAAAGGGACTCCAGAATGAATAGTTGTCGCACGCGTAATACCCCAGCTTCCTTGTACAGCTCATTAGTAGAAAATCGCCGTGGTTTTCGTAGAAGTACCTTGAGGACAGCGCGTTGAGCTCGTTCAAGCTCCAGCATGATATTCCTGGCGGCGCCGCCCCAGACACCAACACAGTATTGCAGGACAGATTGGCACAGAGAGCTGAATACCTGGATGCAAATATTTTTAGGAGCACTGGCTCGCAAAAGTTTCGCTACGTAAATAAATTTGCGAGTCTTTTTTGCGAGCGATCGAATGTGCACTTTGATCGACAGGTTCTGATCGATTGTCACGCCTAGGTAACTTGTGGTGTCTGTTCTGAGTATGAAGTTGCAGTTACAACCGGAGACTGGAGCGGTTATTGCTGTCAAGACATTGCATTTGCTGGTGTGTATTTGAAGTGTGTCAATGTTAGGTCTACTTGATCGAGCAGGGTGAAAGGTTATGAAGTTGTTTTTTTTTAGATTAAGTGTAAGAAGATTTTGCTCAAGCCATTTTGTTATGACACTCATCCCTTTTCCAGCTGCGTCCATCGCCTCCGCCCAAGTATTCCCATAAAAAATGATGGCAGTGTCATCAGCGTAGCAGATGACATCCGCCTGTGCAATTTTGAGTCTTAAGATGTCATCCATGTACATGGTGAAGAGTGTGGGTCCCAGAATACTTCCCTGGGGCACGCCGCATGCAATCGGCATACTCTCACTGACAACTTCCCCCACCTTAACAAGCTGATGTCGACCAGACAAGTAGCTGCTGAACCATTTCAAGGACAGACCTCTGACACCGAAGTTTTCAAGTTTTTTCAGTAATTATACACTTTGAAGGCTGATTAAAAAAATGTTAGGTTGTGCAGTATCTTTAAACACTTTAATCGCATTAACCTTTCGTGAACCATGTGGGTATTAATAGACCTCAGTCACACAAAAATCCTTGTAAATTTTTAAAAATCCGCGTGGCGTTTTCGACGCTTTTAGTAGCTGGAGTTACGACGTTGCCACACCGCTCGGTGACAGTGGTTTAGTAATCGTGCGTCGCCGACGCAGCAAACAGACGTGTGCAAAGTGCGTTCCCGGTCCCACAGACCTCACTTGGTTCGAAACGTCGCGCGTCGTCAAAAAATTTAGGATTTATTTTATTCTGAAATGCAGTATTTGTAAAAGACTTCTATTTTTTCGACGTATTTACCATTTATTAATAGGTTGTACAAAGGTAATAATATAAGATTTAAGTAATTATTTTTTATGAAGAAAGTTAGGCCAAAGAAGAGTTTAAGTTTTAGTTTATACAAAAATACTATTTTTTAACCGACGAAAAAAAAGGAGGAGGTTCTCAATTCGACCGTTAAAAACACCGTGAAAATGTTGATTATTTTACTTCATTTTAATTTATATTTAAATTTAAGAAAAAAAAATAATAATAGTAGGTTGGTTCGTATATTGAATGTAAGGACGCGCGCCTCTCGGTCCGTCTTTTTTTGAAGTGAAGGGCGGTGCAGGTCAGCGGTCATCGGCACCTCGTCCACCGTTCCTCGCTCGCTACTGTCCCGCTCCTGTAGTCGCAGTGGCGGGCGGTGCTACGTTTTGTCGCCAAAAATTACCCTTAAATAGACAAAAACAGTATTTTTAAATAAAATAAACCAATTATCAATATTAACACCTTCCATGCCCTGATAATTCTTGGGGTCTGGGAAACCCCACATGGTTCGCGATGTAACTTTTATGCACGTGGTTTACGAAGGGTTAAAGACTTCCGATTGTTCAGACATTGACCCCAGTCAGTGTTTCAACCACCCCTGACATGGGGATTATTGCAACAAATCCGATTTCTTTTTAGGGCTCCGTACCCAAAGGGTAAAACCCTATTACTAAGACTCCGCTGTCCGTCCGTCTATCTGTGTGTCTGCCCGTCTGTCACCAGGCTGTATCTCCTGAACCGTGAAAGTTAGACAGTTGAAATTTTAACAGATGATGTATTTCTCTTGCCGCTATTACAAATACAAAAAAATAGAATAAAATAAATATTTAAGGGGGCTCCCATACAACATACATGTTTTTTTTGTCGTTTTTATAGATAATGACACGGAACCCTTCGTGCGCGAGTCCGACTCGCAACTGGCCGGTATTTTAATTTGATTTTACACCTAAAATAAATTACAAGGTACTCAAATAACATTGCCCATTAGTAGATAGATATACGGTCTTGTATTTAATACAAATCTGTCGTCGCCCAGTCACAGAATAAATAATAGTACTACGGTTAGCTAATGGCGAAGCTACAGACGATAACAGCAAAAATATTTCAACCGAATAGAATTAAATAAACTTAAATATTATTCTTCAAGTTTATAACTACTATTTGTTGGTTGAATAATCTCAATTGATTACAGTTTGTTGAAATTACTTAAAGCCCTCTAGGGCCCCGCGGGTATTTACAAGATTGAATTTCCCCCGATCTGAGTAAAGTTGCCCACTCGAAATAATAAAGTGGCGGTATGCAGTTAAGGGCCGAGTAAATTTGAAATTGTATCTTATTGTTTTTAAACTTTTCCAATTATTTTATTTTTGTATTGTTTGGCTAGCTAAGAACTATAAGATAAAATCACTGTGGTCGGTGAAGGAAAAAGTTCGGGAAGAAAGCAGGATTTATAATTCCAAAATCGCCAACCCACCTGGAACAAGTGTTATTGATGGTCATGCCTTCTCTGCATGGTAATTTTTTTTGCTCTGTAGTGGGACAGTTGTAGGCTAGTACTATTTATTATTAGGTATGTATTGGCGTGCTGGTTTGATGACTTCAAGTCCCGAACAAGCCAGATTCCGAAAAGGCTTTAGCACCGTAGACCACATACATACGCTGCGGCAGGATATACAGAAGACCGATGAGTATAATCAACCTCTCTGCTTAACGTTTATAGATTACGAGAAAGCCTCCGATTTGATCGAGACTTGGCTGTACTGCAGAATTTCCAACGGTGCCACGTGCCAGATTGACTATCGATACATCGAGGTGCTGAAGTGGTGGTATTTAAACGCCACCTTGTCAGTCCGAGTTCAGGACCAGACCTCAAAAACTATCCTCCTGCGCAACTGCGCAACGGGATGTGAGACAGGGAGACGTCGTTTCTCCGAAACTGGTCGCATTCACAATGGATAATGTCTTCAAGGTTTCGAAATGGAGAGGCATTAACATCAATGGCAGGTACGTTCGACTTCAATTTGCCGACGATATAGTGGTCTTGGCTTAGACTATGGAGGACCTCAGTACAACGCTCGATGGCTTCAATAGAGCTGCCGAAAGAGCGGGTCTTAAAATGAACATGGACAAAATCAAGGTCATGGTAAATACCCATGTTGCACCCACTCCTATCAAGATCGGAGACTCTACACTCGAAGTTGTAAACGATTACATTTTACTAGGATCATCCTGGGACAAACAGTCTGGTTTGGTAGCTCTAACTTCGAAAAAGAGGTCAACCATCTAATCCGACTCGGCCGAATCCTATTAGTGTGTATTTGAGAAATATAAACACGGCGCAGCATACCTAAGAACCTTAAAAGTGCAAGTTATGAAGTAAAAAAAATAACATTTTTACTAAAAAAAACAACCCACTTCCAAATAAGAAAATACACTAAAAATTAAAAAATAACTTTATTTTTGGAAGGTGAGGTGGTTGAAGGGTTGTTTTTTTTTGTAAAAATGTTTATTATTTTTCACTTTTTAGTTGTATACCCTAGAACTCAAAACCCCAATAACATGGAACGTGGAATTTAAATATACTCGTAATTGGAGAAAACCAAAACGTCATCTAGGTATACATATTTTTCGTTTATGTTCAGTTTTTCAAACACTGCTAAAGCAATTTTTATAAAATTGATATGGAACCACCTCGAGAGTATATTATTTCGGATAAGAAAAGAATTTTGAAAATCGATCCACAAATGACAGAGAAATAGGTGGACAACATAAAAAAAAAAACATACAGTCGAACATAGACTTCTCCTTTTTCAAAGTCGGTTAATGAAAGAACCTTCGCCAGTACTATGGATTTAATCAACTTAGGGGATTAGAATATTCTGAGTTATTATTATTGCCCAATTTGCTCGTTATACCGTAATTCACTGCTCCTACCTGTACCTATGTACCTGTAAACAAATACATTATATAATGCCGACGAGGGAATACATTATCTGATTAACTTTATGAACTCGCAACTTAGGTACGTTGTAGTTATATTGCAGACACGTTAAACATTGCCTTTATACGGCTTGATAACAGGCAACTTTGTTACTACGTAACGTATACCTACCTATGTTGTTAACGACCCTTATACATTCAGCATTTACCTGTGTTGATTAATTAAATAAATACAACTTAATAGAAACAATAAATGTAAATCTGTCAAGTAGTCACAATGTTATGACAAGCTTATTGTCTGTCCACAGAGCACCGCAAAAGGTACAATTGTAACAATAACTCCAAAAGGACAAAGAAGTCGCGGTGAAAGGGTATTTTTTTTTTGTGAAATGAGCATTTCATAAAGGTCGCTCGAAGCGGTGTGCGATGTTCTCTGGTTCACTTCAAGATTCCACTAATTGCTTTGCCGCTTCCGCTGCAAAAACTGCCGTGACTGTTAATTAAAGACATTTTTGCTCTGTTAATGGGGGTGCGAGTCGTTTCATTACTGACGCTGCATTACCAGCATGCCGCTGGAAGGCTTCGACCACTTTTTAAATTCATAAGTTAATTTTTGTAATTAACACTCAGGCTCTAGAATATATTATCTCGCAGATAAAACTTCTAATGATTAATGTACCGGCTTCTTAGTTGGGTTCTTCCATCGTAGTTTGTTACAAGATTATGATACCCGACGATTTTCTCCGTCTCCACTTTGGGATGGTGTTTAGTTGTGTACGTTTATGATCTAGCAGATTGCCGTGTTTAATGAGTTTACTAGGTATTGCGAACGACAAAGTCATCTCAACTATTTAGATTTGGGTCACAGTTCGTAGGATGTTATGTGCACTATTTAGCGATACTTAGCAACATCTCAGCTAAATATTTGACTTTTACGGAAGATGTCAAATTATTTTACCCTTACTAACAAAGGAACCGGACCGGTGATATCCGCAAGAGAACTAAGGTTACCGACATAGCCCGACGAATCGCCAAACTGAAGTGGCAGTGGGCAGGGCACATTGCTCGGAGAACAGATGGTCAATGGGGCCGAAAAGTTCTGGAGTGGCGACCACGTACTGGAAGATGCAGCGTTGGTAGACCTCCCACAAGGTGGACCGATGACCTCGTGAGGGTCGCGGGAAGTCGATGGATGCGAGACGCACAGGACCGGTCATTGTGGCGACACTTGGGGGAGGCCTATGTCCTGCAGTGAACGTCTTTCGGCTGAAATGATAATGATGATGATGAACAATTATTAGAGATTAGTTAATTTGATAATTTCTGTAAAACTGTGTAGAGTTAAATCTACATAAGACTTAAATACCTATACTGAATGTTTGACAAGAAGATTGATACATAGACTACCAGACCACTTTTAACCGAGTACACTTATCGCTTATCTACGTATACTTTTGACTGAAAAATATGTTATTGCTACAGATAATTAGGTGCATATCTATCCATGAAATATTTACAAATTCATACCTATAGGAAAATAGATAAAACCCATTAGAAACAAAATTATAAATGACGTTCCTTGTGTGATCACATAATTATCCACTATACAAAAAGCTTTTGAACACCGGCGTAATGTATTGACGCCCAATTTTCACCCTCGCCTAGGGCAAAGGAATCCTTTCTACTATACCGAGTATGCTGGCTGGAATTATGAAATAGTCACTCAAAGGGGAATGCCAATCTGTCATACAAAAAAATGACTGAAATGGACAGAAACTACCAATAGTCCTTAATTCTATTTAGAATAAAATATGTATAGTGACATTATACTTGAGTTTTTTTAACTAGTATTTAACTTGATATCCGCTTATATTTTTACGGAGGTCGTGTTTATTTGACATGAGTAAGTGACATTCAGCCAAAGAGGAATCATCAAGAAATGCATACGGAACTATTTTATACATTTAGTGCACAGTTATCATTAATTTAGTATTATACGACATATATGTACCGTAAGTCTAATTAAAATAATATATGTTGGTCAATATTAATTCAAATCAATTATTTTTTAAAGAGAAAACGTATGTATGAACCATATGTCCTTTGCTTTATTGACAGTTTGTCATTACTGCATTTCTTGTTTTTTATTGTTTATGATTTTGCGTTTGCGACTTGAGTTACATACATTCTTTTAATTAGATTTATGATACCTACAGGTCGAATTATACTTAATTAATGATAACTGTGCACTAGTTGTATAAAATAGTTCGATAAGGATTATTTGACGATTCCTTTTTGGCTGAATGTCACTTACGCATGTCAAATAAACACGACCTCCATAAAAATATATGCGGATATCAAGTTAAATATATTTAGTGGACTATTAGTAGTTTCTGTCCATTTCAGGACCTTTTTTTGCATTCCCCTTTGAAATGAATCCTAACAATAATGAATCTAAGGGCCGATTTCACCAATTCCAAACGCCCAGTTTTGGACGTTTAAGTTCGCTTAAATGCGTTTAGCCGCTGTCATAAAGCTGAAGAGTTTGTTTGTTTCTTTGGTTGAACGCGCTAATCTCAGGAACTACTGGATTGAAATGAAAAATATTTTTGTGTTAAATAGTCCATTTATCGAGGAAGGATATAGGCTATATAACATCACGCTGCGACCAACAGGAGCGAAGCATCAATGAAAAATGTGGCAAAAGGGGAAAAAATTAATCCTTTTGAAAGCTTCAGTTGCGTGCGCTGCGTAAACGGTTAAAGTTACGCAAAAATTATGTATGACGGAATTGTTCTCCATTTAAAGTTCTAAAAAAGTCCGCGACAGCATATTATTATGTCTATCTTTTAAGGTTAACTCACTATAATCTTTTTTGTGGTTTTTATTTTTTACGCTAAGCTTAGTTCAGTAAAACATAGTTTATAGAGCGAATGGTGAAATCGGCCCTAAGTTTGCCAGTTTTGATTGTAGTTAATAGAAGAGGATTGTATAATTAACTACAATTACCATGAATAAGTATAGAAACTATATAACTTAGTGTGAACGTGTCAAACTACGACAATTAACGAGATGAGGAGTCACGTACCCTCATGGGGCTGGAAGGGCTCGACATGATTGCGGCGCTACCAAAACATTTCAAGTACTAAGTACCGTCCTAAAGTTCCGCAATCCGTTAATCGACGAACGTTGTTGATTCAATACCGACAGATTCCTTTCCTGTTTCCTCCTTCCAATATTTTCTCAACCGTACGCTAAAAATACTGGACAAACTCAAAGAGGAAACAAAATAAAAGTTGTTATATAAGCGAATAAAACGAAGATGGCGAAACGATACAAAATGTAATGACTTTCGAGTTCCAGCCGGAGAATTTCATACCCTGAAGTCCGTTAGAAGAGTGGATAGGTACGTTTGCCTGAAATTCATATATGAAGTTAGCTTTCAGTGAGCTTTTCACTACATTATAACATTTCACTTACTGATGCGTGTTACAACAGACAGACAGTTGTCTGACGAGCACCTTCAACTTTTCACGTCGCTGTGGTACTCTGAAATGATAATGAGCCAAACTTTTGAAATTGCTAAATCTCATCCAGTCAGTGATGTATTTTTAGATTTTTATAAAGGTGGAAAAGTGGCTACGAGGTAAAAAGGAAATTCCTGAGTATCTTTTACGTTTAGACGATCCTCTTCCAATAATATTTATAGATTATTTTGATCGTAACCGGAGGTTATTGGAGTTTAAAGATTGATGGCTGTAATTAGGTATTATACTTTGTTTTTACCTTTATGTAGCTCGTAGGAAGCTAGATAGAGTTAGATAGTTCAATATTCAAAACTAAGCAAAGAATTGAAAGAAGAAATTATACCAAAAATATTTGATGCTGACATTGACCTTTGATACTTTACGACCGGAATATTTTGGGACATTGTGCAATAAAAAATATTTTTTATATTCCACCTAACTTTATATCTTTAATATGAATCCGTCGCCACTACCAAGTAGTTTATTTAGGTGAACTGACTGCGTCTTCTAAAAGCAATTCATACTACGTGTTATTTACTTCAGGGAAGATGAGCCTTTATGGCTCTCATCAGGGATATCTTCTTTATTTTATGATCGTTCAAGAACCCTATATTCCGCAGTAGCGAGGGGAAAAAGTGGTTAGCTCGACGCGAAATTATTAGAACAATAAAATCAGCCCTCGCTTTTGAGATTTTTTTATGCAGTTATGTTATTAGGATCAACACGAGCTGACCCTAAAAATATTTTGAAGATGGGCACTACCGAAATGAGCTTATGAAATTATAATATTATTCCGTGAAAAAAGTCTGATAACTTTAAATAAATTGGTTATTTTTACAAATTGGTCGATGACATGAACTCAAACTGTTGGTACACAACATTGTAAGGCATCGATCACACGGTGGCGCAGCTTATTATCATCATTATACTAGACTAGCTTCTGCAAATGGTTTCGCCCGCCTGGAATTAATACTTCATACAAACTTTAATCCCTCCTTGGGGGATGAATTGCCGAAAATCCCTTCTTAGTGCACACTTACGTCATCTAAGATACATTTGTGCAAAATTTCATGCTTCTTAACTCAGCGGTTTCAGCTGTGCGTTGATCGATCAGTCAGCCAGTCAGTTTCTTACTTTATACAGGGTGTAACGGAAAGGTGTGGTCATATTTTAGGAACTGCATCTGCCCATAGATATGAACAACTTTCTTCAAGAAAACCTGAGAAAATTCAGATTTTTTTTTTTACCTCCCATACAAATATTGATCAGCTCATGATAACTTTGTATGGAAAGTCCAATTTTTTTTTTGGGAATATTCTATTTTTTCTTAGAGAAAGTTGTTAATAGCCATGGGCAGGACCGGTTCCTAAAATATGACCACACCTTTCTGTTACACCCTGTATATAAATAGAAGATTACATTCTCAAACTGATGGATTCTATTTACATTAATAATCTTAACGATTTAATTGCTCTGCGATCTTATTACTTTGATAAAGTAAACTGAGTTTTATGTTATTTCGTATTACGCTTCAGCTAAGGCTTACAGCCTGAAGCTGACACTGAAATATAGGCGCGATAATGTACATCTGTGCTTAGCTAACACTAACGATAATGTGGTACACGCCCCCGAGCACACACTATACGCTGTGAACAGGAGGAAGGTGCTGGCCATCGACGCGTTTATCTGATGGTCCCTCGTCAACCGTGTCCCCCCCTCCCTCCTCCCCCGTACCCTCAATCCACACTCACCCCCGCCAAAATTAGTTGACGACTTGACGCGTTCCACGTCAAACAACGTCGGTTCGTTTGATCGCAACCTTTGAAAAACATTCTTAATCATCTTTAAAAGGGCCATTTATTGTCACTCGTCATTATTTCTTCAGGCGACCTGCGAGCTGCTAGTATCGTCGTAAACAAAAAGAAATAGTCTGGAAACTGAACAGGAATTTGTTTCGCAAAATGTGACAGAGATTTAACGGGATTGAACGTTACTCAAGTAAATTTATTTTCAGATAGCCTTGAGCCCAATCTCAAAATATTTTTTGGAAGAAAGCTTAGTTAATGAAGGAAAACTTTAAAATCTTTCATTATGAAAATGGAGCTTCTAGACAGCTTCGAACGAAACATTTTCACATCAGGAAAAAAAAATATTACGGCCGACGTGGCATAAAGAGGATAGATGTATGTACCTACGGTGGTAGGCGAACTTCAGGATTTCTCTGTGTAGCCCATAAATGTGTCTTCATAATATGCTGTCTACGCAGAAATGATGGGATTACAGCAAGTGTATAAAGTAAACTTTATATATATATATTGTGTACTTAGAACACATCCGTACCCAAAAGAGACTCATGACCGTTCATTAGTTAGCCGATTATTCCCATATTCTATATGAATGATATACTAAGCCCCGCGTGGGTACACGTCAATTGTAAATTCTCGTGTAACGTATGAACCGAGGCAATTGAAGTCTGTTTAATAATTAACGCTTATTTCCCACAGAGACGGAACCACTGAGTCCTGTTCTGCAATCCCACTCGAGCCGAATATTAGATTCAATGAGCCTTGCTCCATAGCTCGTGCAAACGGCATAGATACGATGCTCGGCCGAATTGATATTAAAATTTTATTCTGATGTAGTAAAGCAGATAGTACCACAGGGTAGCGTATTATCCCCTTTACTTTTCGTAGTTTTTATACAATCAATTTCCAATGATCTAATTTCATCCTACCGTCTTTATGCAGACGATTTACAGATTTATAGGTACTCGCAAGCTCCGCTTGGAAATTTGTCTGAGGCAATCGTCATTATAAATCGTGATCTGGCCTAATAGATTTGGACTTATGGTCAACCCCATAAAAACTCAGGTCTTAGTAGTGCCGACTGCCCAGTCCTAGGCTAGTTTCAAGGAAGGACCTGTCGCTGTGATTATTATTAGCCATCATTTATTTTTAATTGTCCAGGCAATTACTGTCCATTCTATATTGCCTGGGGCTGGAAGAGATCGCGCAATGCAATAAATAAGGCCTTCCATTGTATTTGTTTTAGTTTTTTGTTTCTTTATGTTATGTATTATGCATGGTGCACAATAAAAAAATATAATAAATAAATAGTATAATTGTACGTTTTATCCAAATGTATAACATTTGTTGGTAATTAATTCAATGGTATTTTTTTATATAATTATAGAAAATCAGAATCACTATTTATTGCTCTATTATTATATTCCAGCTGATACATTTAATTTTCTTAAACATTATTTGGGATTTTATAAAATTTGTCAAACTGTAAAATTAATTTTGATTTACTTACTATTGTGTAACGCGCAATGTTCTGACGCCGCGCCGCGCCGTTCGTAAGTAAAATAAGCCAACGGAGACCAAGTATCAATCTTCTCATTTTCTAAATCCTTGATTTAGTTCCTGACCAGATATGGCTGGTGGTCTTTTTTACGGTCGAAAAAAGCATTATATGTTGTCAAAATATCTTTATAGCTGATAAATCTAGGTATTTTTGCGGACCATAAGAAGCAGTTCAATTCGCTATGTTTGGTGACAAAATTCATTTTGGAGCTAACCAAAACTTGTTTCATTAGCTGTCCATTTAGATGGAAGCAATATTTTAATGTTTAATCAGCAAAAGTAAACCTAAAATCTGTTTAGTAGTGAAAATACACGCAGAATCTCAGCCATTGTACATAAAGAGGTTTCAGTAAAAATTCTTTAAAAAATCACAAATATGACATAGACGAACTATTCACACTATTTAAAAAATATATAAAATAATCTGAAATTGAAAACAACACTGGCCTTATCGTTCAAAATAATTTAAGTGATGCCATTAAAGTTTATTTTTATTTTTTGAGTAAATGGCTTGCGTATTTTTTTTTTAAATCAAATCGGCCCGTATTTTAATATTATTAAAATAACCTTTTCGGTAGTTTAATTTACTATGTTCTATTTACAATCTATTTTTTATCAGAATTGATTTGAATGTTTTTTTTGTTGCAAAATAGTCAAATAAACATGACAGTTATTTATAATTGTTCAAAAATTCCTTCCAATTTCAGCATTTCCACTTTATCATTAAACACTTTTCAATTTCCGGAAAGAGTCTTGAGTCAATAAGCGATTCACATTTACACAAGTCACTCTAAATGCACATTAAGACAATAAATTCAAGTTCTCACAAACAATATCCCACTGAAAACTCTTTTCCTTAATAAATTCAATGGTGTAATTTTGGAAACAATAATAAATTAAATGGATGTTTCGTCGCAACATGAACCGAGACGAAATAGTAATCTTGTTGTTGTTGGGCTCCGAGACTGATGCTGCGATAATTCCAAATAATCGGACCAGCAGTGCTTTAATAAAATGAAGACCAGAGGGGAGGCGGGGTACAGAAGGGCCTCAGAGACGGATGCTCGCTTCTCACGACCGAAACACTACAGCAGTTAGCGAGACTAATCGTTTGCGTACACTTGGAATTACCTTATTTGATATTTCTCACTTATTTCCGAGCGAGCCCCAAAGATGTTACCGAGTGCAAACATACCGACCGTTATATTTTTAGAGAGATTTATATGAAGTTGTTAGTACGCAGGTACATATTTTATTAATGCAGTGTCTGATCGCTTTCAACCCGCTTCAGGCTCCGTACATAAATAATTATTTTCCGATACTTCCGAAGTTGAGGTGGTTTTCAGAACTGTTATATTTTACTGAACGGAACTTTTTCATGAAATTTGAACTTTTGGCTTCTACTTTCGCTTCGTGATTCTGGCATTCCAGTGCCAGATTAGCCCATAAGCAAATTACGCAATTGCTTAGGGCATCGCGTCTTGGGAGGCACCAGAAACAGCACTAACAGAATAATATTTGCTAACACATGAAAGATAAGACTGTAAGAAAATGCCCAAGGACGGCCCAACTCCTGAAGTAAGTCTAAGCCCAAGAGAAAATTTTTAAATCATGAGTTTTAATGGCGTCACTGATCAATTTATGTGACCCGATCAAACTTCAGAATACAGTAAACATTGAACCGAAATTCAACAGTTTCATTCACAGGTATATCATAAAATAATTAGTTCTAGTGATTTGCCACGCACAAGTTCACATCAAACTCACGCACAATTAAACAACACTCTCACTGATGATTAAATTGATTAAGCGTTCCTAATGTGGACACAGCCCTGAGTATATTTTTATGCCTTTTTTTGTGGGGTGGGAAATCATCCAATGACTTCTCCCGCTCTAGGGTGGAGCGGGAGGGCGTGTCAGACTCTTACTGACTAAAACCCACTCCTGTTCCTTCCTGCTCAGAGTGCCCAGGGGCGAGGTAACTCTGTTTCGAATTTATCCTGAACCCCCGGGCAGGCATCGGCCATGACGGGCCCCGTCCTTATTGCTGACAACTTTTTGAGGCGCGCGTGGAACACGCGCGCCGTCGACTCCCGAGATACGTATTTTTATGCCTGATGGTATCATATCCAACAGTAGAACGATCTTTTTCGAAATTGAAAATAATAAAAAAATGAAGTTAGTTAGATAATAGTTAAAAACATTTTTTTAAACAAGCTTTTACGAGTATATCGACTTTCACAAATTTAATTTAATTAAATGTGTACACAGAATTTCGTGTCTGTGCTATTGAGCATTGAAGAGTTCCTTTATCTGGTGCTAACCCTGGATGTCAATTCAGGTCATGCTTAACATAAAAATGCATTGTCATTGAAATTGAACCCCCACTTTAAAATTCAACTCCGTAAGATAAGAGGAATTGATTTGACCCAAACATACATACAAACATTGCAAGTTTAATAAAAGCTTGTAAAAAGAACGACGATTTTGCAGGAAAAGCTCGATGCTTTATCAATGTTATACATAGAGTCAGATAAGCTAAAAACGTTGGACTTAAAAGTACTTATTTACCGCGAATTTAAGCCCGAAAACGTCGCATTTAAATCTTTAATAAATAAATAAAAAACGATTTGGTTTTTATTGTATGTAATACCCACTCCACGTATCTCTTTCGTCGTTCATACATATTCTAAGATACGTAGATAATGATCTATCTCGTGATATTAAATACGTATTATTTTTTAAAGACTGATACTAATTTACTTATGGATGCGGGGGCCCACAGGCGTGGATGCGTGGATTGATTAGGACATCAAGTAGTCTTAATCCGGCATTGGACATTACCTACACATAAACATGTAGATAGCTACTTAAAGACTAGCATTATTTATTACAGATTACCTGCCCGTTGCCGCAAAATTACAGAATCTAGTTTAATATAAAACACGGCTGCGAAACTTAATAGGCAGCCAGAATTACGTACTTATAATACTTCTTTTTTGCAGTCTAACTTATTTTTGCTGTCGTTATTCGTAAGACGTAACATTTATAATTTATTAATTAAGAATTCAAGATTAAATCCAACAATAATTAATACAATAATATAGTTAATTCTACAGGAACAAGGTATAAACTTCTGCCCAGGGGTTGAGGATAAATTCGAAACAGAGTTACCTCACCCCTGGGCACTCAGGGCAGGTAAGGAACAGAGGTGGGTTTTAGTCAGTAAGAGTCTGACACGCCCTCCCGCTTCTTCAGAGCGGGAGATGTCATTAGATAACTTACCGCCCCACAAACAAAAGGTATAAACTTAGGCCATTATAATTATACCTCTTATTTTAGGCCATAACATTTGTATCAATCAAGTAGATAAATAATGCAGAAAACCAAACACATTCAATAAATTTTATTCTTAATCTTGAATTACAAAAAAAAAAACGAAAAATTAATAAATAACTTTAATTTCGGAAGTCGGTGTTTGTATTTTACTTCTTCGTTATTTGACACCGACTTCCGAAATTAAAGTTATTTATTAATTTTTAGTTTTTTTTTTTGGAAGTCGGTTGTTTTTTTTTTGTAAAAAAGTTTTTATTTTTCACTTTTTAGTTGTTATACCTCAGAACTAAAAACCCCAATACAATGGAACGTATTTAAACATTTGGAGAACACCAAAACGTCATCGAGGTACACGTATTTTCCGTTTTTGTTCAGTTTCTCAAAAACCGCTGAAGCAATTTCGATAAAATTTATATGGGACCACCTCGGGAGTATATTCTTTCAGACAAAAAAAGAATTTTGAAAATTGGTTCACAACTGACGGAGAAATCGCGTAATATACATACATACAAAAAAAAACACAGACGAATTGAGAACCTCCTCCTTTTGGAAGTCGGTTAAAAATGTTTCAATAGAATCCGTATTTACTTTTTCAGTTTATCATAGTTTGGGATTTGGGATATTACTATTTTGTTAATACAAAATGTTTCTACTGTCTCCTCTGTTTTTATTATACTTAACCATGTGTCAATGCACGGCATGCCTTGACGGACGCGGACGGTGGCAGCGCACACGTGATCTGTGCAAGATCGTCGTGAGCTCACGTTGGTACGTTGGTAGTGTGCTCACGGCCCGTTGCCCGCCGTGCGTCGCCAACCTGCTCCAAGCCTCCGCCTGCACGCGCCGCCTTCACCACCACGGTCGCTCACGAGCTGTGGCACCATATTTTCTTTAAACATCATATTCCGTTAAATTTCAAATGCTCATGAGGGCGTTACCTTTAAAACTTGAGTACCTTTTGTTATACGGAAAGCGAGGCTCTAAAGGCTGGCTAGGGCAAAGAGATTCGCAATCACAATGCTTTGGGATTTACCTGTGTTTACGTAAACTAAGTTTTATAATCATTAATTGGAAGCAGACTGTAACATCCTTATAGTGACAAAGAGTTTGTTAAAGACACGGAGCCAGGGAAGTAAACATTTCGTATTTTTCATAGAATACCTAACAGCTTATCTTTCATATGACTTGAGTTCATGCGATGCTTGGTTTTTCATAATTTTCACTTTCTCGGAAAGATGTAAAGCACAATAATAAGGGTGTGTATATGAGGAAGTTGTTCAAGAGTCCATAAAGGGAAGGCAAAAAGTAAACCGAGCGTGTGCGGAGGCCAGGGTCTCAGGCTCGCAATAAATAAGCACGTCCAGGACCTAAGCTAACAATCGATCGCTCCCGACCAATTATTATCAAATACCTGCAGAGAGCCCTCCATTAACTAAGTTTCGTCCAACATACTGTGTCCTTGGGGAACTGTTAATTGTACTAACTTATACGCTCTCACTCACGGCACACACAATTTTGTGTGCCTATAATTAAAGATACAAGAATAGAAGCCTTCACTATAGAGTCAACAATGAACTTCGTTAAGGTTTCAAAGAATTCGATTGAAAAGTAAGAAGACCATCTGTAACTAGCCGTAACATATTGAAGATTACCCAGTAGAGTTCTACTGTAATTCCGAGTTGATTGTTCAGACTTTCCTTTGCTTTTGAAGTATAAAAGATTTAAAAGTTTGTCTATGAAATCCAGCTCTTTCTTTTCGACGTAAAACTTAATCCTTTATTGGATGGTATAGTTTTATTTAAGTAAGTCCATATTGACGACTAAGGCTCTAAGTTAGTATTTAAACTTAAAGTAATCATTTTCTGTTGTTTAAAAAAAACACACTTTATTTTTATGCATACACACACACAGCAAATATGATATGGTTTAGTATTATATTATCTGTGACTGGGTATCATAACCATACCAAAACCCAACCAAGCCAAGATACTTAGATCATGAATGTTTGAATGCTTTATCAAAAGCATTACATGACACCTGAGTAATTATAGAATTAGGTAAAAGTAACTTATTTAAAGTGATATAAATGTTATTTAGTAGATATTGTGACGACCTTATGTTGGCAACCTTATGGAGGAGACTGGCACGTTGGAAGTTTGGAACTTTCTAGAAACTCTTGGAACGCCATTTGAGAATTTATAATAAAGAAGATTTTAGTTTTTAGGTAGACTTGACCTAGCCCGCTCGAAGAGGGCACATGTATTAATTTCATTATTCAATATAACGTATTAGTGTTCCAGTGCTCTTTCTTTTATAACACATCACACATAAGCAGTCACTCTTATTCACCACACTCTCGCACCGCGAGCGAGTAAGACAAACCCCCAGGAACGTAAAAGGAATCTCCAGGGACCAGCACTAAGAGAAGCTGCTCCAGGTCCCTATAAGTGGCGGCGAGCGCCGGGAAAGAACGCCGTATGTAAGAGTGACGGCAACTGTAACGGTGTGCGGTGGACAAACTGAGGACTGATGCAGTGACAGCATCAGGATAAGAGGAGTATACTCCAAGCTGAGTGGTTCCATTTTTATTTAAGTGTTAAATAATATTAAAAGAGGAAAATGCGATACTTTTCGGGACACACGTATGAGGTGTGCCTCGAAGAATTTATCGACGAGTTTGTGTCGATGGCCATTGCCAAGGGGTGGCGAAAAAGCGATTATTCATTAATTCTTGGTATTTGGTTAAAAGGAGCTGCGCATTATTTTTTTAAATATACATTCCAGTATGAGATGGAATTTGACACGCTATGCGCGGAGCTTAGGAGAGAATTCCCATGCAAGTGTGTGTCTTGCAAGCAGAGAATCAATCAGTGTTTGTATAATCTTGAGAGGCCGGACGTTGTGTCCGAGGCGGATGAAGAGTCCGAGGATAATGTGAGCGAAGATAATCACGTAATATTATTTTCTAGCTCAACAATTAAAGCAAAGGAGGAGGACGATGATGACCAGAGCTGCGCTGCCTAGTCAATCATGTTCAGGAATGTGAAGACTGCGGTCTAGGCGATGATGACCGAAGCTATGATAATGAAGATGCAGAATCGGGTCGGTTATTTACAATTATTCCTAGTAATAATATTTCAGAGAAACAAGAGATAATTGTAGTAAAAGAAATATTTGGCGAGCACGAGTCGAATGAAAATTTTATTTGTTTGGGAGTTGTTTCGGCTGATGTCGTCGACATGGAAAGCTGTGAGGTGGAAGTTCCGTCAGAGACACATGGTTCTTGTAACGATGATTTTGTTCAAGTTGAGTATGTTTCTGCTGATGTTTGTGAGCAGGAGAGCTTCGAAATGGCGGTGGAGTCCAAAGAGCTGTGCGTGCCGGTGGAAGTCATGCAAAATCCTGCTATTATTGTTCCAATAGGTGATGGTCCAGCGGATATCTATCGGGATGAAAACTGCATCATAAGTATCACTTCACAATGTCACAACTTTTCCCAAAAAGCGGAGCGGCGTTTTTCACAGAATATGCTGGAGGAGGAGATAAGTGTCCTCCCGTATTATACGAAGAAGGATAATTTCCATTTCTTTGCTAAACATAAAATTATTTTTGTATCAATTTTATTTATTCTAGCTGACGTGTATTGTCATAGCAACGTGACAAACAAGTTTTCGACCATAAATATAAGGTATGGACGTAATAATTACGATGACCCAAATTCTTCGATAAAAATAAAAATACGCGAAAGAGGTCAAGAATTGCTTGTAAACTATTTATTAAAGCAATATTCTGTAAGTAAATATAAGTTTTGGAAATTTAAGAAAAAAATTATAAATTGTTTTTTGAAAATTATTTTATTTTTAAAAAGATTTTTAGAGAATAGACAGTGGTGTCAGATGTCATTTGACATGACAAATAATTGTCAGATATCTGGTACGTCAACGATATTACGGTTGACAATATAGAAAAAGTTTAAATTTTAACCGACTTCAAAAGTAGGAGGTTCTCATTTGTTTTGTTTTTTATGTGATATTAATCGTTGTGTTTTTGTGTGTTTCATGTAATCGATATGATGAGCTGCACGGACGTGACTGAAGACCGATGGGAGATGTGACCACATATTATGAGAAAAAAAAGTTTGTTAGGTGATTATTAGTGAGAAATAGGTATGAGTTTCTCCAGAGTGCGATTTTAATAAAGATGTTACTACGGTTAGGAGGTAGAGGGAATTGCGGTCCTCTCTCCTAGGGAAAGATGTGTCTGGGTTTTTTGTCGGTTTATACCAGCTTTGTTTATGGGGTATAATGCCTTCGCAAAGTGGGATCGAGTTGATTCTGTATGGTGTGACCGAGCCCGTGACAATTTTTATGTATTATTCATTTAGAGAGTATACTTCAAGTTATATTTATGGAGCACTCTGGGGGAAGTTCAGGAACAGTGAGTAGGTGTTCATAACAGTGGTCGTTTTTTCTCCTGGTCTTCATAAACGTCCAATGGAGTTAAAATTATTACAGTTTTGAATTTTATTTTTGTAAACCCCTTCTGGGTAGATGCTAACTAGAGCATCTTAGGTCAGAAAATTTAGCAGAGCAGTGTGGCTTTTAGTGAGGTTTTACCTCACTGAAGCCATGTGCATTGCCGGGATATGTGGTGTGCCGAATGGCTCAAATTAATAAAAAGAAAGTTGACCACATCACTCGGGGTGCAGTATGGTTATCCATAGATGGACTTCTGCATCTCCATAACTCCTCACCTAGGCAGGGAAAAACTGGATAGGGTTAGGTAGGTCTCAATCGGCTTTTCAAATATTTAATTGAATAGAAGACTTACTAGCGTCTGCGCTTCTATTCGTAGGGGCGTAGCTCATGTGACGACCTTATGTTGGCAACCTTATGGAGGAGACTGGCACGTTGGAAGTTTGGAACTTTCTAGAAACTCTTGGAACGCCATTTGAGAATTTATAATAAAGAAGATTTTAGTTTTTAGGTAGACTTGACCTAGCCCGCTCGAAGAGGGCACATGTATTAATTTCATTATTCAATATAACGTATTAGTGTTCCAGTTCTCTTTCTTTTATAACACATCACACATAAGCAGTCACTCTTATTCACCACACTCTCGCACCGCGAGCGAGTAAGACAAACCCCCAGGAACGTAAAAGGAATCTCCAGGGACCAGCACTAAGAGAAGCTGCTCCAGGTCCCTATAATATGTAGTTGTTTGTCTCGTGCGGACACTCCAAGGAGACATACACATTTTATGAGTGGCGAGTAAAGATGGGCAAGTAAATGATGTGTAGGTTAAATTCTTTCAGACCGCGGGAAAAAGAATTATTTTCTTATATTCGCCCACTGTGAAGTCATATAAAAGAAAATCGAAATAAAAAGATAAGATTTAAGGTATGTAAAAGTGGTTTCATCTGACTTTCTCGGAATTCAGATGGCTATGTCAAATTATTTCGTGATTTAAATCACGAGCACACTTTCTTCGATTCGATCTCGTTTACAGATGTTCGTGTTACTTGCACGTAAAATGATAAAATACGGATCATAAAATATATTTCCTTACGATAATTTAAAAATTCCGTCAAGAAATTCTGGAGAGTTCGACATGCTCTCATTTATTATTTTATTTTATTTGACTGTCTGTGACCGGCAGCTTAAGTAATTAATGTTAATTATTATTGCTTTTCTATTTAATGTTTTTTTAAGAAAAACTTTAAAAAAATGTATTAAGTACGTGAGCAGTGGTGGCCCAGTGGTAACGGCCGCGACTAACAAGTTGTAGGTCGTGAGTTGAACCCACGACCTACTCGGGCAGGCGCTTTACTTTGTGTTAATGGTTTCATCACTACTGCTCTCAAAACGGTGAAGTAAATACGTGAGCAGTGGTGGCCCAGTGGTAACGGCCGCGATTAACAAGTTGTAGGTCATGAGTTGAACCCACGACCTACTCGGGCAGGCGCTTTACTTTGTGTTAATTGTTTCATCACTACTGCTCTCAAAACGGTGAAGGAAAACATAATGAGGAAACCGGCATGTCCTAGAACCAAAAATTCGAAGACATATGACATCCAGCAACCCGCATTGGGCCCGCGTGATAGATCACGGCCCACACCCTGTCACAGAGAGGAGGCCTGTGCTCCAGCGGTGGGGACATTAAAAGTCTGATGATGATTATATAAGTAAAACTATTTTTTTTACAAAAAAAATAGAACCGACTTCAAAATTAAACGAAAAATGTGCAAAATAACTTTAATTTCGGAAGTCGGTGTTTCTGGTTTGCTTCTTCGTTTTTTTGACAGCGACTGCCGAAATTAAAGTTATTTTGCACTTTTTTTGTTATTTTTTGTTAGGTAGTTCTATTTTTTTGTAAAAAAGTTTTTATTTTTCACTTTTTAGTTGTGATTCTTCATTAAATTGTATTAACAATGCAAATTTATGCAATAGTAGCAATCGTGGTTGATTTGCTGTCATTTTTTTAAGAGTTCCGTTGTCTGTCTCCGAAACTCATCATCAGATATATATAAAATTTCGGAATAAACCCCTTTCGAACAAAAAATAAATTTTGCAAATCCGTCTATACATATGTGACGTCTATAAATATAATTAGGACGAACTTATGCCCGAACATACATAAAAAATAAAAATACGAACATCCGAATTGATAACCTCCTCCTTTTTGAACTCGGTTAAAAAGTAGAATAAACGAGTTGATAATAATTAATTAAAAATCAATCAGGACACCTACTAAATTCTTTTTTAAAACGATTGCTTAACTTTTATTATTATTTATTTAGTCTTTATGTACAGTCTTTATTCTGCTATGGATATATTTATATCTAAAATAACTCATATCATGCAAATAAACACAAAAGTTTTAACTGTAACAAATAAGTTTAAAATACTTAAACCTGGATGACACTTGGACTCGTTAGGTGTAGTCGTAACAAGGATCGGATGCACAAAAAACTTAAACAAAATCCAGATAACGTTGTCCTCGAAATCACATACAAACGTTACCGGAACTTCTATAACAGGATTATTAATAAATTGAAGCGAGAATACGAAAAAAGGTTACTGAGAGAGGCAGGTAATAATAATAAAAGCATATGGAAGGCTATAAATAGTATAAGTAATAGAAACGTTAGAAAAGATAACTCGTTAGATCTTCTTTCAATAGAGTCAACACCTCACCTATCTGTCAATGCCACAAATGAGTTCTTTGCTACTATTGGTGAAAAGTTAGCTAGCAAAATCACCCTTCCAACAGGATTACATCACTTTTCAGAGGTGTCGCATAGACACACGTCCTTAACTGGAAATTCATTTGTTCTTCTTGACACTGATGAAGATGAAATTGAGAGATTAATCATTGGGCTGAAAAGTAACTGTGCTGCAGGTGATGATGGAATCTCATCTGACATACTGAAACTGTTAAAAAATAATATAATAGCTCCGCTCACCCATATCTTTAATATGTGTCTACAGATGGGTATTTTTCCTGAATCACTTAAGCCGGCTATAGTAAGACCCATTTATAAGGGTGGAAGTAGAAGCCGTGTCACTAACTATCGACCTATTTCTATTCTGACATCACTATCAAAAATCTTTGAAAGGTTAATTAATAAAAGACTTACAAATTTTTTAGAAAAATATGACCTGCTTTCGAAAAATCAATTTGGTTTCCGTACGGGCAAGTCAACCGAGGATGCATTAAATGACTTTACTGAACATATTGCAAAAACTATGGATAGCAAAAAGAAATGCCTTACTATATTTCTCGATATGGCGAAGGCTTTTGACACGGTTTCTATTCCTACCCTAATTAACAAGCTTTACCATCTCGGTATCCGTGGAAATCAACTTAAATTACTGTCTAATTATTTATCTGGAAGAACACAAAAGGTGAAAATTGGCAATTATACAGGTGATGGTTTACCTATTACCCATGGAGTGCCACAGGGTAGTATTCTAGGTCCAACGTTGTTCCTAGTTTATATTAATGATCTTACACTACTTAATATTAAAAACTGCAAAATACTACAGATGATACTACCCTAACATTCCATGGTGATACTTGGAATAAAACATTCCAAAACGCACAACATGGTTATAACACGGTCACCAAATGGCTTGCTCAAAATTACCTCTCTCTTAATACCGAGAAAACCAAATATATCGCATTCTCTATTCGCAACCCCGGTGAAGCACTACAATCAACACATCGTATAATCTCCCACAACTGTCATGATGAATCTGTCGATTGTTCATGTCCGTCTCTCTCTTCTGTTGAACATATTAAATATTTAGGTATCATATTTGTCAAAAATCTTAATTTTAAAAATCATTTAATTAACCTCTCAAACAGAATAAGAAAGCTCATATATGTTTTTAAACAAATAAGGCACTCAGCCAATGCTAAGATTATGAAAATGATTTATTACTCCTTGTGTCAACCGGTTATAACCTATTGTATTACTTGTTGGGGTGGTGCCGCTAAAACGCATAATTTAAATGCTGAAAGAGCTCATAGAGCCTTATTAAAGGTAAGTTACTTTAAGCCCAGATATTTTTCTACTGCTGAGCTGTACATGGAATGTGAGGTGCTGACTGTACGTAAACTGTTTGTACTAGCCTTAATTATGAAACAGCATTCCTGTGTCCTGCTAAGTACCCTGACTGTAAAAGAAATGACAGGGAGAAGACGTTTCGATCTATTAAAGTCTGTTACCTGCAGAACATCTTTTGCACAAAAATTCAACATGTTCCTAGGCCCAAGACTATTCAACATTGCAAACAAACAGTTACAAATTTCCTCCATGACAAAAAGAGAGTGCAAACAGAAAGTGATCACTTGGCTTTTATCACTAACCTATGATGAAACGGAAAAGCTATTCAGCATACTTGCATAATTTCGTTATAGCCAAAATCAAATCATTAATCTGAGGCCCAATGACCCATACCTACCTATATAAAAAAAAAAAAAAATATGTTTATTTGTTTTTGTCTCTAGTAAAATTCTATATCCTTAGTTTTTCCCTGGCACTCACAGACACAAATACATAAACAAGGCACCCACACTCAACACACACACCCTAATCACACACACTACACTCACACGCACCCTACACTCACCAGCAGACACCGTTTATGTTTTTATTTTATTTTCTTTGTTAATTTTAATTCTAGTTTTGCACCTAAATAGTCCATAATTCATTTGAGCTTTGTAAGTATATGACCATCTTATATTCAACTCATAGAACGTGAACTAAATTTAGATTATGAAATTGTTCTTGTAATTAAAAACTGATCATTGGATAAAATTGTTAACGAGGGGGGCGCTGATACCTATAATTACAAGATATTAAGTTATCTTAGCATAGGTATTGGCTTCTACTATAACATACAACCCTACTTACCTTGGCCTATTTTTATTGTAAACCACACCATTTTTTTGTTTACATGAAGGTGCAAATAAACTATTTTTATTTTTATTTTTTTTTTTTACAGTAGAGGAACAGGCGGTCAAAGCAACAAGGCAATCTCTACCAATCAACCTTTGAGATAAAAAGACAAAAAAAAAAAACGCGAGCCTATTAATGATTAAATTGTGGTCATTAAATTTTTATTAATCCGGAAGATGATGTAACCAGGATTTTTTGTAATACATAAAATAGTTTAAAAGAGTGTCTATGGAGTTCCTTGCACGTTCTACGCTTTGGAATGTGCAATTAGCTTCATCTTTCTGACTGACCGACTTCTTGACAATTCAAAAGTGCCTGTAAACGGTTTATTTGAAATAAATGCTTTGAGTTTACATTTTTTTTTACAAACTGCCCACAGTTGTTAAAAGTAAGTTAATTAAATGTTGTTGTAGGATATTAGTGTTAAGTTTCGAGATTGTTACACCGAAAACAAGTTTGTGATCAAATTAACAGCGTGTTCGCATACCGCTCCACTATTTGATACAGCTCCTAACGCTGTTAAGTTTCAAACTCGAACTAGAAAATATTTTATTTTTAAATATAGCAGAATTTGCAACATTGGTAGCCCATTACCGCATTCCAAAAATAAGATAAACCATTTTCTTTCGGATGAAAATAGCATTCATCTCGCGATTTATTAATCATTCGCGATATACCTAGTAGTTTTATAAGCAGAAATGTAGGCATTATACTACACAACGAGTAGGTTGTTGCTGCTTGTTTTAAACCTGCACTGAGTAAAATCACTATAGGGTGAGCTGGGGGCGCCATCCCCGCGTCGGTTTCTTTGTATTGTTCACGCTTATTAGCATATAATTAAAATGTATCATTCCTTCCCAGGAGACTGGCTTTGGACACATTTTGTAAGGGATAGTGATTGAACACTCATTTTATTTTAGTCGCTTACTTTTATTTTAGTCGCTTACTTTTATTTTAGTCGCTTACTTTTATTCAGCCAAAATATTGTGATTAATTTATAAATAATCGTTTCTTTTAACCTACCTTTCCTTATTTTATAAAGATAGTAAGGCGCTCGTAGGCACTTATTTAAATTAGGTACACATAAAATGAATGTTAGTCAGGCAGGTCTAGTGAATTATTATGTTTATTTTATTACTGCCATATTACTACTAAGACAATAGACTCTCATGAATATTTCATATCAGTTATCTCATTATCTTGTAGTGCTTTAACACCAACACTGAAACTAAACCTGTACCTAGAGCATAAAGTAACTTTTGGCTCGATGCTCATTATATTAATACAGATACTAAGATATTATGTTTCTCCCGCTTTATAATATGATGCTAGTAATATTATTATGATTTATCACATATTCTGTCCTCTGCGTCCCCTTGTCGAGAAATATGATTTTCTTTCGCAAAATTAGTAGAGAATCGGTGTCGTTTGGAGCCGACCTTTATAAACTGCAGGGTAGTGACAAGAGAGAGAAAAATGATACCATCAAATAATGTATTTTCCATAGCAGCTTCATAGCAAAGGCGAGGAAGAATTTTGTTAAAGAGTAACTATAAAACTCTGCTTTGACTGCAGTTCTTGAACCGAAAAAAGCACGGCAATCTTCTTGTACACACGATGTTTGTACAAATATTTTGAGTTTTTATGCCGTATTTCCTAGTTAATTTATCACAAGCTAGTCAACGAACAATCAATTGAACGAGGGCACCAGTGGTTATGTGCCCTAATGCCATTAAACTATGAATAGAAATAAGACCAAAGGGCCTAGTGTGTAAACGTTCGCGTATGTCAAACCGTATAGAAAAAGAGAGGTTACCCGTTATGGTCACCAGGCGGCGCGTAAACAGTTTTAGTACAAATTGACGTTTACTAAAACTTACACTCGAAGTACAGACCTACTCAATTACAAGCACAGGTAATTAGTCCTGTAAGTAGATACTACTCTTGAAAAAAAAAGGAAGGAAAAGTCTAGTAGGCTTATTGGAGCATAAATCTGATAACTAGCTCATATAGAGGCTGTGGTCCTCGACAGTGGTACCAAATGGTCTGGAAAGGCATATTTATTGCGTTACACACATTACCAAAAGAGAAAGTTTGTCTCTAATAATCCCACAATCGATATGAAACTCTTTGAAAGTACTTTATTAACATCGTTCATTACATTTGTTTTTTCCGACACGTTATTATTGGGTTGATATGTTGATATGTCATTTTGGTAGGTTAACTGAAATTTATTCAATAAGTACGTTATTTTGCAAAGCCTTGACGAGTGAGCCAGATAATCATTTTTATTGTTAACCTGTAGAAAATTCAGTAGTGTTTAAAATGTCCAGACTGAAATTAATCTATATTATATATTCAATACGGTATAGCAGCGTATCTACTTGGCAGACACGTAGCAGAAGCGTAGTTGGCGCGTAGCAGGTGCGAAGAACATACGACTATACAAACGCGTAGCAGATACAAATACGCACAATCGTCGCGTAGCTGACGTGAAGAACCTTTCCCGCGCGGGAAACCAATTCATATCGTAAAAAACAATCTATGCTTCCTTATGATGCTTCTGCTTACAGCCGCGGTAAACATTTAACTTATTTAAGTTCTTACAGCATTCAATATTAATACTAGAACCTTTTAACATATTTAACAGAGGTTGAATAAAGTTTCGATTTTTATATAAAACACTGAAATAACGTGGCTTTACTTTGTGGGCTTACTTATTACTTTGACACTTAAGTCTCTATGGGCACACAAGTGCGCCAGTGCGTAAATGCCGTTTGCTTTGCCAAAAAAATTGCCAAAAACCCGATTAAACCTCTATTATTACTATTACGCAAGGTCTATAGGACCTGTGGCAAGGTTTACACACTCGAAACATGACATAGTCTGTAGTTACACGATGGCCGACCGTCAACGGGGCTTGACAAATGTTGACGTTTCACGCGCGCAGGGCCTGACATCGCTTATTTTGTCAAACTTTGCAGCTTTCTTTATATTTATACTATACTAGCTTCTGCCAGCGGCTTCGCCCGCGTGTAATTAGTACATCCCCCTTTATAACTTACTAGCGACCCACTCCAGCTTTGCTCGGGTTCAAATTATACACCTAAACCTTCCTCAGGAATCACTGTGAATATTGGTGAAAGCCGCATGAAAATCCGATCAGTAGTTTTTGAGTTCATCGCGTACAGACGCGGCGGAGGACTTTGTTTTATAATATGTAAGTAGTGAGGCTTCCGTGTTTTCTTTTTCAGGAAATATTTAATCTATCGGGAATAGGGATGATTCCGGGGTAAAAAAAAAAATTATTCTATTTAGTTCGTAAGTTAGATTATCAAAAAAAAATTGGACAAGTATTTTTTGCTTTATCAAATCAATGGAAAGTGACAGAGATAAAGGGTGTTATTAAAAAAAATTGTACATTTGCTGGTCTCTCCGCGTCCAGCTCACTTATTTTTTATTTGCTATTTCAATATCGGTTAATTTTAATTCACATTTATTCTAAAAGTATTGAACTGCCATCAGTTTTTATTAAAATTATCAAAAAGTCAATAGGTTTTTCTAAATATAATTCTTAGTACTGTGGTCGAAGTAATTTCAATAAGAAAAGCATTGTCCCGCTTTACTTAAAGTAACATTAAAAAAATGTTTTTCGAAGTGTAATTGTATTGATATGTAATTTTATATTTTCATAGCATAGATATGCATTAAATTATGTTATTCTTTTAAAATATATTACACAGTTATACTTTAATGCATGTCCGATGTTAATTTCATCTCAGTTATTCCACTCGATTACAGAGTTTTAAGATTTTTTTCCCAACTTGGAAATACATTTTTTATTGGCAACATTACACATTAAACACTGTAACAGGTGGTGCGACAATCGATTCTGCCATTTTGTTCTTGAACGCAGTGCGAGTATCTTTGTGCGTGACGTTTTAATTCGTCTTTTAATTGCGGAATTTGTTTGTGTGGTATATCTGACTTTGGTAAGAACTTTCCCGTTTTTATATTATTATTGAAGGAATGTGGTGTTAGAAATGAAATAGGTAGAAAGCATTTGTGAAAACTAATTAATTTCGGCACCGCATCGTATTTTGTAGGTTAGACACGTGCTAATTGTTCATATACGTTATTTTTCTGTTACGCTAAATAGTAAAGCTAAAAAGTTAAAAGGTAAAACTGTGTCCATGTCAAATATAATTATGTCTGATCAAAATTATGCTCATCTTTTTATTATAACTAATGTGGGCTTGCGTAAAGTTTTGATGCTTGTGGACTTTTAAATATAATATTTGGAGTTTACTGCATTACAAAATTCGGCAAAATCGACTACTGCGAAGCCAAAAGGAAGGTATATGATTTCAGCAAGTCCCGCAAATCTTCTTAACTACCTATTTAGAATTAATGTCTTGTTCAAACTGTTAAAATTACAAATTGCAACAACTTATGGATTTTTATTAACCTTCTGAATTGAAATTGAAACACATAATAATAATTTAATTATATTACATAATACCACACGCACTAGTCTTAATAATTCATATCTATTGTCTTTTTTTGTTACATTCAACTTACTTTCATATCTTTTTCATATCCGTGACGTACAATTTTATTATTATTTGTGAATAACACCCATGAAACGCATCAAAGTTCAGGACTGGGCCCTGGTTAAGTCACTTTTGAGTAAAAAGTGGTACAATTTTAACTCAGGTGTGATGTCTTGCAAAACTTTAACGCACTGTATCATCTTCATTTCTTGTTAAGAAATCTAGTTCTTTAGTCCGTCAGGACTAATTAATTCTTTTTGTCATCTACCCAATTCTCCTGCAGTTTAATGTATGAAGTTCTTAACCGACTTCAGAAAGGAGGAGGTTATCAATTCGGATTTTTGTATTTTTTATTATTTTTTATGTGTGTTCTAACTCCATCATATACAGAGTGTAACGAAAAGGTGTGGTCATAATTTAAGAACCGGTTCTGCCCATGGAAATGAACCACATTCTTTGAAAAATTAGAAAATTCCCAAAAATAAAACTGCACTTTCCATACAAAGTTATCATCAGCTGATCAATATATAGATGGGCAGATGCAGTTCTTAAAATACGACCACACCTTTCCGTTATACCCTGTATAAACGGATTTGCAAAATTATTTTTTTGTTCGAAAGGGCTTTTCCGAAATGGTCCCATTTCAAGTCGGTTCTATTTAAAAAAAAAAGTTTTTTTATAGTTTTCTTCTAATATGCAACACGTTTCTTAGTAATAAATAAGTCTTACGAAAAATGAAGTGGGTCATCGGAGTCACCCAGGGGGCTATTTGAGTGTGCGCCCCCGCCATTAATCGCTCGGGTCACTGCCGGGCCAACACCGTGTAAATTTAGCGCTCCATTGGACCCTATAAATCATTTCCCATCGGCGGGCCTTAGCTAAATAACTATTTCGTATTAGAAAAGACTCATAATGTTTTGTCAAGAAGTCTTTAGTAAGTACCTAGCTCGATATAGCGATATAGCGTTTGTAGAACATAATATAACATAATATAACATAGTGGTCAAGCGCGAGCCTATCAAACATAAAAAAAAAAGAACAGTTTTAATAATCGGAAGAGAAGAGTTAACAAAAGTAATACCATGTATAATTCTTCTCGTCAATGCAAGAAAAATGTCAAAGTTGTTTGTTCTGCTATGCCTATATTATTGCAGTGAAACATAGCATGCAACAAATTAGACACAACCGAAAATACGTAACAGCCCTCAGAGCCAAAAGTCGGTCAGCAGTAGCCGAAAGATAATAGCTGAGCGTGATTCCAACAAGGCTCTACTATGTGACGATTTGAAATTGAATAGACAATGACAGAGCAAGAGTTACTGGCTCATAGACATGCACTGGAGCATTCGGACGGATTATCTGCAGTAAGCCGCACGAACTCACGACACGCTACCTATATAGCTTGCAGGATCCATGGTGCCAACGATCTCTACACTTGCCGGGACCTGTCTGTCTACCTAAATGATGTATGGGATGTGTGCCTCAGAGATACAACGCAATTGCTATTTGAAGGATGTTTATGTCACCAAAAGATAAAGCACTACGCAATTTTCATTATTGTCTTCGTTTCTGTGTGTGTACACAGAAACGAAGACAATGTAGGAATGTGTTCAAGCAAATACCCAATTTCCTCCTTTTATACTGAATCTTAAGTTAGAAACGCCTCGATTGAAGATATTGAACTTTCAATATCCTTTAACAACACTTAGAACAAAGTTGTTTGTTTAGCCAAAGTTGTAGTTGTCCGCGTGGGATTTCCCTCGGGAGAAATAATTAGCAGGCTGGGGCATTAGAGTGTGTGATATTTGTAAGTACGTTGTAGTAACACTCGAGCTTAAGACGCTATTAACTGCCAACGACCTTGAGTGGTTAGCTTGCGTGTTCTGTTCTGAGCTCACGTAACGCGTCGTACGTCCACCCAGTAATAGGACTCGCCCATCGAGGAGCGCTGTCCAAAATTAGACGCATTATTAATTTATTACACATAAAACAACAGGTATTGTACTAAAACACGTATACATATAAATATTTAAATGATCTTTAAAATGATGAAAGTTTCATAAAAATACGCTTTATATTTTTTGCGTGATCCTCAATTTTTTATCCGCGTTAGACATAACTTTACAAATTAATTTACAATATGTTAAAAAAACATAATTTCAAATATTCACATATCAAATTACGAAAAAAATTGTCTAGAAAAACATATAATTTTTTTTCAAAGAAATATGTCGTTTAGACGTAATGTTCAATTAAAAATCATTAGAATTCGTATAGTTGCCGTGTCGATGAGCGACAAATCGAGCCAGCTTTTTATCACAAGCCTGCAGGCACGCTGCTTTGTTCTGTTTACTGAGAAATTGCCGTTGTACAGTCACGGTCAGATTCTGATGTGCAGATACACATCCATACACGAACGTGACCTACTTCGCTAAACCATTCGGCGATTCTTTCATCTCGTGACGTTGATATATGCAGTTTTAACTGAACTGCTCGCCTTTCTAAAATGTTTCTAACGTAGATTATACTGCTAGCTGTTAATTTATACAGGGTATAAAAAGACCTATCACGAAGTCGTTACCTTGAATATCTTGGAAACGATTATTTTTGGTGTGAAAAATCGTTTTTTACGGTGCTTAGGTACAGGGGTGTATACTGTACAGGGGTCGTGAGGGTGTTCAAAGTAAAGTTTAAAAATTTTTGTCGCTAAAACTTCAAAAAAGTTTGAACTTTGACCTTAAATATTACTCCATTACCGGAAGGTTCCCGTGTATGGTCCAGTACAATAAAAAACACGATGACGTAAAGCACAACTAACTCTCGGCTTTGATTAGTGCCTTTTCACACATTAGGATGTGCCTTTTTATTACCTGTAAAGCCCGGAAACTCACTGGTGAGTTTCATTGATCGAAACCACGTTGAGCACTGAAACTCACCAGTGAGTTTTGCGATTTTTGCGATTCACTCGTTTATTACGTCTATTATTACCAAAACGCAATGTATTTTATGCTGTGGCAACATTTACACGCTTGGCCATAGACATTATTGGTCGTCTCAGGTGGCTCAGATAAAAAATATATGCTGTCATAACTGGAAAAAAATGTCAAACTGACATTTGAATCCGGTTTGTCGTATGCGGACGGGGCTTGAAGGATGGTACGTTTGACGAATGGCGGCCTTCAAATAATTAATGATTAAAATAGGTATTCGAAATTACTAACTTTTATGACCGACATAAGTAGCCACTTAGTTCCGCAAATCCGTTTAGGGCACTTTCAAATTCTATGTTTTCTCCAAAAGAAAATTCTTAAACAAAGTTTGCCAATTAGAAAATATCAAAACAATACTAATGAAAAAAGGTAGGTAATAGGGAATCTTTTATTTTATGTACTTTATATTTTAAGGTTCATAATTACAAGTAGGTACAACAAACATAAATGGATATTAAAACCTTATCTAAATCTTGAACTTTACTTTTCGCAAGAGAAAGTCACAGAGTGACTATTATATTATCCAATGCAAGCACAGTTAGGAAACTCTTAGCAAAGACATTTTTGAGGCACCTACCTGCACTTTTTTTTTTTTTTTGTGGGTTGGGAAATCATCCAATGATTTCTCCCGCTCCAGGTGGAGCGGGAGGGCGTGTCAGACTCTTACTGACTAAAACCCACCCCTGTTCCTTCCTGCCCTGAATGCCCAGGGGTGAGGTAACTCTGTTTCGAATTTATCCTCAACCCCCGGGCAGGCATCGGCAATGACGGGCCCCGTCTCTATTGCTGACAACTCTTTGAGGCGCGCGTGGAACACTACGCGCCGTCGACTCTCGGGCCTGGTGCTGATCGGACGGCGAGCTACCCATTACTCGCCGTCCGCAGGCCCGGGTCTACGGTGGCCGGAGATCGTCTCGCGGCGCCGGAAGTCGCAAGCGTCTCCTGAGGCGGCTGCTGCTGAGAGCGTGAGGGCGACTCCGTTGTTGAGTCTCCCTCACGCGTTCCGCCTCCGCCTTCGCGAGCATTACTACTTCGCAGAAGGAGGAGACGGCTTCCCATTCCCTCTCGCTCCGTACCAGGGCCTGAACCAGGGCAGGGCGCGAGAGTTTGCTGCCGCCTATCGCATCCACGAGGACACGGCGGGGCTCCGCCCAAGCGGGGCAGACCTCCACCTTATGCTCCGCCGTGTCCTCGGGAACCTACCTGCACTTGAGCTGTTGATTTGCCAAGTTTTTTATTATTTATTAATATTGTTTATTTTCTTTAAAAACTATATATTTTACTGTGCTACAATGGGATATATAGTTTAGGATGTAACTTATTGCTATATGCAGGTTATTATTTTTGCATTTATCTGTGGAGGCTTGTAATTAGCAATTTAGATATATGTTATTGTTATTATAATGTTATTAGTCTGTAAGCTTTCCTAAAATGTAAAAAATAAAATAAAATATTTATTCCAGACAGTTCATATTCATGTACCGTATGGTGTCGGACGTAAAAGAATAGTACCATCCCATTACTTCCCGTGGGTGTCGTAAGAGGCGACTAAGGGAGCTTCAGACCTAGTGCATACTACTATAGCACCATGGGCCACCCGTGCGGTGGCGGGTAAACCACCACAACAAACAGCATTCCCAAGGAGGGTTGGCGTCAGGCAGGCGGCCGGCTATAAAACTTCTGCCAAAACCTTTTTGCAACATGGTCTGGAAAAATATGATGTGCGATAAGGCTAGGGCGTACCCCACAGGCGACGCGCAGGGGCAGCACCCGGCTCCTGTGGGAAATGGACAAGGGTTGTCGCACCAGAACGGGCGGGTGCGACGTAAGACGCAAGCTCGGAGAGTGAGAGAATTAAGATTGAGGTGTGCGAGCTGGAATTTAGGTACTATGACTGGAAAAGGAAGAGAGTTAGCAGATGTTTTAAAAAGGCGACGGATAAATATAGCGTGTTTGCAAGAAACGAAATGGAAGGGTGCAAAAGCAAGAGAATTAGGAGAAGGATATAAGTTTTATTACTGTGGAAGTGATGGCAAACGGAATGGTGTGGGCATAGTTTTGGATAGTGAGTTAAAAGAATGTGTGGTGGATGTTAAAAGAGTAAGTGATAGAGTGATAGCTATTAAAGTGGTTGTGGAGAGTATGATAGTAAATGTTATAAGTGCGTATGCACCCCAATCAGGATGTGAGGATAGTGTAAAAGAGAAGTTTTGGAAGGACTTCGATTGTGTGATGATGAATGTACAGGAGAGTGAAGAGGTGTTTGTGGGGGGTGATTTTAATGGGCATGTAGGAAGTCTGAAGTACGGTTATGAGAGAGTGCATGGTGGTTGGGGGTACGGAGACCGTAACACTGATGGCGAGACATTGCTGCAAGCTGCTTCGGCTTTTGACCTGGCAATAACTAACACCTGGTTCAAAAAGAAAGACGAACACCTGATCACTTACAAAAGTGGCCAGCACGCGACCCAAATTGACTTTTTCTTGGTGAAACGAAACAGTCTCAAAACAGTCAAAAACTGTAAAGTGTTGCCAGGCGAAGGCTTAGTCTCTCAACACAGGCTCATAATGATGGACGTAACAGTCAGTGCCTCGTCCAGTAGGAACAAAGAACGGCCCCCACCCAAAATCAGATGGCGTATGATAGAAAATGAGGAGTGTGCAAGTATGTTTAAGAGTCAAGTGGTAGATAAAATGTTAGACATGAAGGATATGGAAGGAAAATCTGTGGATGAATGTTGGAAAGAGATGGCGGATTGTATAAGGCGAGTAGCAAAAGATGTGTTTGGAGAATCGCAAGGTAAAGGCATGATAGAAAAGGATACATGGTGGTGGAATGAAGATGTGCAAAAGATGCTAAAAGAAAAGAAAATTTCGTTTAATGTATGGCAGAATGTAGAAAGCGGAAATGATAATTTGAAAGAAGAGAAAAAGAAAATTTATAAAGAATGGAAGAGGAAGGCAAAAAAGGCGATTGCAGTTTCCAGGGCTAAGGCGCAGGAAAAGTTATATGATTTATTGGACAGCCCTAGAGGCCAGAAGGAGCTCTACCGGATTACAAAATTAAGAGAAAGGAGAACGAGGGATATGATGCACATAAAATGTATGAAGGATGAACTCGGTAAAGTCTTGTCGAAAGATGACGAAATAAAAGAGCGATGGAAGGTTTATTTTGAAAAGTTGATGAACGAAGAGAATGAATGGAATGGTGTGCTCAAAGAGGTACAAGTAAATATGGGTTTGGTGAGAGAAATTAGCATGGATGAAGTAAGAAAGGCAGTTCAATGTATGAAAAATGGAAAGGCCATGGGCCCTGATGACATACCAGTAGAAGTATGGAAGTGTTTAAAAGAGGATGGGTGTATGTGGCTGACTTTATTCTTCAATAAGTTGTTGTATGAAGAAGTGATCCCACAAGAATGGTGCAATAGTTCGCTAGTGCCCATCTTCAAGAATAAAGGGGATGTACAGGACTGCAACAACTATCGAGGGATAAAGCTCATGTCACATACTATGAAAGTATGGGAGAAAGTGATAGAGAAAAGATTGCGAGAGGAGAGTGAGATTACCCCGAACCAGTTTGGGTTTATGCCAGGTCGAGGGACAATGGACGCCACCTTCGCTCTCCGTCAATTGTGCGAGAAGTACAGACGTGTGCACAAGAACTTGCACATGGTGTTCATTGATCTTGAGAAAGCGTATGATAGGGTACCTCGGGATGTGTTGTGGTGGGCCTTGAAAGAGAAAGGTTTGCCTGGGAAGTATGTTGAGTTGATTCGTGCTATGTACAGACAATCTAGTACCTACGTCCGGTCGGCTGCTGGCAACACCGATGAGTTCAGTGTGGCTGTAGGCTTGCATCAAGGGTCGGCTTTAAGTCCTTACCTCTTCCTGTTGATTATGGACGCTCTTACGTCGGAAATACAGGAAGAGGCACCCTGGTGCATGCTGTTTGCCGACGACATTGTTCTGGTCGGTGAAGATGGACCTGAGATCCAGAGCAGATTGGAGAAGTGGCAACAGAAGCTGGAGAAAGTTGGCTTGAAAATCAGCAGAACCAAAACTGAATACATGTTCTGCGATTTCGGCGGTCTCTCCAGTTCTGAAGCTGTAGTGCTAGATGGCGCGCTTCTCCCAGTCTGCTCCGATTTTCGGTATCTCGGTTCACTCGTGCAAAGCGATGGCGAAATAGATCGGACTGTTAAGCACAGAATTAACACTGGATGGATGAAATGGCGGCAGGTCACCGGGACTATCTGTGACTCCCGCATGCCCCTAAAACTTAAGGGGAAGATTTATAAAACAATGGTCAGACCTGCTGTCTTGTATGGTTCAGAATGTTGCGCCACAAAAGGGATGAATGAAAAGCAATTGCATGTAGCTGAGATGAGAATGCTAAGAGCGATGTGTGGTGTTACGCGCATGGATAGGATTAGGAATGAGTATATAAGAGGAAGTCTGAAAGTGGCACCGCTGACTGAAAAATTGTGTGGAAATCGGTTGTCGTGGTATGGGCATGTGATGCGGAGGAATGAAGAAAATGTCGTGAGGAAAGTCTTGTGTATGGATGTGGATGGCTATAAGAGTAGGGGAATGCCAAAGAAACGATGGTTGGACTGTGTGAAAGAGGATATGGGTAAAAAGGGGGTGACTACAGAGATGACGACTAATAGAGGAGTATGGAAGAAAAAGACATGTTGCGCCGACCCCAAATAAATTGGGATAAGGGCAGGAGAATGATGATGACAGTTCATATTCATAGAAAAAATCACTCTATTTAGTAGTTTCTGTACCTAACCTCTACACCTATTTGCAACTGTGAATGGATTGGATAGCATTAAAGTTTGGATCAAGTTATAGATCTTGCTCACCGCAACCATGAGCCCTAATTTATTTCAATTCTCTCGATTGCGGTTGCTTTATCATTGTTATAAACTTCGGTTCAAAGGATTACTGACCAGATTAACAGTAAGAGCAGAGCTATGGAGACGAAATTCTAATATATTTGCATTCTCAAGCTGGTTACACTGAAAAAAATAAGTAGTAAAGCATAATGAAAAAGCATTAATCTGAACTAATCTGAACTGTTATAGAATTAATCTGCACTGTTCAAGCAGTTCAGATTAATGCTTTTTCATTATGCTATATGTTGAGGGCAGAAAATCTCATGGCCAAAAGTAATTTCATATTACTTTTATACGACTAGGACATTCATAATTACGACATTTTAACAGCTGTTTAAAATTTTAGAGGATAATCTCCTCTCAAGCAGTGCTAACACGAGGCGAGAAAAACTTTAAAACACATCGTACGAGTATTTAGCGGGCATGACGCAGTTACAGCTGCGGTCACTAATTGCTCATCTCATACTTACGAATACTTAAATACTCGACGAATGACTGAACTAAGAAGGACCGCTACAGATCAGGATAATTACTTAATAATGTACATTAAGTTCTTGTAAATAGTCTCAACTGTAAATTAAAGTATCCTTGGAGTCAAAGAAGTTTTTTAAATTATGTTTGGAAGCTTATTCAGTAGCTTTATATCTGCATAAAGCTGGCTTCGTAATTCTTTGCAGAGACTTCTCCGTTTGATCCCCAGTTCGAGTGGAGTGATTGAGGTTTTTCATGTATATCCTGTTCATTTTCACGAATATTTTCGACAAACAACATTTGCGACGAAATTCAATCTTTAGCGGATAAATGCGTAACAGAGTTACTGCTGGGCACTCAGGCAAGGAAGAAACAAGGGTGGGTTTTAGTCAGTAAGAGTCTGTCATTGGATGATAACCCTCCCCAAAAAAAAAAAAAAAGGATCTGGTGTATCTGCCTGGGATCGTGCAGGATAAATTCGAAATAGAGCTACCGCGGCTCTTGGCACTCAGGCAACTGAAGGAACAGGGGTGGGTTTTTGTCAGTAAAAATCTGACACGCCCTCTCGCTCCACCCAGAGCGGGAGAAGTCATCGGATGATTTTCCAACCCCCCCCAAAAAAAAGGTATCAGGTGTATCGGAAAACTAAACACACTACATTATAAGCGAGAGTTCCACGAAATCACCGAAATCGGTTAGTCGGTAATTACTACTATTAGATACACGGATCAATTAGTAAGTAGAGATAACTTGGTGTAGAGTCCGATGTATATCTCATTATATTATTAATACAAACATAATGTTAACCATTAAATGTTTTTAAAAGGTAATCACTGGAAGTCCTATTCTGATTACAATCATTATTTCAGTGAAAGAAAATTACATTATAAGCTAATGCCAGGTTTTTATCCTGAATAAATGCACGCTTCCAGTAGCATGAGCCATGGGAATGAAGCCGCAGTATACAGTTAGTATTACATATTACCGAGTGACTTGCAAATACACAACCTACAAACCCATTCACAAACTCACAGAGCACTTACAACGTTAATACATATTCAGCATGCTCATCCGAGGCGAACTGACCCTTGACTAGAAAAGTTTGGCAAGTAGAACTATCGTACGACTATTGATATGGAAGTCGGCAACACGTGCTGGAAGTTTCAACTGTATTTACATAACGTTGCTTTGAAAAGAGCTTTGGATTTGGTACAGACATTTGAGCTGTGATAATCGCATGATCTTCTCCTTTGGCTCCCTCGGTTCGAGGAAATCTCCTTGTGCAAACGAGATATTACTGGTGCTCAGTAGAATTACTATATCAGTGGTGTTATCGTATTGTGATTACATGGATAGAAACGACATTTGTCTTACAAGATGCGGTTTGAAGGTTTTTTTTTAATTCTAATGTTATACGTAAAGCTACTTTGGTCCTGTAATTTCCAAAATAATGCATTGTTGTATCATGCTAAGAGATATACAGCAAAGTGAGATGGATAGGTATTTTTTTCTATATAAATATGTATTAATATATTGGTATGTGTAGGTCTGAAAATCTACTAATTATTAATGTCACCGTATTATTTTCAGTCAGAGTTAACTCTCAAGTAATTTTCATTTTAAAATCAAAAACCATTAAAAGTGCTTAGGTGATGAGATAATCAGCTATCATCACATTTGCGATCCTTCCTTCAATGATTTACAGACTCTTCTCTCTTTCCCGAAGAAAGTCTGACCGCAAACTAATTAGTTTGGCTTCACGTCTGTCTCTAGAAGTCATTCGAAAAGGATAGAACTCTTTGTTTTCACAGTGAAACGAATATTATGATAAGTGTGTTATTGAGCGCTGCATATAAATGTGAACCGAGCGTGTTCTGTAAAGAAATTGAGCGAGAAAATATGAAATAGACGACTGCTGTAGTAACGTAGAAAATACAAGAAAATTAAACTATGTTTAAAGATACGTAGAGACGTGGCGGCCGCCACCGCGTCATGCATGTGACTCCTCAGCCGTCACGAGAGGTACTAGCACCGCGCGCCGCTCATACAGCCCCGATATCTCATCGCCTAGCTGAGCTGACTCCACAAGGATTCAACTTATGTTACGGTTCTTCGGCCCCGTCTGATTTTAATTTGCCACTTCAGGACGTAACTGCTTTGTGAGGTTCACCTAGTGAGTAATTGCAGTTTCATTGAGACCGACGTGAAATGGAGCTCCAGTGGTTCTGTAAAATCGTTTTGTTAGTGTTTTATAAAGTAAAACGTTTTACTTTAAACATAACTCTAGCAATTGCCTTGCCTAAAGCCGCAGATCGCTTTTTCTTTTTCATTTTAATTTGATAGAATTCAATATTTTCCACAATGTTCCAAGCAGTAAAATTATTCAGTGATCTTTCAACATTTTTTTTAATATTTTTTTTAAAATCGTGTATCCTGATCGATATTGTGATCTCAATTGGTTTATAATTACCTCAGTATGTCCCACTTACCTACAAGGAAAATTCAATTTAACTTACCGTTACGTACAGAACTACGATTGTAATTGGGTAATTCCACCCCGCCACTTTTTTACATCAGTATTCCGCACTGTTGTGTAGAAAAAAAATAGTGTGAATTGGTTTTCTGCAGTTGCCAATATTTAAACTTCTTTCTAAACGTTATTGATTCGATACCTTCACATTCCTTTAATCTGTCCTCCTCCTAAAATTGTCTCAACTGTACGCTACAATTACCGGAAAAATACAAATTGGAAACAAAATAAAAGTTGGCGAAACGATACAAAACGTCGAGGTTCCGCCGGAAAAATGTATATTTTTAAGTTCGTTTTAAGAGTAGGTACATTTGTGTGGAATTCATATATGAAGTAAGTTTTCAGTGTGCTTCTCACTACATTACATAACATTTCAGTCACTGATGCGTGTTTTCTGACAGTTTGTTTGACCTTCAACTTTTCAAGTCGCGTTGATACACTGAAATGATAATGAGCAAAACTTTTAAGATTGCTAAATCTCATCCAGCCAGTGACGTATTTTTGGATTTTTATAAAGGTGGGCAAGTGGCTGCAAGATAAAAATAAAATGCCTGAGGATCTTTTTAGGGTTGGACCTCATCTGGCAGCACGGAATCGCATTTGTTCCGCCTGTGCTACCACGTGCTGCAGTATGCTGCCGCATGCGAACGCGCGCTGTCGCATTCCGCAGACAAAAAAGCGTCAGCATGCTGCAGCATGGTTGGCATACTGCCGCGTTCTTTCATGATCAGTTTAGTTTCAAGCGCGAGATGGATAGGACCACGGAAGAGAGAGCAGTGATTCTAGCGTGTATTTTGCAAGAAATGCAAAATCAAAATAATAAAAAGATTCGTCAGTCATTGTTATTTCCATCCGTACGGCATGAATGAACAGGCTGCACTGAGCTGACGAGCGGCATTGTACGATAGAGTGAGACAGCATGCGATAGCAAGTGATCGGCGGTGAAAGGATGCGTTAGCATGCTATCGCGCGCTTCATCGTTCTGGAGTCTCCCTGCCGACCATTGCATTTTGTCCGTGATGCCGATCGCCTCGAGGATTCCGCCGCGTGCTATCGCATTATGCTTTCTGTCTCGGTCTAGCAAATGGCAGTTCTAAGCGACAGAAAGAGAAAGGGCGACGGAAAAAGGCGATTCCGTGCTGCCAGATGAGGTTCAACCCTTAGGGTTCCGTACCCGAAAGGTCCAAATGGAGCCCTATTGCTGTCACTGACGTGTCCGTCTGTCCGTTATCTGTCACAAAATTATCTCCCGAAGATTTTTTTAACTTCCCATTGACCTATGAACTTGTGATAATGTTTATTACTAGGTATATTTTTTTTACTAGCAAATACCAAAATATTGATTTCCCTCATATGGTACGGAACCATAAATGTGCTAAGTCCTACACACACTTGGCCGGTTTTTTCGTTTAGGCAACTGAAACGCAACGGAAGGTTATTGTATTTTAAAGATTGTAGGCCGTAATCAGGTACTTAATATATTTTTTTATCTTTATGTGGGTAGCTAGATAGTTAGCTATTTGAAACTGAGCACATTACTGAATAAGAAATTGTACTAAGTATATTTGTTGCTGACCTCAATGAATGGTTCGACCTTTGGGTATTTTACGACCGGGGTATTTTGTGACATGGCGATACTTTTTCAAGGTTCCGTACTCGAAGGGTAATCAACTTCACCCTATTACTATGCCTCCGCTGTCCCTCCGTCTATCAGTGGGCTGTATCTCCCGATCCATAATAGCTACACAGTTGAAATTTTCTCAGAATGTGTATTTCTGTTGCCGCTAGAACACAAAATAATAAAAATAAATTTTAGGGTTTCGTACCCGAAGGGTAACCAACGGCACCCTATTATTATGCGTCCGCTATCCGTCCATTTGTCAGCGACTCAGCGGGCTGTATCTCACGATCCGTAATAGCTAAACCGTTGAAATTTTCACAGAACGTGTATTTCTGTTGTAAAACAAATTAAAAATTGATGGGAACCCCTCATCATCATTCATTTTTTCAAACATGTTTTTTTTTCACTTTTTAGTACGGAACCCTTCGTATGCGAGTCTTGGCCGCTTTTTTATATATTCCAACTAACTTTATATCTTTAATATGAATCCCTCGCCACTACCCAGTAGTTTGTTCAGATGAACTATCAAGCAATTCATATTATATAGTAGGAAGGCACGTGTTATTCACTTCAGGGAAGGTGTATCCCTTTTGTGGTTCTCTTTAAGGATATCTTTATTATTTTATGACCGTTCAAGAGCCTTATATTCCGCAGAACTTGAGCGAGGGAAAAAGGTGGTTATCTCCAGGCAAAATTAATCTAATATATAAAAATCTCGTGTCACGGTGTTTGTGGTTGCACCCTTCCGAAACGTCTCGACCGATTTCAATGATTTTTATTTTGTATATTTGGCAGGTATGCGAATAGGTCATAAAGGATTTTTCACTCTCCTACCGGACCCCTCATTTTTTAATCGCGATTTTTATATGGCAGAACAACGTTTACCGGGTCAGCTAGTAGAACAATAAAATTAGCTCTTGCTTTCGAGATTTTACTATACAGTTATGTTATTAGGGTCAACTTCAGCAGACCTTGAAAATCTTTTGGAGATGTAGTGCCCTACTTAAATGAGCCCTGAGAGTAAAATATTATGCCGCGGAAAAACTGATAACTTTAAATAGGTAAATTGTTTTTTTCACAACATTGTACGGTACACTCAATCGCGCATAAAGAAATCTGGTGTAATGAGCAGAGTCCATAAAGAGTACGGACAGAGGCACACAAAATTGTTACCTATTTTGGTAGGGTTGGTACAGGAGGATAAAATTAAATGACCTTGAAGATGTCTCAGCAGTAAGTAGGTATAAATTGAATGCTCTGAGTTTCTTGTATAAATACATTCACACACTGGCTCGAATTCAAAAACTACAGCATTTAAAGCTGTCGGGCGAGATGATAATTAATAACTAAGTAGGTATTGCATCTATTGAATTGCGAATATTTTGATTTCGAAATAATCATTGTTAATATCGGTAAATGATAGATAGTGAGTGATATACCTAGGTACTAAAATGTGAGCAGCAAGATTGAAAATTGATATTCAAAGGTCGAGGAATGAGTTTGACCTTGAAAAAGTCATTTTTTTTTTAAATAATTCCTCGACCTTTATGAACTTGGAGGGTTTGTATTGATGATTTTGATGATTATAATTCTGTAACTACATACGTCTTACAGCGCGAATCATAATCTAAAATCTAAACTAACGTGTTCAACAAATAGCAATAGGCTAATAGGTATTTGCAAGACTTGCAAGACTTGCGAGACTCTTGCTGCAAGACCAAGACCAAGACCAAGACTGAGAGCGCAATACCAAGACCAAGACCAAGACCAGGTGTATTGACGCAAGACCAAGACCAAGACTGACCTAAGTCTCGTCTTGGTCTTGCATTTGGGCAACACTACTGAGCACACGCTATACGCCGTGAACAGGAGGAATGCGCCTCGCAACAGGCGCTGGCCATCGAAGCATGTATCTGATGGAACCTCGCCAAACAACGTCGGTTCGTTTGATCGCCACCTTTAAAAAACATTCTTAACGAAGGACATCTTTCAAAGGGCCATTTATTGTCACTTGTCATTATTTCTTCAGGCGACCTGCGAGCTGCCAGTATCGTCGTAAACAAAAAGAAAAAGACTGGAAACTGAACAGGAATTTGTTTCGGAAAATGTGAGAGAGATTTAACGGGATTGAACGTTACTTAAGTATATTTATTTTCAGATAGCCGCGAGCGCACTTTAAAATATTTATTGGAGGAAAGCTTATTGTTTTAGTTAATGAAAGAAAACTTGTCATTACGAAAATGGAGCTCCAAGACAGCTTGGAACGAACAATTTTCGTATAACTAATAATGATTTTTATTTTTTCAGCACAATGTTACAATATACATATTACATGGAATCAGAGTTAGACAACTTTTTAATATTGTGGGAGACTGGTTCCTAAACTAAGCTCCAGGCCTGTATTTCAGGACACCAGGTCTCCGCCCTTTTCCAAAAAGATACATGTTATGTACATTGATAACCTAAAAGATAAAAAATCAACATTATAATTTTTTTTTTTTTTTTTTAATATATATTATATTTTATATATATAAATTTTGGCGATAAACTTTTGTTAGTTAGTTTCTGTGTGGAGGTGTGTGTGTATTTATGTAAGTGTGTTAAAGCGCTTTATTGGGCGTGTGTGTGACTGCGTTGTGATAGAAGAACAGGACTTTGGTAAGTAATACACTATTTAAACTTTTAATTTTAAGACTTGACTAAAAATGTAAGTAGGTTTGTATTTTGTAAGGTACAGCCGCGATATTACACCATAGAGGTAAGCAAGTGTTCAGTATCCTCATAATTCAGTTGTTGTAGTAAGGCAGTAACTTTCTTTTTAACCGACTTTCGAAAAAGGAGGAGGTTCTATGTTCGACTATATGTATGTTTTTTTTTTTTTTTTTATGTATGTCCGCCGATTTCTCCGTCAGTTGTGGACCGATTTTCAAAATTCTTTTTTAATCTGAATGAATATACTCCCGAGGTGGTCCCATAATTTTATCGAAATTGCTTCAGCCCTTTTTGAGAAACTGAACAAAAACGAAAAATACGCGTACCTCGATGACGTTTTGGTGTTCTCCAAATGTTTAAATTCCACGTTCCATGTTATTGGGGTTTTTAGTTCTGGGGTATAACAACTAAAAAGTGAAAAATAAAAAACTTTTTTACAAAGAAAACAACCGACTTCCAAAAAAAAAAATTAGGTACTCTAAAAATTAAAAAAAAACTTTAATTTCGGAAGTCGGTGTCAAATAACGAAGAAGTAAAGTACATAATTATATTTTTTGGAAGTCGGTTGTTTTTTTTGTAAAAAAGTTTTTTATTACACATAGAATTAGTGAGGTTAACTCTATGTGCCATCCTGTTTCATCATCATCAGCATTTTAATGTCTCCACTGCTGGGGCACAGGCCTCCTCTCTATGAGAGGGTCCATCCTGTTTATTTTATTATATGAATATAGAAATCCACCTAGGTCTACGGGGTTATACAGTCTTTTGCGATGTGAGGCCTAGGGATGATAGGTAAGTAATGAGTGCTGTTTTAATATGATGATTAGGATTAAAAGTTGACGTACTGTTAAAACTGTCGCCTCCATGTAAAGGAGCACTGTGGGATAGCGGTAAAGAAGGAATGAGGATACTTTAAAGATAGCTCTCTGGGCTCTCTCCAATTCAATAACTGTAGTTTTCGGAGCACCTCCCCAGACCGAGATATAGTATGTTAAAAGTGACTGAGCGAGGGCAAAGTATAGTAGGGTGGGTGTAGTGTATTTCTTTAAATTGTCATCAGCTATTCGTCTCAAAGCTTGCGTAACCTGGTTTTAAGTGCATCAATGTGTTCCTGGAATCTAAGGGTACTATCGATTATATAAATCCCAGGAACTTAACGTGTTTAGTACCGTAAAGGTGAGTGCAGGTAGACATATTGTTATCGTGTGGTTCTGGACAGGTGTGTGTTAATTTGTGTAGGGCACTGAGGAGTTTGGGACGTTACCATTTGCTCTAAGAGAGAAGATCATAAAATTGATTTTCTCCACATTGAGTGTAAGCACATTACTGCGTGACCAATTTGACACAGTATTAAAGCCCGATTGCGCGTATGAAAAAATTTTGTCCCATGTATCAGCGCTAATGAGGAGCTTCGTGTCGTCGGCAAATGTTATGATCTTACCCTTGGGGAGTGTGAGCATGCCCAGGTCATTAATATATATAAGGAACAGAGTGGGATCTAACACGCTTCCTTGAGGCGCGCCATATGAGACTGTTCGTTCGTCACTAGTTTGCTCATCTATTTTAACGCACTGGGTACACCCACTCAAATAGTTCTCAAAAAATTCAAGTTGAGCTCCTCTTATTCCCAAATTCTCCATTTTTCGAGAGAGAATGGGTATAGAAACCATGTCAAATGCCTTAGCAAGGTCTAAAAATATGCGCAGCACTTTTTCCCCGTTATCCAGGTTGGTGACAACATAATTTGTGAAATTGTGTACTGCGTCAGACGTAGATTTGCCAGACCGAAAGCCGTATCGTGTTGGAGATATAAGATTATGGTTTTCGTGATAATCATCAAGCCTGTTGTTCATTATTCAATTTAGAACTTTAGATAGGGCAGGTAAACAAGCAATAGGTCTACAATTGCTGACAACTAATAAAAGAGTAGCTTAGGTGTGTTCCTTTACCCGGGCCTGCGGACAGCGAGTAGTGGATAGCTCGCCGTCCAATCAGCACCAGGCCCAAGAGTCGACGGCGCTTAGTGTTCCACGCGCGCCTCAAAGAGTTGTCAGCAATCATGACGTGGCCCGTCATGGCCGATGCCTGCCCATGGGTAGTGGATAAATTCGAAACAGAATTACCGCGCGCCTGGGCACTCAGGGCAGGGAAGGAACAGGGGTGGGTTTTAGTCAGTAAGAGTCTGACACGCCCTTCCGCTCCACTTAGAGCGGGAGATGTCATTGGATGATTTCCCACCCAAAAAAAAGTTTAACTAAACTAACTTACGAGTGATAATAAGGACGAAAAAATATTACGGCCACTCGTGAAGAGGCATTTAAAAAAGGATAGGTTCTACACTGAAGGTCAACTTCAGGATTTCTCTGTCTAGCCCAAAAGTGTGTCTTCATCTGCTGTCTACACAGAAATGATGGGGTTACAGCAAGTGTTTTAAGTTAACTATATATATTTTGTATACTTAGAACACATCCGTACCCAAAAGAGACTCGTATTCGTTTATTAGTTATCCGATTATTCCCATATTTTAGATTAATGGTACAATAAGCCCCGCGGGGGTACCTACACGTCAATTGTAAATTGTCGTGTAATGTACGATCCGAGGCCATTGAAGTCGGTTTAAGGGGGAAGCGCCAGGATGACCCGCGATATTAAATTTTTCCTACATTTTTTGCAACTTGCAGTATCAGGTTATATGTTGATGAAAATATAATTCGCGGCCGTAGCAAGTACGTATTTACAGAACTGTAGTCATTTAAATCATCAATACACACACACACATGCATTCATAGACATAGACATATGTGTAGTGATACGCTTTTCCCCTTTCACCCCTCTTTACCTCAAAAATCACTTTCAGTTACTGTGTGACTCCCACACGAAAGCATTTTCCACATTGACCACAGCCGTTAGACGTCAGTTTTTTTAACTTTCTATATATATTTTGTATTAGCTTCCGCCCGCTGCTTCGTCCACGTGAAAAGTGTAATTATAAAATTTGAGTGGTATGTCCAGAGAGTAACACGGTAAAAAAACACTGTAGAAATCAAAATCCAAAGTCATTTGTTTAAATTCATAGAGCCAGATCTTTTTGACACCCGGGCTTTTCCTCCCACCTAATTCTGAACAGGAACCTCCCGAAACATCCGTGTCCGGTAAGGACCTGCGTCAGGCAGAAGGTGACGACGCCGTGTTGCCTCTCCAGTCACTCCTCAAAGAGGGGCCTTACCGCCACAATTTATGTTAAATTAACTTCTTCATGATTCTGTTCTCCTGGTAATTTATGGATCTCATCTCTCATAATACCAGCCTCGGAATATATATTCACAACCTACCAGGAGATCGGGATGAGGAGCGGTATAGATAGATTTTTTTTAAAATATTTGCACAAACATAAGTACAATACATACAATATAAATGTCAGCATGCAAATATTAATACAATAATAAATTTATAATGTCACTCTGATTCAAAAATATCAAGATAGTATAAAAAAAAACATAAAAAATTATAGATAGGTGAATTATAATCAAAATTTCTCATCAAAAACTCGTTCACTATTTCAAATATTATTATTATTTCGTTTATTAACTTATTACACATATCAATTATAATTTTAAATATTATTAGCAAAGCATACAAAAATAAAAAACATTTAAAATTATAAAAAATAGTAGTCCACCGGTGTCGGGAGCAGAGTCCAAGCTACCGGTGGTTAGGGCTCCAGAGAGAGGAACCTCCTCACAATGCGAGCCGTATCGAGGAGTACTGCCTTCTGTATCAGGCCCTTGATCCAACCGCGCAACGGCAGCTTCGACAGGTGGTCGTCGAGGCTTTTGGTAATCAGGCCGTTGGCGGTAAACTATTGCCACAATGACAGCCGAGTCCACATTCCACATATCGACCACCTCGTGTGTTAAGTCAAGATATTTGATTTGTTTCTCTTTCTCCGCTTTCACGAGGTTCTCGTCATGTGGAATGGTGACATCGATTATCATTGTGCGGCGCGCTAATCAGTCTATCACCACTATATCCGGCTTACTGGCAACAATAGTCCTGTCAGTGATGATAGACCGATCCCAAAACAACGTGACATGGTCATTTTCGAGAACTGGGTCGGGCACATACTTGTAATACGGCACCTCAGAATCCACAAGTTTGTATTTTAAAACAAGCTGCTGATGAATTATTCTGAACACTTGGTTATGCCTGTGCAAATACTCGCTGTTAGCAAGACGAGAACAACCAGAGATAATATGTCTGAAGGACTCACCCGGACAGTGGCATGCCCGACACCCGTCAACCGTCCCGTCCTTCATGATATGCCTCCGGTAGTTATTCGTCAAGATAACTTCGTCCATAATCGCACAGACAAAGCCTGAACTGAAACGTAGCCAGGCCACGGACGCCAAGAATTCTACATCAGGCCCATGAAGAGCCCGATAAAAGCGCCCGTGAAGCTCCTTGCCTTTCCATACCTCCTTGCGGTCATCAGTAGTGAGTATTACAGGTTTGTCCCAGTTCTCTTCAGCCATGGACAACGGGGTGAGTCCCTTGTCCACTGCGACCACATCGCGGTGCATACCCACGTCGGTTTCAAGAAAATATTCTCTGAGAGTCTTCGCATTTAAGAAACCTCGACCTCCACATTACCGCGGGATGTACAGTCTCATCACCGATGATCGTGAGTGATGCATCCGGTTTGCGGTCATCAGCGTACGCACCCTCCTATCCAGGGCGTCTAGCTCGGTCTGAGTCCATTTGAGTATGCCAAAAGAGTACATCAAAACCGGCATGACCCAACCGTTGAAGGTGCGCACCTTATTTCCGCCAGACAAAAGGCTATTAAATAGCTTTTTCAGGCGGCCAAAGAAGCGTTCCTTTAGCGATTGCTTCATGTCAGTAACGTTAATGCCTAACGCTTCCGACATACCCAAATATTTGTATGTTTCGGTCGAGGAGAGGGATCTAAGGTTTATGGAATCCGAGAGTTGAATCCCTTGGGATTCCATAATCCCTCCTCGCTTTACATGCCTGCACATTTGTCCACACCAAATTCCATCCTGATGGCGCTACTGAAAGTTTCAGTTACTTTCAGTAACTCCATCAGTCGCAAATTGTTGGGGGCAAAGAGTTTCAGATCATCCATGTAAAGAAAGTGAGATATGGCCTGACCACCTCTTCTCAACCGATGGCCCAGGCCTGAATCCTCCAGCAATGTGCTTAGAGGATTCAGGGCTAAGCAGAACCAAAGTGGACTCAAACTGTCGCCCTGAAATATTCTCCGTTTAATCCATATAGGCTCATCACTCCCCTGGATTGGTCGACATCCTAGATAGCGAAGGACTGTCTCCCATTGCCCCATACATGACCCAAGGAAGGTGCGGAGAGTTGCATCTATTTTGTACAACTCCAGCACCCTAATGAGCCATGTAAGTGGAACAGAGTCGTAGGCCGTCTTATAATCTATCCAGCATGTCGACACGGCACGGTTGGCGCAGTGGTGGAGCGTTCGGTTGCTGCGCTGCGTGTCGCGGGTTCGATCCCCGCACGGAACAAATATTTGTATGGCCTACAGATGGTTGTCTGGGTGTCTTGTGTATGTGAATATACATGTTTGTGAACGCACCCACGATACAGGAGTAATTCGTAGTGTGGGGCAACGTTTTTAAAAAAAGAAAGAAAGAAAGATACTTGTGGGATCGACGAACCTGCTGGCATATGGCCATGTCTATGAGGAGTAGCTCCTTAGTACCGCGGGACTCGTTCCTACATCCATTCTGAGAGGCAGACATAATTAAATTATTCTCAATGTGCAGATTCATTTTTGCTCTCAGGATGGATGTAAGAAGTTTATAGTCCGTTGACAAACATGTAATCGGCCTATAATTCTTGGGTTCCAAACCCAAAATCTTTTTAGTAGTGAAAATAAAAGCACAATCTCTGCCATTGTACAGAGGTTTCAGGAAAAGAGAACAGGTAGAACGAACTCTTTAGTGGAATTACTTACAATATTTGAAAAAGAGTATAGAATACGCACCTTTTTTGAATAAATAAAATCGGTTCATTTTTTAACATTTTCAAAGCAGCCTTTTTGGTAGTTTAATTTACTTCCTTCTCTATTTACATTTAATTTTTTATCAGAAGTGATTTGTAAGTTACTTTTTTTTTTGCAAAATAGTCAAATAAACATGGCAGCTATTTATAATTGTTCAAAAATTCCTTCCAATTTCAGCATTTCCACTTTATCATTAACAACTTTTCAATTTCCGGAAAGGTTCAACTTGAGTCCAATTTATGCGACTCACATTTCCGTAAGTCACTCCAAATGCGTAATAAGACAATAAACTCAAGTTCTCACAAACAATATCTCACTAAAAACTCTTTACCTTAATAAATTCAGAGTCGTTATTTTGGGAACAATATAATAAATTAAACGGATGGTTCGTCGCAACATGAACCGAGACGAAATAGTAATCTTGTTGTTGTTGGGCTCCGAGGCTGATGCCGCGATAATTCCCCTTAATTAGACCAGCAGTGCTTTAATAAAATGAAGAACGGACCAGAGGGGAGGCGAAGGATAGAAGGGCCTCAGAGACGGATGCTCGCTTCTCACGACCGAAACTCTACAGCAATTTGCAAGACTAATCGTTTGCGTACACTTGGAATTACATTATTTAATATTTCTCACTTATTTCCGAGCGAGCCCCACAGATGTTACTGAGTGCAAAGATACCGACCGTTCTATTTTTAGAGAGATTTATATGAAGAGTCGAAAATATAGATAATATGGCGATGAAGCACCTTGTTGTAACATAGGTACTCTTGTACAAGAGCCTTATCTTTTTGATGATCTGTTAACTTATGGAATTGACTTTCGCTCCGTGAATCTAGAAGCACCTACACATAAAACATGTAGATAGCTACTAACGAAGTTTTCAAATTACTTTAGGTACAGATTACCTGCCCCTTGCCGCAACATTACAGACTCATTTATTTTAATATAAAACACGGCTGGAAACCTACTAAGCAGCCAGAACTACCTACTAATAATACTTCTTTTTTGCAGTCTAACTCGTAAGATGTCACATTTATAATATATTAGGTACTACCCACAGAGGAGGATCAGTATTCCTAGTTCAGCTAGAATCATTTGATCTTTAGGTATACATAAAATTCAAAGTCCTGACTGACTGATATATCAACGCACAGCATTAAACCGCTGGTCCTAGAGATATGAAATTTGGAGAGTATGTTCTTTGTGAAGAGTAGGTATCCAATAAGAAACAAAATTCAACCCTTAAGGTAGTGAAAAAGGGGTTGAAAGTTTATAACAGGGGAAGTACTAATTCCACACGGGCGAAGCCGCTGGCAGAAGATAGTTATACATATACCTCCGATTTTGTAAATATCTATATCTATCTACATATTATAGATACTTAAAAAAATGAATCCCTATTTCCTTGGGTCACGGCATCACGCGTGAGCGGTTGGATCGATTTCGCTAATTCTTTTTTTGTTGTTTTTTATTGTCAGGAGAAGGTCCATAAATAAGAAAGAAAAATTAAGAAAAGTAGAAAATATCAGAAAACTTTACGACTATTTAAACTTCGCGCGTTTGACAGTTCATAGCTGACAGGACAACGTCTGTCAGGTCAGCTAATACATACAAATATGGAAATCAAGTATTCAAAAAAACTTTTTCTAAAAATTAAAAAATAACTTTAATTTCGGAAGTCGGTGTCAAATTACGAAGAAATAAAATACAAACACCACACAATTTTTAGTGTATTTTTTTTTTGGATGTCGGTTGTTTTATTTTTGTAAAAAAGTTTTTTATTTTTTACATTTTAGTTGTTATACCCCAGAACTAAAAACCCCAATAACATGGAACGTGGAATTTAAACATAGTCGTAATTGGAGAACACCAAAACGTCATCTTTCGTTTTTGTTCAGTTATTCAAAAAGCACAGATGCAATTCCTCGGGAGAAAAAACCTCGGAAGTATATTCTATCGCATAAAAAAAGAATTTTGAAAATCGTCCTCATTTGACAGAGAAATCGAAAAAAAAACAAATACATACAGTCGAACATAGAACCTCCTCCTTTTTCGAAGTCGGTTAAAAATCATTTAATTTAATTATTTATTTTTCTTCTAAAGTTAATTTAAATCCTTAAATTGCTTATACTTTACCCTGAATTTGTCATTAAACTGTAGGAGAATTCCCGATTCATTAAATATTTCCTGAAAAAGAAAACACGGAAACCTCGTCATTATTCGCTTATAGTAGATATAAATAGAACAAAAGCTGCAAACTTTGGTAAAGTGAGCGCTGTTCAAAGTAATAAGTAAGCCCACAAAGTGAAGCAACGTTATTTCAGTGTTTTATATTAAAATAGAAACTGTATTAAACCTCTGCTAAATATGTTAAGAGGTAGGTACTAGTATTAACATTGAATGCAGTAAAATAAGTCATGATTACCACGGCTGTAAGCAGAAGAATCATAGACGAGCTCAGATTTCTTTTTTAACCGACTTCGAAATAGGACGAGGTTTTATGTTCGCCTGCATGTTTTTTATTTATTTTATTTATTTGTATTTGTATTTCTCTGTCAATTGTGACAATCCTTTTTATATCCGAAAGAATATACTTCCGAGGTGATCCCATATAAATTTTATCGAAATTGCTTCAGCGCTTTTTGAAAAAATTGAACAAAAACGAAAAATATGTATACATTGATGACGTTTTGGTTTCCTCCAATTACGAGTATGTTTAAATTCCACGTTCCATGTTATTGGGGTTTTGAGCTCTACTAAAAGTGAAAAAAAACAAACTTTTTACAAAAAATAAAACAACCGACTTCCAAAAAAGATAATACCTACACTCCAAATTTAAAAATAACTTTAATTTTAAGACTAGATTTGGCCTGCATTTATAAATGCATTAAAATGCAGGCCAAGAAAAGAAAGGAGTAGCTTATTGTAAAAGCGGATACCAAGACCCACAAACGAGCCATGAACCTAACCAAGACGGTAGAAAGACCAGGTAGTTTATATACAGGGTGTAAGGTACATGAACGCACATACGTGTACTAGTGATTCAGTACATGATTCTGGACCCCATACCGTTGGAATTTTTCGTCGGCTTTTTCCTAATTTTTGAAAAAAAATCTTTTTTTAATGATAAAATAATTCATTAAATTTTTTCATTTAAAATGTCTGTGGGGTAGATAGGTATAACGATTGAAAAAAAATATATTTTTTCAAAAATTAGGAAAAAGCCGACGAAAAATTCCAACGCTAGGGGGTCCAGAATCATGTACTGAATCACTAGTACACGTATGTGCGTTCATGTACCTTACACCCTGTATATATTATTGTTTCTGGTGTTAAAATTGTGGACAGCACTCGTCTTGGTGTATAAGGCGATTCACACACTGCACCGCATTACGCAGCGTAGCGCGGGAGTGCGTGTTCTTACGTTGCTTGAAAGTATCTCTCTTTGCATTGAAAACACGCGTAGCGCAACACACAGAAAACGCATTCACACGCAGTGTTGTTGTTCGTCGCGTGCGGTGCAGTGTGCGAATTGCCTAAATGTACATTTTGTCTAATGTATAATATGTTTGCAAAAATTAATTGAGATGCCACCGTGAGAATTCCAATCTTTTTGAAATTCCTCTTAAGGAAACTCTTGACCCCAGCCTGTATATTGTCGTATTGCAAAATAACGTGTAGGATACATAGAAAAAACACTACCAACGTAACACACGTTAATTTATCAACCCAACCATAATGTGCGAAAACACAAAAGTAATGAACGATGTATTGAGTAATAACAAAGAGTTTCATATCGGATCTATACGAGTAGATTGTGGGGATTATCACACAAACTCCGAACCATTTAGTTGGTACCACTGTCGAGGACCTCAGCCTCTATACGAGCCAGTTATCAGAGTTATGCTCCAATAAGCCTACTAGACTCTTCCTTGGTATTGTTTATCAAGAGTAGTGAAGCACCTACTCATAGGACTAATTAGCTGTGCTTGTAACTGAGTGTGCTTAGTTCTGGTTATAGTTTTATGAGACTAGGCGTACCGGTGCCCTCACCGGTACGCAAACGGGGGCGTTTGTTTCATCGTTTTGTTAGCCAGTAGATGATCAAGTGTCTAGAAAATACGTTGTAACAAGGCAGTGTTAAAGCCTTGTTTATTTTATGACGTCTATTCCAAATTTCGTTCTTGCCTACCTTTTTCAATTTCAAAATTCAAGTATTACTTTCTTCTCTGTCGTCTTTCGTCTCTGCTCCTATATATCATTGTCATTCTTTCTTTTCTTAAATAACTGACAGTTACCAGTTTATGTACCTAATCACAGTGTATGGTGTACGTACGATCAATGAGTGTTTCATATAAAATCTAGTCGTCTGTGAATATTAAAATATACGTCTGAACTCGTCATGTGTTTATCTTAATCCAAATCCTCATCTACGGTCCTCCTACTCTACGTCCTCCTCTACGTGTCACCACACCATCACCTTCAACCTCCGCTACGTGACAACGTGAAGTACCAAAATGTCTATAAAATCACCGTTTGTCAAAAAAATTTTTTACAAAAAAAAATACAACCGACTTCCATAAAAAAAACACTAAAAAATGCAAAATAACTGTCATTTCGGAAGTCTTCGTTATTTGACGCTGACTTCCGAATGTTTTTTATTTTTCACATTTTAGTTGTTGTTACCCCTTAACTAAAACTAAATTAATAGTAAAGTTATGCCCGAATTGATAGCCACAAAAGTATGGCATTTGAACATAATTAATAAAATAAGGGTGTATCAGGGTGAACTGTACAAATCTGTGTACCCCTTTAGAGTGTATCAGCATGATGTTATGTTGTGAAGTGTTGTAAAAAAAAGCACCAGCTTTGAAAATAATCACCAAAATCGGTTCACCTGTTCAAAAGTTCTGAGGTAACACACATAATAAAAACATACCTATAGTCGAATTAAGAACCTACTTCATTTTCTGAAGTCGGTAAAAAACACTTCCTTCATTTCAGTTCAAGGGCTGCCGTCACCTGCCCAGGGATTGAGGATAAATTCGAAACAGAGTTACCTCGCCTCTGGGCACTCAGGGAAGGAACAGGGGTGGGTTTTAGTCAGTAAGAGTCTGAGACGCCCTCCCACTCGACCCAGAGCGGCAGATGTCATTGGATGATTTCCCACCCCACAAAAAAAAAAACAAAACAAAAAAAAAAGCCTGCCGTCAAAGATTTATAGTAAAGTATATATAACACACGCAACTCTTTCTCTCCTATGCTCTGAAGCTGCCATAAAAATACATTATTCGATGGAATCATTTACTCTCTTTCGACGTTCCCCAGCGGTTTAAAAAGGTCGGCTCCACACGATACCGATTCTCTACTAATTTGCGAAAGAAAATCATATTTCTCGTCAAGGCGACGCAGAGGCAGAATACGCGATAAATCACTATAATATTATAAAGCGGGAGAAATACAATGTCTTAGTCTCTGTATTTATATACTGAGCATCGAGCCATAAGTTACAAAGCTCCGACTTAAATATTTATGCTCTAGGTACAGGTTTAGTTTCAGTAAAGGCTAATGCACTACAAGATAATGAGATAACTGATATGAAATATTCATAAGATAAGAAACTATTGTCGAAGTGTGTAGGTACCTAATTTAACTAAACACAGGTACAGCGTTCGAAGGTGCGAGCGCCATATTTATGAAAAAAAAGAGGACTTGAAGGAGGAAGGAAGACTTGGCGTAAAATTGCATTAGGTATTTATGAAACTAAATTCAGCTAAAATATACCGAGCTCCCATACTTTTTTTTTTGTGGGGTGGGAAACCATCCAATAACCTCCCGTTCTGGGTGGACCACGGGCGTGTCAGACTCTTAGTCACTAAAACCCACTCCTGTTCCTTCCCTGCCTGGGTGCCCATGGGAGCGGTAACTCTGTTACGAATTTATCCGCTTACCCCTGGGCATGAGCTCCCATACTAGAGATATTATTATTATTATATAAACGATTATTTCCACGAAATCTATTAAATTAATCTCATTATTTTGGCTGAACAAAATAACTAAAAGAAAATGGGTGTTCAATCACTGCGATCCCTTACTAAATGTGTCTAAAGCCAGTCTCCTGGGAAGGAATGATACATTTTAATTATATGCATGCTGCCAGCGTTCTGGGCACTTTTCCCATTGACAGCGATGTGGACGAATTTTTCGGTGCCCAATGAGCTGTACTCCTCCCTGATCTTTTATGCCGCCTGTACATATTTTATTTATTAAGTTATTTATTAGTTTAGTTATGTACATATATTATATGGTAATAAGCTTGAACAATACAAAGAAACCGACGCGGGGATGGCGCCCCCAGCTCACTCTATGGTGATTTCATTCAGCGTACGTTTAAAACAAGCAGAACCAATTCGTTTTGTAGTTTTAATGTCTAAAATTTTGCTTATAAAACTACTGGGTTGTCGGTTAACAAATCACGAGATGAATGCTCTTTTCATCTCAAAGCAACAATATTATTTTTGAAATGCGTTATGACCTAACAATGTAGCAAATTTAAAATGAAAACGTTTTCTACACAGATATCGATCTAGTTCGATTCAACTACGTAATTAAAACTTATCAGTGTTTGCAGCTGTATCGAAATTGGAGCGGTATGCGAACACTCTGTTAATTTGATCACAAACTTGTTCTCGATGTAATAATCTGGAAACGTAAACACATAACCTACATTAACATTTATTTAACTTACTTTTAACAACTTTGCAAATAAAAGTATCTTTTATTTATTTATTTATGCACACACAAAACATTTAGAATATAAAAGAACAAATGTTATCATTTTACGGATTCATAAAAACTTTAATTAATAATAATAATAATAATAAGCCCCCTAAAATCCAACCTTACGTCCGAGCTGAACACCTAGCACACGTGGGGGGCGGACACGCGTACTGTACACCTGTACAAAAAACTTACGCAAGCTAACAAGGCAGGGTAACCTTTTATGGAGATGAGTAGTAAAAAAATATATAATTTACGGTCGCTTCCCGGGGAGCGCCGGGGCGCATCTGGAGCCGATGCTGGGTGCCACAGCATGCGAACCATCGACGGTGAGGAGTTGAGCAAGCGGGCTCCTACCGAAAAAATTGTTACAGCTGGTCGTAGTGAGCTGAACAGGCGGGCTTACCACGTAGAAGCTACAGCCGATTCCACGGGCGATGATACTATTTCTGTATTTTCATCCATCCCTTCGACTCGCCCCCGCTACATGACAAGAAGAAAAGCTAGCTTGTCCACCACCAGCACGCTTGATAGTGTTGTTCAAGATGTCATCCTTGACAATGAGCTTGCACCCACTACAAGCGCTTCTACTAAGCGCAGGCGATGGACACCTGAAATGAATATGTTCATTCTGCGCACTTACTTACAATTAACATTATTAGATACAGATAAAAAAACCTACCTCGAACCACTTCACCTTAAATTTATTGAAAAATTCCCAGACATGCAGGTTAGTCGACAGAGAATAGGAGACCAACGTAGAGCCATCATAAATAATAAATTAGTACCACAAAATACAATACAGGAGATACGAAACCAAGTTAAAGAAGAGTTAGATCAACTACAATTAAATCGTTCCACCGAATACATACAAAGCTCTATGGACCTTGCACGCCCAACACTTACTCGTACACCCACACAATCTACCCAAATGCAAACTACAACCCTAGAAACAAATACTTCTATAATCACTACACAGACTCGAATGAGATGGACGTGCGAACAAAATGAGGGTTTGATGCGATCCTATTATCGAGTAACAGATTTGGGTAGAAATGAAACAGTATACAGAAGTCGCCTGTATGAAGACTTTATCAACAATTTTCCTGCACTTTCTCATTTAAGCGAACAGCGAATAGCTGATCAGAGGAGAGCAATTTTAAATAATAAATACATCAACGATGACAGATTAAACTCATTAAAACTAGAAATTTCTCAAGAATTACGGCTAGATAACACAAACGTTACCAGGTTTAGTAGTACGCCAGAAATTGACCGAAACCGCAACAATAATGCTGACATTCAATTTATAAACATTAGTAACACCAACCCCACACGCGAACCTCTACTTACTTTAAATCAGATTGAAGTCAACATTGCAGAGGAAATGTCACCTAACCAACAAGAGAACCTAGATAGAGACCCACTAATAGATGAGATTTTCCAACAAGCAATCCAATATTTTAAAGAAACTAGCCCTACAACAAGAATTTTTATTCCTAAACAAAAACCTTCTAAAAAATTTGCCCGAATAGTTAACTACCTCAACAAAATAATTCTCCCTGAATTTACTAATAAAGAAACCAATTTCCATACTTTACAGACTAATATATATTGTGCTGCATGGACCGCAGCCAAAGTTAACGGAGCAAAGATAACACTTCAACCAAGAGTAGTCACCCAACAGGAAAAAAAACTACACAAACCCAACTGGGAGAAACGACTAGAACGAAAATTAGATGATTTACGAACAAAAATAGCTAGAATGACGCAGTTTATCAATGGTAATAGAAGTAGAAAAATAATGAAACACGTTAAGCAGATAGTAGAGCAATATAAAATTCACACCGTTTATGAAGAACCAAATACACATGTTGCACACACATTAGACACACTAAAACAAAAACTATCAGTCGTCACAGGCCGCCTACAAAGATACAGAGTATGTACACAAAGAAAACTACAAAACACACAATTCACCCACAATGAAAAACTTTTTTACCGCAAAATTCGACAGGCAACCTCTAACGTCCAGGATAGCAACCCAAATGATGATCATAACACCTCTGACCCAGAGACGTTACAAAACTTCTGGGCAGGGATTTGGGAACAGCCAACCGAACATAACGCCCAAGCGGACTGGATACAAACAGAACTGACAAACGGCAACACAAATATTCAGGCAATGACATTTGACAGTATATCCCCAGAAATTTTCCATAGAGTACTTTCTAGGTTACATAACTGGAAAACACCCGGTGCAGACCATATTCATAGTTTTTTTTTTTTTTTTTTCTCTTTATTTATTAGGGACTTGCAACCATTATATTCATAGTTATCGGTACAAAAAATTTACATCAGTCCATAGTTTTCTATACAATTACATAAATTTATTCATCCAGGATCCTGAGTCTATACCATCCTACATAACATTAGGTACAACTTTTATGATACCTAAAGACCGTAATGATCTCATTAATCCTGCAAAATATAGACCTATAACATGCTTGCAGACCTTGTACAAAATTATTACATCCTGTATATCTGAACTAATTTACCAACACATCGATACCAATAAAATTTTAGCTGAACAACAGAAAGGATGCCGAAAGTTCAGTCAGGGCTGCAAGGAACAGTTAACCATAGACTCAGTCATTCTTAAAAAAGTTCATAAAACCAAAACCGATTTGTTTAGTATGTACATAGACTACAAAAAAGCCTAAGATTCTGTTCCCCATTCGTGGCTTATAAAAATTTTAGAGATATACAAAATACACCCCACATTAGTAACATTCCTGAAGGCCATGATGACCACCTGGACAACTGTGCTTAGACTAAGTTCTCCTACTGAAACAGTAGACACCAGCCCAATAAAAATTCAGAGAGGGATCTTCCAGTGAGATGCACTTAGCCCTCTGTGGTTTTGTCTTGCCCTGAACCCCCTATCTAATGTATTAAACGCTACAACATTAGGATTTCCATTAAAAGATACATCTACCGAAGGACATGCACAAAAAATCGATTTAAATCATCTGTTGTATATGGATGACATTAAGCTTTATGCAAAAAGTGAGGGTCAACTTCATGAATTAGCAAACTTGACAGAACAATTTTCAAATGATATTAAAATGGAATTCGGCATAGACAAATGTAAAATAAATTCAATTAGAGCAGGGCAGAATTACCAACACCAATACACTTTAGGAACAGGAGAACAGATACAACCATTAGATGAACAAGATAGTTATAAATACCTAGGGTACACACAATCACGACAGATTCACTATAAAGAAACAAAACAAAAATTAACACAACAATTTCAACACAGACTAAACACAATTCTGAAAACACAATTATATTCCCGAAATACAATTAAGGCGATTAACACCTTTGCTATACCGGTTCTTACATACTCTTTTGGAATAATCAATTGGACCAAAACCGACCTTAAAAACCTTCAACGAAAAATTAACACGACTATGACTAAATTCCGCAAACACCACCCACGATCCTGTGTGCAGAGATTAACACTGCCGCGGAAAGAGGGAGGTAGAGGTCTAATTGACATTCTTAACCTACACAACAGACAGATAAAAACACTCAGACAATTCTTTTTTTCAAAAAGTGAAACCTCTATCCTCCACAAAGTGGTTACTCAAAACGACCAACAATTGACACCCCTGAATTTAAAAGATAAATCTGAACAGAAAAATGAAAAAATTAAAGACGAAAGAACTAAGCTCCTAGAATGGACCCAGAAGTCTCTACACGGTAGACATCGCCAAGACTTATCCCACATAAATGTCGACAAAGAAGCGTCGAACGCGTGGTTAAATCGAGGCGAACTCTTCCCAGAGACTGAAGGGTTCATGCTTGCTATACAGGACCAGGTAATTGAAACCAAGAATTACAGAAAGTATATCATAAAAAATTTAAATAATGACACATGTAGAAGATGCAATAGTGCCCCTGAGACAATTCAACACATCACAGGCGCGTGCAAATCAATAGCCCAAACAGATTACAAACATAGACACGACCAAGTAGCCAACGTAATACACCAGAAATTAGCTCACCAGTACAAACTCATAGACTCCGTTGTACCATATTACAAGTACAATCCAGAGACTATATTAGAAAATTCCTCAACAAAACTGTATTTTGATCGCGGCATTTTTACTGACAGAACAATTCATTTCAATAGACCAGACATTACACTTATAAACAAAATAAACAAAACTGCATATTTAATCGATATTGCTGTACCTAATACTCATAATTTACAGACCACAATAGCAGAAAAGCTAACCAAATACATCGAACTAAAAGATGAAATTACCCGAATTTGGCATCTGCAAAAAGTTACAATAATACCAATAGTTTTGTCGACAACAGGAGTAATACCAAAACATCTTCACCAATCCCTTAACTCTCTTAGCTTACCCCCAAATACATACCATCTACTGCAAAAGGCAGTGATCTTAAACACATGCAGACTCGTGAGAAAGTTTCTGCAATGTGAATCAGAAAACCATAATTAAAACTCAAATACGCTACCATCTTCCATATAATCTTCGGCGCGTGACCGCACTTCATCTATCCCAGATTCCAACTGATAATCACTTGGCTTAGGCCCGTATTATCAGCCCTTCCCGGCTAGCCGAGAACATAAAACATATGTCAAAATAATAATAATAATAATAATATAGCCTTTTATTCAGATCTTACAATGGATTTAAACTTATTGCTAACTTAATTTACCCTTAAACTAAATTAATTAATCAAGCTAATATTTGTTGCTTGGTTACCTTTCCCAGATCTGTTTGCCAGTCGGCAAAGGCCTCCTCCAACCTTTTCCACTCTTTCCTTTCCTGTGTCACTCTGTTCCACATGACTCCGGCCACTTGTCTAATGTCATTGTCCCATCTTTTTTGCGGTCTACCTCTCTTCCTTTTGCCTTCTCTGGGATACCACTGGGTCACCCTTTGGCTCCATCTGTCGCATCCTCTTATCATGTGGCCAGCCCATCTCCATTTCAGTCTTTTGACTTTAATTGTTGCATCTGTAGTTTTAGTTTTATTTCTGATGACAGAGTTTTTCAATCTATCAGACTTTCTGATATTTAGCATACTCCTTTCCATTGCATACTGACAAGTTGCTAGCTTGTTTAATATTTCGTGGTTTAACACCCATGATTGGCATCCGTACGTCAGAACAGGTAGTATGCAGGTGTTAAACAGTTTACTTTTTAAGTTAATATGGAGTTTTTTATCTTTCATAGCCTCTCCAGGCTCCAGTATCTCTTCCAGCCATTCGTAATTCGTCTCTCCACTTCCTTTCGCATGGGTTCTTTTTGAGTTATAAGCTGTCCTAGATAGATGTACTCCTCAGTATAGTCTATTTCGGTGTTCCCTAGTTTAATAGTGTATTTGCTTCCGTTTGTCATTGCTCTAGTTTTATCCGGATTCAGTGTCAGTCCCACTTTCGCACTTTCTGTCGCAAGTTCTCCTAGCATTTTATTTAAGTCTTCTGGTGTTTTAGCAAATAGCACTATATCGTCAGCAAACCTCAAGTGTGACAGCAATGCACCATCTACGTTAATACCGAGACGTTCCCAATTAAGTCTTCTGAAAATTGATTCCAGAACTGCGGAGAAAAGTTTTGGGGATAGAGGATCGCCCTGTCTAACGCCTTTTTCAATTCTGAAAGGAGCGCTTTCCGTTTCTAATTGAATTCTTCCTGTACTGCGACTGTATATGTTTTTTATTAATCGGATGTATTTGTGTTCGATTCCTTGTTCTAGTAGAGCCTCCCATATGTTTTCGTGTAGTAGAGAATCAAACGCTTTACTGTAATCGATAAACGCGATGTAGTATGTTAGCTGGTATTCGTTGCATTTCTCTAGAATTTGTCGCACTACGTGGATGTGGTCGACTACCGAATAATCTTTGCGGAATCCTGCTTGCTCGATCGGTTGATGTTCGTCTAGGGTTATTTCAATTCGTTTCAAGATAATCTTAGCGAAAATCTTATATACGTTAGACATAAGGCTGATAGGGCGATAGTTTCCTATATCATATTTATCACCTTTCTTATACAGTAGGATGATATTAGACTCTGTCCATTGTTGGGGAATGGTTTCGTTAATTATGATGTCATTGAACATATCTGCTAGAACAGGTATCAGGGTTCCCTTGCTATGTCTTAAAATTTCGTTCTTTATACCATTGGGTCCGGGTGCTTTCTCTTCCTTTTGGGTATAGACACCCAAAAGGACATCCAAAAACTTTAATTACCACAATTTTATTTAAAACAATTAAATTATTGATAGATTAAACCAAACAGTAAGCCTACCACAGGGTAGTATTTTTAACTGAAAGGTTGATTTATTAGAGAATGCCATTGTTCCATTTCTGTACATGTTTTTTTTTTACCATTGATAGTCCTTTGACCAGTATCTCACCTGATGGTAAGCGATGATGTGGTCGAAGATGGAGCACGTTTGCCTAGAAGTAACCTATTAGCTCTTGATTAAAGACTCCCAGGTTCTAGCTATCAGGAAACACAGACTTCGGCAGGGAATTCCACTCCTTCCTTTCCGCACAATGAATGTATTCCCAAAACGTTTTGTGCGTGTGGATGAGATGTCCACCATGCACCAGTGGCGCATCGCCGTACGTCTAGTGTTACGATGATGAAACCGGTTTTGCGGCATTAAACTATGCAATTGCGATGCTTTGGAGCTTTGACTCGATACGACGAGCTTATCATTGCTCATGATCCTCTTGGCTCGTTTTTCAATTGACTCAAGCGCATCAAGCTGGTAATAAAAGTAAACCAATCGTTAAGAAATAGAAATTGGTAGAAGTGTCCAGATCTAAATTAATTACTTAAACTGAAGGACGATGACAGTCACATTAAAAAATAAAACAAGAAATAAATAAAACGTGAAGTAGGTTCATAAAATCACGTCTGAGACAACTCAGTTTCGCTATAATCGGAGAGCATGTCGAACCCTCCAACGACGGAAGTTTTAAAATTTCGTAATGAGTCATAATCATATATAATCATTTATTTGTCAGAGAGAGCTCGTGGCTAAAGTAATAACAGTCGCATGGGTCGATCCATTAGGTTAAGCTACGCTTGCTGGGGTTGGTCCGTGGTTGGGGACCATCTTTACATACTCCTCCGTGCCTCGGAAAGCACGTTAAGCCGTTGGTCCCGGCTGTCAATCATGGATCTTTGACAGTCGTTACGGGTCGCCACAAGCACGAAAGTCTGACATCCAGTCTTACCAAGGGGTATCGGATTACCCAGTAACTGAGTTGTGGAGGTCAGATAGGCAGTCACTCCATGTAAAATACTGGCATTCAGCTGTATCCGGTTAGACAGGAAGCCGACCCCAATATAGTTGGGAAAAGGCTAGGCAGACGAATCATTTATTTGTCAGAACATGGTCGGTATGTATATTACATAGTCTTAAGTCCACACAGATAGTCTCGTCACATTCTACCACATGGGCGTACAAATGTTACGAGTAAACAGGTTTTTTTTTTGTGGTGGGTAATCATGCAATGACTTCTCCCGCTCTGAGTGGAGCGGGAGGGCGTGTCAGACTCTTACTGACTAAAACCCACCCCTGTTCCTTCCCTGCCTGAGTGCCCAGGGGTGCGGTAACTCATTTTCAGAATTTATCCGCTACCCCTAGGCATGCAGGCACCGACCACGATGGGCCCCGTCAGTGGTGGCTGACTACATCTCTTTGAGGCGCGCGTGGAACACTACGCGCCGTCGACTCACGGGCCTGGTGCTGATCGGACGGTGAGCTACCCATTGCTCGCCGTCCGTCTACGGTGGCCGGAAATCGTCTCGCGACCTCCTACGCCTGGTACGCCCAGTACCTCTCCTGCGGTGGTAGCCGCCGGGGCCGCGAGGGCCACTCCGTTGAGCTTCCCTCACGCGTTCCGCCTCTGCCTTCACGAGCATTACTGCTTCGCAGAAGGCGGAGACTGCCTCCCATTCCCTCTCACTCCGTACCATGGCCTGAACCAGGGCCGGGCGCGAGAGGTCGCCGCCACCTATCGCATCCACGAGGACACGGCGGTGTTCCGCCCAAGCGGGGCAGATCTCCACCGTATGCTCCACCGTGTTCTCTGGGCGATCCCCGCAGTGGTAACACCCGGGCGTTTCCTCCCGCCCGATCTGATGCAGGAACCTCCCGAAACAACCGTGTCCGGTGTGGACCTGCGTCAGGCGGAAGGTGAGGACGCCGTGACGCCTCTCCAGCCACTCCTCAAAGAGGGGCACTACCGCCGCAATGGTGGCGTGCCCAGCGCTGGGTTGCGACCGTCGCTCTCTCCATGTAACCATGAGATCCTGCCGGAGCTCCATCTGGGGAGCCGCGAGGTGTCGCGGCAGCGGAGTTTCGCCCCGCCGTTTCGCCTCCTCATGTCACTCCCAGAGGAGCGCGAGGACCTTGGCCTCCAGATCCCATGACGACAGTCCGGCAAGGAGGCTCGCCGCCTCACCGGAGACCGTGCTGTATTCCCGGACCAGCCGGATGGTCATGGCCCTTTGGAGCGCGCCCACACCGGTGCCCCGTAAAGGGCCATGGGCCGCACGATCCCCGCGTAGAGCCTCCGGCAGGAGGCGTTTGGACCCCCCAGATTGGGCAGAAGCCGCTTCGGAGCAGCACTGGCCTGCTCTAATCTGGGAGCCAAACGTCGGAAATGCTCGAAGAAATTCCACCGGCTGTCGAGGACGAGTCCCAGGTTCTTCATCGTACCCTCGACGCCGATGTGAACCCCTCCTACCGTTATCTGGGAATGGACGGTGGCGCATTCCGAGGACCATGAAAACACATGGCCTCGGACTTGTGCAATGCCACCTCGAGTCCCAGTCGCCGGATCCTCTCAACGACTGTCGCAACACCGCGTGACATCAAGTTGGCCGCCGCCTGGTATGACCTCCCCTGCGCCAGGACCAGCGTGTCGTCAGCGTAGCAAACTACGCTGATGCCGCTAGGGAGGTCGGCGCGCAGCACCCAGTCGTACCCGATGTTCCACAGAGGTGGCCCCAGGACCGATCGCTGCGGAACACCGCACGACATCTCTCGCCGGTTCCATTCTCCCTGGTGACCGGGGTAGATGATGGCTCTGTCCGTCAAGTAAGCCTCGACTACGCGACGGAGGTAGGGCGGCACCCGGTGATACCGGATTGCTTCCACTATGCAACTCCAGGGCAGGGTGTTGAAGGCATTGGCGATGTCCAGAGACACCGCCAAGACGACCCCGGGCCACTGCATCCCCCGTCGTGAGGGCTCGTACGCGCATGATTCCACCGTAGAGCGCCCCCTGCGGAAGCCCTACTGGCTCTCCGCCAGATCCGGCCCCACCCGCACCAGCTGCCCGACGAGGCGGTCTGCAATTACTCTTTCAAAGAGCTTGCCCACCTCGTCGAGCAGCACAATGGGCCGGTAAGCAGACGGAGAGTCTGCGGAGCGCCCCGGCTTCTTGATCAGGACCAGTTTCCCCGTCTTCTAACGAAGCGGAAACTGGCCCCTCTCCATACATGCGCTTAGGAGCCCTCTCAGTCGAGGCCCGAGAGCCTCTTCCAAGGCCAGGACCCAGACTTTCCCATGAAAGCCATCGGGTCCTGGGGCGGTGCTTTTGACATTCAGCCTACGCACCGCCACTCTCAGCTCTACCTCAGTCACCTCGGGAGCATCGTCGCCGTCGGGTTGGTCCGCGTCAGGCACCGCAGGAGGCGGAGCCATAGGCGAGGGAGTGTGTTCGCCTCGCGAAGGGAACAGAGCGCTCACCACGCCCTCCACGAGCTCAGGCCGGAGACTCTGCGTCAGCGGGGGCGCCCATGGGCGGAGTTTATCCCGCACCACTCTGTATGGGCGCCCCCACGGATCTCTGTTCAGAGTCCCCAGCGACTCCTCGCGGGCCAATTTCTTGGCCCGCCTGATCTCAGCTCGGAGGGCGGTCTGTACCCCTCATACAACTCCGCCTCGATGGCTTCCGCATCCGGCGGGCGGTTACGGAGCCTGCGGTGCCTGGTGTACCGGCGTCACACGGCAATACACGCTTGGCGTAAAGACGTAAGCGCCGGCGACCACCGGCTGGGCCGCTGGAGGCACCGGGGACCTCCAGCATCCGGGCTCCGGTCTTGGTGACCTTCACCCGGACGCCGTTGGCGCACCCCACCTCTTCGAGGCTCACCGCCGCCTTCGTCTTAACGAGCACGGCGCGGTAGGTCACGCCCCTCTTAACCGCCTCCGGCTGTAGTGTCATCACTACAGCTGCGGACTTTGGGGCGCGGAGCCTAGCAGCGGCGGCTCGCTCCTTCTGCCGCTTCCGCCTCTCCCTCCGCTTGGCCGCCCTTGGTGCCTTGCCCTTCTTCTTCTCCCCGACCACTTGCCATTCGGCGTTGGCCGTGGGAGGTTCAGAAGGCGGAACAGGCTGAGGCGGCCGTCTCGCCGCCTGAGTCTGAGCTGGGGCCCTCAAGGCCTTCGTCGCCTGTGCAGCCGCTCCACCCGGCCCGGGCGGTGCCCTCGACGCCTTCGAAGGGGCCGACCCCGCGGATCTCAGCACGGTCCCACGGTTGGGCTGCCCCATCGTACCCGGTCCGGGCGCAACGGCCGCGGCGGCGGCAAATGAGGCCGGCCGGCTCGCCGCTAGCGGGGGACGCAGCACGATGGCTTCCAGAGCGGAGAACCGACTCCGGAAGCCAGCCAACTCCTGCCTCACCAGATTGAGAATCTGGTTCTCCGCTGGCAGGGGCTGGCTTTGCTCATGCTGCTGCTCCTCCCGTGGCTCCTCGCGGGTCGCCTCTCGTGGCTCCTCTTAGCGCGGCCAGGTCTTCCCGGAGCTTCTCATTGTCCTTAATGAGGAGCTCCGTGGTGGCCGTCAAGCGGGGACTTCCGCCCGCAGTTTGCACGTCTCGCTGTCCAATGCTGGCGGAGGGCCGCGGAAACTTTCCTCCGCTACCACCACGATCTCGGTCGTAGCCGCGGCTATAGCCCTGTTTCGTGAGGCCGGCAATTTCTTGTTTAGAACAAGCTTTATGGCGGCCTTCACGATGTCCGCAAGGCTAAGACCGAGACCGGCCGTTTGCTCTGAGTTGGAGCCGCTAGTGGCTACCAGCTCTCCGCCTGAGGACCCGGGGAGGGTAAATCCGGGGTGGCGCCCCTCCTTGGTGAGTCTGGCGGCTCGCCTGCCAGCCTTTGTGGCTTTTGACGGCCTCCCCGCCCCCCTACCCCTCACACTGGTAGGGATCTTTGAAGGCGGGGCCATCACTGCCACATCATCAGAGGATGACTCCTCGCCATCCCCCGACTTCGAGCGCTTCTGACTCCGGAAGAACCGCGAGCATCCACTCACGGCAACTCTGCGTGCTGCGTCCTCTGCTGCGTCGGTCGCCGACGCCGCACCACTCCCCCTCTAAACCCAAACCAAACCCTCCAAACCCAAGTCGGCACCTCCTTGCCGACTTGGGTTTGGCTTTCTTCGCCCGACCGCGGCTTGTCGGGCGTCTTATAGCTAAAATTGATCATCTCCTCGAATGAAGGAGATGATCGGGAGCCTCCTCGGCTCTTAATGCCGTTGGCGGCATGCGGCAGACCAGAGTCGCCCCCCCCCAGTATACGAATGGGGGCGAGACGCTCCGTGGAGCGCAGTGGGTTCGCCACCTACGAGGTGGTTGCCGCCCTGGGTAATATCATTCACTTCAGTCTTGTTTTGCATGTTTGTTCCTTTTAAGGGTGTGGTCCCTGTCTCCTCCTCTCAACCTCCCTATCTACCCACACTCACTCAATCACTCTCTCTCATTCACTCACTCACTCACTCACACACTCTGCCCTTACGGGCCCCCCCCCCAGTTTCGTCGCCACTCTCACGGTCGCATCTGATGAACAGATGTGTACCGGAGAGCAGCGACGAAGACTCCCCCAGGTTCCACGCCGTTAGGAGGCTCGAACAGCTTGCTCAAGTCTCCCAACGGCGCAGCCCTCTTGTGAGGCGCTAGCATCCGGACATCCCTCCAGTACGCATCCCATAGCCACGCCTCCGAGCTTAGGATTGGGTGGCGGTCGCATCTACTGGCAGTCGACGATGATCGACTGACAATGGACGCGACCCCCGGTGTGTTCCTCTTAGTCAGGTCTCTCTCCTAGAGCCCTCCGGCACAAGTGAGTCACTCATGCCGGAAGTCCCCAGGATCATGGAGACCCATAAGCCCCACCACGACGGCAACGTGGAAACACTCGGTGGGGAAATGTTAAACAGGTTGTAATAGGTCAAATTAAGGATGTCAGTCAGAAATAAATAATAATTGTATTAAATTACGACGTCAAAGTGTTATTAGGTAATCATTTAAATTAATAGTAGCATTTATTCCTTAAAAAATCTTTAAATTGCTTCTTAATTTGACGAATTGACGTTTTTTGAGCTCACTGGTTAAATTCAGTTAAATGTAACTATAATTGATTTTTTAATTTTATTATCTACTTGCGGGGCTCTGCAGAATCTGCTCTTCTGCATGAGAGCTGTCTTGGCTCTGTGTCCGCGCAGGTTAAAATAACCCTTTTCAAAGCTTATTGTCAGGGTATGTACACGGGGAGTCTGTGGGTCAGCTTTACCAAAAGATCGCTGGAGGTCCTGCGCATCCAGTATAATAATGTTTTCAGAATGCTGTTGGGACTGTCCCGTTTTTGTAGCGCATCTGAGATGTTTGCGCTGAATCGAACTGACGACTTCTATGCGGTCATTCGAAAAAAGATCTCGTCTTTAATAGCAAGACTACGGGACAGTGACAACAGTATTTTGAGGACAGTGTCGGAGAAAATCTACTCTCCTATTCTGAGACGTTTTGTGGGGGTGATGAATGAGTGAAGTTATTTACTTTCGCTTGTGTGTCGCCCACATGAAACGATCTCAAGTAAACATGTTTTTTAATTATTATAATTATTATTACTTTACTAACATTAGTTATAAGAAATTTACTAACACAGTGGATCTATGTTGTCCGTAATAAAGAATTTATTATTATTATTATTATTATTATTTCGCCTGGTATGTTGTAAGTATCAGATAAGTAGATAAGGAAACAACTTTGGGTTTAATCTTACAATTAGGGCTGTTCCATATATATTTTAAGGCTGGTAGCGTCAAGGAATTATATGATCCGTATTAAATTATTCTACATCCCAGTAACACGAACATCTGTAATATGAAATCGAATTGAGGAAAGCTGCCTGTGATTAAAATCACGAAATAATTTGACATATTTGTCTGAATTCCAGGAAAGTCAACCTTTTAATTTCGGTTTTTTCTTTTATATATTATGACTTCACCGGGAGCGAATATAAAAACGTAATTCTTTCTCCCGCGTTCTGAGAGAATTTAACCTATATCATTTACAGTTTCTTTCTTTTACTCGCCACTCATAAAATGTCTGCGTCTCCTGGGAGTCTCCACACGAGACAAACAACTATCTACTGAAATAACATTTTTATCACTTTAGATACGTAACTTGTACCTAATTCTACAACTACTCAGGTGTCTTAATATTTCAGAAAGTATTCAGACTTTCACGGTCTAAGTGGCTTTCATTTAAGTCCCTGTGATCTAAATACTTACTTAAAGAATATACGCATTGTTCCATATGTATTATTTATTTATTTAAACTTCATGTACAATAGTGGTACATAGGTGGCGGACTACTGATGGCCGAAAGTAGGTACATTGGACAATAGCTACTTCAAAGATAATTGTTTCAAAAATACACAGAAAGATTATGACGTTACTATGGAGTTGTTGGAAGAAAAATCTTACAAATCCCGAATGAAAAAGTAATTTCGCCAAAATCCTCAGGAAAACTTCCACAAATAAATGTTCCCACATTCGCGGGGGACTATGACTCTTGGAACACATTTCAAGATTTATTTAGAAAAATAATTCACGAAGACGAATCAATTTCTTCTACAGAAAAAATGCAGTGTCTTAAAACACACGTAAAAGGCGACGCAGCAAGATTACTAGGTCACCTAACAATAAGCGAAATAAATTATGAAAGAGCTTGGAAGTTGCTTACGCAGAGATATGAAGACGAGCGCATAATTGCTACCCAATTGATTGACAAATTATTAGGTTTACCTAAAACGAGCAAACGCGGCACAACTACGAGACATGCAAGACACTATAAATGAATGTCTGAAGCACTAAAAAATCAACGCATACATACATAGCTAGTATCAGTACTTCACTTATATTTATAACTTTAGCTGGTATTATAATTTGCTTCGGTCCACAGCCGTTGAATCAACTTCGAGCCTTCATTGCAGCAAGAAGAAACACTGCCCCACCTGTACGGCAACCAACGATCGGCAGCAGCCCAGCACACAGGCAACGACTACAACAGTCGTACAGCATACCACGCAGCGTACCCGCACAGTCACAACAACCTGAACAAGACCGGACCAACCCATACGAGACCATCGAGTTAGTGCCAACTAACTCGATGGTCTCGTATGGGCCAGCCAGCAATGGAACTATTGAAATTATCGGCTGATGCTAAGTTGTCAACAAACAGCGTCAACAAATACTTTGTGAACATTGGAAAAGACCTGGCTTCGAAGCTAATTCCACCGGATAATTCGCCAGTACCTCGCCACGCCAAGGAAAATATATCACCGCGCAACTCTCTCGGGATACTGCCAGTGAGTCATGAACAAGTGGCAGCGATCATTGCCTCACTACGAAATAACTGTGCAACTGGCTGGGATAATTATCCAGCCTTGGTAATAAAGCTCTCACAGGAAGTGTTGGTACCACCTATTACGCACATATGCAACGTCTCTATTGCCACTGGCGTATTTCCAAACAGCCTGAAAAAAGCTATAGTGACTCCTGTGCATGAGGGTGGGGACAGAGAGCGACTTACGAACTATAGGCCTATTTCTGTACTGAGTGCATTATCGAAGATTCTAGAAAAAATACTTAATAACTGCTTGACTAAGTATCTCACCAAGTTTAACATCATATCAGAAAACCAGTATGGATTTAGGTCGGGTGTATCAACTGAAGATGCTGTAACCAAGCTCAGTGCAGCGGTAGCTAATAAACTGAACAAAAGCTACAAGTGTTACGGTATATTTTTAGATATATCAAAAGCTTTTGATACGGTCTCTGTCCCAATCCTTTTATCAAAACTGGAGCACATTGGAGTTCGTGGACTGGCATTAAGTATATTTAAAGAATATTTAAGCAATCATACTCAGGCAGTCAAAATTGATACTGTGGTGAGTGAAGATGAAGAAATAAAATATGGAGTACCGCTAGGGAGTATTCTTGGACCCACATTTTTTATAATATACGTCAACGGCTTGTGCAAGATGGAACTAAAAAGCAGTGATGTTTTTACTTATGCGGATAACACAGCAATCATAGTGTATGGAAAGAACTGGGTGGAAGCTAAGTTACAGGCCGAGAGTAATCTGAGAGAAGTCATGCTATGGTTATCTTCTAATCTACTTACGTTGAATGTAGATAAAACAAAATATTTTTTATTTTTTTTTATTTAACAATTTATGTACACAGAACAGACAGAAATGAAACACAAAAAAAAAGTAATTATGTACAAAGGTAGTGCTTATTTCTAATGAAATCTCTTCCAGTATACCTGCGAAAGGAGAGTTGGAAAAAAAAGGGAAGTAGACACTGTGTGGTAAAGTAGTAGGAAAAAAAGAATACATAAAACCAAAAAAAAAAAAAAAAACAATGAAATAAGATAACATAAATGCAAACATATACCATAATATAATAGATACAAATACATATATAGGCAACATACTAAAATACATACTAAACAATATTATGAAATAAATAATACATAATAATAAATAAATACTTATAACAACTATGATGAAATTGAAAGATAGTGATCTTTGACACTCCTCTTAAAGACTGGAAGAGTCTGGCAGTCCCTAGTTTCAGGCGGCAGAGAATTCCACAACCGTACAGCGTGCGTAGTGAAGGAGTAAGAGTAGTAGTCAGTACTATGAGGAGGGAATTTGAGGAGTTTCCTGAGATGCGACCTGCAAGGCGCATCAGGAGGGCGGGCGTAAGAAAAGCGTTCCTGCAGATAGGAGGGAGTTTTAGGGTTGTGAAGGATGTTAAACAGCAGACACAATATCCGAGAGTTCCTGCGAAGTCGAATAGGGAGCCACTTGAGTACCTTGCGAAAGCCGGAAACATGATCATACTTTTTAAGATTGAAAACAAAACGAATACAGATATTTTGCAATCGCTCAAGTTTATTTAAAAGCAAATAACAGGCGTCGGCGTAGTCAATGATAGGCTGAATCAGTGTTTGGGCAAGGGAAATTTTGGTGTTCAAGGACAAAAAGCTCTGGAGGCATTTCAGCGAGTGGAATGTGTAGTGCACTTTGCGACTGACTTCAGCGACATGGGCAGTCCAGGATAAATAAGAGTCCAGAATGACCCCCAGGTTTTTAGCAGTCTTTGCGTATTCGAGATGAACTCCATTCAGACAGAGTGGAGTCAGCGATGCAACATCAAGTCTGTTCCGCATATACCTGCCGCCAATAATCATGACCTGAGATTTCCTTGGGTTTATTTGCAGCCCAAAGGACCGCGACCATTCCCCAATCAACTCCAGGTCACTGTTCACGGCGGACACGGCAGCCTCTGCATCTTCCATAAGAAAATGGTGGTATAGCTGCAAGTCGTCGGCATAGAGATGAAAGTTAGAGGAAATGACTCTGGTGACAGAGTTAATAAAAATAGAAAAGAGAAGAGGAGAGAGAACGCCACCCTGGGGCACATCTGCAGAAAGACCGCACCAATCCGAGAAAGACTCTTCAAGGCGCACTCGCTGCGAATGGCCTTTAAGATAAGAGTCAAATCATCCAATAGTGGGAGAGGAGAAGTTGAGAGTTTTAAGGATTCCAAGAAGGATATCGAAGTCAACAGAACTGAAGGCGCTGCTGAAATCAAGAAGTACAAGTAACGTAAGAGATTTGCGGTCCATAGCCCAGCGGATGTCATCAGTAACCTTTAAGAGGGCTGTGACGGTGCTGTGACCAGGCCGAAAACCAGATTGAAAAGGGCTAAGAAGATCATTACTAGAAAGAAATAGAGAAAGTTTCTGATGGACAATGTGCTCAAGAACTTTGGAGAGATAAGGAAGGATGGATATTGGTCTGAAATCGGTTAGTGAGGCCGGTTTAGGGATTTTGGGTAAGGGAATTATATGTGCTTGTTTCCAGGCAAGGGGAACAGCGCAAGAAAATAAGGAGAAATTGAAAATGTGGGTCAAAAAGGGAAGTAAAGCGGGGAGGATAGGAGAGATCATTCTTGAGCATAGGTTATCATTACCAACTGCGGAAGAGGAGATAGCACTTATAGATTTTTCGACATCTTTTTCACTCACTGGGCTAAGTTCGAAAGAGGGACACTGCGGCACTGGTAAACAAGAGAGCTTATTAAGAGTTGCTGATTTGACGCGTGGATCCAAAGTAACAGGGGGAAGTGAGAAATGCTTATTTAGAGCACACACGTCAGTGTCTTTATTACAACTGACAGGGGACTTACCAATGCCGACAGTTCTCAGAAACTTCCAGTCTTCAGATGAGTTCCGGTTGTCAAGAGAATTATGGAAGTAGCGTCTCTTTGCATCTCTACACATACGGCTGCAGCGATTACGCAGCTCTCTGAACAAACTCTGGTTGCGCTCAGAGGGACAGCGCTTTAACTTTCTTTTAGCTCGGTCTCTACTTGCCATTTCATCCTTAATGGCAGGAGTAAGCCAGGGAGCCGGAATATATCTTATTTTAACTCCACGAATAGGGGCGTGTCGATCATACAGTCCTAGAATTTTACAGTTAAAAAAATTTACCATATCGTCGACAGAGGAACTATGGAAAACATCTGTCCAGTCAATGCCACCAGCATCACGCAGCAATGCCTCCAGGTCTATGCCCTTGTAGTTCCGAAGGAAAACATATTGCGACTTGCGCTTAGGAGGATGAATCTTGTAAGACATGAAAATTAAGTCATGGTAGGAAAAACAAGCAGTCAGCTGACCATGGACAGATACATTATTAGCTTTAGACACAATCATAAGATCTAGAAGAGAAGGGGTGCAATTAGGGGAATGATGAGTAGCGGAAAGAGGCAGAATACTGAGGTTGAAAGAAGAAACGAGAGATTGAAGTTTGTGAGTACGACAGTCATTTTTAAGAAGACATGTGTTAAAATCACCCATCAAGACTACGTGGTCATAAGTAGGGCATAAATTATTTAAAAGTGAGTCAAGGGAATCGAAATAATCAATACTGAGGTTAGGACTATACATGACCCCAAGAAACATTTTCAATCAATCAATCATTTATTTTGTAAAACATAGGTATGGTTACAGATAGTATATGGTCAAAAATATGTGCACTATGTTTTGCCAATATATGGCGTACAAAATCAATATAAATAAACAATTTCAATTAAGATGGCATATCAATTAAAAATAAAAGATTACAATATAAAAAATAGAAAAACGATTCAATTAAAATATGTCAATAAGGTAAACAATTTCAATGAAAGTGGCATGTCAATAGAATCACATTAATAGAATAATCAATTTAAAGTAAATATGTCAATTAGGTAAACAGGTCAATACAATTTTAGATATACCTATAAACACATTCATACTAAACCAATAAATACGAAAAATAAACAAGTCAATAAATCAGTCAATCAGCAAGTCGGAATCGTCATACCTCCGTTTATCAGTAGTAAACTCAGTGATGGAGTAGTAACATCTATCTAACAGGAATTTAAACAAACACCTCTTAAAGGATCCCAGACATTCTTTATTTCTGATAGCTGCAGGTATGCTGTTATATATTTTTGGGGCCATACCTAGCACACTTTTGCCGAAAAATGCGGTGTCATGAGAGGAAACATGAATGGTATTCTGATAACGGCGAGAGCGCAGTTTCACGAACAAATGCATGTTACAGTGAACAAACACTCCCATTTCATATATGTACATAGATGGTAGAGTGAGCAAACTAAGTTCCTTAAAAAATGGTTTACAACTGTCAATCGATTTTAATTTGGTAAAAGATCGCAAGCATTTTTTCTGAGCTTTAAAAGCAATGTCTCTGTCAGTGGAGTTGCCCCAGAAAATGATTCCGTACCTAATGCTAGAGGCCACATAAGCATTATAAGCTATTTGCACTGTAATGCGGTTAACTGTTTTAGATAGTTTGTACAGAGCATACGCATATTGGCTAAGCTTCTTTGACAAAGCATCAATATGATGTTTCCAGGTCAGATGACTATCTATGTAAAGACCCAGAAATTTTGTGCTGTCGCTTACAGAGATTGTTACGTTACCATATTTTATATTAAGTTTCGGATTATTTTTTCTTTGATAAAATGTCATTACTGTAGTTTTGTCAAGATTTATTTTTAAATTATTACTAACTAACCAATTTATTATATTTTTAAGGTAGTCGTTTATGTCATTTTCAAGGATATTAATGTCATTATTAGAGAATAAAATAGTGCTGTCATCAGCAAATAATACCATCTGGTGTTTACTGACCTTAGGCATATCATTTATGTAAATGTTAAATAATGGAGGGCCAAGAATGCTACCTTGGGGAACACCATAAGTAGTTTTTACTTGATTGGCTATTTTAACGTGATGTAAGGTGATTTCAATAAATATATGCTCTGCTGACGCCGAGTAGGAAGATGGTGATGCACTGATAATTTTATAAGGAATATCCGCACGTAAATACATGGCAACACCACCACCACCCTTCCCCGTTCTATCATTACGAATAAGAACAAAGCCAGGGAGGGTATAGTGAGCAGATAAAAGAGAAGGTTTCATAAAGGACTCAGAAATCAGTAGAGCATCTAAATGTGCACAGTTAATGGAAGCCAGAAGGTCAGAGTAATGGCAAGGAACACTCTGGGCATTGGTGTGGGGATTAAGGTTATTGGGATAGTGAGAAAATAAAGAAGAAATCTGGTTACCAAGATTTACAGGAGAGGATGAACTACTCGCCGCACTATGGAAGCTGCTGGAAGAGGAAGAACAGGAGAAAAAGTCGTTATCAAAATTAACATCGATCATAGTTCACAAATAAAATAAAAAGTAAAATAATAAAAATATATAAAAATAAATATGTAAATAATATCAACACAAAATACACGATGCACAAAATAAATAAATTAAAACAAAATACACAGCTAATAAAACCACCTGTATGCTGGAAGAGATTTTAACAACATTTTAAAACTAAATAGAAATTGAATCTATTTAAAAAAATTAGCTAAGTATTGTTTCAACCACAATTTCGAATGCAGACAAAGTTTAACGCCGAGTAAAACGAAACGCAAAATTATTACTTGACACTGACAGACGTCAAAACTTCAAAAGTCATGTCAAAAAAAAAAAATATTAAAAACACTGGGATTTTGCTATTGTCTTGGTGAGATTAAGCACGCGATTCTTAACCTCACAGTTTATTTTGATAACATAATCTGTTTTTAGTGTTGTGGCTATTGTTTTGTGTTGTCTGGTTTGTGTATAAAGGTATAAGGTTAGTATTTTAAGCTATTTGAGTGCCGAAGAACCCCCTGATGGGGGTGGAGGGACGCCTTCAGATATGGAGGGTGTGGAGTGTTCCCAAAACACTGGTCGCGTAAGATCGGATATTAGAAAACGCCCCGGAGTACCGGAGAGTTTTGTTGACGCGAAAAGAAATAAGCCGCCGTCTGACTCAATTCAGTCTGTATTTACGAGACCGGGTTTTGAGAGCGACTCCAAAATGCTCTATAGCGATAGTGACAGAGCTCCCTTCACTGTATTTGTCTCTAGGTTGGAAACAGACCCTAAGCAAGGCCTAACCTTGAATGCTCTTAAGTTTGCCCAATTTATTTTCACTAAAGGATTTAACGGTGTTGTCCAAGGCAGTGTCAAGTCTATGGGCCGTAACAGGATGTCTATTGATTTCGTGACATTCAAAGATGCCAACAACTTTGTCAGCAATCCCATTCTTGTTGAAAACAAATACACGGCAGCTATCCCACGTTTTCATGTAAGTCGCATGGGAGTTGTTAGGGTTATTCCTACTGACTGGACACTAGAGGAGCTAGTCCTCGGTATAGAAACCCCTCGTAATTGTGGGGAAGTCATTAGGGCTAGACGGCTTAATTTTAAAAACAAAAAAGAGGACTCTGTAACTTGGTCCCCATCATCAACTGTAGTGCTTACTTTCGCTGGTCAAGTTCTCCCAGAGAAAGTCTTCTGCTACAATGCTTCTCTTCCTGTCTCTATCTATCACCTCCCCACTATCCAATGCCGCAACTGCTTACGATTTGGCCATATAAGCACTCAGTGCAGGTCTAAGCCTCGCTGTTACCGTTGCGCTCAACCACACCCTGGAGATAGCTGTAATGTTCTGGATATACAGGTCTCATGTCTTTTGTGTGACGGTGGAAGACATAAAGCCACTGATAATAAGTGCCCTGAACACTCAAGACAGAAATCAATTAAAATGGTAATGTCTCAAGAAAACTTAAGTTACCGTGAGGCTTCAGTAAGGTTTCCCCGTCCCCGTAAATTGCCATACTCTAATGTTACAGCAGCTCCCTCCCAATCTAAACTATCTCAAGATTATCCTTCTGAACCCCTTCTTGCCTCGTCCCCTCTTAACACTCCTTCTTCTCCATATGCATCCCCTGTTAAAACCGAAAGACAGTTTATCGTTCCCCAAGACCTCGGCCAGAATTGGGCAAGTCATATGATACCCAAGCGTTTAAGTCCATGGTCTATACTCCTAACTCTTCTCAGCCTAATGGATGTGCTTTGAATTCCCCTTATGTTGAAACCACTCTCCTAATGACAACTTGATAGAGCTCCTCGCTTGCTCCCTTATAAATATGCTGTCTAAATTTAGTGACGCAATACCGGACAATGTCGTTATATTAGTTCAACAACTCCTCGAATCCTGGACTCGCCAAAATGGAAAAAATACTTCAGTGGAATTGTAGATCCATTCGCAGGAAAAAACATGATATTATCTATCTTATAAATAGATATAATCCCGTTGTCTTTGCTGTGTCGGAGACATGGCTCAGGCCTGGATCTCTCTTTAGGGTTCCCGGATATTCGTGTCTTCGGGACGATAGAGACGACAGACGGGCGGGTTGCGCCCTATTGGTTAGCAGGTCTATCACTTATTCCCAGATTCCTCTTCCCAATCATGATACTGGTCTTCAAGTAGTGGCCATTAGAGCAATGGGCATATCCTATGTATCTGTCTACATTCCTCATCCTAATGCTGATATTTTAACAGAATTTAACTCTATCCTTTCTTCTATTCCTGACCCCCTGATTGTGTTGGGTGATTTTAATTGTCGTAACACCCTTTGGGGCTCTCACTGTAATGTGGGTCCTCCAGCTTTTTGCTAGACCTTTTAGATGATCGTAACCTTTGCATTCTTAATGATGGATCTGCTACCCGTAGGGTCTCCCCTACCCAAAATATTAGTATTCCTGACCTTACTTTCTCTTCACCTTCACTAGTGGCAACACTTTCCTGGTCTGTTCTCCCTAATTCATATGGGAGTGATCATCTTCCTATACTAATTTCACTCCCTAGTACTACCCCACGTTCTCTTCCCATTCAACCTCTACAAAAGTATCGCCTGCCTCAAGCTGACTGGTCTAAGTTCATGTCCCATTTGGATGCAGAACTTCAAAATTTTCCTCAAATAAATTCATCCAACTCCCTAAACCTATACAGTGATTTTGTTGATTGTCTGTTGAGAGCGGGCAATTCTTCAATCCCCCTTAAAAACTCTGCCCGACACCTAATACGACGACACGGTTGGCGCAGTGGTTGAGCGTTCGGCTGCTGCGCTGCGTGTCGCGGGTTCGATCCCCGCACTGAACAAATATTTGTATGACCTACAGATAGTTGTTCCGGGTCTGGGTGTCTTGTGTATGTGAGTATTCATGTTTGTGAACGCACCCACGATACAGGAGTAATTCCTAGTGTGGGGCAACGTTTTTAATTAAAAAAAAAAAAAAAAAAAATACCTTCTCCTCCTTGGTGGGATGCTGAATGCACTGAAAGCGTCCTCAAACGTAAAGAAGCTGAAAACTCCTTGTCTTCTAGTTTAAATATGTCAGACTATTTAAATTTTAAAAAGACTTCTGCAACTACATGTAGGTTATTGGCAAAGAAGAAAAGATGCGGCTGGCTCAAGTTTTGCGAGTCTCTGTCTCCACGTTCTCCAGTTTCCCTTGCGTGGAAAAAAATTAAAATCTACCGTAGAGCTTGTGACAGTCAGCATCCCGACATTTCTTCCAATGACCACGACACCTGGTTGGAAGACTTTATATCCACATTAGCCCCCCCCTTTGTTCCTAATTTTGAATGCCTTCCCACTATAGATCCTCCTGCTACTTCCTCTGATAGATTTGATGACCCTTTCTCTTATTCAGAACTTATTTGTGCCTTGGATCATCTTAGGGATTCTGCTCCGGGTGCTGATGGAATACCCTACTCTTTTATCTCCAAATCTTCTCCTAATTGTAAATCTATATTTCTGAACTTAATAAATTCTTTTTTCGTAACTGGTCAAGTTCCAGACTCTTGGAAATTCCAAATAATAATTCCAATTTTGAAACCTGGGAAAGACCCAAAAGATTCTACTTCCTATCGTCCTATCGCCCTCTCTTCTGTCTTGGCTAAAATTATGGAGAATCTCATCAAGAACCGGCTTGAATGGATCTTAGAAACTAAAGGTATCCTTCCCAGTTCTCAGTTCGGTTTTCGAAGAGGTATGGGAACTCTAGATAGCCTTAGTGTTTTTATGTCTGACGTCCGCATTGCCTTCTCCAATAATGAAAGTGTTCTTGGTGTTTTTCTAGACATTGCTTCAGCCTATGATAATGTCCAACTTCCAATACTCAGGCAAAAGCTGCTACAGCTGAGTATCCCTGTGAGGATGGTCAACATCATTTGTAATCTCCTTATGTCCCGTTCTATTTCTGTTCGTTATCAAAACTCCCTCTCCCCATCCCGTCTAGTGTGGAAGGGCCTACCCCAGGGGTCGGTCTTAAGCCCCATTCTTTATAATATATACACATACGATTTGGAGTCTTCAGTGAGTTGTTTCTGCAAAATCCTTCAATATGCTGACGACATTGCTCTTTACTTTACTTCAGCTTCCCTTTCGGATGTCTCATCTCGCCTAAATTCTGCCCTTTATTATTTAAACCAGTGGCTTATTGATCACGGCTTAAGTTTGTCAGTCTTCAAATGCAATGCAGTTGTCTTTTCTCGCAAGCGTATTATTCCACCTATTAACCTTAATGTTGAAAATGAACCCATTCTGATCCGAGACAAAGTAAAATTTCTTGGCCTCATTCTTGACTCAAAATTATCTGGTCTCTATCATCTGGATTACATTTTTAAAAAATGCGAAAGAGGCGTTAATGTGTTACGTGCCCTTTCTGGAGTTCGCTGGGGAGCTCATCCAACTTCCCAGAAAATCTTATATAACGCCATAGTCCGTAGTCACTTTGACTATGGATGCTTTCTGTTGGAACCATGCAATAAAATAGCCCTTGCCAAACTGGAAAGGATTTAATCCAAATGCTTGCGTATTATCACGGGTGCTATGAAATGCTCACCTATTAATGCCCTTCAGGTAGAATGTTTAGAGCCCCCCCTACACTTACGTAGACAATATCTCTGTGATAGATTTTTTTATAAAGTCATCCAAACTAAATGTCATCCTCTTCTCCCTCTTCTTCGTACACTTTATCAGCTAATCCCAACATCTGGCTATTGGTCTCATAAAAATCCTCCACTCTTTGTTAACAGCTTCAGTAAATTGAGTAATATGCATACTTCCTTATTTCAGTTAAACAGAAACCCCATATTTGAAGTAAATTTTGATTCCTTGCTTTTCCAACCAAAAATAATTTTTAACTTTGGTATATCCAAACATGACCCTGCAGCTAATGTCAAATTCAATAGGATTCTGGCAGAGGACTGGCACGACTGGCTGACGTTATTTACCGATGCTTCCAAGTTGTCAGATAACAGTAATGTCGGTTCAGCTGTGTGGATCCCAAAATATAAAATTATTCTTAATTTTCGTAGCTCTGCATTTGGCTCCATATTCACAGGGGAAGCAATAGCTCTTTTGGAAGCAGTCTCCTACATTGAATCGCATGGTCTCAACAAAAGCCTTATTCTCTCGGATTCTCTGAGCTGCCTACAGGATTTAATGAAATCACCTTTTCGCTCTCGACACAATTTCCACGTTATCCTACAGATAAAACAACTCCTGTATAGATGCCACTGCTTAGGCATAGAAATTGCATTGGCTTGGATCCCCAGCCATTCAGGAATTGCCGGCAATGAGAATGCGGATACGATCGCCAAGCTGGCTACTCGGAATGAAATCGATTCTTATTCGTCCTGTTATCCCCGTGATCTGCGCTCTCTTGCGAAACCCGAGATGATGAAGAGTTGGAATGAGCACTGGCAAAAAACTCGGATATCGAAGGGCAAATTTTATGGCTCTATCCAACCATTAATTCCACCTAAATGTTGGTTCAGCAAATCAAAATTTTCGAGTAAGTTAGCGACCTCTGTCATAATTAGACTCCGACTTGGGTTTGTTTGCACTCCAGTTTTTTTGGCCAAAATCCATGTGAGGGACTCCTCTTTGTGTGAATGCGGTTTGGAGGAGGGTACTCTGGAACACTTGTTTTTTTCCTGTCCTCGTTTAACCACTCCCCTTTACGACTTACTCACTTCTGATATTCCCCGCCCAATTAACATTCCTTTTCTATTATCCTTAGTCCATACCCCTGCTGTTAAGATCCTATATAAATTTATTAACATTAATAAAATCCAGCTGTAGCTCTATTTATTTATCATACGCTTGATGTTGTAACATTTTTTTTTGTGACGTCGTACATGTGTACTAACCAAAATTGTTTTGTCCCTTTTTTTTAGCATGGGGATCTATGGATGCCAACGCTAAAAACACTGATCAATGGTGTAATATTTTACGACAAGTCAATCTCTCATACCTTGATTGGCAAAATCATCGAATGTCTTCGATGGAGCCATAACCTCAAAAATTGAATTGAATTGAATTAAAAACACTGTGACATATAAACAATACAAACATCTACCGACAGGCATTCGAAGTGTTTAGAAAATAAAAATAATTCAAACAGTAGCAACTATGGGTAGATTAAATCAAGAGTGTACCGACATTACTTGAAATATGCAATGAGCCAACCAGGCAGCAAACTCAGCGACGGGCCTTCCTCGTAGCTTTTGCTTTAGGGGTATCAGTTTTAGGCAATGCAGCTGTACCTGGTGGCGAGATTGAAGTAGCAGACCCGGGGTTATTAGATGCAACAACGCCGGCGACACCGGGGAATAGCGCGATTAGGGATTTAAGTTCACCCATAGACGTTATCTTCCGGCGAGACTTGTCAGGCGTCATGACAACAACTTTTCCCTCAGCAGACCAGCAGCTATTGATGCCAAAGTGCTTGCGGGCGGCCATAAATACCTGATGCCGTGTTTTGGTCAGGAACTCGGATAAAGTAATCCAGCTACCCTTGAGTGAAGTTTTAGTATCCCAGACCAACCGGCGATGCTGGATCTCGTTGAAGCGCACCAACACAGGTCTAGTTTTACCCTGGGGGGGACCAAGTCTATGGCACACGCTCATGAACTCCATCTTGAAGTCTTCAATCTGCAGCTGCTTTAAGATAATGTGTATAATTGTGTCACTTAACTTTTCACCGGGCTTTTCTGGGATACCGTGAAACAGCAAGACTTTTCTTCTCATTATAGTCTCATGCGTGTCCAGACTCAACGACAGGAGTTCGATTTGTTTCTTGAGGTGAAATAGAGTTTTACAGACGAAGGATTTGAAATCAGTGAAGTCCTTTGATAGTGAAGTAAGGTCCGAGTGTGTAGTGCCAGTTCCAGCTGTAGCTCTCAGCAGCTTATCTTCATAATCACTCATGCGGGAACTAAAGAGCTTCTCAAGTTCCTCCATACTATGTACAAGCTTGCTGTCCATGTTGAGGTAGAAATTGATCTAGTGTTGTGGCTTATAAAGAGATAGAGTGAAAGGATAATACGAAGCAAAGGTGGGTTTAAAAGTTATTTAGCACATATATATTAATGAAAATAATAAATAACTATTTTTAATTAAAATTTAAATAAAGAGCTTTAAAAGAGTGTTTACTTGTCACGCCTACCCACGTAGGAAAAAAAGTATATTCGTTTTTATCTCCGCAACACCTCAACGCCAGCAGTAGAAACTTTAACACTTACTGCCCACAATTGTGCCAGATCAACAACAACTTGTCGCTGTTCATCGTTATCGAATGTTGGCTGTATAAGATATCTTGGTGTTTTAGTTGATGAACGATTAGACTGGCGTCTACAAGTAGAGACCCTCACCGGACGTGTCAGAAAACTACTGTACGTGTTTAAGAATCTTCGTCACTCTGCCGACCGTACGTTATTGCATACAGTCTATCTTGCATTATGTCAATCAATATTGGTTTATTGTATTGCTGCGTGGGGTGGGACTTACAAAACTTTGTTTTTGAAATTAGAGAGAGCACAAAGGTCTATTCTCAAGGTAATGCATGGTAAGCCGCGGTACTATTCTACCACAGAAATATACAAGGAGTGCAAGGTATTGACGGTGCGACAGCTGTTTATTTTCCGCACGATGCTCCGACGACATTCATTACTTCCCCTAAATAAGGAGGGTTTAAAAAAACGGAGTGGTGCACTCGTTTGCCCCTCTGTGCGATGTAGAACAGCTTTAGCACTGCGACAGTACAACGCATTGAGTTCCAGGCTTTACAATGAAATTAATAAAGAGATCTCACTATACAGACTAAATAAGCACAATAATGATTTGGTTGCATCTCACACGTATAGCACACAAAGACTTTTGTATAATAGGTAGTATATAAGCTGTAACATATTGTAAATAAATCAGATTTAAATTTAATATTAATATCTCATTATCCCTCACTGTGGCCAAGAAACCTTCAGAGATCTCTGATCGATCTCGTGAGGCTGCGAGACTGGTAGTGAGTGTACCCATCCCGAACCAGGAATTCCTGTCTACTATCCGTCTGTAACCTTAGGTCGCATGGTGCAGACTTCCTGAACCTTTCTATATATTTATTTATCACATACTAGGTACATGATAGGTTAGGGGTATAGGGCTGATAGGTCTTAGGGTCCTAGGGACTGTTCGGTTGGTAGGTCTCAATAGGTCCTTTAACTGGTCGTATATTTTCATGTACAGTCACACCCTTAACACTACTGCGGCCGTACGTGACGTGTGTGTTGTGTGATTATTCGGTTGATCGCTCTTGTACTTTTATTTATTAATATTTAATAAGTTTTATGTATTTTTATAAATAAGGAGGCGTATGAACTTCTACTTCAAAAAGGAGGAGGGAAGGTAACAGAACTGGAGTCAGGACACACCAGAGCGATGAACTTTTGGTGGTTTGCGATTTTTTTTAACCTGTCAGGCACCAAAACGCTGCTCGGCGTGCGTTTCCGCACTTCCGTTGAACGCTGCCGACGCCCACAGTCTTGAGGTAATTCACGCGCTTTACAGCTGTATTATTACTATAATGCAAGGTTTTCTGCAAGGGTTTTTTTGCAAGATATCCTGTGGAAAGGTTGACATTCTCGTCAGTCTCACAGATTTTCAACCACATTTTAGCAGTGACAGTAATAAAAAAAAGTTTTTGTGGAAGGTTTTGTAGACTATCAATGGCGGAGAGTTTTTGGCGGGATTTTTTCGAGTGAAGTTCAGTGGCTGTTTTAATTATTCGCAAATTGATTCCTAGTGGATATTGTGATCGATAATTGGTGTAGTTTTGTGTCTCAAGTGTCTACACAACTAGACAATATGTGGAATCATTGAAACAGGCGCGATCTCGGTAAAAATGAAGCTGAGAATTCTATTGTAGAAAATTTACCTCAGCAAAACTTGCCGAGATGGCTGACTCGATAGATTTGCTGTCAAATACTGCAAAAACATTAGAATGTGTTACATCTGAATTCTAATAAGGAAAAAAGAAAAAAATACGAACTAACTGATGACTAGGCAGCATGATCTCTGACCTTAGCCTGTTCCGCAAGGAACAATAGAAAAAAAAAGACTATGGCGGAGGCGTCAATGACAGACAAAAGTTTGTTTACATTAAGTGTTTTATGAGTTTTTTGTTAGTTTATTAGTGGGAATTGTTTAGACATTCATTCATAAGTAGTTATTACATCGTGTTAGATAAACATTTGGATGAAATAACATTATTATTATACTTTTCGATCAAAAAAATGTCAGTTGTTAAAACTTTTGTTAAAATGTTTTGAAATGAGGTTTAGTGACTATTTATGTGTGTATGCATCGATATGTGGGTCGGTTTTTATTCCTATGTAGTTATAACATAGTATTACATAATCTTTTCACGAAATAACATCATAAATATACTTATTTGGGCAAGAAATGTTAAATCTAAAACCGTTACTTTGTTTTGTTTTCGTACTATGAAGTTTGATTGTGTATACTATGAAAATATTTTAGAGGGCTCAAAAAAAAACTTTTTTATTATATCACTTCTATTCATAATTTAACACGCAAAATTTCGTGTAAATTGATACAGTAGTTTTATCAGAAATGAACCTAACACGGGAACAGACACTATTTCCGTCAAATCGTAGATAACATCATTTAATTTTGTTTAGAATTTAACTGTCGTAATACAAGTATTGTTTACATTTAATACGATGGTTTGTTTATTCAAAAACCCAAAAAAAAAACTTTAAGTGCCTGATGCTATAGAAATGTCAGCAAACCATTTTTTGTGAGCAGAGTCGTGATCATGTCAAACTGCAGAAAACACCCGGGGCTTAACAGTTGTAGGATTTTTTAAGCGCGCGATATAGATATACGTAAAATGAAATTAGGCACAATGTAATGACAGGGGTTCAAAGTAAACTGATTTTGAAAGAAGAACACGGTTACAACCATTATGTAAATATCCAAGGTATGATGTATGCCAAACTACAATAAACAATATTTTAAATAGCAAAACACATTTTGAAGAATTGATTCACCAGTGTTTATGAGAATCAACCCAATACGGTCTTACTTAAAAACTATACTATCAAATAAAGGATTAAAGTTTTACGCCGAAAAGAAAGAGCTGGATTTCTTCGACAAACTTTTAAATCTTTTATACTTCAAAAGTAAAGGAAAGTCTGAACAATCAACTCGGAATCACAGTAGAACTTCTACTGGGTAATCTTCAATATATTACGGCTAGTTACAGACAGTTTCTTACTTTTCAATCGAATTCAGTAAACTCTTAACGAAGTTCATTGTTGACTATAGTGAAGGCTTTATTCTTGTATCTTTAAGTACAAGCACACAATATTGTGTGCCGTGGAGTTTATAAGTTAGTACAATTAACAGTTCCCCAAGGACACAGTATGTTGGACGAAACTTAGTTAATGGAGGGCTCTCTGCAGGTATTTGATAATTGTTCGGGAGCGATCGATTATTAGCTTAGGTCCTGGATGTGCTTACCTATTTATTGCGAGTCTGCAGCCTTGGCCTCCGCACGCGCTCGGTTTACTTATTGCCTTCCTTATAGACCCTTGAACAACTTCCTTAATACACACTCTTATTATTGCGCTTCCTTTCAGAGGAAAAGGAAATTACGAAAATCTTGTTTTAAATAATGTGTGATATTTTCGTCCTTGTCTTAAATGGATCCTTGTCTTAAACTCATGATTATGAAACTTAGTTTACGTAAACATAGACAGGTAAATCCCAAAGCAATGTGATTGCGACGCTCTTTGACCTAGCTTGTCTTTGAGCCTCGTTTTCCGTATAACAAAAGGTACTGAAGTTTTAAAGATAACGCCCTCATGAGCATTTAAAATTCAACGGATTATGATTTTTAAAGAAAACATGGTTATATTAAAAACAGAAATTACTAGAAAAGTTTGTCTTGTTATTACAAATTTGGTATAAGCAAAATCAAAATATCGCAAGGCCCATGGCTGTGATAACCTGAAAAGTATATACGGATTCTATTGAAACATATTTGTGTTTGTTAGTATGAAGTTCTTATAGTTTTCTTCTAATATGCAACACGTTCCTTAGTAATAAATCTTACGAAAAATGAAGTGGGTCATCGGCGTCACCCAGGGGGCTATTTCAGCGTGCGCCCCGGCCACTCTCGGGCCAAAATCGAATATATTTAGCGCTCCATTGGACCCTTTAAATCAAATTTCCCATCTACGGGCCTTATCTAAATCACTTTCCCATACTAGAAACGACTCATATTGTTTCGTCAAGAAGTATGTAGTTAAGTACTACTTACCTAGCTTCATATAGCGTATGTAGAGCAATTCTAATATGAACTTGCTTTGATATGATCTTTTTTAGTTTTCTTCTTCCGATGAAGAAGAAAACTAAAAAAGTAATTTGGGGAAAAGCTCGTTAATGTTTTACAAGCAAAGCTGATTCTGTCCAAAGCTCAACTACGGTTTTCAAATGTAGTCAGTAGTACACGTGATTTGATAATGTTGTGAAACGTGTACTTAGTCATATTAGTAAAAAACAGATAATATATATGAAGGTATTGTGGGATGTTTATAAAGATTGCGCAATACATTATAATTCAGTTTAATAGGTATCGCTTCACTTCAATGCACAAAAAAAATAAAAAGAATGTAAACATTTGTTGTATTCTACTATCCCTATTTTAGTGCCGTGGAACAGCGGGCATATGATACCCGTATTATGAATTACAAACTGAAAACACGTAGTAGCCTCGGAGCCAAAACTCGGTCAGCAGTAGCCGAAACAATAGCTGAGCGTGATTCCAGTGAGGCTCTTATGTGACGGTAGAAATTGAATAGACAATGGCAGATCAAGAGGCTCGTATACATGAACTGGAGTATTCGGACGAATAATCTGCAGCAAGCCGCACAAGCTCACGACACGCTACCTATATAGCTGGCAGGATCCATCGCGCTAACGATCTCTTCACTTGCCGGGACCTGTCTGTCTACCTACATGATGTATGACTGGTGCCATTATCTGTGCATCGGAGGTACAGCGGTACTACTATAAGGCCGCAGGTACGAACTCAGTGGCAGGCGGCGGCGGCGGCGCGGCAGCGGCGCGGGATCGCGCGCTCCAAAACTGCGCGGCGACGCACACCCGGTCCGGTTCCATATAAATCTATGCATTGGAACGCGCGCTCCCGTGCCGCCGCCGCCGCCGCCGCTTCGCCGGTCGCTGAGTTCGTGCCCGCTGCCTAAAGGGTGACTTTAATGCGATTGTAATCTCTTAAGGGATGAAAGTACCCATGGACATGAACAACTTAAACCTTTAAAAGTGATATAAAACAACAGTTATTTACATTATATCGAGTTACCAGAACATAAATGTACTGAATAATTATTTCATAGTTGGTCCCTTTAGTTAGTAGTTCATGATAAGGTATATTAATGAGTAAAAAAACTCCTAAAATGAATCTAAAGCCACCCCGTTGTGATAATCTCAACCATATTACCAAATAATCAAGCTCTTAGGCAGTACACAATGAGACGAAGAAAATAATGAAAAAAGTTCAAGCAAATCCCAATTTTCTCCATTTTAAACTGAATTTCGAGTTACAAACGCCAAAATAAAAGATAATATTAAAAATCTGCTAGAACTTACCTTTAGCAAGTAGACTTAAAACAAAATTGTATATATATAGGCAAAGTTATAGTGCCCGCACGAGATTTCTCTTGGGGGAAATAATTAGCAGCAGCCAATGCCCCAGGCATTAGAGTTTGTGATATTTGTATGTACGTTGTAGACTTGCAGTACTAGTAACAAACACTCGAGCTTAATGTGTTGCCATGTCGATGAGCGACAAATGGAGCTAGCTCTTTATCAAGACGCTGCAGGCTCACTGCTCTGTTTAGTTTACTGAGAAATTGCCACTGTACAGTCGCGGTCAGATGTGTGGATACACATCCACACACGGACACGGACCTACCTCGCTAAACGTGGATCCGACTCGCTCAACACGGATAACATTAAAGTTTGGAACAAGTTATAGATCTCGCTCACCGCAACTATAAGCTCTAATTTATTTCAATTCTCTCGATTGCGGTTGCTTTATCATTGTTATAAACTTCGTCTTCAAAGGAATTCGGGATTGTTAATCTGGTCGATAGTCTCTGGTAAGGCCAGAGCTATTTAGACGAAATTCTAATATTTTTGCTTTCATTATGCTGGTTAGTAGGTACTAATTAAAGGAATTAACATCTTGTTACTGGGCATCAGAATACTCGGCAACTTTTAATAAGCATGAACTGAAAAGTAACACAATTAAAGTAGCTACCGAATTCTGAAAATATATTTAGTAACCAAATGAAGTCGTTACCATTCTGAAACGTGCTCATTAAAAGTCTGTGAAAACACTGGATATAAAAGTAAACTTACCAAAATGGCAAACTTATGCTGAGGGCAGGAAATCTCATAAACGAAAGTAATTTCATATTACTCTTTTACAGCTACGAAATTCATAATAACCACATTTTAACAGCTGTTTAAAATTCTACAGGATAATCTCCTCTCAAGCAGTGCTAATACGAGGCGAGAAAAACCTTAAAACACATCGTATTTAGTGAGCATGACGCAGTTACAGCTGCGGTCGCTAATTGCTCATCTTAAAGTTAGCGATAACTTAAATACTTGAATGACTGAACTAAGAAGGACCGCTACAGATCAGGATGATGAATTAATTGTGTGCATTAAGTTTTTATAAATTAACTCAACTGTAAATTAAATTATCCTCGGAGTCTAATAAGTTTTTTAAATTACGTTTGGAAGCTTAATCATTAACTTTATGTATGCTTATAGCTGGCTTCGTAAATCCTTGCAGAGACTTCTCCGTTTGATCCCCAGTTCGAGCGGAGTGATTGAGGCTTTACATGTACATTTATTTATATTAATTTTCACGAAGATATTCGCCACAAAACATACGTCACGAAATTCACTCTTTAGGTATCAGGTGTATCGGATCGGAAAACTAACACAATACATTATTAGCGAGCGTTTCACGAAATCATCGCAATCGGTTAGTTGGTAATGTATTACCATTACACCGATCAATTAGTAAGTATGGAGAAGTAGGTACTAATTCAAACATTATCTAAACTATCATATGTTTGCAAAAAGGTAATCTCTGGAAGTCCTATTCCGATTACAATAATTATTTTATTGAAAAAAGTTACACTCTGACTTAGTACCATAGTCGTTTTATCCCGAACAAAACCCTCTTCCGGAATAATAAGCCATGGAAGCGAATCCGCAGTATACAGCTAGTCCTACATTATTACCGAGTGACTTGCAAAAACACAACCTACCAGCCCATTCACAACCTTATAGAGCACTCAGCACGTTAATACATATTCAGCATGCTCATCCGAGGCGAACTGACCCTTGACTAGAAAAGTTTGGCAAGTAGAACTATCGTACGACTATTGATATGGAAGTCAGTATCACGTGCTGCAAGTTCCAACTGTATTTACATAACGTTGCTTTAAAAGGAACTTTGGCTTTGGTACAGACATTTGAGCTGTCGGAATCGCATGATCTTGTCTCCTCTTGCTCCATCGGTTCGAAGAAATCTCCTTGTGTAAACGAGATATTACTAATGTCCAGTAGATATTAGTACTATTCAGTGGTAGAATCTTATTGTGCTTGCATGGAAACAACATCATCGAGGGGACGATGAAGTACCTGGGACTCGTCCTCGACAACCGGTGGAACTTCGTCGAGCACTTCCGACGTTTGGCTCCCAGACTGGAGAGGGCCGGGTCCGCATTGAAGCGACTCCTGCCCAATTTGAGAGGTCCAAACGCCTCCTGCCGGAGGCTCTATGCGGGGATCGTGCGGTCCATGGCCCTTTACGGGGCACCGGTGTGAGCGCGTTCCTTGAGGCGGCGACCAGCTTGCCGGTTGAACGCGTCCCAAAGGGTCATAGCCATTCGCATGATCCGAGGATACCGCACGGTCTCCTGTGAGGCGGCGAGCCTCCTTGTCGGACTGTCGCCATGGGATCTAAAGGCAAAGGTCCTCGCGCCATCTATGAGTGGCGCGAGGAGTAGTCAGAGTAGTCAAAGTAGTAAAAATCACTGTCGGGGCAGCCATTATGTTTTCGTTGCAGTCGTGAATTCAAGACGTGTATCAAGTGAAAATTTACAAAAAAGTACCTCAGCTTGATTAACGACTATTATTGTGGTGAATTTATTATATTTTTGGTTTATTTACTATGTTATTTTCTAATTATCTTAACGAATACGATCAGTGCTTGCGAGGTAAACACGTGGTTTACGTAAAAATATTTTTAGACGTTATAATTTCTAAGATTTTATTCTCATTTTTTTTTTTATGTTTGATAGGCTCGCGTTTGACCACTATCTCACCTGATGTTAAGCGATGATGCGGTCGAAGATGGAGCACGCTTGCCTAGAAGTAACCTATTCACTCTTGACTTAAAGACTCCCAGGTTGTATCTTACAGGAAACACAGACTCCGGTAGAGAATTCCACTCTCTAGCTGTACGTGCAATGAATGTTTTCTCAAAACGCTTTGTGCGTATGGATGGGATGTCCACCATGAACCGGTGGCACTTCGCCGTACGTCTTGTGGTCCTTAGATGAAACGGGCTTGGCGGAATCAAATCATGCAATTCCGTCGCACACTCCCCAAAATGCAATCGATAGAAAACCGACAGGCTAGCAACTCGGCGTCTATGTTCAAGACTTTGGAGTTTTGACTAAAGGAGTCTATCATTGCCGATGATCCTCTTGGCTCGTTTCTCAATTGACTCAAGGGCATCAAGCTGGTATCTTGCAGATCCGTCCCAAAGATGAGAGCAGTACTCCATACACGATCGGACTTGCGCTTGATAGAGTTGGAGCAGCTGTTCCGGCGTGAAGTATCGTCTCACCTTTGCGAGGACCCCCAACTTTTTGGCAGCCACTTGAGCCTTAGTCTCTATGAAAGGACCAAAATTGAGGGTAGATGTTAAAGTAACACCAAGAAGATCAAGTCGGTCGGTTATCGGCACGGTTACACCTCGGAAAGATGGAGCCGGGTGAAATTGGCTCCTTTTAGCAGAAAAAAGACACGCCTGGGTCTTAGCAGCATTGAACTTAACCAGATTGGCATCGCCCCATTCTGAGACAGCCTGCAAGGACAAGCTCAAGCGCCCAACCATAGCCTCTCGGAGAGACTGGACCTGAGACCCACTAACTCGTGCGTCTGGCACGTATCTCTCGGCAACAGTGCTGTCATCTGCATACCCAAAGGTACCGGGTTTTAGCAGATCGTTAATATGCAGCAAAAACAATGTTGCCGAGAGCACCGACCCCTGAGGAACACCGGCATTAATAGCCAGCAGTCCGGACGAGCAGCCATCTATGACTACTCGGATAGACCGATCCCTCAGGAAATCTGCTATCCAATCACACAATCCAGCGGGCAGACCGAAGGAAGGAAGCTTGCCAATTAAGCTGTCGTGCCAGACCCGGTCGAAGGCCTTCGAGATATCAAGGGAGACCGCAAGGGCTTCCCCTTGTTTGTCGATGGCCTTACTCCAGATGTGAATGGCATACGCTAGAAGATCTCCTGTTGACCGATTTCGGCGGAAGCCGTATTGTCGGTCACTTAGGATATCGTTAGCTTCTAGGTATGCTAGGAGCTTACCATTCAGTATACGTTCCATACTCTTACAGAGAACGGAAGTTACCGAGATGGGCCTATAATTTGCTGAAATTATTTATTTTTTTTAATTTTTCTCATTTTCGATATATTGCGTTACGTTACGAAACTTAGAAATTCTGAAGCTTAGTTCACATTAACACACAGTAGATACGTAACTATAGTTACGCACGATTTCACACATTTTTACTGCCGCGAACTTCCTTCACTACGAAAATCTTTAGCCAACTTACGTGCCGGTAACTATACCGATGCCGACTATATCGATGTGGTGATCATAAATATCTAACTAAGTTTCCTATAGTCTTCTACCTTTAATTTAAAAATAAAATAATGATGTCAAGAAAATACTTTAATTTATAAATAAGTAAAAGAAAAGCATAGTTTGTGAGACGAGTTAAAAACCACTTAGATTCCTTTCAGTACGAGTATAACACCATAGCTCCTGTGTCAAATGCCGAAAAACAAAAAAAGATACAGAAGACAAAACAAGACAGAAGTGGAGAGAATACTCTGATCGCTACTATAAAAAGCAGAAAAATAAATAAGAGGCTAGAAGTGTTTTTAAAATTAGTATTTTTAATACAGATAAGCCAAATATTTTATTCGCCCAATTCTTGTGTACCTTATGACATCAGTTTCGTGACGGAGATTCTCGGTATCGTTACCTATCAATTTAGTTACAAAGGAGATTGCCGGAAATGGCCCCAGGACCAACAAACATACATAGTAATTATAATTATATTTTATTATACTTATTGCGAAAATCTGTATGAAACGGACACTCTGCGTTCTGTATTGAACAATTAAAAGAGCTTAAACGATTTACGACATCATAAATCAAAAATGTTGCTCTTTGACAATTAGATTTGAGATTTGACATGGCAATTAGTGATGCCCAATCTTTTATTTCACACACATCGACAAGAGAAGATAACATGCATTCTATATAATTACTTATCTTTTTCCATACAATTACTACACATAAGGACGTTTGTGCACTACCTCGTATTCGATTCAATTCGTGTTTTTTACGAACAGCATAAAATCGGATCAGAATTCACGAATGGGCGCTATGTACTTACTCATAGTCGATTCGTATTGGTGATTTGTTTTGGGGAATTTCATGGTCCGTTTTTAAAAATACAAATCGAATACGAAAGTCCACGTGCACCAATCCAAGATACGAGTATTCACTAAAAACAAACACTCGAATCGAATCGAATATGAGTGCACAAAACGCCATTTATTAAGCATGACGGCTACTTTGATCCGTAAAAACTGACTCGATGTGTGAGATTCACGAATATAAAAACACGAAAACGAAGCAGCGCACAAACAACCACACATTTATTATGAAGGATAATTCGAATCGTATTTTCACGAATACGAACCGAACACGAGGTACGGCACACACGCCTTAGGTGAGATGCATTGTAATATTTCAAATAGAATAAATAACACGCTGGGTACTGAACGGTGTCGATTTTGTTTCAAATATATCGATAAGAATTTTATAGGGCATCCCTAATCCTTGTCATGTCAAATGTCAATCATCTCAACTGTCACCTGTCTGACTGCATTGTGTAGTGATTTCATTTTGTTATTTTTGGAACACATTCGACGACTTTGCTATTTTTTACGGACTCTGATTGCTTTCATTAACGTGTTAGCAGGCTTTGGTAATAAATAGTGACAAGCATTTACTAGAAATATTCTAAGTATTGAAGGGATTAATTCTTACTAAAAATAACCTCAAACTCTTTGTTTTCTTTTTAAATAAATGCTTTCTACGAGGTGTCCGTCATTAAACTTTGTCTTCATGGGCATTTACTCGTAATTTAGAACACGCAAAGTAAATTTCCTTCGCTGTTGGATCTGGGGCGAAAGATGTATGGAAGCAGAACCATCTCCTTTAAAATGTACACTTTTTCTGAGTATGACCCATTTACCTATACCCAAGTTGCTAGAACAAGTGCCTAGACAAAAAACAAAGTTGCTCCACGTGTAACACACACGTGGAGCAACTTTGGTCCTGTAATTTCCACTCAGAGAAATTAAAGTAATGAAATCATACTAAGATACCAACAGCATAGTATGTTAGATAAGTAGCTTTCTTATGTACACATTAATATCTTGGTATTATGTAGGTCTGAATATCTACTAATTAATGTTACTGTATTATTTCCAGTCAGCGTTAACTCTCGAGTCTTTAATTTTTAAACCTTTTTTTTATTGTTGATAGGCACGCGTTTGACCACTATCTCCCCTGATGGTAAGCGATGATGTGGTCGAAGATGGAGCACGCTTGCCTAGAAGTAACCTATTTACTCTTGACTTAAAGACTCCCAGGTTGAAAACCTGAAAACCTTTAAAAGAAGAATGCTGAGTTTATGAGATTATCCGCTAAACTCACATTTGCGATCCATCCTCATTGACTGACAAACTCTTCTCTCTTTCTCGGAGAATAAAGACTGACCGCAAACAGTTTGATTGGCTTCCGTAATTGGTTTGGCTTCACGTCGGTCTCTAGAAGTCATACGAAAAGGATCGAACTCTTTGTTTTCACAGTAGAAACGAATATTATGATAAGTGTGATTTGAGCACTGCTTATAATATGATAAATAATGTGAATTGAGCGTGTACTGTAAAGAAATTGAGCGAGTAAATATGAAATAGATGGCTGCTGTAATTGAGTGGCGCGAGGAGGCGAAACTCCGCTGCCGCGACACCTCGCGGTTCAGCGGACAGAGCTCCGGCAGGATCTCATGGTGACATGAAGAGAGCGACTGTCGCATCCCAGCGCTGGGCACGCTACCATTGCGGCGGTAGTGCCCCTCTTTGAGGAGTGGCTGGAGAGGCATCCTCAACTTCCGCCTCACGCAGGTCCTCACCGGACACGGAAGTTTCGGGAGGTTCCTGTGTAGAATAAGGCGGAGGGAAATGCCCGGATGTCCCCACTGTGAGGATCACCCAGAGAATACGGTGTAGCATTCGGTGGAGATCTGCCCCGCTGGGGCGGAGCCCCGTTGTGTCCTCGTGGAGGCGATCGGCGGCAGCGACCTCTCACACCCTGCCCTGGTCCAGGCCATGGTACGGAGCGAGAGGGAATGGGAAGCAGTCTCCTCCTTCTGCGAGGCAGTAATGCTCGCGAAGGAGGAGGCGGAACGGATGAGGGAGAGGCAACAACAACAGACTCGCCCTCACGCCCTCTGCAGCAGCCGCCGCAGGAAACGCCCTGGGCGGAGGACGACACGAGACGATCTCCGGCCACCGTAGACCTGGGCCTGCCGACGGCGAGTAGTGGGTAACTCGCCGTCCGATCGGCACCAGGCCCTAGAGTCGACGGCGCGTAGTGTTTCACGCGCGCCTCAAAGAGTTGTCAGCAAAACATGACGGGGCCCGACATTTCCGATGCCTGCCCAGGGGTTGTGGATAAATTCGGAAGTGAGTTACCGCGCTCCTGGGCATTCAGGCAGATAAGGAACAGGTATGGGTTTTAGTCAGTAAGAGTCTGACACGCCCTTCCGCTCCACCCTAGAGCGGGAGATGTCATTAGATGATATCCCAACCCACAAAAAAAAAAGTCTGCTGTAATAATAGAAAATACAAGAAAATAAAACTGTAATAAAATATACTGCAGCAAAACGTTATGTTGTTTGTTTGACAATCAACACCGTATTTTTTTTTTTTTAATATAACGTTTGTGACATGAATACTTGTATAGTATCATACTCGTATTATATTTTTAATTTTTTTTTTTTTGATTGACATTTTATTATTTTTGTTTTTTTTTTTGACTTGAATTCTGAATTCTTGAATTTTTATTGATTACTTAATTATTGTAAATGTGAGGACTATGTGGGTTATTATTATTATTTTCTCCTCCTTTTTACAGTAATTTTTAACGTTGTCTGACAATTTGAGTACTTTTGCGGCCTACCCAAATGTCTTTTCTTTGGTATTGTTCGTCAAGTCATTGAGCTCCTTAGTGGTTTTTAAGTTGAGCTATTCGACTATTGACAAATGCTTGCACTGACTCCACTCAAATATGTTTGATTCTTTCTTCAAAAGACAACTACAGACACTAAGCTGCATTGCATGGTCCTCATATAGAATAATGGGAATGCGAGAACTATGTATGTCGTTATATTCATGTAGTTTTTATGATTGTCTGGCAGTTTGAGTATTTTTGCGGCCTACTCAAATGTCCTTACTTTGGTATTGTTCATCGGTTCGTTGAGCTCCTCAAAGTCCTGAGTTGAGCTTCGCGATGACTGACAAATGCTTGCACTGTCTGGACAGGTCCACTCGAATTTGTGTGTTGCTTTCTTCAAAAAGCTCATCCCAGACATAAACGTACATGGTTCTCATATGATTTAACCAGTACACATTGTATGGATTTCAACACTTTAAAAGAGACTTTGACCTCTGAGTTTGTTTCGGTGTTTCTTCTCAGGGTAGTCAGCTAGGAAACACCGGCCTCATCTAGCTTAAACTGACAAAAAACATTGACGTGTAAAAGTGTTCCTTGTAACCTATTTACTGAATAAACATCATTTAACACGTAGCGACGTGGTGGCCGCCATCGCGCCATGCTCCGACTCCTCAGCCGTCACACGGAGTACTAGCACCGCGCGCCGCGACGCCATAATGGCCCCGATATCTCATCTAGCTGAACTGAATCCACAACTGTAAAGGATTAACTTTCTTAATGGTTCTTCGGTTGCCCCGTCTGTTTTTAATTTGCCACTTCAGAACATAACTGCTCTGTGAGGTTCACCCAGTGAGTAATTGCAGTTTCATTGGGCCCGATGTGAAACGGAGCTCCAGTGGCTTAGTAAAATCCTTTTATTAGTCTTTTATCTACTTCACCAATTTATTAGCGTGAATAAAACGTTTTACTTTGAACAAAACTCGAGCAATTGCTTTGCATAAAGCTGCAGATTGCTTTTTGAATTCAATATTTTCTGCAGTGTTCCAAGCAGTAAAACTATTCAGTGTCATCTTTCGACCGGCTGAAAACTAAATGTGTCATGTCGAATTCAAAAAGCAATTTCATTTCTCACGTGACTTGAAATTCATCGCATAAAATATCCGAATGTCTCGAATTCATTCATGCAGGATTGAAACATGTGAATTTTGGACCGGAGCGAATTCACGAATGCCATCGGGGCATCCAGCGCGCCTGGGAGCCTGGTCTCCGACGGGTAGGCAGCCACCGCCACTTGTAATTCAATCAGACGACCGCGTCGGTATTGTTGCCAGACTCAGAACTTTAATTTCCTGCCCTGTCGATCCATTTCATTCATTTATGAATTCGGTTCAGTTTGTATTTCAACTGCATAATGTGAAGTTGTATTCACAAAGGTAACGCTACCGGCTCGGATGATATTTCCTGCAATGCTTAAATATATAAACACTGAATTGGTTCTTCATAAAATGCATGCAAATAACAAATACGGAAACTTAGTCAAACCGCCAATTTTAATATAGATAGTGTCATCGATTTTGTATTTACGACACCGTTGGCGCAGTGGTTGAGCGTTCGGCTGCTGCGCTGCGTGTCGCGAGTTTGATGCACGGAAAAAATATTTGTATGGCCTACAGATAGTTAGTTGTTCCAGGTGTGGGTGTCTTGTGTATGAGAGTTTACATGTTTGTGAACGCACCCATGATACAGGAATAATTCCTTACAAAATAGACGCTTCGGAATAATGCGGATGATTGACTTATTTTAGCAACAGGGCAATGCTAATGTAATGAAGAGGACCCTCAAAGCGTCACGCTTACCACGTGCCGCAGTAATTCCATCCGGTTGCTTGGTTTTACGGCCAAGTGACAGAAAATGTATCTTGAGAAAAAACCTTTGCTTTTTTAATAACTATCTGGTTAAATATACTGTCTCATTTTGTTTGCTAATTGTTATTTTGGCCTGTACTTAACACAAAAGTTAACACGAGCAAAGACACGAATGATCAGGAAATTAAAATAATCCAAAGAGAAAAGACGTTTTTACAAAATCGCCTGATCGATTGTGTCGTCTCAGTAGGTGAGGTATAATTTGTATCACTTACCTACTTGGAAAACTGACCATTACGTACAGCGCTACGACTGTAGGTGTTCCTAGCGGTCATCACGGCCGGCTATTTATTTTTACAACAGTACCAACTTATTCCCCACTGTAGTGTAGAAGCATTAGGTACTGACAATTGGTTTACTGCAATTGCCAATCTTTAAACTATTTTCTCAGTTTCATAGATTGTGTTGTTTATATGTTTTTGTTTCTTAATTTGACGTTTAATATTGTTATCGAATAATTATGACAAAATGTAAACGAACTTAGAACTATAACTAGATAAAGTGTAGATATTAAACTGATTATTTTTCCGACCTCATATCTAGTTCATGTCATACTTATCTACTAATTTATCTGTGGGTGGTCAAAAGTTATACTAGCAAAACCATATTACTTGCAATTTGATTTAATTTCAGATAACATTATTAAACTTCTAATAAAGAGCAATCAAGTTTAAAACTAAACTCGATCAGATATAAATATCGTCGTTCGCGCATATCTACGAGTATGATTTTCTTCTGAGAGGAGACGAACAACTCTGAATAAGCAAACAAAATTCTATCTTGTCAAAATGTAAAATATCTCGATGCAAGGTTGGACTAAATAATTGTATTTACTTTGCTGGCGATCAAAGATGCGATATTTTTAACCGACTGGAGGTTGTTTCTTTTTCAATGTTGAATTGAATCTATATTCACCGAATTCTCCGTCAATGTGTGGATTTGTTTTTTGTTTGGAAGAGTATTTATTCGACGTTTTTCCGTTTTATTTTTAGACATTAGACGGCGGAACTCAATAAATGATATCAACTCCTCGCAATCGCATGTCTGATTAATTATTGCTTACACCATTTCACAACAAAACATCACGCCAGCGCCGTACGGGTGAAGGGGTATGCAGATCTGCCCGGGGGTTGAGGATAAATTCGAAAGTAGTAGGGCAGGGAGGAACAGGGGTGGGTTTTAGTCAGTAAGAGTCTGACACGCCCTTGCGCTCCACCCTAGAGCAGAAGAAGTCATAAGATGATTTCCCACCCAAAAAAAAAAAAAAGGGGTATGCAAATGTTTATGTTCACTTTGGGCGACACCATCAATTCAGAAAAGATTATCAAAAACGAAGAAACAAAATCATAAACACTGGCTTGTTTTTTTCCAATGCAACGTGCATTGGAATATTTACATTATTTTGTAGGTACATTTCTACATAATTTTGTAAATAGCAAAGATGTTTCATTTTACTGATAGTGAGACAAAAAATTACAATTTTACTAAGAAAAAATATTCTTGAAAACCAGATTAATATTTTGCGTCATGTTTTTGTATAGCCTCATATCAGCATACCTTGATTGTTACAGGTTTACCTCTGTTATTCAGAAATCTTAGGTAGTTAAAGTTTTATTGGTACACTAACTAAGATAAGAAAACGTAAGTAGGTATGATTACCTACTTACATTTGGAGTAGACTAGAGATGATTGTCTATTACGAAGGACACTTTCTACAGGTAAATAAAATTTCGCAAAAATATAATATACCTAACCCGCATGTGCCAATCTTTTTTTTATATATAATAAAATAAATGTGAAAGTTTGTGAGGATGTATGGATGTTTGTTACTCTTTCACGCAAAAACTACTGAACGGGTTTTGATGAAACTTTACGTAGTAATATTGCTTAGGTTATATACATCAGAATAACACATCCTACTAATATTATAAATGCGAAAGCTTGGCTATCAATCACGCAAAAAAAGCTCAACGGGTTCGAACGAAATTTTGCACACAGGTAGGTCATAGCCTGGATTAATACATAGGCTACTTTTATTCCGGTAAATGAGAAGACTTAGCGAAGGCTGAGGTGGAAGTAGAAATCTAGACGGGCTGAACGAGCGGTACACGCTCACAAAGTACCAGGAGACCAGAAACATGAGAAGTATTTCCAGGGCTTTGTTTTTTGATGAGAAGTATTTCCAGGGCTGGAATCAAGAGCGGTAAAGACTCACAAAATACCAGGAGACCATAATCATGAAGAGGTATTTTCGAGGCTACAGTCCTCAGCTGTATAGATTCACAACCTACTAGGAGATCAGAATTGAATCATTTACCTAATTGAGCACGGGTGCTACTACGTGATACATTCTGAAGGTCTGATAATGACCAAGTAATTGCTTATCGGTTCTCAATAATGGAAATAGTTAGGGTGACCTAGCTTTCAACATTTATTTAATTGAGCACGGGAGCTACCACATGAGACATTCTGAAGGTCTGACGATGGCCAGGTAAGTGCTTATCGGTTCTCAATAACGGAAATATTTAGGATGACCTAGTTTCCAACTTTTATCTAATTGAGCACGGGTGCTTCCACATGATTCATTCTGAAGGTCTGATGATGACCAGGTAAGTGTTTAACGGTTCTCAATAACGGAAATAGTCTAGCTTTCAACATTTATCTAATTGAGCATGGCATGATACATCCTGAAGGTCTGATGATGACCAAGTAAGTGCTTATCGTTTCTCTATAACAGAAACCGTTAGGATGACCTAGCTTTCAACATTGATCTTATTGAGCTTGGGTGCTACTATATGATCAATTCTAAAAGTCTGATGATGACCAACGGGTTAATTGCTGAACACACTATCAGTAGCAATGGTTTTCATTTTGAGAGTTCAACATCATTAATTGCATTAAGGAAGTTGTTGAGCAGACAAATTTTTCGAACATATGAAGCAATGGATTAACATTATCCATCAAAATGATTTATAATAAAAAGGGCAGAAGTTTTGGGGCTGTCTTTATGTAGAACTTTGACGTTCAAAAAGTTCTGGCTCTCAGTCTATTACTACTACTGCTCTCAGCTTAATATTAATATTAGTACTTCAGATTTTGATTCCTACAGTTTTTTTAACGTGCTTCTCTCTGAAAATACCACTCTTTATAATTAAACTTTTCAAGCGGGCGAAGCCGCGGGCGGAAGCTAGTAGGCTATAATTAATAATGGGAGGAAGTACTAATACCACGCGGGCGAAGCCGATGGCAGAAACGAGTATAGAAATATTCGTCACTTGAACAGGCACAGCATGGGTTTGGAAGCCAAACAGCCTAATATTTTGTCAGCCTGCGAAAAGACTCACTCCAATCTACGCTTTTGACACTTGATGTGACGCAAAGGAAACACCAGCCAGCCTGTGATTATGACAGTTGATGAAGGCAAAGACACCTCCACTCAGCCTGCATAGCTTGACATTCTTCTAGCAGTGCCTACCCACATAACATTGTTGGATTATATACAGGTAATTTAGGTCGCTTCGGTGGTCAATTACATTTGCTTACAATGACTAATTCGGGGAAAATTTAGAAAAACCGTAGCATCCGAAGAAGTACTAAAATATTATAGATTGGTCCGTGCATTGGTGTTCTCGATCCTTTTATGTGGCGCAGAAAAGTGATGCATTAAAAGTCGCGAAAGTAGAAAAATCGATTCCTTCGAGATGTGGTGTTGGCAGAGACTTCTCCGAATACCATGCACCGCCATGAGAACGAACGAGTACATACAGAAGGAACTCCAAATTACCAAGTGACTATTACACTATGCCAAGAGCGTGCCCTTACTTTTTTCGAAGACATTACTTATGCGCTCACCTAGGCATAGTGTGGTAAGACTCATAATACTGGGCATGGTGGAAGGAAAACGCGCTCAGGGCCGAGCACCGGAAAGATGGTCTGACGTGATAAAGAAGGCTGTTGGAGGCCGCAATTACCGAGCGGTTCAGCAAAACTTGGAGTGTGTATGTGGGCGCGAACCTCAGCAGTGAGTGAACAACGAAGGTAAGACTTACCTAGTGCAATGATTGATATCTGAAAAACCGTAGCATTCTTTTTAAGGATGACAATGCTTCATGAAAACTTTACTTCTCTTTTAGAGGAGGAAAAGCTTCAACGATTTACTCTCAAACGCCCACCAAAAATTAACCACGTGATTAGTTTAAACACTGATTATCAGGTTCTTATTTCAAATTTTCTACCCGGAAGATGGGTACATGTAGGTAGGTAAAGTATTGATTAAGTAATCATAAATTTAAAGATATGTATGTTCGTACGTACGTATGCTATTTTGAATTTTGATCCGCTAATCAGTATTTAACGCGTCAAGCCCCTCATTAGCAGACACAATTCAAAACCCCCCAATTAATAGGCCCCTCGCGTTACTATGCTGTTAGCGAGTTTTATGATCAAGGGTGTAAAGTAGCAGGCATTTCTAAAAGCTTCTAAATTTCATAATATTTCATCACTGACATGCAATCGCTTGTCATACACACAGGCTACAAATTTCGGAACTCGCAAAAACCTGGTAATCAAATATTACGTCTATGATTGTTAATCGATCACACCTCAATAGGTGGATTAGATTTTGATAAATTTTGTTTAAGAAATGGGTTGAAACTTGGAGAAGGAACTAAGATACTTATTTCCCGGCAGTAGGTTCCCTTGGTAGTAGTAGGTTCACGTACACTTTTGTTTCTATGTGCTATGAGCGCTCGGTGTCAAAGAAAAAAGACACAAAATCGCAGCGTCAGCCACGCTCACATAGCAAAAGGGCGACACACCATCAGGTTATATTACACGGACCATTACGGGCCAGTTTAGATGCCCCCATAACCTTAGATCTATTTAACATACACGCTTGCAATATTGCTGGTATAATTATGAAATCTAAAATTTTAATATAATACCTTTGACCATTCACATTAGTGTTGCCCAAAATCGGTCTTGGTCTTGCAGTCTTGATCTTGTTCTTGCATTTTCGCAAGACCAAGACCAAGACCAAGACCGCCTTATTGTAGCAAGACCAAGACCAAGACTGAACCCTGCAAGACTTGAGCAAGACAAGACTTAAGCCTGCAAGACTCTTGCGTCTTGCAGTTAAGACAAACTAAGATTTGGGCGTTATTAAGTAGGTATTTGGTTTCAATCCCGATTTTGAGAGACGTTCCCCAGTATCAAAACCGTAGGTATTGTCATAACACTAAACTAAGGGCTGCAGTTGTATCTGCAGTTGGCAACGTGCCGCTCGTCTGAAAGAACCCTAAAAGGTATTGTATTGATTAGGTAGGTAAGTACTTATTATATTTCAACTATTTCTTAAGTAGGTAGCGTGTTAATACTCACAAATCTGTTCCCATCATCCCATGTGATAAAATATACCTAGAATAACTTTCCAGCAAAGTTCATACCTTGTAGGTACTCGTATCTACCTATAATAATATATTATGCTTGTTTATGTCTAATGTGCCGATCTAACGTTAGTACTCGTAGGTTGGTATGTGCTTAAAATTATAGCCAACAAAATTACATAAACATTATGTAGGTACCTACTTATGTTTCAAAGTTTATATTAGTCTTCTATTAAGCAAAATTTAAAACTAAAAGCGAGTCGAGACGACAAATTGCCTAAAAAATGTACCTACGCACACTGTAATGAAATCTGCTAATCTCAACACATACGCACTTCCTTATTTTAGCCGCATAGGTAGGCTTTGCCTGTAGTCTTCTTTTATTGGTTGATTAACATTGTACATTGGTGAATGCTCCAGGATAACCCGCGAAATTCAAATTTTCTTATTTTTTTTGCAATTTGCAGGCCAGTGCTCGATTGTTTGTTTATTAAAATATTATTCGCGCTGTAAGACGTATGTAGTTACAGAATCATAATCATCAAAATCATCAATACAACCCTCCAAGTTCAAAGGTCGAGGAATGAGTTTGACCTTGAAAAAGTCTTTTTTTTTTAATAATTCCTCGACCTTTATGAACTTGGAGGGTTGTATTGATGATTTTGATGATTATAATTCTGTAACTACATACGTCTTACAGCGCGAATCATAATCTAAAATCTAAACTAACGTGTTCAATAAATAGCAATAGGCTAATAGGTATTTGCAAGACTTGCAAGACTTGCGAGACTCTTGCTGCAAGACCAAGACCAAGACCAAGACTGAGAGCGCAATACCAAGACCAAGACCAAGACCAGGTGTATTGACGCAAGACCAAGACCAAGACTGGCCTAAGCCTCGTCTTGGTCTTGCATTTGGGCAACACTAATTCACATTGTAGCATGCGATGAGCATCGTGCGCTACGCATGCCTCGCAATTATTGTATACCATTGTATAAGTTTAAAAAAATATTCAATTATAAATAAACTATATTTTGTTCATTATCTGATCTGTTATCCTCTCATTGTGAGTACTTCTGTACTACTGCTATAATAAGTTTTAAAGAGCGAAGTGTCCTAATACAGACAATTCTTGCTTGAAATACTAAATGTATTATACAATTGTAAAACAAAAGTAGGTAGAATTCGATGCAAGTGGTCGTTTTGAAGCCGAAAACCTGCAATGATATTTTTCCAAGTGTATCAAACGACGATTTTCAACACTTACTCGAAAATAATTAGTAAAACTTCCTATAAATAACATTTACTATGAGTAGTAAAGTACAATTTTTTGTGGGATGTATGTGATGTGAGATGGCTTGCGGATTGTTTTTCATGCGCATTGGTGAGGGCTACCGCAACACCCGTGTCCGACGAAAAATACAACTAAAAAGTTCCAAACAAGTCACTTTTCAAACAGTCTGATGCAGGTGGCAGTTATTTTAGTTCAATTATTGATTACATGCCACCAACTGCATCAGAATCCTTGAAAAGTGACTTGTTTGGAACTGTTTAGTGGTTTTTTACAGTCGGGTTTTTTATTTTCTACATTTATGTGAGATATATTTTTGGAATCGCCTCCTCGAACCCTTTATCTCCTATGTATTCGATAAAAAACAGAACAGTTGCATCAAATTAGGAAAATGGTTTGTTACTAATCTATATATTATAAAGTCGATCGTCCGAAGCTAAAATTTGCATTATTAAAATAAACTGCATTTTTGTTTTTGTTACAGCTTACAACCAATCTTATTTTCAATACTTACAACCAACTTAAACCTACTGTCTGGAAATGACAACCTTTGACCATGGAGTTGCTTGCTAGTTCTTCTCCATAAGGAACGACCAACTGGAAACCGAGCACCTTTCGACATTTCCGACCCATTTAAAAATATATTTTCTTCATTTAATGAATTTTCAGCCCCAAATTATTTTGCCCTGCGTAAGCATAGGTACTTACTTATAATTAGTAAAAATACATACCTAACCTATACACCTTTTTTTTTTTTTTTGGGGTGGGAAATCATCTTATGACTTCTTCCGCTCTAGGGTGGAGCGGAAGGGCGTGTCAGACTCTTACTGACTAAAACCCACCCCTGTTCCTCCCTGCCCTACGCGCCCGGGGGCGAGGTAACTCTTTCGAATTTATCCTCCACCCCCGGGCAGGCATCGGCCGTGGCAGGCCCCGTCCTTTTGCTGACAACTCTTTGAGGCGCGTGTGGAACACTACGCGCCGTCGACTCTCGGGCCTGGTGCTGATCGGACGGCGAGTTACCCACTACTCGCCGTCCGGAGGCCCGGGTAACCTATACACCTAACCAGGTTCTGCGGACGGCGAGTACCCGGGCCTCCGGACGGCGAGTAGTGGGTAACTCGCCGTCCGATCAGCACCAGGCCCGAGAGTCGACGGCGCGTAGTGTTCCACGCGCGCATCAAAGAGTTGTCAGCAAAAGGACGGGGCCTGCCACGGCCGATGCCTGCCCGGGGGTGGAGGATAAATTCGAAAGAGTTACCTCGCCCCTGGGCACTCATGGCAGGGAGGAACAGGGGTGGGTTTTAGTCAGTAAGAGTCTGACACGCCCTTCCGCTCCACCCTAGAGCGGAAGAAGTCATAGGATGATTTCCCACCCCCCAAAAAAAAAAAACCTGTACACCTACGCAAACATCAATTACAGATGATTGCTGTGTATTTACCGACTGGGATTACCCGTCATTTGCCTGGCTATTCATTTAGGTAATGAGTTCCATACATCAAATCGGAAACCGCTGTCGGTTTTATTTCAAATCGATGTTGCTATCTAATGTCCTTCCTTTTACAACCTAGGTTAATAGGCATGTGCTATATTCTATCTTCGGCTATGTATGCTTGGTTTATTCGGTGCCAATTTGCATGGCAATGATTTATTGTACTTCAAATACATCTGTTTACTCAAAGCAGTTACTATGCATAGACGATACGAGACGACGATCACGTAAAATATCGCTTGCAAATCTTTATGCAATATTTGGTTAGGCTATGAGACATACAAGTGACATAGCCAGGCAAAGCATTCGTGTTCATGACTTTGATACCGAACCATTCCGACGGGCAAACCGGGCAATATTGCCCGAAGGCTGAGTATATCATCCCTGGAGACTCGTCACCACGTCCGGTAGCAATAATCTGTGGTTCCCGTTCCTACCGCTCAGACTGGGAGGGCGCCACTGCATCAGTCTGCCTTTATATATTGATGACGTAATTGTGCGAATCTTTTGAACTTTACTACACAGGTTAGCTCTTCAATTGTTTCTCTAAAATCGACGGTGTTTTTTACACACCTATTTATACAAAACTGCACTATCACTATGAAAAGCAGGTATACACAAACAGACAGGGACAGATAAGCACAAATCTAATACTGTAAAACTTGATAATCAAAACTCGTTTACAAGAATCTTCAGATAATCACAATGCATGTTCATGTATAGCAATAAGCTGATATTATAACAGTCAGAGAAATGGTAGAAGGGTTGGTACTGTGGCGATTGTATACACAGCCGTGAGCACCGGCCTTCAGCTGGCAGTCGTTAATATTGAAGAGTGGGTCGAATGTTTATATAAGAAAGAATATGTTGTAGCTATTGTTTACGAGTTAGTTCTAGCGCCCCCTACAAAATAAATACATGCAAGCACCCACTTCGACAGTGGGTGCTTGCATGTATTTATTTTGTATTTGTAATAAAACTACAGTTCGCTATCCCAACGCGTTTCCCACACTCCACAACCAATTATAGTACACTTGCCAACGATACCCTCGCGTAGCCAGCGAGTGAGACAGCTACAGCAGCGCCCCTGGAGCCCTGCAGGCTCTACAGTACTTATTTATACTCATAGATCCGATCTATTATAGAATCTACTAGCTACCCGCCCAGATATTACACCTATGCGAAGGATAGGTGCAATCTACACACATCAACACTGTCTAGGGATATTTTGGATTTACTCAATTTACTCAAAATGTATTAAAAATAGCATACAACATGTATATATTTTTATAAAGCCCATTTATCAGACTACACTCCACAATAAAAGAAAACAATGTTTTTTTGCGTAAACAATTTTTTATTCAAATAAAGAAAAAACATGAAAAAATGGTTTAAAAAAATAAACTTTCTTCAAAAGAATTTAAAAGTGGCAAGTATTTTTTGAGTTTAAGAACTTTATACAAAATATCCCTAGACGGTGTTGATGTGTGTACTTCTGAGGTGACATGTTTTTTTTTTTGTGGATTGCGAAATCATCCAATGACATCATTGTCGCTCTGTACCTGTACCAGGGACGGCAGCGAGAGGTCGCCGCCACCTATCGCATCCACGAGGACACGGCGATGCTCCGCCCAAGCGGGGCAGACCTCCACCGTATGCTCCACCGTGTCCTCTGGACGATCCGCGCAGTAGTAACACCCGGGCGTTTCCTCCCGCCTTATCTGAAACAGGAACCTCCCGAAACAACAGTGTCCGATGAGAACCTGCGTCAGGCGGAAGGTGAGGACGCCGTGACGCCTCTGTATGTAGGTATTCTTTACTTTGTGGAGTGTTATAATAGAAACACATAACAACAACACGGAACAACATACCTACTTTTATGCTACAAATGAACAAATCTCACGAGTTTCATATGACGTTTTTCAGAACATTTGCGAGGAAAAAACAAATATGTAATGCATTAGAACGTTTAATTATTAAAACAATTGCTGAACGTACAATTTTCAATGCGATATTGGATTGATTTGGATGGCAATTTTACAGTTTGTGTTATATTGTTGCTTGCCACTTCATTAGTAGGTCCTTTCGTTTTCTTCATATAAATGTCGGCGACAAAGGCAAATCATACAAATTTCTGGAAGCAGTAGGCACCAAATAACTCATGCTACGAGATGTATATAATTATATGGTTGTGGTTCGGGGCAATTTTTTTTGCATTTGGCTCCAAATTAGGCTTGCGTTATTTTGTCACAGATTTTCGCCTGGCTATGAATAGAGTCTTCTATGTATGATTCAGCGACTGCGTCAGAATGAAATTCGCCATGTCGCTTTAAAGTTAATATATCGGCCCCCGAATCAGTCAACATTGTAGCCGAAGTGCTTCTAAAACTGTGTCCAGTGTAAAAGTCGACCTCAGGCAAACCTAAATATTTCGCAATTTCTCTTGGTATATTACCAAATTGGTTAATACCGATTGTTTGAGCAGTACATTTTCCTCTCTGAAAGTTTTGGAAAAAGCGGTCTTTCTTTGTTAGATATTTTTTCACTATTTGACGAAACGAGATTATGACGAGAAGCAGTTCTCCGTGGGTTTCTACATCTTTTGTTGTAATATTATAAAGCTCTTGTCGTCTACACGCACCAGTAACACCGAATGTTAAGGCAACCTGCAGAGAAATCAATTAATTAGTTCTAATAAGTTATGCTAAGGTTACGCAATTATATAGATACGTTTAGAATATTCAACGTAACTTTGTTGCTTTTCTACTTTTCAACATCGGCTGGTGAAACTTTAGATTTCCGACCAAAATATCCAACCGAGCGTCTCTTCAAAAATGCCATCAAGTTACAGTACCTACGTTTTGATATCAACACCATGTTTGAGCTTAACCATGCTTCTTATAATGGAATAGATGCAGGGAGATGGGCTTGTATGTATTGGCGAGATCAGAGAAATACGCCAAAAACTCATTTTCAGGAAATGACTACATTTTTTTCGTGCTCTTCCATTCTTCTTCCATTGTAGAAGTTCTGGCGGGGTTAACCCTATCAATTGTTCATCTTCTGCACTAAAATATAATATTATTAAAATAATTTACCACACAGCGACAAATACGATAAAACAAACTAAGAAATTAAGGGAAATGGTGCGCAAGTTTTTTTTTTCACGCGCCTTATGCAACGTGGTGAACGTGAGTGAACATACCTACGACCTACTTCAAAATTATATTTTTATGTAATAAAATGCAAATATTTTATTATTTTATAACAAGTTATGTAAATTATGAATAATTTGATAATAATAAATTTTTATTTGACTTTTATTTGATTTATTCCAAAAATGTATATGGATTTTCAGCACCATTAAACCTCTTTGTTATTACCAAAAAACCCGGTTAAATTGAAAATGTTCTGCAGTAAGGTACTAATTTAATTTTGTAAGGATAATTCTATTACGCACTAGTGTGTAGTGTGTAACGCACAAAACGAACGAAAAATATATTACAACACCTTAGTCACTAATGAAAATCCAATTATATTTCAAAACTCAAGTGTTTATTTCTTCTTTTCATAATGTACCATGAATTCATAGCACCTTTAAGAGGAGCAGGAGGCGGGAGGGAGACTGGTTCTTATTGCGAAAGCATTGAAAACACAAAAGATGCACTCAACCAGTGCTTCTGTAGACGCTGAACTTAAATGAACAGTGATCATTAATGCCACAACGCGTGCTGGACGTTGATTATTCAAGCAGACAGAAATAAAGGAATACCTGTTTTAGCGAGGTGTCTCGTCTTTGAGAAGCATCACCACGAACTGAATATTTCGTTGAGCGATTTTTGATAGGGGCAAAACTTATGGGTTCGCGTCACCGACGTGCTAGTGGCGACGCCCAGCAGCCTGTGTATGAAAATATATATAATTATTGCTCGGAGTGCCATTAGATGTGAAAACCAAACTCTTGTTAGTTGGAATTTACAAATGATGTCATTTTAATTATTTATACCATATTTACTTAAAATCATTTATTGCACATATTTTTGCGTAAATAAGTAACAGACGGTTGACGGCCTTTAATTTAGGTGTGCAAATATAAAACAAAGTAACATATTTTATTTGAATTAATTATTGATCATAATCATGCAATCATTACACAGATAATCCAATTGAAATTGAAAAATAATTATCATAAATGTCAATAATAATCATGCCAATTAATGGGAGAGGTTCGACATCTATACAACAATAATAATAATAATTTAAAATGACCGTGCAATTTACAAAACTATAATTAATAATCTTAAAAAACTCATGTAAGTAAACTATAAAAGCATTTTTCAATGAAAAACTCGTTCAATCTCAGAAGATCCATTGGCCAGATCCATGATAGATCTAGTGACGATTATTTTTCTCAATTGTCAAATTACTACTATTATTTTAAACGAAGAAAATGGTATCGTTTTTGTGTTATACAATTTTATGCACATAATAATTATAGCTGTTGTTACCTGTAAGGTGAGATTCGTCCTCGGTTGAAAAAACTTATTAGACATTGATCGTGGGGCATAGTAGCTTGTCGCTTGTTGAAAAAGTCTCTTATGTTTGAAAACAAATATAAAGGATTCTAATATATAAATACATGGTAGAGTTAGTATTTTATATTTTCTAAAGAATGGACGACATGACTCTATCTGCTTTAGCCCAAATATATACACATTTTTTGCATTACGAATGCTTGATCAATCTCCACACAACGACCTCACACGAAAATACCATACCTTAGAGTGGAGGTTACTAGCCATGGAGCTGTTATTGTGGCATTTCTAGATACCTCGCAGCTAATACGCCTCAAAGGGTATATAAAATTATTTATTTTAACACAAAATAAATGTCATTTATATGATTTTTCCATGAGCAAAATTTATGTAAAGTTATTCCAATAAAAACTGTTAGGGACCTATCTAAGGACTTTAAATGATAGCAGTGGACTGTATTAAACTGAATTTATTCAAGTCTCCAGTAGGTATAATCTTGATGAATGCGCGCGCGAGCCGTCGTTGGAGACCGGTAGCGAAGTGATGGGACCCCAGGCACCGCGGCGCGTGCGCCCTCTCCTCTCGCCGCCTCCGCCGCTGCCCGACGTCAGCCGAAGGTCGTCGAAGACGCCCGAACATCCTCCCCGGGTTGAAGGATTCAAGTAAGAGGAAGCGGGCAGATGTTGTTGTAGGCCCGCACCATCGTCCCCTTCTTCGTCTTCAGCTCGACCACTCGCGTAGCCCCGTCGCTCCCAGGGAAGACCTTGATGACCCGCCCCATAGACCACACTAGTGGCGGTTGTCCCTTTTCTTTAATGAGGACGAGTGTTCCCGCTGATAGCTGCCCTGCTGAAGATGACCATTTCGTTTTTTGCTGGAGCAGAGAAACATATTCTAAATTAAAACGGTTCCAAAAATGTTGTTTGATCTGCTCCATTCTGTGGTAGCGCTCCAGACGTCCGATGGTGAACTCAGTTACCTGTGGATGCGGAACAGACATAAGTGGTCGTCCAATCAAAAAGTGTGAAGGAGTAAGGACAGAAAAATCTAAGGGATCAGAGGAAAGAGGGGTAAGAGGACGAGAATTTAAGACAGCTCATCTATTTGAGTCAAGCACGTGCTCATCTCCTCATAGGTAAAATGTGTTAAGCCTAAAAGCCTCTTTAGGTGATGCTTAGATTTTTCTGACGTCGGGCAGCGGCGGAGGCGGCGAGAGGAGAGGGCGCGCGCGCCGCGGTGCCTGGGGTCCCATCACTTCGCTACCGCTCGCGCGCGCATTCATCAAGATTATACCTACTGGAGACTTGAATAAATTCAGTTTAATACAGTCCACTGCTATCATTTAAAGTCCTTAGATAGGTCCCTAACAGTTTGGTCCTTCGAGCCGGATTATCCTTAGACGGCACGTAGCACCATGTATGCCCAGCAGTGCTTTCTTGTATTTCATCGATGCGATTTCGTACAAAAGGTTTTAATGAATTTGGTGCCATTGAGAGCCAACTTAACACTATTGTCGAATCGCACCAAAACCGGCATCTACTAACGGGCTTGGTAAAGGAATCTAGGACACTAATACACAGTCTTGTTCCCAACAAGGCCCCACATAACTCGAGCCTCGAGATGGTCGTTGGCTTGATTGGCGCCACACGATTTTTGGAGACTAACAGCTGTACTGTCACTAACCCCTCTTTGTTTATGGACCTAACATATACGCAAGCGCCATAAGCTTTTTCAGATGCGTCTGTAAACACGTGAATTTTATTTGTATTTATATTATCACATAAAACCCACCGAGGTATAATTAGATTATTCAAACATTGAAGACTATTCACAAAGGACACCCAGAAGCTATGTATGTCATCTGATACTTGATCATCCCAGTCACACTTTGCCATCCATAGTTTCTGTATAATTATTTTAGCTTCAACAACACAAGGACCGACAAGACCTAACGGGTCAAATATCTGACTGATTACGGATAAGATATGACGCTTTGTGACTCGTTTGTTGGCGTCGATACACATTGAAAATGCCAGAGAATCAGATTCACATAGCCAATGTAGGCCTAACGTTTTAGAAGACACGTTTCTATTCTCAAGCAAATTCAACCTATTAGAATGACCTGAAACATCAGCAATTTCAGTCAAAATTTCTGGGCTATTTGACTGCCATTTTCGCAGATGAAAATTAGCTGAAGCTAAAATGGAAACGACTTCTTTCCCTATCTCTACTACTTCTGATATGGAATCACCACCACTAAGATAACCGTCGACATAAAAGTCGCGTTCGATGGAAGTCTTGACAGCGTTATTGGTGGTGGTCTTTGCCAAACTAACCAGGCACTTTGTAGCTAAGTATGGAGCTGAGGCTGTCCCATAGGTGACGGTATTGAGACTGTATGTCTGAAGAGGTAATTTGGGATCAGCACGATACACTATTTGTTGCAAATGACGTTGTGACGGTGTCACAGAAATAGCCCTGTACATTTTTTCGATGTCTCCAGAAATTACAAATTTGTGCTGACGTAGTCGTAACAATATGTAAAATAGATTTTCCTGGACAGTGGGACCCACCATTTGGATATCGTTAAGCGATATTCCAGATGTAGTTGCAGCTGATGCATCAAAAACTACCCGGAGTTTGGTTGTGGTACTGGACTCTCTGATGACCCCATGATGTGGCAAAAAATACTCATTTTGTGGAGTTGAATGAGATTTTCGTGGTGTGTTGTTGACACTCATATGTCCCAATGCTCTCGTATTCCCGCATAAAGGCAACATACCTCTCTTTAAATATTGGATCACGTTGAAAACGTCGCTCCAATGATAAAAATCTACGTTTTGCCATTTCATAAGAGTCGCCTAATACACTTGGATCATTTTTAAGAGGCATTGTAACAATAAATTGACCATTTTGATCACGTATAGTGTTAAGACGAAAACTATCCTCACAAGCTCGTTCTTCCTGTGATAAAGAATGTTTAGAAGAAACGGAATCAAGCTCCCAAAACTTGTTTAAATTATTATGTAAGTCTATCATTGAGACGTTACAAAAATGTGACTGTGATTTTGTTGATGGATGTAATGGAAGAGCCACAGGGCCTGATACAATCCACCCAAACTTGGTCTCGTGTAATTTTGGCTGATTTTTGCCTAGGTTAATAGACGCGGCACCTAAGACATTCCAAAATACTTCAGCACCAACAAGAATGTCAATTTCTGAAGGAACATTGAACGAACGATCAGCCAGTTGTAAGTTCAATGGTATGGGAACTTTACCTTTATCAATCAAAGCAGACGGCAGTATATTGGTAATTGTAGGCAATACATTACAATTTATATTTGTCTTATAGCTACCGCTCCGAGATTCGATGGTTATGTTGCAAGACTGTGTACTAGATGTAATCTGACCGTTAATACCTGTAACCATGGAACTCGTGCTACGTCGAGGCAATCCCAGCTTATCGCAAAGTGGCTGCGTAATAAAATTGGCTGTGCTACCATTATCCAGCAGGATCCTGGCGTCGATCTTGCTGCCTCGGTTGTTCACCACACGCACCAACGCTGTGGAAAGTAAAATATGGGAAGTAGTATGCTGTGAAGAAGTGTCACTAGATAAGACGACATTTTCTGAAGCGGCAGTATGTGAAGGGCCACCTCCAGAAATGTCAGTGGGTAAGGCAACACTACTAGGCATAGGGTTTTGGAAATTGTTAGGTTTAGAATCCTCAACATGCAGAAGAGTGTTATGTCTAACTTTACAATATTTGCAACGAGCTAATCTGCATCGCTTGGTCAAATGACCAGAACGCAAACAATTAAAGCAAACCTTAAACTCTTTTGCTTTTGATATACGAGTTTCTACAGACAAACTACGGAATTCTTCACACGTATACAAAAGATGATTTTTATTGCATAAGGGACATTTTAACTTACTAGCCGTATTATAATTATTGCTATTACTAGAATTAGTTGCTGCAATCAAAGCTTTATGTTTATTTTCTACTTTAATGTTATTTTTATTTTCTGTATTAAATGTGTCTTTATTGTATTCTAACGTTTCTAATAAATCAGCCTTTTTACTAACGAATTAACAAAATTGGGACAATGTGGGTTTTTTTTGTAAAGTACTACGATGAGCTTCCCAATCTCTACTCGTGACAGGATCTAATTTAATAGACATCATATAAATAATCAACGTATCCCATTCTTCCGTGGGCTCGTTCAATGTTTTGAGAGCTCTATGATTTTTATTAATTACGTCCACTAAACGACGTAAACAACTGCAAGACTCCTTTTCTATATATTCTACATTGAACAATGCCTTCACGTGATTGTCTACTAAAAGCCGACTATTATCAAAACGATCACATAGTAACTTCCACGCCATTTGATAACTGTCACCTTTAAAGTCTATGTTTTTAATTACTTCTAAAGCATCACCTTTAAGGGATGCACGAAGGTAGTGGAACTTACTAATATCGTCTATGCAACTACTACTATGTATTAGTGACAAATATCTCTATACTCAAGCCAGTACTGATAACCACCGTCAAAGTTAGGCAAATCAATTTTAGGTAAGCGTATAAAATAACGTTGTTGGAACGATTCACCTGTTTGCTTGTTCACCGAGCCCGCTACAGACCCGTAATCACTGCCACCGACACTGGCCAGTAAGCTGCGCGCCTGCGCTGCGAGAGAGTGATACCGCTCCTCGAACTTGGCTCGCTCCGCATAAGCCTCGTCCGGTTTATCCGAATGCACCTCGATTTCCACCTGTAAGTCATCAAATTGATCGTATATAGCTTCAAATTTACTAAAGCGGCTCTCCAACTCGATACGTTGCAAGTCGGACAAGGTTTTACAACTAAGAAGCACGTTGACATAATTCTCAAAATTTGTAAGTTTAGCTTTCATAGCACTGCGTTTTCTAATTAATAATTCTTCGGAAGCCATGGTGAAAAGAAGTTGTGGAAAAAACAGTGATTAACTTAACAAAGGTTTTCTAATAATATTTCTAATTGAGAGTTACGTTTAAAAGTGTAGGATAAAAAATTTGCTAATGAATAGACGCGTGACCTTGAAGTCGTTAGACACAATGGCGGTCGGACGGTCAGCTGTTGTAAGTACTTTAGCGCAAAGCTGATGCGACCGTTACTAACGGTAAGTAGCTATAAAGATAAGCAGTGCGCATGCGCAATCATAACAGTGGGAAGAGGATAGCTAGCACATAACCACGTATTGACTCTAATATGCAAGAGGTAAGACAGAAAATATTTTTAATTTTTAACGGAAAAAAAACAGAAAAATGTTTGAAAAGGATATAGAAGGGAAATAATTGGAACAAACTCACAAAATACCCGTATCCTTATCCACAAGGCGAACTGAGTGAAATCCCTCGAAGCGATGACTCGGTGTACATTGACTAAACCAGCCAATTTAGTATTGCACCAAAGTCGTGATTGAAGACTTCGAAGAAATATACTCGTACGTTGCTCCTTGTTCTTGAATAACGGTGACTTTAAAAAAAAAACGGTTGCTCCGATGACACGGCGATTTTCAAATTCACGACGAGTGCAAAGTTCACCTACGTCGTTTCGTACTGCCAATAGTCGACGATCTTGGTTCTTCCAAAACGCGACTTTGAAGAGGCTCGAATGACCAAACTGTTAGGGACCTATCTAAGGACTTTAAATGATAGCAGTGGACTGTATTAAACTGAATTTATTCAAGTCTCCAGTAGGTATAATCTTGATGAATGCGCGCGCGAGCCGTCGTTGGAGACCGGTAGCGAAGTGATGGGACCCCAGGCACCGCGTCGCGCGCGCCCTCTCCTCTCACCGCCTCCGCCGCTGCCCGACGTCAGCCGAAGGTCGTCGAAGACGCCCGAACAAAACTAAGTCAGTTTCTGCCAGGGTGACCACTTTATAAGATATATTTAGTTCCAGCGGTTTTGATCGATAGGTATGGAATTACATAGCCGCCGCAGGAGACGCCTTAGGCGTCGGAGGTCGCAAGCCGTTCTCCAGCCACAGTAGGCGCGGGCCTGCGGGCCTGCGGACGGCAAGTAGTGGGTAGCTCAACGTCCGACAACGCTCAACCTCGCGGGCCTTGGCACTCAGGCAACTGAAGGAACAGGGGTAGGTTTTAGTCAGTAAAAGTCAGACACGCCCTTCCGTTCCACCCAGAGCGGGTGAAGTCATTGGATGATTTCCCATCCCCCGCAAAAAAATGGTATGAAATTGCATAAATTTTGTTTTATTAATATTAACTTATAAATTATAAGCCTCTAGCCACTCTATAGTTCTTTGGATAGCAATGTTTATGTCTTGTTCGTACGAATTTTTATCCTGTCCCTTGATTATATATAATTGTAGTATCGGCAGCAAAATAATGTGTAATACATTTGTGATTTATAATATCTGGGAATTCATTCATGTAGAGCAAAAACATTGGCGGCCCTAAAATACTGACCTGTGGAACGCCATATTTATTAAACAAAAACGGAGATTGAAATGATTAACTTTTTAGTTTGGTCATTATAATTTGTTACCTACTTCTACTGATTGTATTCTGTCAGACAAATATAAGTTAAAGTTATTCCAAAGTTTCAAGTTTTCAAGTCTGTCGGCAGTCTCCATGACTGCCTATTTTTTTTCTATACCTGCCTCATATCGTTTTGATTTTTTACCTGACTTCAAAAAAGGAGGAGGTTCTATGTTCGACTGTATGTATGACTTTTTTAGAGTTCCGAAAATCCGAATGAAAAAACGGAACCCTTATAGGATCACTCGTGTGTCTGTCTGTCTGTCCGTCTGTCCGCAATTTGCTCCGAATCTGCTAGACCGATAGAGTTGAAATTTGGTACACACATGACTATTTGTGACCCAAACACGAACGTGTACCCTAAATAAATAATATATAATAAACCCCATTTGAAATGGGGCACACTTTTTGGGTGAAAATCGGAAAATTAAAAATCAAAGTTTTTCAAACAGTATCGTGCGACATATCAAATGAAAGCCCGCACATTGTGAGGGTCTCGAATATATTTTATTCATAATTTTAAAATATATAATTTAGAAGTTATTTAAAAAAATAGATGAAAAATTACCATTCCCCCCCACTTATCTCCGAAACCACTGGGCCTAAAATTTTGAAAAAAGTACTGACAGTAGTTCTTTACTTATAGATTACAGAAAAACCTATGAGGTGGAGGCAGTTTAAAAAAAAACTTTAAAAAAAACTTTTTTACAAAAAAATAGAACCGACTTCCAAAATAAGTGCAAAATAACTTTAATTTCGGAAGTCGGTGTTCCTGTTTTGTGTCTTCGTTTTTTGACACCGACTTCCGAAATTAAAGTTATTTTGCACTTATTTTGGAAGTCGGTTCTATTTTTTTGTAAAAAAGTTTTTTATTTTTTACTTTTTAGTTGTGGTTTTCCGTTAAACTGTGTTAACAATTCATACACATAAGATAGCAGCAATCGCGGTTGATTTGCTGTCAATTTTTGAAGAGTTCCGTTGTCTGTCTCCGAAACCCATCATCAGATCTTTTTGAAATTTAAATGGGACCATTTCGGAATAAACCCCTTTCGAACAAAAAAAGAATTTTGCAAATCCGTCAATATATGACGGAGTTATGCCCGAACATACATAAAAAAAAAAAAAAAAAAAAAAAAAAAAAAAAAAAAAAAAAACATCCGAATTGATAACCTCCTCCGTTTTCGAAGTCGGTTAAAAAAATATGATTCTCTTCTTATTTGAAAGAGTTGGTGAGAGTTGGTGTCCTGAGGTGGTGATATAAACTTTATCGAAATTGATTCAGCGCTTTTTGAAAAATCAACAAAAACAATAAACAAGTATACACAGATGACGTTTTAGTTTGCTATGTTCAATTTCCATGTTATTGGGGTTATCAATTCGGGCATAACTATAATATTTAGTTTTAGTTCTGGGGTACAACAACTAAAAAGTGAAAAATAAAAACTTTATAAAAAAAAATACAACCGACTTCCAAAAAAGAAAATTGTAAAGAACACTAAAAATTGTAAAATAACTTTAATTTTGGAGGTCGCTCTCAAATAACGAAGAAAAAAAATTTTTTACAAAAAAAAAACAACCGACTTCCAAAAAAGAAAATACACAAAAAAATCAAAAATAACTTTAACTTCGGCAGTCGGTGTTAGTAACTATTTTATTTCTTCGTTATTTGACACTCACTTCCAAAATTAAAGTTATTTTACAATTTTTTTCCTATCGTCAATTAAGTAAGTCTTGAAGAAATTGAAGACGACTTTATTTAAACGGTCGGGTAAATATGATTATTTGTATTGTCCAAGTACTTATCTTAGTCTTATTTCGAGTATACCTAAATCGTATTATGACCTTCGTAATTTGAATCTAGAGTTCAACTATACTACATACTACAATACGGGGTAGGAAAAGTTTTTTTGATAATTTTGACTTTTTACTAGTCTAACCTCAGTTGATCAGAAATACTTTTTGGATCCTTTTTAAAAGTTGGAAAGATCGGCGCCAATGACTTTTTACCGGATTTACTGCTTGACTTCGAATGTCTTAGGCCCGATGGCTAATTCCCCGAAGTCATCAGATCGCACGTCCGTTTCGCCGAAAAGTCATTGCAACGATAGTCATATCCATCGAATGTCTATAGGCTCGACGTGCCAGTAAGTTGAAAGCTATTCTACATAAAATATTCAAGAAGAGTAAAAGAAGGAATGTAAAATGGGATAAAAAAAACAATGAGAAGAATAATTCGCCAATCGCAATCGCCAATCATAGAGATCTAAATAAAATACAATTACAATATATATGTTGGAGCAGTGGTGGCCCAGTGGTAACGGCCGCGACTTACAAGTTGTAGGTCGTGAGTTCAAACCCCGGCAGGCGCTTTAGTTTGTGTAAATTATTTCATCACTATTGCTCTCAAAAATGTGAAGAAAAACATCGTGAGAAAACCGGAGCGTCCTAGAACCAAAAATTCAAAAACATATGACATTCACCAACCCGTATTGGACCCGCGTGTTGGATTACGGCCCACATCCTCTCACAGAGAGGAGGCCTGTGCCCCAGCAGTGGGCACATTAAAAAGGCTGATGATGATGATGATAATGATAAATGTTAATTAAACACTGTGATTTGTTTTTTTTTTGTATCCTATTTTACGTTCCTTCTTCTAATCTTCTTGAATATTTTATGTAGAATAGCTTTCGATTTACCTACTGGCACGTCCAGCCAATAAACATTCGATGGATAAGACTATCGTTGCAATGGGTTTTCGGCGAAACGGACGCTCGATCTAATAGCTATTCGAAATTTTGGTACATCGATGCTATAGGCATTTCGGGAATTCGGACGTTCGATCTGATGACTTCGGGGAATTAGCCATCGGGAATATGTCATTCAAAATCAAGCAGTAAATCCCTTTATACCCGACTGCCCCAGAAGGACGGTAATGTTTTTCGAGAGTATGTATGTATGAATGTGGGTAGGTATGTCTATTTCTTTGGCAAGTCCTGCCCTGCTGTTGGTGTTGACCGCCGAAGTGACCTCTATTATAATAAGTGACTCGTTTTTTTTGTGACATAATCAAGTGGGTTATCAAAATAAATGGCTTGTGAAGGCGATTTCAAAAATGTAACACACTGTGAAGGCCTTTAAGCCCTTTACACTCACAGACATCATTTTGGCCATTAAAGCACTCAAAGATGGTAAGGCGGCTGGGGTCGATGACCTAACAGTGGAACAACTAAAACACCTTGGGCCTTTAGCTGTATCGTGGCTCTTAGCACTATTTAATAACTGTATGGCTACCGCAAACATTCCCAAATTATGGAGGAAGACCAAAATAGTTGCACTGCCAAAACCTGGTAAACCCTCCGACGACCCTAAAAGCTACCGGCCTATATCTTTGCTCTGTCACACATATAAGCTTTCTGAGAGATTACTGTTAAACCGCCTTACAGCAGAAATTGACGACACACTAATTCCTGAGCAAGCTGGCTTTAGACCTGGCAAATCTTGCTCTAGTCAGGTCCTCCGATTGACAGAGTATATAGAGGACGGGTATGAGGCTAATAAAATCTCTGGTGTCGTATTTGTTGACCTCTCCGCAGCTTATGACACAATTAACATCAAAAGACTACTTGGCAAAGTTAGCACCCTTACAAACGATCAGGGTTTTGTGCGCATTTTGAATGAACTCCTACACAACCGTCGCTTCCAGGTATACTTCCAATCCACCAAGAGCAGATGGCGTCGGCAAAAGAACGGTCTCCCTCAGGGCAGTGTGTTGGCGCCAACGCTTTTTAACATCTACACCAACGACCAGCCTATCACCCAACACACAGAGCGATTCCTTTACGCAGATGACTTGGCCCTAGCGACACAAGCACCGACTTTTAACGACGTGGAGCACGAACTAACAGTGGCACTCGATTTATTGGGGAAGTATTACGAACAAAATTCTCTACGGCCCAACCCGTCCAAAACGCAGTCGTGCGCGTTCCATCTTCGCAACAGGCAAGCGAATAGGGCACTCAACATCACGTGGCAAGGAATTAAGGTCGAACACAGCCCAACCCCAAAATATCTAGGTGTGACGTTAGATAGGGCCTTAACGTTTAAGTCACACTGTTTCAAGACAAAGCAGAAGGTTGGAACACGGAATAACTTGCTTCGACGCCTCATTTCCACCAACTGGGGTGCGGCACCTGATGTTCTCCGCATAACTGGTATGTCTCTATGCTTCTCTGCTGGCGAATTTGCGTGTCCAGTGTGGCACCGATCCGCTCATGCCAAGCATGTAGACACTGCCTTAAATGAGACTTGTCGAATAATATCGGGCTGCTTAAAACCGACTCCACTCAACAAAATCTACCCGCTAGCAGGTATCGCACCACCTGCCGTACGAAGGGATGTCGCATGCGCACTGGAAAAAAAGAACCAAGAAACCGATTCCCGGCATTCCCTCTACGACCACTCTACAACTACGGGTAGATTAAAAAGTCGCAAAAGTTTTATGAGAACGACACAAGCAATCCAGGACAGCATACCTAAGGAGAGGAGTAAGCGGTAGCAAGAGCAGTGCCCACCATCACGTGACTTTCTTGAGCCCAAGGAGCACCTGCCTCCCGGTCGTGATTTGCAGTGGCCTATTTGGAAAGCGCTGAATCGATTGCGTACCCAAGTAGGTCGTTGCAAGTACAATTTGTCGAAATGGGGGATAATTGATCCCTCAAATACTGAGTGCGATTGCGGTGCTCCTACTCAGACTATGCCCCATTTACTGGAGTGCCCAAAATGTCCATTCACCTGTACCCTGGAAGACCTGAGTAAAGCTTCCACTGAAGCAATAAACGTGGCCACCTTCTGGGCACAAACAGTATGATTGTATAAACACAAACAATGTACCACCGACACGAAAAGAAGAAGACTGTGGAGGCATGCGGAACAGGGTGTAAAGTCCCGCAAACCTCCATTGAAAAGGGAGGATCCTCCGACCAGACGGGTGTTGTATCTGGTCTGGGCAACTGCCCGTTGGTTGATTTCTGACTGTTGTATATGTTCCAATCGCGCGGAGAACTCTGCTTGCGCGATGTAGGATTTTGCTATTTTAGTTCGTGTGCGGCGTCATAGATGTCGCTACATCACTCCCCTCCGGAGGTCGGAGATCGATGGTTCTTGATGAGTCGTCCATACATCTTGTGATGCTTGCCGGGCCAGTGGAAGGTTGGTTCCAGTGAGTCGGAACCGGAAGAGCCGCATAGTTAACGGTGACTCGGAACTGTCTGCGGTGATGCCCCAGTGAGTCGGGGTGTTGCTGTCCCAGTGAGTCGGGATGATGCCCCAGTGAGTCGGGGTGATGATGTCCCAGTGAGTCGGGATGATGCCCCAGTGAGACGGGGTGATGATGTCCCAGTGAGTCGGGATGATGCTGCAGGCTCCAGTGAGTCGGAGTGGTACTGCGGGCTCCAGTGTGTCGGAGCGGTGCTGTGCGACGTAGTGGCATGACTGCTGTCGTCGACCAGGAGAGGTTCTTCGACCGGTCAAAGGTGCTCTTCGCTGCGCCAAGATCGCTGATGAGGTTAAAGTTGATGAAAGAGGCTGAGGATGCTGACCAGGAATGCGCGTCTGCTGCATGCTGATGGTCAGGATACCCGTAGAAGCCGTTGGTACTGGCTGGCTGTATGACTCGTTGCTCAAGAGCTTGAAGGAAGCGATGACGATGACGTCACGCTGAAGAAGCTGCACGAAGGCTGCGCTGACGTTCATGCTCGAGGGTCACCAGTTTAGAGGTGATGACGTCATGACGAAGGCTGCGCTCACGTTCATAGTCGAGGGTCACCAGTGTGGAGGCATGCGGAACAGGGTGTAAAGTCCCGCAAACCTCCATTGAAAAGGGAGACTTCCCTCCGACCAGACGGGTGTTGTATCTAATCTGGGCAACTGCCCGATAGTTGATTTCTGACTGTTGTATATGTTCCAATCGCGCGGAGAACTCTGCTTGCGCGATGTAGGATTTTGCTATTTTAGTTCGTGTGCGGCGTCCTAGATGTCGCTACAACACTAAAATGTAGGAAATTAAAAATATTAAATTCATGTCAGGTTTTTTGAAAATTTTCAAATTTTTTTTTGTTTTAATTGTAAATTTTCTTCGTGTCAGACCTTTTTTTCGGCTGCAGTGTTGCGTGTCGCAGGTTCTATTCCTGCAAGTAACCAATATTTGTATGGCCTACAGATAGAGTGGTTCCAGGAGGCCATGTCCGAGATTTGTGACGTGGCAATGCCCCGGGTCCAGCCATGTGCTCGGCGCCAGATATAAGGACAAACAGACAGACGGACAGATAACAGACGGACAGACGGACAGATGGACGACGGACAGACGGACAGTCTCACAGACTGACAGACGGACAGTCTCACAGATTGACAGACGGACAGACGGACGATGGACAGATGGACAGACAGATAGACGGACAGCCAAAAAGATGTAGAGACGGACAGACGGATGACGTACAGATGGACAGACAGACAGACGGACACGCGGACGACGGACAGACGGACAGTCTCACAGACTGACAGACAGACAGTCTCACAGACTGACAGACGGATAGACGGACGATGGACAGATGGACAGACGGAAGACGGACAGATGGAAGACGGACAGATCAGACTGACAGACAGACGGACAGCCGAAAAGATGTATTTATTTATTTACACTTCATGCAACTAAAGTACAAAGGCGGACTTAATGCCTTAGGCATTCTCTACCAGTCAACCAAGGGTGGTGGAGAGGTAATATGGCAGGTGCATAAAAAAAACAAACAAAGCAACACCAAGTAGAAATATTAAAAAAAACCGTGAACGAAAATTATATATATTAATAATAAACATACATATATATTTAATATAATAACTACTGTAGGAGGATTGGTCGATGTCGTCACAGAAGTGAAGGAAACTCGATGATAACTTTAGACGTATATTTTAGCAGCAGGATTACAGTGTTTACAAATGATACTTTGACGTTAAAACTTTATATAAAATAGGCGCAGGTCCACACAGCCGAGTCCGCACGGACGAGGGCTGGGGACTTAGTCCTCTAATCCAAAAAATATATACAGGCTCGGCTACTCCACCAAACTATCATGGGTGTCCCGCGTGACCTTTCCCACAAGGACGAGATCCTCCGATACACCTCGCTGATTGGGAGGGAATTGTAAGTCAAATCAAGCTATTTCTCCCTTAGGGGGTCATTAAGCTACGGAGAGTCATAACACCGCGATTCAGGACTGTGACGTATTTGTACAGCTCCATCTAGTGTCGAGGAGCCATAATTAATCTGTCGAGGGTCACTAATTCACGGAGAACCTTAACACCGCGATCTAGAATCGTGACGTAGTCGTACAGCGCCATCTCGTAGCGTCCGGCGGGACTATTATGACATCGATGATCTAAGGTTATACCACTTGACAGGCTGTGTTAATAATTAACCTCAGTCCTCGAAGACGTCCCGGCGAGAAGGACTGGATAATGGGTCACTATTGTTTCTTAGGACATCCAAGTCCACGTTTGGATCCAGGGAGAGGCGTGCTGACAACTCTCTCATTTCTAAGTCGTCCTCTTCTTCGCAGGTGTTTCATGGCTTCCGTATTTTCAACTGGGTGATCATCTTCCTTCTCCCCCAGGACCAGAACTGCTCCAAGCGCGTAGCTACTGGCATCGGTCTTGAGGGTGTAGGGCTTTGTTTCATCGGCCTGCCGTAATACCGGGGCGGTTGTTAACCGAGTCTTAAGCGTGTTTCTTACATCCGATTGGACATTAACCGGGCAAAAGCTTAAGTTTACCGATTGCATTGAACGTTGTTTATTTGCGCAGCATGTTGGGCAAATACTGCGAACTACGCCTGGTGTGCCACAGCCGTAACATGACACTCTGGGTGCAGACGGAGATGGATCCTGTGTCGTTTTGGTAGGAGCTTCAGCCTTGGATGGGACCTCAGGAATCTTATCCAATCCAGTTGCTTCTAACTCCTGTTGCTTCTTTTTCAGCTTCCTACACTGTTCGGTAGCATGGCCTAGGAAATGACAAAACTCGCACTTCAATTCCATTTTTAAGTTAGTTTTGGGCTTCTCATCTCTGCGTTTGTCTCCGTCGTCCAACCTGTCATTCCACATTTGCTCGACGCCCCGAGCAGCTTCCAGTAACTCGTCGTAACTTTTAACGGAGTTGCGTGGGATCTTGTCACGTATTCCGTGTTTCAGCTGACCGTATACCATGTGAAGTTGATGAGATTCCGGTATTTCAGGTTCCGGCAGTTGAGCAAACAGCATTCGCTTATGTGCCACGAAACTTTCAGTGGTCGTATGGCAGTTCTGGGTTTCATGGACTATTTCTCGAAACAACACGTAGGCAGGTTTCTCTAGAGCAAAAGTATGGCACAGACGTTCTTTAAAATCTGCCCATGTGGAGACATATTTTTTTACTGCCTGCCACCACACTGCAGCTTCACCTTTGAGGAGCAGTGGTAATCCAGTGAGTGCTTCAACATCACTTATATTTTCGACCTGTTTGAAAACTGTCGCTGCCGGAAAAAATGCCTCTGTCACTTCGGTATCCCTCGTTCCGTTGAATTCCGCTTTGCAGGTGGTGAAAGAGCCGTGTCTTCCCGGTGAAAGCTTCGATAGCAGCGCCTCGAACTGAGCGTCAGTCATGGTCACCGACATGTCTGCTTTCCCCTTTGCACTTGTAGTCGTAATTCTTCCGGATCGTGTAACGTACTTCGGTTTTTCTTCGTGCCCACCGTTGGTCGCCAGCTTGTAGGAGGGTTGATCGATGTCGTCACAGAAGTGAAGGAAACTCGATGATGACGTGAGTCGTTTAATTTAACAGCAGGATTACAGTGTTTACAAATGATACTTTGACGTTAAAACTTTATCTAGAATAGGCGCAGGTCCACACAGCCGAGTTCGCTCGGACGAGGGCTGGGGACTTAGTCCTCTAATCCAAAAAATATATACAGGCTCGGCTACTCCACCAAACTATCATGGGTGTCCCGCGTGACCTTTCCCACAAGGACGAGATCTGCCGATGCACCTCGCTGATAGCAGGAGAAATAGCTTGATTTGACTACTTCGGGAAATCGCTGCTACCCCGCAAGGGGCGCGGCGGGCGGTGCAGGCATTGCCTCTTACCGCAGCATCTATGATGTGCCTGTCAAAACAGGCACTGCGTCATGGTGGCCAATATAGGCCGTGGTTTATGACAGGCTTAATTCTGCCTGTCTGTGTGTGGATGGTTTTGTGTCAGTGGGAGCGCCGCGGCAAGGTCGCCATTTCTTCATGACACCTCGGCGGTCCGACCCCGCCAGGTGAGACCCCCGGTTACCCGGGGGAAGCCCAGCGAGAGACAACCAGCGGTGAGGTGCCAACTTTGGTGGCGCTCCCCACTGAGGATGTTGACCCCCGTCTGTCACGCTTCCAGGTCTAGCCGGTCACGCTCCAGACTTAGGGGACGTCATGTGTGTGTGAGCGGTATTGTGTTGTGTAACACCGCTCATGTGTGCAATTGGAGGCACGTCCGCGCCGTGAGTCCAATGCGTGAATAGGTGTATGTAGAGTCGTGCTTGTATGATGGTTCGGTGCGCGCCATGCCTATATTAACTCAGCACACGGCGCACACCGAGTGTATGTTGTGCGTGCGGAGTATTATTGTGTGTGTGAGTCGCGTGTAGGCGTAAGCGACTCACACAGGCGTCAAATCCGGTCGCGTGGGAGGCGCCTCGCGTCGGGAGGCCGCGCGTGCCAGGGCACTATGTGCTTGACTTGTGGCCAAGCTGAAGCGTCAGCCCGCGCGAACATGTTGGACGCGAGGCGGGCGCAAAATTCGTCCAGGCTCTCTATCTGGAGGTCCCGCTTAATGACAGCGTTTCTCACGCAGCGAGGGGCGCTTAAGATAGTCCGCAGCGCAAGATGTTGTTGCGCGCGGAGACTTTTCTTGGTGGACTCGCTCGTCAGAGCGAGCCAAGCTGGAGCGGCATATGTTAGGACTGGGCGTATATAAGTTTTATACACGCCCAGTTTGGTGCGTAACGGGAGGCGAGATGAGAGCACTGGACGGAGCAGGGCGCGGACTGCCCTTCCTTTTGCGGCGACTTTCCGGACGTGGGCCCTCATGGAGAGCCGACGATCAATGGTGACCCCTAGGTATTTCACCTGGGGCGACCACTCGATGTCAGCCCCCTGCAGCTGGAGAGGTGGTGGGAGGCGGGCGCTCCCGGCAAGCAAAGCCTGGGTCTTACCCACGTTCACCGACAACCTCCATTTCGACAGCCAATCTGGTAGTAAGTCAAGCACGCGCTGCATTTTGACGGCCGCGTGTCTCGCATTCAGCGAGGTGCAGATATACGCGGCGTCGTCAGCATACAGCGCGAGCGTGGCGTCCTTTGTCGTAGGGATGTCGTCGGTGTAACATGCGTAGCAGCCCGGCGAGACACAGCTGCCCTGCGGTACACCCGCCGCTACCGGTCGAGCGCCCGATAGCGCGCCATCGACCACCACCTGGAAAGTCCTATCTGTAAGAAAAGCGGAGACCACCTTTATCACACGACGGGGCGCGTTGGTGAGCGACATTTTATAAATTAGACCGGCATGCCAGACACGGTCGAAAGCCTTTTCCATATCGAGGAATACTGCCGCTGCATGCTCCTTCTTGTTAAGCGTTGCTGTCAGCAGGTGCAGTACCCTCGATAACTGGAGCGTCGTGCTGTGTTCCGACCGAAACCCAAACTGTTCCGGTCTCGGCGTGATGTGCGGCGTCAGATGTCGCAGCAGGAGTTTTTCAAACACCTTGGAGACAGTGGACAGGAGAGTGATGGGCCGATAGCTCTCCGGCTTCAGAACGTTCTTGTTCGCCTTGGGCAGCATTATGACGCGCCCTTCCTTCCAGATTTTCGGGAAAACCCCCGTGCGCAGCACCCCCGTGTACAGGCGCGCCAGGGCCGCGACCATTCGGTACGGCAGGTGGCGCAGCGCTGTATTCGTGATGCCGTCCGCCCCAGGGGCCTTCCTCGGCTTGGCCCAGAGGATGGCGCGCCTAACTGCGTTGGGCGAAAAGAATATTGGGTCCTCCTCGGGCGCTATCGGCCGGGCGAAGTACTCTCCAAGGTGCCTCTCCACTGCTGCGACGTACTCGTGGTCATCAGTTGGGTTCGGCTGGAATTGACGCTCCAGGTGTCTGGCAAAGATCTCTGCACGGTCTGTTGCAGAGTATGTTGGCGCGCCGTCGCTGTGAAGCAGCGGGCGTACCGGAGCTGGGGTGTTCGTAACTTGCCGGCAAAGTCTATGAATTGCCGGCCAATCTCCCTCCGTGGAGTTGATGTAGTCCTCCCAGCTCTCGGTATTAAACGCCTGGAGCTTGGCCCTAACCTTCTCCGCATGACGGTTTAGCTCGGCTTTCTGCCTTGGGCATCCCGTGGACAGCCACCGTTTGCGAAGCCGCCTAGTCTTGGCGACCTGCTCCTGCAAGTACCTCCGTTTTTCCGTTTTTCGACGTGGCGCTGGGGGCGAGAGTCGGGTCGGCATTCCTGCTAGGACGACGAGAACAGGTTGGTGATCCGACAGCATCTCGTCGTCCAGGACCTGTTGTGAGATCTGGCAGCTTAGGCCCTTATGGACCATGATGTCCAGCACGTCCGGCGCATACCCTAGCTGGTCAGGGTAGTGCGTCGGGGTTTCTGGGCCGGAGACCTCATATCCGTGGGCCTCCGCGTCTGCGAAGAGTCGGCGCCCACCGATGTTAGGCGCTTTTGAATTCCACGCCGGGTGCTTGCAGTTCAGGTCCCCGGCAAGGACTGTGGGGCGCGACGATTGCAGTATCAAGGCCCGCAGTTCCGCTACGTCGGACGGAGCCGCGGGCGGAATGTAGCCCGCGTAGACGTCTAGGTCCTCGCCGGCGACGTGCACCTGCACACCCAGCGCATAAAAGGTGTTAAGTGGAGGCAGTGGTAGGGGCTGGTGGACGACTCTTCTCTTCACTAGTACTGCCAGACCGCGGTAGTTAGTGCCGATTGCCGACTTCTCGTCCTTCCTGTAGCTGAAGTACCCCGGGATCCTCAATCTGTCGGCCGGTCCCAGGAACGTTTCACTGATGAGCGCCACGTCGATGGCCTGTTCCTTGAGGAGGAGGCGGAGGGGGGCGACCTTACCCTTGAGGCCGCGAGCATTCCAATGCATGATCCTCAAAGGCCTAGACATTGTAAATCGCGAAAACTCAAATAGGCCCTCGAGGATCAGCTGCTTAGCGTCACCTCCCTCTTTCCTGACCCTAATCAGGTCACGGAGAAGCTTCATGGCGCAGGCAATGAATTCGCTATCGCGCTCCTCGGACAGCGCGCTGGGGATGGCTTGCGCTCGCCGTCTCTGCTGGACTGGCGCAGCGCTTGCGTCATGGGTGGTCTGGGCCGCCGTTAGGGCGGCCACTCCTGCTCTTATGCGCTGCGCCTTTGTCTTGGCGCCAGCCGGGGCAGGGGTGGGTTGCGACTGCGCCTGCACCTTAATTGGGGCAAGGTCGGTCGCCTTCGGTTTTTCCGTGGTGGTTGTAGGGGGAGGGGGGTTTTTCCCTTTCTTCCCCCCCCTCTTCCTTGTCCTCCGCCTCCCGGAGGGGGCAGCATTTGATTTGACTTACAATTCCCTTAGGGGGTCATTAAGCTACGGAGAGTCATATCACCGCGATTCAGGACTGTGACGTATTTGTACAGCTCCATCTAGTGTCGAGGAGCCATAATTAATCTGTCGAGGGTCACTAATTCACGGAGAACCTTAACACCGCGATCTAGAATCGTGACGTAGTCGTACAGCGCCATCTCGTAGCGTCCGGCGGGACTATTATGACATCGATGATCTAAGGTTATACCACTTGACAGGCTGTGTTAATAATTAATTCTAAGTACGTGTGTTACACTACCAATAAATATTTATATATATATATATAAAGTAATAAATAAGGTTTTTGAGACGACTCTACTCCTTGTGTAGAAAATAATTCCGCAACTTCCGCTTAAATGCATACTGACTGGTGGCCGTCCTGATATCGAGAGGCAGCGCATTCCACAAAAGGATGGACTGAATATGAAATTAAGAATGAAAAAAATCAGAAGTATGAGCAGGGCAAAGCAGTAGAAGATTATTAGAAGAACGCAGATACCTGGCGTGTGAAGAACATAGATATTGAAAGTGAGATATAAGATAAGAAGGAGTAGTGGGAGAGTTCAAACTTCTTCTCTGGCGAGTGGGCATCCATTTGAGCTCGGACCTGTGGTTCGAGACATGGTCATATTTTCTCAAATTAAATACGAACCGGATGCAGTTGTTGAGGAGCCTATACAGCTTATCCAGTAACACCGCGTTCAGGTCAAAGTAGCACACGTCACCATAGTCGATTATAGGGAAGATTAAAGTCTGCACAAGCATAGTCTTCGTCTTAGCGGGCAAAAAGTCTCTCAGACGGTACAGACACCGCAAAGTTCCGTTGACTCTTTGACTGACACTTGAAACCTGACTTTGCCAGCCAAGCGTCGAGTCAAGATGCAAACCGAGATCTTTTACGCTAGGGCTGATGGGAATAACGGCACCATTGAAAATAATAGGAGGAAGAGAGCTAACCGCCACTCTACCCATCATGCGCGAGCTTCCAATAACTATGGCCTGACATTTTGAGGGGTTTACAGACACCCCAAATCTACCAGACCAATCACGAATTGCATCCAAATCCCGGTTTATATCCTCCACAGCGTCTGACAAACCATCCACCCGCGCAGCTGTGTACAATTGAAGATCATCGGCGTAAAGATGATACAAACACCGAAGACAGTGAGTTATAAAATTTATGAAGATGGAGAATAATAACGGAGAAAGAATACCGCCTTGAGGAACGCCAGCATCCAGGTCACGCCAACTCGACGAATTCTCGTCAACGCGCACCGACTGCCGACGTCCCCGAAGATAAGAAGAGAACCATTCCAGGGCCTCGGAAGAAACCATAAGATGTGAAAGGATTGATAGGAGAATATCGTGACTGACGGCATTAAAGGCATTGGAGAAATCAATTAACACCAAAACAGTAACCTTGATATCCTCCATAGCCTTTCTAATGTCCCCAGTCACTTTCAGGAGAGCAGAGGTAGTACTGTGGCCAGGCCTGAATCCAGATTGGCACGAGCTTATTAGATTATAACGGTGATCAAATCCTGAAAGCTGCTAGTGAACGCAGCCCTCAAGTACTTTGGACAGAAAAGGAAGAATGGAAATTGGTCGAAAATGATTCGGTAGGGAAGGATTATTGATTTTAGGAAGTGGTCGAACGTAAGCCATACGCCACAGGGATGGGAATTGTCCGGAATCAAGGGAAACATTGATAATGTGGGTAATCGGCGGAAGAAGAAAGTCGAGGACCAAGGTGACCATGTAACGACTGATGTCGTCACAGCCCACAGCCTTGGACTTCATGGACAGGATGATCTTTTTGATTTCATCCAAGGTAGCCGGAACAAAGTGGAATGGCTCTATGATAGGACCTGGTAGGCCAGCAATGAACTCAACCGTCTGTGACAGCACATGAAAATAGAGAAGAATCCAAGTGACAGGTGGTTGTGAAATGACGGTTGATATCATCCAGGACGATTGTTTTAGGAAAGTCCACATGACGTGGTCTACCGATACCTAGAGTTCCGAGGAATTTCTAGGTATCAGCAGGAGAAGAAGAAGATATGTTTTCGAGAATATAACGGCGTTTAGCGTTGCGTATCACCTGATTACACTGATTTCTTGCAGATTTAAAGAGGTCCCTATACTCATTACTGCGATTCTTTTTATATTTTCGAAAGGCCCGATCCCTACGCCTCATCGCCATACGAACCCCTGTCGTCAAACAAGGGGCGGGCTGACGCCTAAGCTTAACCCTCTTGACAGGAGCGTGTCTATCGTAGAGTGCAAGGACCGTCCGATTAAAAATACGCAGTTTCTCGTCAACAGATGTTGCTGCTGTAAGGTGGTCCCAGTCAAGTACTGACGTATCCTGGTACAGCTTCTCAGCATCCAAACGAGCAAAACAACGCATGTGCAGAACTTTAGGGGGAAGTTTAGGTGGTTTTAGGATATACGAGAGGAAAATGAGGTCATGATGGGAAAAGCCAGGACACTGGCCGTGAGAGGAAACAAGGGAGGGAGTGGAGGTTTGGATTAAGTCGAGCCACGTGTCATCGCCTGAGATATTGAAGTGAGTAGGTTGCAGTGGAAGGACATGGAGACTAACGGACTCGATTATGTGAAGGAGTTTCTGGGAACGAGAGGATGGGTGAGAAAGGTCTGTATTAAAATCGCCCATGATGACACAATGCGCATACTCTGACCCCACTGATTCAAGCGCCAATTCTAAGTCGGAAAAGTAGTCAACGGTAGGCGGACAGTAGACAACGACAAGCAAGGTCTTGACACCTTTGACGTAGACCTCCAAAAACAGATATTCAGCGGAAGCACTGTAATTTGAAGGAGGTGATGAAATGATTTTATAAGGGAAATCGCTACGAAGATAGACAGCAACACCACCTCCTCCCTGTACAGTACAGTCCGTCTGTCCATCTGTCCCTGTACAGATGGACAGACGGACAGACGAAATTGAAAGAATGAATATAAATAAATAATAATATATAGATATAAATAAATAGTAATATATTTTAATAATTATTGGAAGAATGAATACATGTCTTTCTCTTCATTGAAACGCCAGTCTACGGGTCGCCTGGCGCCCCATGCTCGGGCAGAAGAGAACTCGAACTCGACAAAGATGGATAGAAAGAACTTTGTCTTTTCTTGATAAAATAGAGATAGAAGTGGTCATGCTACGGGGGCTGGACTCATCGGTTTCCGACGTATCTCAATATTTTGTAAGTGCATACTATCAAGCAAAGTCAAATCACGACTGAAGCTAGCAGCGTGTTGCATACTGGTGTCGAGTAGATAATAACGTTTGCGCAATCTTATCTCCCGCACAATTTTATACCACCGTAACCTATGGTTAAAAGATAACCATGAAACAATTAGTCAATCGGTTGGTACTATAGATGTTTTCCTTGTGGTGGCTTGTTAACCAATCTCCATAAATAAGCACATTATAAAACAAACTACATTAAACATTATAAAACGGCCGTCGGTTAACAAGATCCTTTGAGCAATAATAATGAGTGGCTCTATCTGGTAATCCCTAGTAAGTAAGTGGTAAGTCATATTATTCACATCCAGTATCTCAAAGCCGCAGGGCTTTTGCAGGACCAAATGAGTTCACGTTATTAGTAGTAAAAAAACTTTCATAACGCTATGCAAACGCTAAGTGACGTGTGCACTGGTCTTTTGCACATCGATAGCACTACGTAATACATTGATAATTTTTTTATCTACAAAATTCTCCGTTTTAAATACACAAGCACGCTGGTTTAACATCACTCAGTATCTACCTAAATCCAAGTAGACGCTTAATGGTATTCTGATTCGAACGCGCAGACGGACCGCACGTCAACATGCTCGGCCTTATCATTCAATTGTTTCTTATTTTTGTGATATCTTGTCTGTCGATATTCTATCTTTTCGCACGAAGTAACTATGGATATTGGAAGAAACGAGGTGTTCCTTATGAGGAACCAACATTTATCTTTGGGAACCTTAAATTCCTGATGAGAAGAAGTTTCTGGGACGTCTTCTATGAACTCGGCAAGAAGTACAAGAAGAATGATTACTTCGGAATATTTTTATCGTGGAAACCACTTCTCATTCTAAACTCAAAGGAGCTTGCAAAGAAAGTCCTAGTGAAAGATAGTGAAAGTTTTCAAGACAGATACAGTTACGCAGGAGCCAATGATGATCCGTTGGGCTCGCTGAATTTATTTACAATCAAGGTATGTATGAGATTTACCTACTGAAATCAGTGCCTGATAAACTCGATAAACTATTTAATCAATCGTAATCCTGTATTAGTAAATACAACTCAAGTGACGTCGCGACTTACTTCCGTCTAGGAACATTGGGTTTCCAAATACAATCTACTTTTCCAGAAAACCAATACCAGCTTATGTTAGCAATATCTTAATATGTTTCGAATTATCGTTACAAATTATCGTTGCAACTACTGAAGCAATTTCAAACATTAGATGCTTTTTTAAACAGCAATAAAACGAAGTCGATTTGTATGATTTTTTTCCACTTTAAAAAGTATCGTAATGCGTTCTTGAAAATGCACAGGTACACCATTGCAGTACAGTGCATAATGCATTGCACTGCAATGGTGTACCTGCACTGTGCATTGCAATGTCGGTTTATTATCTGCCATTCATTAATGAAAGAGATCATCTACTGTCTTTTTCTGACCATACAGTAGGTACCATTACTATTTTAAAACCTTACAAAACAAAGCACATAATCTTTGAGAAATGCAAAAAACATCGAATTCACAACATCTTGAAGTAGCCACTCACAACGACTGCATTTTTAGGATGCTGCTATGTAGAACCAGACTATTATTATTTGGTTTTATTATTATTTTATTTATTTAGCCCAAGGGAGCACCATTTATTATTGTGTCTAATTCCAGTTTCACAGATTAATTTAGAGCTAATTCTAAATGTACAAAATATCAAAGGATTCCACAATAAATCATTTCAAATAGGCGGAAATTTTTTATATAAATAGGTATTTTGTCTTTATTTGACCTTGACTTCATTTCACACTATTTTAACGTGCAAAGTATTATTATGATTACGACGCATGTAAGATTTACTTAGCACCGGCGCATGAGTTGTTGCCTAGTGTATCTAATTGCATACTTATTATGTCATATTTGATCAACCAGAGATTAGATAAGATTATAAATGAATAAGTGCCTGCTTAATATATTTTTTCACCTCTTTGTATATTATAGGTATAGATCATAAATAGTGGTACTTATATAATAATAATAATTTAGTTAATTCAGACCATTGATCCATATAGTGTTAGTAAAATCTTAACCTATTGTTAGTACATAAAAAGCTTAAATTAATTGGCGACATGTACGCCAGTACGCACATGCCTAGCTGCCCAGTGCCTAATGAAAGGCCCATCAATTTTGTCCGCCAGTGTAGCCAGTATGTTGTTGGGGCTACCCCTGAATCGCTTCAGCATACTCGCACATCGCTTGCGCATAACGGCATAAAAATCATCTAATCTCGCTTCAGCGAACATGCCAGACGCGCTACAAAACCGAGGTATATGGCAGCACAAAAAAATTTAAACCTCAATCTATCCCTTCAGAGGATATAGGCGTTATGTTTTGTGATTCTTGATTTTTTTTTTGTTACAGAGTCCAATGTGGATACAAATGAGGAACGAGATCTCGCCCATGTTTACCAGTATGCGCCTGAGAGGCTTCACTGAGCTGATGAACATCAACTCGAGCGAACTCGTGCGTAGGATACAGAAGGACTACGTTGATAGCAAGGAGCCTGTAGATCTGAAGGTACACCTTACTTTTGTTAACAGTAGATGTGCAGGAATACACACGAACACATCCGCTTTAAAAAGTTAATGGCGTAGTTGATGAGTGACTGAGGAGATAATCGCTGTACAATAGCGTTTTTTTCTAAACTCGTATCATATTTACTGACATTTCCATTTGAAACATTTCGAGAGGAGGAACATGACCTTGTGAGGGTCGCAGGTAGCCGATCATTCTTCTTGTCAGTTGTTACGGGTATTCAGAAAATCGAAAATCTGGCACCATTCTTACCAGGGCATAGTGTTACCCGGTAACTGCGTTGTTGAGGTCAGTTAAGCGGTCACCCCATATAGGATCTGGTTAGACTGGCAGCCGACCCCAAAAAAGTTCGGAAAAGGCTTGGCAGATGATCAGTTGAATCGGATAACACCTTCCTAAAGTACCACAAAAGTATGAGGGCATTGCCTGAAAAAAAATGAATGTCATCATTATCAAGCTCTTCCTTAATTACTTCAAATGTTTTTTCTCCGATGACCTCATCCGACTCTCATAAATGGAATAAAAACTTTAAGCACCTCTCGAGGAGCTTAAAGTATAATAATGTTCGAGCTTATGAAATCAGTTGTAAGAATTTTTTTATAGGATTATTTTAATAGAATATAATAATTTTACTGCATACACTAAAAAAATACTACTCACGTCTGTTTTTAACCGACTTCAAAAATGAAGGAGGTTATCAATTCGGATCTTTGTTTTTTTTTTTATGTATGTTCGGGCATAACTCCGTCATTTATTGACGGTATTGCAAAATTATTTTTTTGTTCGAAAGGGGTTTGTTCCGAAATTTCATATAAATGTGATGATGCGTTTCGGAGAAAGACAACGGAACCCTTCAAAAATTGACAGCAAATCAACCGCGCTTGCTGCTATCATATGTCTATGAATTGTTAACACAGTTTAATGGGGAACCACAACTAAAAAGTGAAAAATAAAAAACTTTTTTACAAAAATAATCATATAATTTAGGTATATATGATACATGCACTTAAAACGAGTCTTGGTAATGACTAAGCAATAACCAGTTATAAAAATAACTACAAAAAAATAGAACCGACTTCCAAAAAAAGTGCAAAATAACTTTAATTTCGTAAAGTGCAAACAAACGAAGACACAAAACCAGGAACACCGACTTCCGAAATTAAAGTTATTTTGCACTTTTTTTGGAAGTCGGTTCTATTTTTTTGTAAAATAGTTATTTATGATACTAGTGCGGTAAGTTGGTTTTTACAAACGAGTAGACGAATGTAAGCCCGAGACGTAGTCGAGGGCTTACCATAGTCACGAGTTTGTAAATACCAATCCGCACGTGTGTCATACAACGTTTTTCAACACATTTGCGAGAAAACAGTACCTACTAGGCAATGAGACAAACTTTTGTTTTTGATGTGAATCATCTATTGGCACTGCTTGGCAGTAAAACCGACTCGAATGTCGTGACGAAAAACGGCATGACGCGTCGTGCCACGATGCCCCCACTACGCCACCGCTCTCGACCCCCTTCTCCCTAGAAACATCTATGCGAAAAAAATGAACACAATAACAACCAACAACAACAACCAACAACAACAACAAACACAACAACCAAGAACAACAACAAACAACAACCAGCAACAACAACCAACAACAATACAACCAATAACAACAACAACCAACAACAACAACAACAACCAACAACAACAACAACCAGCAACAACAAACTACAACCAGCAACAAAAACCAACAACAACACTACCAATATCAACAACAAGCAGTTACAACAACTACAACTAACAACAACAACACCTAACAATAACAACAACAGCACTACCAGCAACAACAACCACCACAATCAACAACAACCACAACCAATAACTACAACAACAACTAAAACAATAACACTACCAACAACAACAACAAAAACCACGACCAACATCAACAACCACTACTAACAACAACAACAACTACCACAACAACAACCAACAACAATAACAACAACCAACAACTCTACCAACAACAACCACAACCAAAAACAACAACCACAACTAACAACAACAACACTAGCAGCAACAACATCCACCACAAATAACAACAACCAGCCACAAACAACTAAAAACAAACTACAACAACAACCAACAACACTACCAACAACAACCACAACCAACAACAACAACAACCACAACTAACAACAAAAACACTACCAACAACAACAACCACCACAACCATCAACAACACAAACAACAAACAACTACAACACAAAAAAACACAACACACGAAATAGATGTTTCACATCTGCCGGGCATCCCGTGACGGCCAATATTTTTTTCTCGTAATGCGAAACTCCTTGGTGGAATTCTTATATATTTTATAATTAAATTAAAAAAAAACCGTAAAGGATACGCACGCCGCTATACAACGGAGCGTGCGGTAAAATAGGTACTTAGGTGAGAGTATCTATTTTACCGCACGTTCAATTGTATGGTGCGTAATTTTGAACTTTCGAACGATGTATACAGGCTTCGTAAGTGCATTTTTTGAGCAAATGTGTTGAAAAAGTTTTTTTATAACTGGTTATTGCTTAGTCATTACCAAGACTCGTTTTAAGTGCATGTATCATAATATATACCTAAATATCAATGTGGTATTCTATTATCCCCGGAATCTTTTTTTTCTATTCCGTGCTAATATCTATTACACCATTACATATTTAAAGTCACTTTTCGTGTCTGTTTTTAAATGATCTTCTATATTACGCAACGGATTTTGATTCGGTTTTTTTTATCAGTGATAGGCTCGCTCTTGACCACTACCTCACCTGATGGTAAGCGATGATGTGGTCGACGATGGAGCACGCTTACCTAGAAGTGACCTAATCATTCTTGATTTAAAGACCCCCAGGTTGTAGTTATCAAACTCCGGCAGAAAAAAACCACTCCTTAGCTATACGAGTACCTGCAATTAATGAGTTCCCAACACTTTTTGTACGTGTGGGTGGGACGACCACCATGTACCGTGGCGCATCGACGTACGTCAGTGGTCCGATGATGGAAAGGGATTGGCGGAATTGCATAGTTTACTATGCAATAGTTTACAGTATTGTTGTATTGTGTTACAATATTGTAAACTATTGCATAGTAAAATGCCGGCGCACACTCACCCAAATGTAACTGAAAGAAGACCGACAGGCTAGCAACTCGGCGTCGATGCTCTAGACTTTGGAGCTTCTACTCGACGAATCAAACTGGTATCTGGTAGATCCGTCCCAGAGATGAGAGCAGTACTCCATACACGATCGAACTTGCGCTTGATAAAGGTTGCATGAGCAGCTGTTCCGGTGTGAAATACCTACCGTCCGACCTTTACGATCCCCAGCTTTTTGGCAGCTACTTGAACCTTAACCATCAAAATTGAGGTTTTGATATTAACGTAACACCATGTAGCTCAAGTTGGTCGGTTATCGATACGGTTACATCGCGAAAAGTTGGAGCCGGGTAGGATTGGCTCATTTTAGCGAAGTTTTACGGTCATTTAGCGTATTTATTTCGGAAGTTTTATAAGGATAATACATTTAGATATTATCTTTGTTTTAAGGGCGTGGTTGACTTTTACTTACTAAAACTCACCCCTGTTCCTTCCTTGCCTGAGTGCCCAGGGGCGCGGTAACTCTGTTACGAATTTATCCGCGACCCCTTGACATGCAAGCATCGGCCATGACGGGCCCCATCAGTGGTGGGTTTTTTTTTTGAAAGGTGGGAAATCATCCAATGATATCTTCCGCTCTGGGTGGAGCGGGAGGGCGTGTCAGACTCTTACTGGCTAAAACCCTCCCCTGTTCCTTCCCTGCCCTGAGTGCCCAGGGGCGCTGTAACTCTGTTTCAAATTTATCTACAACCCCTGGGCAGGCATCGGCCATGATGGGCCCCGTCATGATTGCTGACAACTCTTTGAGGCGCGCGTGGAACACTAAGCGCCGTCGACTCTCGGGCTTTGTGCTGATCGGACGGCAAGCTACCCACTACTCGCCGTCCGCAAGCCCGGGTATCAGTGGTAGCTGACATCTCTTTGAGGTGCGCGTGGAACACTACGCGCCGTCGACTCTCGGCCTGGTGCTGATCAGACGGCAAGCTGGAGTGGCCGGAGATCGTCTCGCGACATAATACCAACCTATATAATTAAGAAATCTTGGCGTTATGTATAAAACACCGTGTGAAACAGTGATGAAGTCCCAGTTACATATTTAACAATCACGATAATTACATTCAACCTTATATCTCGTAGTCATAATATTACATAAGCCATCACCAATATAGGTAATATGTAATTGTTTTGAATGTATGTTTATAATATGTAGAAATGACTTCGCAATTTCGCATCACGCGGACACTGACCACTCTTTGTGTATATGTTAACCTAGTACATAGTAACCAACTTAGATCTGAATCTTCACAAATATTGATAGAACTTATAACTTTAGTTATTTATGTAGGTTTACTTTTAGTACGAGTTTACATATGATATTTAAGTTACATAACGAATTTAATGGAATGACTTTACCAATTATTTTTTGTTATCAATAAGGTATGTAAGTATCTATAGTCCTTTATCATGTAATTCAATTAATAATAACAATAATTCAAATTCTTATTTTCACTTCATTTATATGTAGATAATAACCTGATTAATTATCATGTTTTGGAATGATCTGTAACTATAAAATTCGAAACATACCGTTGAAGTAAAAAAAAGGAATTTCCAAGAACACGTATCTGTAGTAGAAAGGAAATGATATTGAGAACCAAACATCGCGCGCTCATATTTCTTACTGCTCTTATTCCATTCGGTAGGTAATTATTTCCAGGAAACCTTTCATTCCGAGCTTTAAAAGAAAATGTTTACGAAGAATACTGCAATTCCTGATGGTGTGAAGTGTCGTGTTTTTCTCGATTTGGTATTATTTTATTCTACTTGAAAAACGCCGCTGGATTTACATTACTCTTATTCTTCTTCTTTCGAAGCGATGGTTTCCTATTTTTTTAAATACTTTGGAGCCAGAAGCAGGCCACATTAACTGCAGCGTCATTAGAGTTCATCAGGCCTTCCGTAGTGCAGGTGTATTGGGCACTTGCCCTAATAGCATTTAGTGTTGGCATTTGGTCGGGCCAACAATAAATGCTATCATTTTATTGTTCGTCCAACCATAAATGCTATTAGGGTAGGGCATTCCAGTATGTGAGTCATGTTCTGGACAGGGGCACCGCACTCACATTGGGTATTAGACGAGTCTATAAAACCTCATTTTGCCAAGTTGTACGAGTACTTGCAGCGGCCTACCTGGGTACCATTGCAGTCCCCCATCCGGGTGACAGGTGTTCCTGGGGTTTCAAGAAGTCGGGGGGCGGTGGTTTATGTTACTTTCGATAACTATCATACAACATTGTAGTTTGTTCACGGGCGTAGGTCTCGCCAATCACACGCTAATTATGTCGAATGAAAAGTGCCGTAAACAAATCCAGCCCACCCCCAAACTAGAAGAAGCAGGGCCCCCCCGTCTACAAAACAGTAGCAAGATATTTTCTAACTAAACTCATCGTTGTGTTTTCAGAAAATTTTCTCAATGTACACCTCTGATACGGTAGCGTACACTGTGTTCGGCATCCATGTGAGTGCGCTGAAGGACCTCACCTCTCCGCTCTGGCACATCACGCGCCACATGGTCAGGTGGACCTTCTGGCGAGGCTTCGAATTCACCATGATTTTCTTCCTCCCCGCCGTCGCTGAAATTCTCAAGTATGGCATACTTCTCTACTAAAACACTTTATTAAGCTAAATAAAAATCAGTAGGTACTTGTTACTATCGCGCAATAGCAATTTTTATGAAATGTATTTTTTTTATTAAGACATTGTAAACTCAAAACTTGCCTGTTACTATGTAGTTTTATCATTTACATTTTTTCAGATTGAAGTTTTTCTCGAAACCTGCAACAGAATACATAAAAAAGTTGTTCACGGAAGTTTCCACCGAACGGCAGAAAACTGGCGAGACTAGCAACAAGGATCTCGTTAATCATTTGTTGAAGTTAAAAGCAAACTTGAAACTACCTGCAGGCTCCGACTCCCGTAAGTTCACCTCAGGGACCTGATGCGATATGTCAACAACAAGTAATGACAACTCCAAAACAAATCGTGCACCGGAAAAAAGAACTTCGACTCCTAACGTATTTTTAATAACAGTCGGTAAAATCTTTGATAAAACACAAATCAGACACAATCAAGAAATCTTATCAACGATACTGATCTAATCGTGGGGCAGATGAACATATGTACATATATCACTTACAAACAATATCGTCAATCGAATTCATACCATTTTAATAGGACAATTCATTATTAATTGCAATTTTATCACTGTACCTTCTTATCTTCCAGAATTAGCTGATAACCTAATGATGGCCCAGGCGGCTGTTTTCATACTAGGTTCTATCGAAACGTCGTCCACAACATTAAGCTACTTGCTCCACGAGCTAGCATATCACCCTGACGAACAGGTATCAAAACATCGTTAGCTAATTGATTGCTCATTAAATTATCTGATCAACAATATATGTTACAAACATTCATCATGTAGGATTACAATTCGACCCTCGAGGATTACATGCCATTTAGAAACATAGCTGCTTTTGGAGAATGAGGTACAAGCTTCCATTCCTTTCTTTTGCCAAAGTTGGTGAAACACAAAATGTCACGTTTCCTTATCTACACAAACCGTTACTACAGTTTCTTACTAATATTTACCGTGTAATACAAAGGACCTATTTCTTCCAGGAAAAACTTTATAAGGAAGTCAGCGAGGCGTTAAAAGAAAGCGGGAAAGATGTTCTGGACTACGACGATTTGATGAAAGTTAAATATATTACTGCGTGCATGCATGGTACGTATATGAGACAGATTTTATTAAAATTGTTAATTTTTGAGTGTTTTAAAATTTCTACGTAAATAAATGTTCCAGAAACATTGAGGAAGTATCCTCCAGTGCCTCACTTGGACAGGATATGCAACAAGGCATACCAGTTAACCGATGATCTGTCAGTGGAGCCCGGCACGCCGGTATTCGTGAATGTGGTGGGCATCCACTACAACGAGGAGTGGTACCCCGAGCCCGAGCAGTGGCGACCTGAGAGGTTCATTAACTCGACGGACAGCGATAACCATGACTTCACGTTCTTACCGTTTGGTGAGGGTCCCAGGTTCTGCATCGGTATGTACTTCTGCTATTAGGTTTTAAATAGTGGCACTGCGTGGGTTGGTTCCACTTGGTGGAACAATAACCTAATGAAGGTCGCGAAATATCACAGGATGCGAGAAGCTAAGGACCCCTTGATGCGGCCATGCTTGAGGCAGGCCTTTTGTTTTCAGCACCTATGGATGTATTTCGGCTGAATGATAATAATTATGTTTCAACAGACTTACCTACTCGAAAACTGACTCATTACCAAGTGTATTTTTAGGGTTCTGTACCCGAAGGGTCCAAACGGAGCCCTATTGCTGTCACTCACGTGTCCGTCTGTCCGTCTGACCGTCTGTCCGTCTCTCCGTCTGTCTGTCTATCGGTCTGTCCGTCATCTGTCACAAGATTTTGTTCCGAAGAAAGTTTTAACTTCCCATTGACCTATTACCTAACTTGAAATTTGGTGATAAGTAATGTTTATTATTACGTACGAGTACTTTTTACTAACAAATACCAATATATCGATAAATCTAATTTTTAACCGACTTTCGAAAAAGGAGGAGGTTCTATGTCCGACTGTATATATGTTTTTTTTTATGTATGTCCGCGCATTTCTCCGTCAGTTGTGGACCGATTTTCAAAATTCTTTTTTATCCGAAAGAATATACTCCCGAGGTGGTCCCATATAAATTTTATTGAAATTGCTTTAGCGCTTTTTGGGAAACTGAACAAAAACGAAAAATACGCATATCTTGATGACGTTTTTGTTTTCTCCAAATGTTTAAATTCCACGTTCCATGTTATTGGGGTTTTTAGTTCTGGGTTACAACTAAAAAGCGAAAAATAAAAAACTTTTTTACAATAAAAACAACCGACTTCCAAAAAAAAAAAACACTAAAAAATTAAAAATAACTTTAATTTCGGCAGTCGGTGTCAAATATCGAAGAAATAAAATACAAACACCGACTTCCGAAATTAAAGTTATTTTTAAATTTTTAGTGTATTATTTTTTTGGAAGTCGGTTGTTTTTTTTGTAAAAAAGTTCATTTACTTTCATAATGCCCTTATTTGGTATGGAACCCTAAATGTGCGAAATCCGACACGCACTTGGACGGTTTTTTTTTCAATTCGTATAGTCAGAGGTAATAGTAGATTGTTACATCTGATCATCTATGAAAATTAACACGAGTGCATTAAGGCCCTACTCACGGTCCAGTGGCGCCCACAATGAATAAAAAATCGTCGTTTCTGACACTTTTGCCTACTACTTTGGATACGAAACATTTTAAGACCTGTTTAAACAACGTAAAAATTCTTTATCCTCTTTGTAACAAACGTGAAGTTGGATTTTTTAATATTTATTTTCTGTGGTATGCTACGATTTTTTATTCAATGAGGGCGCCACTGGACCGTGAGAAGGGCCACTCACTTTAGCAAGGTGGGTAATCTACTTTTCTTTCAACTACCAATCTACCCACCGTGATACAATATACCTACTCAATAAAAACTCAAGTCAATGAAAACAAAGTTTAATTCATCTTCTCCTCAAACATTTAATACTTACAATTATTAGATGTGCAGATATTAAAAGTGAAAGTTTAAGGTCAGTGACCTGCAAATTGCAATAAACGTAAGAAAATTGGAATTTCGCGGGCTACCCTGGAGCTTCCACCTTTACTTGGAACATTTATTCTAGTATTTGTTTAGTTTATTTGTGAATAATAATTACTCTGGAGTTGAATTCATATCGCTATCGCTATCTTTTTCCATTTTTTTAAACTTTTCTTGCTAAATATGAAGTATCAAAGATTTACAATGGTACAAAATGCGCGCCATTTGTTTTTTTTTTTCACATTTCGGTTTTCTTCAGCCGATTTTTATTTTCAGCCAGTATATTTTTTGATATATTGCATATATTCTATATTAAACTAAATGGGTGACATTAACCCTCTGTGGTTAATTTAAATCTAAATAAAAAATAAAAAAACATTGCATCAATGAAAAACTGTGCAACCATGACATTTCATATAACATTTCTGCACTGTTTTGGTTCAAATACGTCCTTTGATCGGTTTTGTAGTGATTAATGATAACATTACAACGTATAGTGGAAAGAAAACGTTATTTTACCTCAGCAAAGGTTGTGATTATTTAAATCGAAATTAAATCTCATCTCAACAAATTATTCACTTTTATTAACAAAAAAAAAAACAATGTTAGGATGTTTAGCAACTTACTTCTCTTTTAAAAATCGAATACGGCGCGCCATAAAGTCATTGTGGCATGTCAAATTATTTGTTAGTGTTTTGATACAAAAAAAAAACTTGAGAGGTGTCAAGGGACACCCGGATGGAACGAAGTTCCTTTTGATTAATTAGTGTAGGAATTGTAATATAATTTTATTTTTTTTAATTTATAATATTTTTTTATTATTAACTACGTACACACGCACGCACGTAAGAAGTTATACTTCATCATCTCATCTCATCTCATCTCATCTCATCGCAGCTCAGCTCAGCTCAGCTCAGCTCAGCTCAGATTAGCTAAGCTCAGCTCAGCTCAGCTCAGCTCAGCTCATCAGCTCAGCTCAGCTCAGCTCAGCTCAGCTCAGCTCAGCTCAACTCAACTCTTTAGCAATAACAACAACTATAACAATAATACAAGAAGTTTTTATTAGATTGTTTTTCCAACACAATCTTTTTGGATGGACAGCCTCATTAGTGTCGTGACAACTTTTCGTAAGATTTTTTTTCCGTCTAGCCCCCTTTCACAACTCGCGATAAGGAACTTCGTTGCAATAGGTTTATGATTTTAATTTTTTGAGTGTGTTCTAGAACATCGTTTGATACACGTAGGCATTTGTCATTGCAGTCTCTCGGCTCTACAATGGTCACGTCTTCGGCGCGGGTGTCTATTCCGCATCGGCAGCCAAAGTTTGCCCACTTGCATCAAAATATACAATAAGTAGTATAAGTAAATATAAGAAATAATGCCACCTTAGACTATGAAAGGTTATAGACGGAACGTCATTGGACAATAAATGAAGCAGGAACGTTAAAATGTGTGAGTGACCTCGACGAACGTAATATATAAGAACGACACTATATATTTTTAAAGTACTGGATCGATTTTTGATTAAATACATCTATATTTAAATCTTCAGGTAAACGTTACGGAACGATGCAAATTCGTACAGCAATCGCTCAAATGATTATGAAGTACAAATTCGCGCCTGATGGACCCAAGCATTGGGAAACTGACTCTTACAGCGTTATTTTGGGGCCCAAGAATGGTGGCAAAGTCAAGTTCATTCCTCGTACATAAATAAATGTATGTGAGCAACGAATTAAGAATTAAAATGTTTTAACATACGCTTATTTAGTGATAAGTTCTTTTTTGTACTAAATTACTTATCGTGAATAAAGATATCTACTTCTTTAAAGTATACGCACTTTGTTTTATTTACTCCGCCGATTTAACTGCGATTGGTGCTTGACAAAAAACTGAACAGTATTTTTGTCTGTAAAAGTCCCAGGCACTCTAATCAATGCGCCTGTTGCCCCCAGCCAATTCTGCGATATACTCGATGGGATATCGAAAATATTCCTCAATTGCTATGCATGGAGAGATATCCAATACAATTGTCTATCTGCCTGCAGTATAATAACAACGAATCCGAATTTTTTCTTAGCAGAAAATGATAAATCGACTAAAACCGGTGGAACCTGAGAGAACTTTTACAGAATTAATATATAAAGTTATTTTTGAACATGTTCTAAAAATACTTTGAGGCAGTCCATTTTCTGAGAGCAGTTTTATTATCTAATCCATTATCAGAACAACTGCCAAGTTCCATAAAATTTCTTCGTACCTATAAGTCTAGTGTTGCAAATAGAAAGCATTGGTGAATTCTTCGGAGCAGGGAAACATTTTGGCAATATTTAAGATAGCATGTCATTCACTTATGATTTTAGGGTTCCAAAGAAAAACTAAACCCTTATAGGAGTAAGTTAACCCTTATAGGAGTAAAATAACACCTGAAGGTTTAACTCATGTGTCTGTCTGTCTGTCTGTCACAGCCAATTTGCTCCGAATCTATTGGAACGATTTTATTGAAATTTGGTACATACATGAATATCTGTAACGCTAACACGGACGTGTAACGTGAGTAAATGTATTCGAAAAATGGGGGTGCAAATCGGAAAATTAATAAATAAAAATTCTGAAATTGTACCCACATATCAATTGAAACATATATAATGGGTCCCAAAGGTATTTTTTTCATAATTTTATAATCAATTGTTTTAAAGTTATTTAAGTAAGTAGATGAAAATTGACTATCCCTCCCCCATTACAAAATTCTGTGTTTAAAAAAAACAGTAGACTAAAATACCCAGGGTTTTTCCCATCTGAAAACTGCCCAACGCGCCTAAAGAAAAAACTCTTTCGGAACCCTTTGCACGCGAGTCGAACTCGCACTTGGTCGTTTTTTGTTGTAGTTTTAAGGGTACAAGGAATGATAACTGCTTCATCAGTGCGAGTACAGTAGACCTACTACGCTAGCCCAGAGATTTGTTAAAGATATATTTTGATCACACAAGCATGGACGAGATGGCAGCTATATTGGTACAGCCGTTAAGGTGCTACGTTAGCGCAGTGGACTTCAAACGAATGCCGTGTATGAGTCAACCTAGATTTAGACCTTCTAACAAACATCCGAAATTTACAAATTGACAACTTCAAACGGAAAGTGTACGTATGGGAAGAACCTGTCCTTCCCATGCGTTAACTTTCCATAAAAGGGAGACAAAGCTTTCCGTAAAAGGCAAAGCCTCGGTCAAGAACCGGTTATTTTTTACCTAAAAGGCACATTTATTTGACTAGAATGTTTCATTCCAACAAACATCCAATAAATAGTGTTTAAATATACACGAAATTCGTTTCAAGACGTACACGGGAAGAAAAGGGGAAATAAAATTGGACATCGATAAGTGTCAACTTCACAACACAGTCGAGAGTATATTTTTTGTATTGATAGCTTCTATCCCCTTTAGAGGATATTTTTGACAACAAATAGATATTATATATGAAAGGGACGTCATTGTGATATTTTTTTATTGTTGGAGTTATACATGTTCTTGTCAGAATATACGTAGGTACCTACTATTGAGGCTGCCGTTAAAATGGTTCGAGAAATCGTTCAACAATATGATGTCTATTTTGAGGTAAAAGTACCATTATTTAAGATTGGTTTACAGTAAAACTTTTCAGGTCACAGATGAATGTTTCTAATACATCAAACAGTTGTTACTCGCACACCTGAGCCAATCATCCGACCTACGTACGAGTACCTACTTATTTCAAAGAAGTGTATAGAACAAAGAGCTAGACACTGAACACAATTTTAATATCGCACATTCCTGTAACAGAAAATTCGCTTTTGTTACAAGTCTGAGTACTTTGTAGAGGTCTTTCATGGAAACTATTGACAAGAAATTTCCGGTAGGTACCTCTTAACTGAGCTTAATGGCGTCTTTATATTTATCCGAAAAATGTTGTGATTTTTTGTATAGAAAGCGTTTTCATCGTGCATTTAGTGCCAGTTCAAGGACTTTATTTAACTTCGACATGAATTTTTATTGCATATCTAGGCTATCTATTCAAAACAATGACCCCCTTTCTTCCAATCATCTTTTATTTTCCTGACTTGTACAGTAGAACGTAAAGAAGAAAGCAAATTCTTTTGTTCTCAATGGCTCCCAGAATTACACTGAAGTCCACCCCGTCTCTACTTTTTAATATTTTTCTTAAGAATGTGTTGCTCAAAGAACAAACATTTTCCCTGTCCCATTTCCTCTTTACACAAACACAAATGAGTTTTAAGAGTGCCATTAAAGCGATACAATGTTCACTATTATTTTTGGTGCAGCCGCCTAGCCGCGTTCGTTGCTACGTGTTAATTGAGTGGCGAGTTCATTTAGGATATGCAAACATTGATTGATTGGAGTGGATTGATGAAGTACGTCACCCGCTGCGAAATTCTCGTGAAAGCGAATCACTGTAATCCAAATCGTCTTCGTGCGGATTCATCTAGGGGTTTCGTTGGTTAGCTGTGGTTTGTACCTATTAAGTCCAATATAAAACATGTCAAAGAAAAATGAATGGTTAAAAAATAAAGAGCTGGTGTACTTACCTAATGTCGGAAGAGACTTTTAGGACTTATTTCTAGTACTTACGTATTTTTTTCAGGAAAACTATGCGTTCCAGTGCGATAAAATTTAGTTCAAAGCACTTGTTCGCAGCATTCTGCTTTGAGCTTCTACTAAAGCTATACAAATTCGATATAAAAGAACCCTAATATACGTTTACTATTCCCAAACTAGTATACCAACCCTCCTTATGTCTACTTTTGCATGTACTTAACAGAAAACACCCAAACAAGATATCGATCGCAGCCTAATGGACAATTTTGTAACACAGCCGTCGCCCTTTGTCTTTACAAACTCGGCAAACGGACTTATCTGTAGATACCATTGTCACAGCTTTCTTTTCAGTAGCCCAACATAAGGATGCGAATCTGTACAATTTCTTTACTGAACAAAAGTTTACAAGCAAATAAATGACGCCTTTAGAAGAACAGAATCGGTCAATCAATGATTTATTTATTTACCGACTCTCTCGATGTGGCGGTATTGTACTTGAATCCTCTATGGATCAGCACATCATGTAGGTAAGTTCAAGATAGACGGTGCACAGTCCATGGTCGACTAGATATTAATCATCATCTGTTGTTTATCACCATCATCATCCTTTTTTAATGTTCTCACTTCTGGGGCACAGGCCTCCTCTCTGTGAGAGGGTGTGGGCAGTATTCCACCACCAATGTCACATGTCTTTAAATTTTTTTTCGTCATCTGTTGTTACCTTATCATAATAGCGACCGCACAAGCATCAACAAACATAATGTACTTAGAGAAAAAGAAACCTGACAAATGCCTGATAACGATAGTCTAGAAAAAACTAAAAATCAATCTTCTTCCAAAGTACTTCATTGCATGACGAAAACTACGTAGACATATTTTAAAACAATTCAAATCAACCTTTGGAACAGTATTTCTTATTTGCAAAAATCTCGATGCTAGTATTAAAAACACATTGCGGAATTGTATGTCAATAACATCTTGACCTTTAGACCTGAGCATGACTTGCCAAAATGTTACTAACAGCCTTTTAACTTACGATTGAATGTATTTGCCAATCAATGGCCTATGTTTTTATGAATTGAAGTTCCTATCCCTGTTTTCGTTCTTTGACAATACAGACAGAAGCCAGAAAAGCTGACACCAGTCTGTCCAAGGGGGTTTATCATGTTACCCACTTTGTTATGCTTAAGGACATCAGCAATAGGTGGCAGAAGCGTACTTATATACAAAAATCTTAAATCCTTAAAATACAGCAGCGTTGCTTGGCGGCAGAAAAGATGTGACGGTCATAGTATATCCCCGAACAGTATGATCTCGTAACAGGTACTACTGCTGAAATGCATTTAAAGAAGAAAACACTTTAAATTAACAGCACTTGAACAAATAAACCAATAAGGTCGGTATAGCGGAAACCCGCAATACCCGACACCCATCAATAAGGCTGCCAGTGTTGCCACCTCACCCGAGAGTATCCCGAAGAAAACCTTCTAATTGAACCTTCTTAATTGAAATAGAGCTTGGAGCGCAATGTGGCGCTGTCTACTTTAGCACCCATAAAGCAGACAGATGACTTTTTTAAATTAAATTATTTAGGTGAGGATTGTGAGACGGCCACTACTGGTAGTTCATTATGTTACGCCATTTCGTAAATGTTACTACCATACTATACTATACATTAGGGATCGCATTGATTATGATGTATAGAATAGTGTGAGTATATATACGTAAGATCCACGATAAACAGTAGATAGCATGCCGATACCATAACGATGAAAATTAACTGATAACACAACCCAAATCATTTTTTAATATTCTTTGCTAGTTAATCCCTCGGCCCAGTGATTTTAATCTATACGATTATGCTGATTAACTAATCTCGTAAATCGCTTACCTTACAAAGAATAGGATTGGCGAAGAAATTAATTGAAAAAGAGGCACTCCCTCTCCGTGTAGAGGCGGGGGTGAATCAGAGCCATTAAAAGCATTTTTCACGCGCCGTCTCGCCACTTACCAGGTACGCATGTACACAGGTTGTGTTTTTGAGATGAAGCAGTAAGGGCAGGTACCTTAACCGTTGCAGGTACAGAAATATGTTTTTAGGAGACTTTCTTTAGCTTTCTGAAACCACAAATGGCAATAAGCTCTACTTACGATATGTATGGAAAAGTTTTTTGCTATTTGTGACTTTCAGGATGGGTTGGGATTGGGTCGCGGATAAATTCGTAACAGAGTTACCGCGCTCCTGGGCAAGGAAGAAGACTATTACTGACTAAAACCTACCCCTGTTGGTGGGTTTTAGTCAGTAAAAGTCTGACCCGCCCTCCCGCTCCACCCAGAGCAGGAGAAGTCATAGGATGATTTCCCACTCCAAAAAAAAAAGGACCAGTTAGCATAAAAAGCTTACTGCCCCTTCTCAAAAATGCTCCCTGTCTTGCAGTTTATTTGGAGTGGCTGAATAAATGCAGCAGTAATGGTAGGTCACGTAATAGCTGAAGTTTTGGCTGAGTTGAGGAAATGTTGCTGTTACTATGCAAATACGACATGAAAGTATAATGCTGTGATAACCGTGTGGTTTCAGTAAGCATCTAGAAAAAATGCACATACGTAATAGGTGTTGTGAGGCGGATAGACATTGGAATGTAGGATCTATCTTTACTAAACTACAAATCTTGATTTCCCTGAAGATTGCGGAGAACAACAGGTGGAAGAGAAACTGGCAGTTTACTTGACAAGACAACTAATTTAGTTGTTCTATCTCAAGAAGGCAGCTTGGACTGAGTTATGTATGTAGGTTCACATACACCTATTTTCTGTGTGAATAAGCACGGAGCGCTCAGAGTCATAGAAAATACTCGTAGCTTGCGCATACAAAAACAATGTGCACATGAATCTACACACACAAGCAGGGCCAACACGTCTTCGTGAGATGGAATAACTATACCTTAATATGCGAAGACGCATAATCTTAGAATACAATGGGCATTAAACAACGACGAATTCATCTCAAAGAGAACACTTAAACAATGCGTGTCGAAGTGCGAGTATTTGGAAAATCTTCATGCGAGCTCGTGAAATAACGATGTTACCGCGTACGTTTGAAACGTCACCCGACGAGAATCGGGCACAGACAACTAATAGTCACGTGATCACGTCAAGATAAACCCAAACGTGAAACAGATACAATGGGAGATGAGGGAAAGAAGGCCGAAGGGATAACAGGACGACTTAATGAATAGAATACGGTTCTGAATGTATATTTTTTACGAAATTCCGAAACTGGAAAAGAAGACGTAGCAGTTAACACCGATAATATACACCAGTTTTAGGAGGATTTTTTTTTATATTTCAGATAAACAAAAATATAAACAGCTAGATATAAGTATAACCGAAACAAAACATGAATTAGTAGATATAAACCCGATATCAGCGGGTGAATCTCAAGGTCTTCAAAAATATTAATACTAGATACTACAACTTTACTGTATCAAGGAAAATAGATCAAGCAAAACTCGAAAAAATAGAAGATTAATCCATTCTTATATGAAAAAGTTATGTTTGTCTGTCTTTCTGTTTGCCCTTTACCTTGTAACTTTTCACATTTTAACGGATTTGCACCCGGGTGACCCGGGTAGAACAAGTCCTCCTCCAAGATTAGAACATAGGATATTATGTTGATATGGGATAATTTCCGACATTCACGCAAGCGAAGTCGCTGACAAAAGTTAAGAAGTTCTTCATAAAATAAAATAAATTTCTTTATGCATTGGTAACATTTTAAAAGAAAATGACGGAGTAAGGGCTGAACATACACACAATATATATATACATATATGCGGTCGAATTGAGAACCTCCTCCTTTTTTTTTCGTCGGTTAAAAAATATTAGGAATGTCGAAGAGTTAGCACTTCACAAAGGTCTTGTAACATTGTTTCACAGAAATTCCTCCAGTGTTAAATATTAAAGAATTGTTTCTTTGTAGGCTTTCTGATTTTTCTTTAACAAAAATATTCCTTTGAAATATTTTTTTTTTATTTTGCTTCAAAAAAGTAACTGAGCGCTTAAATAGATTAGCTTACAGATAGACATTTAGTTGGTAAAAAATTCAATCTTTAATCCTTTTTATCGGTGTCAGTTATCTGTCTGCAATTAATAATTCCGAAAACAGTTGAGCTGAGTCAATTACCTACAAAATTATCTTTTTTTTACAAGTCAACCGTTATAAAAGGGTGATTTACTTATATCAGATTACAGGTTATCCGTCAAGATTTCCCGCATCAGTGAAATAATTTGGACCGCACATGTTCCTCAAACACGTGACTTCAACACAAACATGAACTTACTGTGTGCAACTAATGTGTTAAACTTCTAGAAGCCATGCATGCAACTTCTGAAGCCATGTTACCAAGTTACTGGGTATTAAACGTTTGTTGAATTACGGAAACTCGCTAACTGGTTCTCTGTTACTGTAGGTATTCGCTGGAACGCAGACTCCCAGTTTCATGGTTTAAGGCCCTACTACCGGCCAAGTGGCACCCTCATTGAATAAAAAATCGTAGCATAGCATAGAAAATAAATATTAAAGGCAAAAGTACCAAAACTGCCGTTTCTGACACTTTTGCCTACTACATTGGATACGAAACATTCTGAGACCTGTTTTAACAAAGTGAACTACTTACTTAATACGTAATCCTCTTTGTAACAAACGTGACGTTGGATTCTTTAATATTTATTGTCTGTGCTATGTTACGATTTTTTATTCAATGAGGGCGCCACTTGGCCGGTAGTAAACCCTTAAGGGAGATTTTTTAGGAAAGCACATAACAACAATTTGAACAATAATAATTATGTTATTGCCTCGTGAAAACCGATAAAGATAAGCTAATCAAGTATAAAGTAACTTGGCTCGCGAGATTGCCGACATGTGGGATAATATGGTTTAAGCGAACATTTATTTGACTTTATTCAACAAAAGTACAAAGGCGGACTTAATGCCTTAAGTATTCTCTACCAGTCAACCAAGGGTGGTGGAGAGATAATATGACAGGTGCATAAAAAAAAGTATAGTAGAATTATAGGAGAAAAGAAATCGGGTACGAAAGTATATAGTGTATAGTTAAAATAAACATACATACATTTAATATGAAATACCTAGGTACATATGAATATACATTATATATATCTGTATAAAGTAAATTCTAATAAAAAAAATGAAATTGACTTCATCATGTCGACGAAGAAGCTTCAATGATGTATCTGTGATCAACGCAGTGAAAACTAGAAGTGATCACTGCATGATAAGAGGCACATTGAATCTTAATATCAAGCTGGAAAGACCTCGACTGATGAAGTTTACGCTCCGTCCAGCACAGATCCAGATCTAAAACCTCGAAAGCTTTCAGCTCGAACTTCAAAATCGTTTCGAGTGCCTAGTGAGCTCCGTGGACAAACACAATGATGGGTTCGTGGAAACTGTCCATACGGTCGGGTCTAAGTTCTTCAAGACTCGCCGTACCGATAAGAACGGAAACTCTCTGATCGTACTCTCAAGCTCATGAAGGAGAGGCGGGATATGATTCTGCAGTCTTCAGACGATGCGTGTAAATTCCGGCAGCTCAATAGACGGATCTCCAAGTCCTTAAAAAGCGACCTGCGCTGCTTTAATGCCGAAAGGATTAAAGACGCGATAGAGCGGAATAAGGGCTCTAAGGTCTTTGCAAGAGATCTGTCTATTGGGCAAAGCCAGCTCACGAAACTGAAGACCGACGATGGCAGAACCATATCCGCCAAATCCGAGCTTCTGAGAGAGATCGAGACATTCTACGGACAGTTATACACGTCAACGACTAAACCCGCTGCGAATCTAGCTAATGACCCAAGAGCTAGATTGACCCGACACTGTACCGAAGACATCTCGGACGTCAGCCTGTATGAGATTAGGATGGCTCTGAAGCAGCTTAAAAACAACAAGCCGTCGGGTGATGACGGAATCACGGCCGAACTTCTGAAGGCGGGTGGAAAACCGGTCCTTACGACCCTTCAGAAACTGTTCCATTCCGTCATACTCGAGGGGAAAACACCACAGGCTTGGGGCAGAGGTGTGGTGGTACTCTTCTTTAAGAAAAGCGACAATGCCCTGCTTAAGAATTACAGGCCCATCTCACTTCTGAGCCATGTCTACAAGCTCCAGAGTCATCACGAACCGTCACGCGCGCAGGTTTTGACGACTTCCAGTCTCCCGAGCAAGCTGGATTCCGAAAAAGCTTCAGCACCGTAGACTACATACATACGCTGCGGCAGGTTATATAGAAGACCGAAGAGTATAATCTGCCCCTCTGCTTAGCGTTTGTGGACTACGAGAAAGCCTTTGATTCGATTGAGACTTGGGCTGTGCTGCAGTCTCTCCAAAGGTGCCAGATTGACTATCGGTACATCGAGGTGCTGAAGTGTGAAAACGTCACCATGTCAGTACGACTTCAGGACCGGAACTCGAAACCTATCCTCCTACAGCGGGGTGTAAGGCAGGGAGATGTCATTTCTCCGAAACTGTTCACGGCCGCTATGGAGGATATCTTCAAGGTTCTGGACTGGAGAGGGCTAGGCATTAATGTCAATGGCGAGTACATCACTCATCCTCGATTTGCCGTCGATATAGTCATCATGGCTGAGACTATGGAGAACTTGAGTACAATGCTCGATGACCTCAGTAGAGCTTCCGAAAGAGTGGGTCTTAAAATGAACATGGACAAAACCATGGTCATGGTAAATACCCATGTAGCACCCACTCCTATAAAGATCGGAGACTCTACACTCGAAGTTGTAGACGAGTACGTCTACCTGGGACAAACGGTCCAGTTAGGTAGGGCTAACTTCGAGAAAGAGGTCAACCGTCGAATCCGACTCGGCTGGGCGGCGTTCGGGCAGTTGCGTGGTATCTTCTCGTCTCACATACCACAGTGTTTCAAGACGAAAGTCTATGACCAGTGCGTGTTGCCAGTGATGTGTCACGGTACGGAGGGCGTGTCTCGTTGCAGAGGTTGTGGAGTGACACGCAGAGGAGGACGTAGGAGTGACACGCAGAGGAGGTCGTAGGGTAGAAGGACCGTAGATGAGGAGTTCAATAAATAATAACACGACGAGTTAACACATTTACAACAATGGGCTTTAATATTATATTAAGAACACAAACACTGTGACTAATAATTAAATTGTATTAATGCAAAATTCTAGGAAAATGGTAACTGACACTTCAGGAGTCAAAAAATAACAATGAGGAGCTTCTACTAGCTCGGCTGCCGAATTTGAACTAACTTTTTAATATTAAAACAGAGACATGACAGAGAAAACTAAGTAATTTTTGAATTTGAAATTAAAAAGGTAGCAAAGAACGTAATTTTGGAATAGAGGTCAAAAAATAAACAAGGCTTTAACACTGCCTTGTTACAATACCCGGCTGCCCCGGAAAGAAAAATCGAGCAGCAGGTGAGGATTTTTCGTTAACAATAAAATAATATAAAAAAATATATATATAAAAATATCTTAAATAGGACGGTTATGAGTGAGGTGAAAATTTAAAAGGCGAGGGTGTTATATACAATGAGTATTTACAAAAGGAACAATCTACCACATCCATATTACCTTCCATAATACCTTCCATACTTCGTTCATTCAAAGTTATGTTCGCATATAGGTAAGTGCAGAACATAACGCAAAGTCAAAAAGAGTTTATCCTATTATTAGGCATAACTCGTTAGATTGCCCTTCAATAGTGTAGGCTTATTTTATCAGTCACCAACCGCTGATGTTAAATTATATGATGATAAGAAGCTATGATACAAGTTTAATTACCTGCTGTAACAAGTAGTAAATAAGGCGAAGAAGCCTTCGTGCTATGCACGTTAAGTAATTATTAAGGGAATAACCTTAATTATAATATACCTATGGTATATATTTAACGGACCTAAGGCTTATTTAAAGAGTAGCTAGCCGCTCTAAATAATGAAGTGGCAAAAATATTACCATAAGTAGTGTGATTATGGCTTATTTAAGGAGTAATCACCCGCTCCGAAAGATTCTTATGGTTTAAAGCCATAGAATAAAGTAATGATCAAGGGGAAGACCATGATCGGTAATGATTTAGGCTTATTTAGGGAGTAATCACCCGCTCCATAGAATTCTTGAACTAAATAACCACCGATGTAGCAATCGTGGTGAATGTAATTGAAAGGGGTATTAATGGGTTAATGACGTAAACAATAGGTATAAACCTAATAGGTTTAGAAAAAATAAAATTATCAAAAGAAATAATAATATAAAAGAGTTCCAATTCTGTATTGTACGGAGGTTGCGTAGAGAAAATTAAAAGAAAGATTTGATATGTTGTCAAAATCTGTCTGACGTTTGAAATATTTTTTTGCAGACAGATTTGATTGAAATAATTATTTAGTTAAATAATCAGTAGTAGATATAAATATGTATTTTATCTTTATGCATACTATTTAAGGTGCATAGTGAGAATATGTGAAAACACCATAGTAATGCATGCCTACGGAGTTCTTCAGAGGTTGAGGAGGAAAGAGGGAAATTAATACGTCGAAGCTATAACTCTTCTATAAGCTTTGTTTTATAATAAATTGGGATTAAAAATGGATTAAAAATGGATTAAAAATGGATTAAAAATGGATTAAAAATGGATTAAAAATGTATTAACGGGTTGATACGTTTGTAATAACTATGTAATATGATTAAAGAAATTTGTAAGTGAAGTGTTACGTTATTTATGTAAATAGTAATTTGTGTTGTGCGTGTATAGTAGCCAACTTTGACTATACAGTGACCCCTAGCATGTCGGCAGGATGCCCTAGAAGAGTCACCTTCTAATCAATAGTTGGTATGTAGGATACGCTGAGGATATTCTCCAACAGCACTCCCGTTAGTCAGGACTGATCACAAACACAAGTGTCTCCGAGGAGTTTAGCACAAGTGAATGCTACCAGCTTATGAGGGTTCAGATGTGAACCTTGGGTAATGTTACTGTCTGTAGGATGGGGTGGTTATGTTTTGTTTTGAGTATTGTAAGTAAGTATTGCACCATGTACTGATTGGATATGTGTGTTGTAAAATAATAATAAAACAGTATGTCGGGTAAAATCTTGAAAAGTAGTATGGAAATTGGAACCTGTAAGAAATGTTAATAAATTAAAATGCTTTATTTTTATTGTAATGATGGAATTGATGTAGTCAAAAGGGGCCGCAAATTTTTTTGGGAAGACTAGTTCCTTTTGGAATTTTGAGAAATAAAATAACAGTATAACAATAACAAAACAACACAAAATTACAAAAATTTAAAAATTATTTTAGATGGGATGGGCTTCACTCGACAGACGGGGTCGAGACTTATCCAGAACAGCTTCACGACCAGAGCTTATCCTGCTGATGCTGATGGCTCCGCGATGATGAGCTGGGTTCACGATGAGGTGGCTGCTGGACTCTGGTATGGGAGGGGCTGGGTTCGATCACGTTGAGGCGGCTGCTGGGCTCTTGAGATGGGATGGGCTGGGTTCGATCACGTTGAGGGCGCCAGTGTCACGGTACGGAGGGCGTGTCTCGTTGCAGAGGTTGTGGAGTGACACGCAGAGGAGGACGTAGGAGTGACACGCAGAGGAGGTCGTAGGGTAGAAGGACCGTAGATGAGGAGTTCAATAAATAATAACACGACGAGTTAACACATTTACAACAATGGGCTTTAATATTATATTAAGAACACAAACACTGTGACTAATAATTAAATTGTATTAATGCAAAATTCTAGGAAAATGGTAACTGACACTTCAGGAGTCAAAAAAATAACAATGAGGAGCTTCTACTAGCTCGGCTGCCGAATTTGAACTAACTTTTTAATATTAAAACAGAGACATGACAGAGAAAACTAAGTAATTTTTGAATTTGAAATTAAAAAGGTAGCAAAGAACGTAATTTTGGAATAGAGGTCAAAAAATAAACAAGGCTTTAACACTGCCTTGTTACAGATGACTTATGGAACCGAAACGTGGTCGCTCACAATGGGCCTCATCAGAAGGCTTACAGTCACCCAAAGGGCAATGGAGAGGCAATGCTCGGAGTTTCCTTGCGTGATAGAATCAGAAATGATGATATCCGCAAGAGAACTAAGGTTACCGACATAGCCCGAAGAATCGCCAAACTGAAGTGGCAGTGGGCAGGGCACATTGCTCGCAGAACAGATGGTCGATGGGGCCGAAACGTACTGGAAGACGCAGCGTTGGAAGGCCTGCCACAAGGTGGACCAATGACCTGGTGAGGGTCGCGGGTAGCCGATGGATGCGAGACGCACAGGACCGATCATTGTGGCGACACTTGGGGGAGGCCTATGTCCAGCAGTGGACGTCTTTCGGCTGAAATGATGATGATGATATAAAGTAATGGATGGGGAAAGGGACTGTACCGATAATCGTGTCAGCCAATGGCTTAATAGCCACTAGTCTCGACCAACACCATACGAGGCTCTCGTTAGGCGGCTGGATTAAGGGCTTAATTCAGTATGCGGTAGGTACTTTTGGATACCACTCGCGTGAGAAGTGTAGCCTCTGTGGAGCCCTGACCGCCGCCTATATCTTGGACCCTGTTCCCGATACCGACGGGCTACTATTTTTTAATATTTTTGAATGTTCGAAAAGAAAATAATGAATAAACGAAATAATTGTATTGTAATTTTGAATTAAAAATTATTGCCTTCTATTCCTATCTTGGTATTGCAACTAAGTCCTTTTTAGTAATTTTATAAAGCCCGCGGCAAAGTTAAGAAAGCACTATTTTCCTGAAAGCAATTCACTTCTGACTCGCAATGTTTTATCCTAGAACAAAATCCTGAAGCATGGACTTTTCTCCAGCACTTTGCTTTATATAACTTATATATTTTTATCTTTCTTTACACTTAAGATTTTTAAACTTGGTTTGGTCATAGAATTTAATATGCTACCTTTTCTGAAAAACAGTTAAGTCTATAAATGTTTACAATTCTTTTTACAAAAATGAACCTATTTGGTCATTAAACAAGTTTATAATAAAATGACTGGCTATATAAAGTGAAGAAAATTAGAGAAGCCATATATGATTTATTTTTAATGTTTTTTTTTTCTCATTCTAATGGCTATTTGCAATCTTTTTTAAGACAAATTGGCCAGTACTTTATACTTTTACTACTAAGTAAAATCTTTTTACAAAATAACTATATTTTAGTTATTATTTCAAATAAACCATTTACAGGCACTTTTGAACTGTCAAGTCGGTCAGTCAGAAAGATGAAGTTAATTACACGTTCCAAAGCGTAGATCTCTATGGAGGAGAACGTGCAAGAAACTCCACGGACACTCTTTTAAATCACGTTATCTATTAAAAATCCTGGTTACATAAATATCATATTACTTCAATTATGTGAGAACAATGATAATCAAAAAATAAACATTTCAAATAAATAAAGATTAAAATAAGCCAGTGGCAGTTAACGTTAAGAGATGACCAGTCTCAACTGACGGCGCCCGTTCACGAACATGACGCATGGATTAGTACCACTCAGCTCAACGGAACCGAATGACCCGGCGCACACACGCCGTCATCAGCAAAACATTTGAGTAAGCATAACAAACTCTCAACCGCCATGCTCATTCATGTCAAAAAAACAGTAACTTATTAGAATTATAATGCCCCATGGTACTCACAATTACAAAATTAGAAAATGCTTCATTATACAAAACTATAACTTTTTAAAAGTTAAAAAACGGAATAATAAATAATCATTAAATCCAAAAAATAATAAATCAAATGATTTAAAAAAAACTTTTTTACAAAAAAATAGAACCGACTTCCAAAAAAAGTGCAAAATAACTTTAATTTCGGAAGTCGGTGTTCCTGTTTTGTGTCTTCGTTTTTTTGACACCGACTTCCGAAATTAAAGTTGTGGAGGTATGCGGAACAGGGTGTAAAGTTCCACAACCTCCATTGAAAAGGGAGGATCCTCCGACCAGACGGGTGTTGTGTCTGGTCCGGGCAACTGCCCAATGGTTGATTTCGGACTGTTGTATATGTTCAAATCGCGCGGAGAACTCTGCTTGCGCGATGTAGAATTCTTGCTATTTTTAGTTCGTGTGCGGCGTCATAGATGTCGCTACATCACTCCCCTCCGGAGATCGGAGATCGATGGTTCTTGATGAGTCGTCCATACATCTTGTGATGCTTGCCGGGCCAGTGGAAGGTTGGTTCCAGTGAGTCGGAACCGGAAGAGCCGCATAGTTCACGGTGAGTCGGAACTGTCTGCGGTGATGCCCCAGTGAGTCGGGGTGTTGCTATCCCAGTGAGTCGGGATGATGCCCCAGTGAGTCGGGGTGATGATGTCCCAGTGAGTCGGGATGATGCCCCAGTGAGTCGGGGTGATGATGTCCCAGTGAGTCGGGATGATGCTGCAGGCTCCAGTGGGTCGGAGCGGTGCTGTGCGACGTAGTGGCTTGACTGCTGGCGTCGACCAGGAGAGGTTCTTCGACCGGCCGAAGGTGCTGTTCGCTGCGCCAAGATCGCTGATGAGGTTGATGGTGATGAAAGAGGCTGAGGATGCTGACCAGGAATGCGCATCCGCTGCATGCTGGTGGTCAGGATACGCGTAGAAGCCGTTGGTACTGACTGGCTGTATGACTCGTTGCTCAAGAGCTTGAAGGAAGCGATGATGATGACGTCACGCTGAAGTAGCTGCACGAAGGCTGCGCTGACGTTCATGGTCGAGGGTCACCAGTGTGGAGGTGTGCGGAACAGGGTGTAAAGTTCCACAACCTCCATTGAAAAGGGAGGATCCTCCGACCAGACGGGTGTTGTGTCTGGTCCGGGCAACTGCCCAATGGTTGATTTCGGACTGTTGTATATGTTCAAATCGCGCGGAGAACTCTGCTTGCGCGATGTAGAATTCTTGCTATTTTTAGTTCGTGTGCGGCGTCATAGATGTCGCTACAAAGTTATTTTGCACTTTTTTTGGAAGTCGGTTCTATTTTTTGGTAAAAAAGTTTTTTATTTTTCACTTTTTAGTTGTGGTTCCCCATACGATAGCAGCAATCGCGGTTGATTTGCTGTCAATTTTTGAAGAGTTCCGATGTCTGTTTCCGAAACCCATCGTCAGATCTTTTTGAAATTTAAATGGGACCATTTCGGAATAAACCCCTTTCGAACAAAAGAAGAATTTTGCAAATCCGTCAATATATGACGGAGTTATGTCCGAACATACATAAAAAAAAAAAAAAACATCCGAATTGATAACCTCCTCCTTTTTCGAAGTCGGTTAAAAACCATCATGTCTAGAAAAACAAAAGGGTTAATATCTCTTCCAAATTTAAATAATATACTAACTAGTGAACTCACGTGACTGTGCCTGAGGAGCAGGACCAACATTTAGCCAAACATTTTTATCAGGAATATAATCTTCCAATTAATAATATGATGGATTCCCAGGAAAACCGTGTTTTCGATTAATTCTAGTTATCTTTATTCAATACTGTACCACAACTATTACTTTAAAAAAAAGCAAATTTTATGCAATTAGTTTTTATTTAATACTAAATTATTAGCAGTGAACCAGTTTTGGACCTGCTGTAGGGCGTTATTTACGTCGCCAAGATTTGTGGAACGTCTATTAATCTTAAAAAAATATGGAAGTATCGTCAGCAATACTATTTGTGGTTGATTTTTTAATAGATGGAGATCATTTGTACACTAAAAAGGACCCAATATTGGGCCTTGCGGTACCCCATTTTGACCTTTAACCTCCGTGAATTGACACCATTTGTTTGAACTTGCTGCTGTCTGTCATTTAACTATATTTAACATTTTACTAAATAAGACTTCACTAAATTGAGTGCAAGTTTACCTATTTCGTGATGTTCTAGTTTTAAGAGTTCATGATTAACACAATCAAATGCCTTTGAGAGGTCGCAAAAGATTCGTATCGCATCTTGGGCCTCTTCCCACGCTGTAAATATGTGTTTCAATAATGTGACACCAGTGTCAGTAGTTCAACGTCCTTTGGTGAAACCAAACTGTTGATCATGTAAGATTTTATTGATGTTAAAATGACTGATCATTTGATTGAGCATTACTTTTCAAACACCTTGCTGAAAACCGGCAACACCGATACAGGTCTATAATTATCGATGTCTTTACTGTCGCTGGATTAAAAAAGTGATATAACCTTACTGTATTTCATTATTTCTGGAAAGACTCCTTGGTCCACACACAAATTAAATATTAAAGCCAAATATGGTTGAATGGTCTCAATTATAGATGTACTTTGATAGACATTCCCCATAGGTCTTCGGGTAATTTGATTTTGATTTGCCGGAAAGCCTTTATGACTGTCATAGGGTTTGTATGTTTGAATTGGAATTCAACGGAACAGTCTGGAACATTTGCTCTTAAAAAGAACTGATGCATTAGGTAAGGAATTTAAAGCTGTTGTTGTCTTATGAGGTATATCTTTAAAAAAAATTACAAACTCTTGAGCTACTTCTAAGTTAGAGCATAAGGCACCACGACAAGTCTATAATAAAAAAAATCCGTGTTCCATATTTTATTCCTACCAGTTTAATTATTGACAACTTTCCAAACTGTTTTTATATTATTTTCTGCCGATTTGATCTTATTGCTAATGTAGGGCTTTGGCTACCTAGAAAGTATTTCTAAAAAGTTTAGAAGATTTATTTACATACTTGTTATAGGAAACCTTTAACAAGTATGTAAATAAATCTTCTGTGTTAATTAATGGCTTAAGGGCATTTAGCACTGCCCAAGGGTTGTGGATAAATTCGAAACAGGGTTACCGCGCCTCTGGGCACTCAGGGCAGGGAAGGAACAGAGGTGGGTTTTAGTCAGTAAGAGTCTGACACGTCCTCCCGCTCCACCCAGAGTGAGAGATGTCATTGGATGATTTCTAAACCCACAAAAAAAAGGACATTTAGCTCGAATAGTATTTCCGTACTTATCCTAATACCTTTAGTCGCCCAGTCACTAAATATGAACTTAGGGAAATTATTTTTAGACATATTTTCAAAAGTTGAATTGAATTCATTAAGTACCACTGAAAAGAAATTATCATAAAATTTATTAGCATACTTTTAAATTGTTAACAATCAAATCAAATCAATCAAATTAAAGACATCAAATAAGAATCTCCCAATTCGACAGCAAATTCGACAGCAGTAGTGCGTCAATCACTAGCGTGGACTGTGGCACGTTGAGAGACCCGAACTAAAGTAATAAATCCCCTTTGTCACAGTTTCAGGGGTCCCAAACACTTCCGCGGATATTTTTCCTTTAGCCCCACGTTACACCACATCCTACGAACGATAAATCCTATTCTAGTTAATATTGTAAATGTGCAAGTCTGTATGTTTAGATATGTTTTCATCAGTCATGCCTCATCTGGTGAAGGGATTAAAACGAAATTTGGCACTCAGGTTTTGTTTTTGCGTTCTCTTGGTATAAAACATTTTGCATTCGAGCGGAGCTGTGGACAGAAGCTAGTTAAAAAATATATTTTAAAACTAGATAAGGTCAGTGTTTCCTTTATCATTCTCGTTACAAAAGACTATTGCTTCGAACAAGTCTGTACCGCTCTTGTAGGTTCAGTTTTTCTTTTTACAATACCTATTATTAATAGAGAACACAATGTATTTTCCCCTACTGGATACTGCCCGGGGCGGCAAAGCTACAAGAAATTTATAACGAGTACACAACGTACTATCATAAACGATAATAGGCTTCCCTTATTAACTTTATTGGTAATATTTTGATGTTAATAATGCCTCATTTTATCGAAAAATTTTCCTACTTAATGACTAAAGCATTGGAAATATAAAGTTTTGTAAATCTATAAATAATTATCTACATACATATGTATATAAAACGAAGTGGGGTTAGTTACATTTATAACTCAAGAACGGCTAAACCGATTTTTATGATCTTTCGTTTGTTCGATTTGTCAGCGCCCCAAAGAGCAGAATACTCGTAAGTATTAAAACATTACAGAAAAAATTCACCGAAAAAAATGGATATTTTCAATTATGGAACGGCTTTTTTGATGATATCTCGAGTTAACACAACATTAAGAAGCCGTACCCGAAATTTTACCGATTTCGCTGATTTACGTGATTTTACAGTTAAAATAATGTATTTCTAAAAGTTTTAACGCACAAGATGAAAGATCATTTCAATTATGATCTAATGTATGAGCTAGTTTTTTTTATTTTTTATTATAATTACGATTAATCGACCACAAACCGACGATGGTTTTGTGAATTTTGCTGTAAGGGGTTTAGAATATCACAAAATTACGAATCGTTTTGACGTGTAAACGATATGAAAAAATTAGAATGTGTTGTTGCAAAACTCGACTACATAATGTATGAATCACTTTTTACCACTTTCATATAAAAAAAATTAGTAAAAAAATATTTAACTTAGTCAAATTTTAGAGAAAATGGGCAAAGAGTTGCTTTTTATTTTGGCTATTTAGAACTCTCTTTTATAAAATTAAAACAGCAAAAACTAAACTTTAGAAAAATGTAAAAATTACAAAAATTTGGCAATATCTTTTAAAACAACCCTTTCGACTTATAATACGCAACGCAAGCTTCGAATCTAACTCATTAATTAGATCATAATTGAAATGATCTTTCATGTTGTGCATTGAAACTTATAGAAATGCATTATTTTAACTGTAAAATCACATCTGTAAAATAACGTAAATTAGTGAAATCGGCCAAAATTTCGTGTACGGCCTCTTAAGGCAGTACGAAATTTGCCAGGTCTGCTAGTATGTTAATAAAGACAAAGTCTAAGGCGTGTTTTGAATATAGGTAAGTACTGGTACAGAATAACTGGAAACAATGTCAAAGCATGAACTTCTGAAATAGCTTTCAGCATAATATTACCGCTAATACGCGGCTGAAGTTAAAATCTCCTGGCTTTTAGTTTGCAGGGACTGTTAACCTACAGCCTACAGCTGGGTGAAGTCAGTCACGCGGAAGGGTCAATTCACACGTCAACGGTTCTTTGACAACTTTAACTTTTGTATTACCTAACTCTGCCTTCAGTTCAGTCGCTCCCGGCATTTTATAAAAATGTTTACTTATTTTCCAACCAGATTTATTATATAATAATAATGAGCAAACAAAGTATCTTGATCTGGATCACTAGGTTGTCGACATGTGGGAGGTGGATACAGCAGTCATTGTACCGATAGTCGTGACGGCCAATGGTTTAATAGCCAGAGCCTAAACGAACACCTAAAGAGGCTCTCGTTGGGCAGCTAGATCAAGGGCTTGATCCAGAAGGCAGTACTCTTGGATATGGCGCGTATCGTTAGGAGATTCCTCGCTCAATTCTCCGACACACGATTCTTCGATGACCGGTTCGCCGACAGAACGTTTCACTTTTCAGTTTTTCGCCGACTGATCTTTTCCCCGAAGCACGATTCGTCGACAGAATGATTCACTTTTCAGTGGTTCGCCGATAAAACTTTTTATGACTTACCGACTCAATTGTCCGTCAATCTCCGAGCATAAACATGTAGGTGGTGTCTTCGGTTGGTTCGCCATGTCTGTCCCATACAGGCACACTGGGTGGGAATAGTTGTTCATTTTTATGGGCACAAGCAGTATCTAAAATAAGATCACCCCATTCCCGTTACACCCTGTAGAGATAGATCTGCTTGAACTGTAAACACAAAAATCCAATTAAAACTCACAAACGCCACGACAGGTTCAATGGATACGCGTGTAAATATGTTTTCATGCAAAACAAGCACACATCTCGCGTTTTTGTACGTTTTTGTTACAACATGTGAACATGAATACAATTACATTCCTTATTTTATTAAAGGTCCCACTGCAGAGTAACAAAACCTAAGGCTAGTATTCTATCTTGTATTTTTGTGTTTCACTGGGCTGCCCAGATTGGTTCCGACTGTAAAAGTATCACTACACTCGTTCGTATACGTCGGGTCTCGTCAACGGACATGTATTCAACGTACCGTGTGCAAAATTCTTCTGTACACATGTTAATAAGTAATAAACATGCCACCATGAGATGTTACATATATACTTAAGGCATTCTGACTAATATTTTGGCAGTTAATCGCAGAAGACTATAAATAAAACTAATATTTACGAGTGTTGAAAACGATTTCCCAATAAAAAGAACAGTGACTTATGGTTTCCATTTGTTTAAAGTTTGTTATTTTCGTATTATAAGCTTCTGAAATTAAAAACACAAACTACAAGGTTTTCAATGAGAACATAACGGTCGACGCTGTCTCAGAAAAAAAGAAGTCAAAAATATTGAAGACTATTCACCAACAATAGAAATAGCATTCTTTTGAAAACAGAAGAAAAAGCAACAAAGCAGCTCGCTACTGACGTTTTCTTAGCCCCTAGATCCATTAAAGGCTCTATTAATACCTTCTATGTTTGTATGTAGGTGTCTACATTCATACTTATTAATATTATAAATGCAAAACATACTCGTAATTGGAGAAAACAAAAATGTCATCTAGGTATACGTATTTTTCGTATTTGTTCAGTTTCTCAAAAAGCGCTGAAGCAATTTCGATAAAATTTATATGGGACAACCTCGAGAGTAGGTATATATGCTTTCGGATAAAAAAAGAATTTTGAAAATCGGTTCACAACTAACGGAGAAATCAGCGGGCGTACATAAAAAAAATACATACATACAGTCGAACATAGAACCTCCTCCTTTTTCGAAAGTCGGTTAAAAAGTAACTGTATCTGTCAGTCTGTCTGTTTGTTTGATACCTCTTCACGTCCTTACGGCTGGCGAAGCCGCTGGCTTAAGCTAGTCCTACTTTCTACTTCAGCTATCTACTTCTACTAATATTGTTAATGCTAAAGTTTGGATGGGTGGATGGATAGATTGATGGATGGATGGATATTTGTTACTTAATCACTCCAGAACAGCTTAAGGCCGAGACATCACCTAAGCGCGGTCACTCTCGGACTGCATAGAAAGAAAGAAAGAAAAAGAATTTGTTTGCCACAAATTAACGACATACACAACAATATCCAATCCAATCCATCACTGGATGCAGTTTAGCATTATTTTGTTTTTTTTTTTTGTTAATGAAGGGATAAACTGCTTTTAAAGTTAATTAAGAGGTATGTTAGAAGATTTTTTTGATACATTAAGGTATGCTAAATTATGTTTTGAGTTCCATCACTGTAGGCAACTAAGGCTTGAAAATATCATATTTTTTTTATTTGTAAAAATTGTTTTACGGTTTAAGAGATACACTACTTTAAAAAACCACCTTTTTGATCGTTTTTGGAAATCTCCACCTTAACGGATCTGGATTAAACTTTTCACAGAGATAGAATATAGTCTGGAATAGCACATGGACCACAATTTATAATGGGGAAGTACTAATTCCACGCGAGTATCTTATAAATCAAGCAAGTGATTAAGAAAGGGACCCACAGCTATGGGCTAGGCTATGAGAAATCAGAAATGATGTAACCCGCAATCGAATGATGTATGTTCGACGCCTGTTACGACAGTAATCGTAATGAGGTAAGCTATTCTTAGATAGTAAACACACGTGAACGTAAACTACGTCACTAACAACATGAAGATACAGGGGGAATTAACTCATCGCCCAAACAGAATGTCACACAGGTTTGAGTTACAGGAACAACACTCTTCAAAGTCGAAGATCCTTAAAAGTCCGTCATATAAATCGTTCAGCCTTAGAATGTATAATTCCTAGAATGTCCAACAACGGCTTAAAAATGTCCAATTCCCAGAATGGCTAATTCCAAGAATGAGAATCCAATTCCCAAAAAATTTCTAATTCCCAAAAAGTCGAACGGCTTAAAAAAACCACACACTTAGGGTTCCGTACCAAATGGAAAATTTCAAATAACAAATCTGATTTATCAATGCTTTTTTAGTAAAATATACGTAATAATAAACATTATCACCAAATTTCATGTGTCTAAGTCAATAAGTCAATGGGAAGTTAAGAAATTCTTCGGAACAAAATTTTGTGACAGACGACGGACAGACGGACACGTGAGTGACAGCAGTCTCCATTTCTGGTACGGAACCCTAGAAAGTAAAATTTACAGAATGTTCAATTCTCAGGGTATCCAATTCCCAAAATGTCAATTCGCAGAATATTCAATTTCCAAAATGTCCAATCTCCTAATGTGCCAATGGGTCCCCAATGGCCGGCAACTGCGCCTTCAAAGTAATAAATACTATAGAAGTTTATTCAGTCAATTCTCCAAAACAAAATCGTTATATCGCCTAGTCAAGAGTAACAGATTCACTTTGTCATTCTATCTGTATAACATTTACTTTATCTTTGACGGTTTGTTCGCGTCATACACGGCATAAAAGCTTTCTCATACTTCCATCCCTAGGGGTGGATCGAGTTTCGGAATATGTGCTCGTCTTACGGCAAAGCAGATGACAGGCCTTCTCCGGATTACTTGTGTGATGTATGGTGATAACACAATCATAATATTATTATGTCTGTATTCTTCCAAGGATAGATATTTTTTTGCGTTTGATTATGTCGCGAATTCGTGCGTAGGTTTTATTCTAAAGGGCGTATGTATTCGTGACCCGATAGTAATAGGTAGCAGATGGCTTGTATTCTTTAATGTTTACCAGCCTGCTGCTTAGCTTGGCATAAGAACACAGGCACAATTAAAATATAAATATATCCAGAGCGTACACTAAAATGCCTACGCCGTAGGGTACTACGAAAGCCTGGGAACTTAATTTTATACGTAGTTAGTATTTGTTTTCTAGTATAAAGTACATATTACAAAATGTACTGTATAAAATTACAATACCGTCAATTTATTGAAGGACTGGCAAAGTTTTTGAATATCTTTGAAATTAAAATCACATAAAATACGGTTGTTTCGCAAAATCTTAACCTTTTCAAAATGTAAAGTAATAGAAATAAGTGTCTTCTGTTTTTTTTTTGAGATTCTAAGATACTCGAAAGTGAATGAAAATTAAACTCATTAGCGACATTTTTCAGCAAAACATAAAATTAACATTAAAAAATAACGACATTACTCTAATTAAGTAAAAGCCTTTGAGCCAAGCGCTGGCCAACTGTACCGTTAATAAGTGAGGGCATAACTAGTCATAAATGCTTATATTAAACGAATTCTTTTACTCAAGCTTTACAAAATTAGAAGTCATTCATACAAATTAGTTGATCTTGGGATTACAAGGAAAGTGAAAAGGCTTAGAGAACCCTGTCATTAGCGGAGAGAAAAATAAAACAAAGTTAAAATTGTGGTTAGAATCCATTAGGTTCGGTGACTGTCTGCTCGAAATTGTTTGTTGTGCTCATCCTTTCTCAAGACAAGGAAGAAAAACAGCCGTAATGGCCGTTAAAATGAAACCCTACTGAATTATTAAAGCAAATTATTATCCTCTCTTGTACCGTGAACAATGATTAAATGTTCAACTTTGTCAATTAAATAGAATGATGTTTGAAAGTAGAGATAAATGATGCGTTACATTTATTTTATAACCAGCACTCCGAAGTAATGAATCAGGAATACTATTTGAACCTAAAGTACGCAATAAATTACCAGGCCGTTTTTCAGCACCTGAAAATGTTCGAAGGTACACTAGTACGTCGAGCGTATTAATTATCGAGCCTTTTATACATAATGAATGTCTAACCCTTCCGGACAAAGCTTTTATCCATTCAGCCGATGAGTTTCCGTTCGGTAAGTTTTGTTTGATTCAAAAGGGATTGTCTGGAATCGGCGTTAGTGAAGTGCCACGAGTCGGGTCGTCGGACGAAATGCACCGACACCCTAATGTTTCGGTTTCAGTCGGGCTCGGGTTTCCAGTCTAACGGCGGGAGAGCTCCGTGCCGGTCGCTTGTCGCTCGCTCCCGAAACCACTCCACGTAAACCATAAACGAAACATATACTTACGAACACTTTCAAGAGAATTCTCGGAAATAAGATTTAAGTTTTCTAAAACAAGTTTTGAAGTGCCAGCGATGTATGTAGCGAGGATGGCTTCGATAAGTGCATAACAAGCGGTGCATCGGTGAGTGCAGAATGGCATGTGTAGGTGTAAAACGACCAGCTCACTTGCTCAGGAACGCCAAAGCATTTCAATTACGAGCCCGTGTTCAGCACGAGCCGCTATTTTGATAAAATTATGTGACGAGAATTTTGATGGCAGCAAAACTAATTAGGAGTTCCTTCAAAGCATAACTTTGGAAATCACTCTCCTAAAAGCTTGTCTTCGTATCGATTAAAATATAATACCACTAACTAATAAAAAATTAAGTTGTTTTTGAACAAAATATTTTTGTAATTATCCATAAATCGCGATCAATACCTACTGTAAGTCAAGAATATTGAAAAAATATATTAATTCATTGATTTTACGGTTAATGTTGGTTTTCCTTTAAATGGTAAGAGTCTATTAATTCTCATTGAGAAAGTAGAGCAGTAAAGGGTACGGAACTGTTACCAGGCTGAACAATAATGGACCAGCTCGAATTAAGACCATTTGAATTAGGTACATTTACGTTGCTGCTAATTTCGACTAATGGTTATATTGTCCTTGCCAAGGTTGGTCGTCGGTGGAAACTAATTTCAGTATCAAATATTTTTAATTAGAAAAGTTAATTAGTTAGATTGTAGACTGAAATAACTAATCACGTAGAATTGAACATTCCGATTGTATATTATTCTGGCTTTAAATGTATATTTGTGGTACACTTTAAAGCCCTGAAATTATAATTTGTTTTGTTTTATTTTGTTAATCTTCGCTTTCCGATTAAAGATTCATTATTACTGCTGACTATTTGAAATGACAAATGTTTTATTTAATTACCCAAAGCAAACCCTGGTGCTGTAATTAAAGAAGAATTTATTTTAAAATAAATTTGGAACGTTTGATGTTCTCGATGTTTGCCATGCTCGCCGTAACGTAATTTGTTTTTTTCACTCTATTTTCATGTTCCACATCTAGGCACATAACCATATGTGATAGATACGAGTATACCCATACCTGTCACATAGCGGAAGGGACTTTTCCTGAAAAATATTTCATGAGATGTTTATATATCCAAGCTACACTTCTACAATTTTTTTGCCAATCGCAAGTAACTTTATCATAAGTTTTACCAAAAATTTCTCATCGTCAAAACAACATAAACTTATAACAGACCATATTTCAAATTCTATGCTCGAAATACATGAGCAACTACTGCTAGTAAGTACAATGACGAGAGTTAACATAACTTTGAAATTAGAACTTTAGGCATCTCACTCTATAGAAGCGCGTGTGTCTATGGTCTAAAATAAGATAACCGTACTTAAAAGGCTGTTTATTTACAGTCAGCTGTCACTGGAAGATAAGCAACGGATTTTCTTTCATTGCGTTCTATTTGATGTTTACGTTTAAACCTAAAAGCAAACGTGGTGTGCATAACTGAATGACGGGTATAACGAGAATGTAGAAAAGCAATTTTGAAATAAATACAAATAAATTTGATGCGTTTAAATAAACGCATCAAATTTTTTTGAGGAGTTTAGAAGAACTACGAAGACATCCATACAAACATGAGAAACGACTTTGCTATTTTTAGAAGAGAAAAAGATAGTAAATATGGTAATACACTAATTGTTAACCGTTGAAGTTTTATGGATCTAATTCTCTAATAAATCTGTAATAACAAGGATGTTCCACTGCTCGATAATTAAATTACTTAACTATAGAGCAGAGAATCATCAATCCTACTAATAAAAGTTTGGATGGATGTTTTTTACTTAATCACGCCAGAACTGCTAAACGGATCTGAATGAAATTTATCACAGAGATAGATAATAGCCTCAAACACAAACACCGTGCGTGACACGAATTTTTTATATATTAGAAGGCAAATGCGAAAGTTTTTAATGGATAAATATTTGTTACACAATCTCGCCAGAATGTCTGAACGAATCTGGATGAAATTTGGCACAGAGATAGGTTATAGTCTAGAATAGCACATAGGCTATAATTTACATTGGGGAAGTACCTACTAATTCCACTTGAAGCTAGTATTGCATAAATAAGATAAAAGTGTACCAGTAATCAATATCACTATAAATAACATTCCATCAGAACCTTCAAACTTGTACGTTTGAAACCAAATTAATCTTGTGAGGGCAACTGAGTCTGACGAACTTTTTCAATAGACGTCTAGTGACTACGTTCTGTTGGGGTTTGCCGTCACTATTCTAACATGGCATCCATACAAAAGAATCCCAGTTACATTTTGCAGTTCCACATTTGAGTGAAGTTTCAACTAGTTTAGATACTCGTATTTTGCAGTTTAGCTGTGGCGTGTTGTGGAATATAGCGTGAAAAACTGCGAAATTGTGTGGCATTTTTCTGACAAACATATTTTTGGGGTAAAAGCATCAAAGATGTTGTTATAACCCATGATAATATTATTCACAATATAAATCAGGGTGTTTTTCCGAAAATTCCGACATTAAATACCAATGATTGGGAAGGCCAGCCATTGAAATTGAACTCCAAATAAATAAATGAATCAAGAGTCATTATTATTCCCAAACGTCGAGTTACAAATACCTAAATTTCAAAAACAACTCATCGGATCCGACCGACCAACAATAATAACGAAATCAATTTGACGAATCTGATTCAATATTTAATATTAAAACAGAATTGATTGACGCTCGTCAAGTTGGAGGAAAACTTGGGTCTGCAAAGATGAAAATTTAATTTTAAACTATGGATTGGTAACGCTTTTACTATTGAAATAAATCAAAAAGTAATGCATAAAACTCATACAAATATGTATTTTATTAGTATAGGGATAAAATCTTTACGATAGTAAGTATTTTCGATTTTAAATAATGACTATTTATCTTTTTACTGTACACCTACCACAGAGTAACCTCGGTTGACTGGTTGACCACGATTTTGCATTAAGTTTAATAAATAAATCAAATACTTAGTTTAAGATAAACCTGCACTGTAACTGTAACATAAATAACTTCAATGTATGTTAACATAGGAACACTAACCTACATAAAAATAACTGGTACGTAACGCGGTACAATAGGCCCTTCCCGTTATTAAAAACCGTGCGCTACAAAGTACAAAGCTACAAATGAACATACAAATACGATTGTATTACCTTTGTATTCATACAATATAATACAATTATGTACATGTTACAATAAAGAACAAAATTGGCAACACGAGGATCTAGCGAATATTGGAGTAGCTACGAGTACAAGCTCCGAATTGCTGCGAACACCTCAAGTGTTCAGCGATACTCAACCTTTTTTGTTACGTTTCATTCTATCCTCTTTTGTAGACCAGGCAAGTGACAAAAAACTACAAACATTTTGTAAAGACTAATTAAAGAAAAAGCCTGCCTGCCAGGCCTGATGTTGATGTTCTCATTTTATTACTTGTCGATGTACTAAATGAAATGAACAACAAAAACAACTAAAAAGTGAAAATTAGAAATCATTTTTACAAATAGTGTGTTTGTTGTTTGTATTTTGTTTCTTCGTTATTCGACACCGACTGCCGAAATTAAAGATTTTTTACAATTTTTAGTGTATTTTCTTTTTCGGAAGTCGGTTTTATTTTTTGTATTTTTGTAATTATAATAAAGTAGAAAGTCGTTGCGAGGTATTTTATTTGGCCTCCACGTAAGACGCGAGGGAATCAGGATGACTGATGGCAGGGATCACATACACCACAAATGTAAGGTAATATCCAAAAATCGGCCTTTAGAAAATGATTGAATTTTTTGTCGCTCGCCTCTCGCACTATCATTATCATTGTAGCGGTTTTATCGACAAACTAACGATTCTATCGTTAAGTAGGTAGATACCTACGAACTGATTTTTTGTCTCCATCCAAAGGCAGCCAGGCATTAGGCATTATCTTTCTATCAGTCAAAGATAAATGACTTAAGTAATAGGTAATCCACTCTTGAAAAAGAAATTTAAAAAAATGTATTTTCTTAAATAATTTAATAACTTATTATTTTAAGTCGCACGGTACAGTTGAAAAAACTTTTTTTACATTATTTTCTAGTTTTTCCCCAAAAATAGCCTCCATATTATAAATTTCGTAGAAATTCATGTGTGTACCAAATTTCGACTGAATCGATCCGGTAGATTCCGAGCAAATTGTCTGTGACAGACGTACAGTCAGACAGACGCACGAGTGATCCTATAAGGGTTCCGTTTTTACATTCAAATGTTCATCATCAGACTTTTAATGTCCCCACTGCTGGGGCACAGGTCGCCATTCTGAGAGGGTGTGGGCCGTAATCCGCCACGCGGGCCCAGTGCGGGTTGGTGGTTGTCACATGTCTTCGAATGAATTCAGATGTTCGGAAACCTAAAAATCAGCTTCAATACAGTTTTGTTCGCATAACTCGACAAATTGTTGTGGAGGTCAGATAGGCAGTCGCTCCATGTAAAATACTGGTACTCAGCTGCATCCGGTTAGACTGGAAGCCGACCTCAAGATAGTTGGGAAAAAGCTAGGCAGATGATAATGAACTCGACAAAATGTAGGAAACAGCTGGTATTGTCTTTGATTGATACCTAATGTCAGGAAAATGATTTGACAATGATTAAAAAATCAGGTACCTAGTAATATTTTCCGTACCTACATTCTTAATATACATTATACTCGTACATAACTCTACCTACTCCCTCTTAATTAGTTAGAATAGATATTAATTACTGTATGTTTAGGGCCCGCATAAAACTCTGCGGGGTGAACCCGTCCCCAGGTTAACTACACCTGATTCGTCCCCATCAAATGCCAGTTACAGCCTACGCTTTGTTACAGCTGGCAAACGCTAAATTATGCACAAACATGGAAACTAAACTTAGACTTGTTTATTATTATTTACGTCCATGTGTTTATTTTGAGATTTCCCGACTAGATTTAAATTCTATTTCGTAGTTCTCGACTTCAACTGCCTAATTTGCTTCGAGGTCACGTGATAATACAGAAATTCAGAAAATTCCTGAATGTTGTTATTTCGAATAATCGTGAAATGATGAAAGCATTAAATGCTTACCAACAATATTTACATAATAATACATTATTGTGTTTTACGCAGTTTACATTAGCTAATGGCCAGTTTAACAGCCTCCAGATGAGTTACAGTTTGCTTATCTGGCAGAAAATTTCATCTCATTTTATTTTTCGGAGTACGATGTGATGACCAATTTTTTCATAGATTTTGTTCTACTTTTTCATCACATGAAGTCACATTGTCGCTAAGACTTGTCATCATTTGATCACAGGTGTAAAGATGACGCGAGCTTCGACGTCACCACCGCTGAGCGTGCTGGAGCGGTTCGCCAACAGCACGCCAGCGCCAACCACCAGCACCACGGCCAACAATGTTGGTCCACCTGTGCCGAAACCCAGTGCCAACAACAAGAGGCCCACGCCCATCATTATATACCCCACGGGTAAGATAACAATTTAAATTTTTGGCAATTGTATAATCGCTGATAGAATGTCACTTTGTCTAGAATAGCCTTATCTCCTCCTTAGCATTGTCTATTTTGCATAGTATGTATATTTTTAGTTACCTATTTATTACCTACTTCTTGCAATGAAGAGGTGGTAAATCCGTTCCAAAAGTCTCAGCTGCTCCCAAGCACACAAATGTGGCGGTGATAACAGTATCAGCGCAAAAGAGGATACTGCAGCTAACCCGCGATACCTGTTCTTCCACATTTAAGGGAGTATGGGATGGGATCGTAAACCATCCCATGCTCCCTTTAAAAAGCACACGCAGATGAATTTTATTCTCCTTTTCCGATGTTTTTTTTTGTTGGTTGGGTAATCATCCAATGACTTCTCCCGCTCTGGGTGGAGCGGGAGGGCGTGTCAGACTTTTACTGACTAAAACCCACCGTGTTCCTTCAATTGCCGTAGTGTCAAGGGCCACGGGAACTCTATTACGAATTTATCCGCGACCCCAAGCAGGCATCGGCCCTGAGGGGACCGTCAGGTGATGCTGACATCTCTTTGAGGACCGCGTTTCCGCACTACACGCCATCGATTCTCAGCCTCGGCACTCTCGAGCAGAAGGAGGCAACTCCTCCCCATTCCCTCTCACTCCGTACCATCGCCTGGACCAGGGCCGGGCGCGAGAGGTCAGAACTCCACCGTGTCCTCTGGGCTATCCGCACAGTGGTGAAACCCGGGCGTTTCCTCCCACCCGACACAGGAACCTCCCGAAACAGCCGTCTCCGTTGAGGACCTGCGTCAGGCTTCTGGTGAGGACGCCGTGGCGCCTCTCCAGCCACTTCTAAAAGAGGGGCCTTACCGCCGCAATTGTGGCGTGCCCAAACATGACTATGCCTGGAACCAATTAAATAACCTATTTACCTCTCCCCAATCCCCAACCTTTTTAATAAGCACATCATATTTTCAAACGCGAGGGTAATTTTTCCGGACTGATATGTAAGTGGGTCAGGTATTTCCCTTCCTGTTGAGTTATCTGAAACGACAAATACATGATAATGGAGGGCCGATGCCTGGTTTCCACACAATAGAAGAAATGGCTCAGTGTGAATTGCCTCGTTATATTTTCGCGACCTTTCAACTTTCTGGGAGCGCCTTCGAGGCTTCTGTATATTTTAACTTGACAATTATATTGTCACGTATACAGAATTCGACAGCTTTACATATTTAGTTTGTTCACTTTGAGAAGGGGTAAATGTCAAGCAAACAGTCCCATCCGTCCCTTTCAAAAGTTATTTTAGAATACACATAGTTTTCAAACATACCCTGATGACGGTAATTTCCGTTGATACAGGCAGGGATTTAGAGGGAATTGGTCTGAATCCGAAATAGTAAAATACGTAATGTAATCAAAATACTTTGGCTTAAATCTTAACTAATCCTTATATATACAAAGATCTTTGTCAAAGAATAACACTCCTGATTGCTCGCAGATAAACATATTAGAAACCAATTATTTTTCGCTATCTACATAAATAGATAGTCTGAGATGTTTCCGATTCGAGCGTGTACGAACTAAGTACATCCCAAGTAGAACTGTACTAGTTAGAAGCGTGTCTAATGACTGACTACAAGAGTGATTAAATGGGTAATTTTCAGCACCTTTATCGTGTAAGTTTAATGCTAATCGGAATCTGTTTCTCCTTGACGTTCCAATGTGATAAACTAAGTAAACGGCTCTTACATGCAGTGGCATGTCGGTCGACCGATACATTAAGGACATTGTGAACCAATTCAGGAATTAATGGTATTGCTTTTTGAGATAACATCTTAAGTACTAAAACAAAAGTTCCCTTAAATATGTGGGTACCTAATACCATGAAACAACAGGGGTCGTTAGATTAGGTAAGCCTAAAATTAAAAGACATTTGTTTTTCATAGAGATTGGAGCTGTTATCGTGATGTTTTGAATAGCACCATTATTGCAGCAAAATATCCTGTAGGCTTAAAATTTGCCTGATTATTATCACAAACTGGGGCAGCAGTTTGGGTTGCCAACGTCGTCATTATGCCGACCGGCTCGTTTTAGATGAAAAGTGAAAAAAATGAAAAATAAATTAGGATGGAAGGGGAAGCTAAGTTACGTTCTCACGAAATATTCTCCATTTCTGGACTGGAAAGGTTGATTTAATTACCGAGATCAGTGCCAGATTTATTTATGAAAGGAAGAGACGATGTTTTTCGTCTGGGTCTCAAATTAGCCAGCTCGTTTATTATTTTCGCTTCTTACAGGCAGCTATTTCTAATACAATAATATTATTGTCTTTGCAGTACGATTCCGTACAGTCAGCAGCCGTAAAAGCAATATGTCGTAACATGTCGTAGAGTCTGCAGTGCTGGTACAAACAGCCGGTGTCTTGTTTAATATTGGTCTCATTTATCGCAGACAAGGCTGCGCACTTAGCCGCCTGTGCCTCCAGCTCCTACTTCACAAGTGCTGCACACGATGTAAACCCGGTCATGTTGCCCTACTGGCTTTAGATAATAAAAGAGTATTTTTAGCCCGCAACGACGATGGAAGAAGATTAAAAATTCGCTTACTTTCTTTGAAATTGAAGTTGTAAAGTTCTTTGAAATAAAATCTTGTTACATAAACAAGATCTGAACAGGTTATTGACCACCTAGAATTTTGTTTATGATGTTAATTATCTGTGTACCATTTTGTTATTAAATTGTTTAAAGTAAGTAAATAAGACACATTAATAACAGCCATTATCCTCTTAAGGTGTTCTAAAATTTTAATGTAAACCTATTAGATATTCAAGTTGCTAACAGTGCAATAAGTTCTGGCATATTAAATTAAATATCTTTCAGCTAAGATTAAATTAATTAAGTTCAGTTTTTCATGCAAACTTAGTGTTCACCAATTTTCACTTTTTTCAAACTTTCAATGCTGAATCGATCAGCTGTTTTTGACAACCGAAATAAGATGGAGAATTAAACCTGTCTGTTGTTTGTTTTAATTAAATATTTCAATCATTACTAATTACTTTTTGAAATGTTAAACTTTCAGAGTTAGACGAGTAGTTATACTCTTTTATTTACTATACAAGTTACTATGATTTTTTTATTAATCTGTTCTTTATACGTGTACCTGTTTTATTTAACATAAATTATTCAAACTCAGAAAATGCTCTTAAGATTTATGGTATTTTAAGTCTTGAAGTTATTTGCGGAACGAAAAACCGTCCTACAAATAAATTAAACCGCAAAAAAAGTAACAAATAAAGAGCAGCCTCAAGACTCTACGTTAAAAATTTCACGAAAAGCTTCGAAATATGCAAAATATTAGGTAGTTGGTGGTGGCTCAGTATCGCGTCAACAGCGGGTTTGCTCATTTATTTAGCTGCCACAAAGTTTTCAGAAAAATGCTTATCTCTAGGCTTCATTCACTGCGCTCCCATTTCCACGAACTCATAGCTATATTTAAAATAGTACGTAGAAAATGTATCCGACCAGTGTATAAACACGACTAAATATTTATGTCTTATGTAAATTGTAGTTCTGTTCATCGTGTAACAAATTTCGTAAAAACATCTGAATATTTCACGAACCCAAATGTGCAATTAAACAAAAAGTTTCGTTTTCAGCAGCCAAGGTGCATATTGACACACACCTGTGGATGAAACATAAACATGTAGATGAAACATAAATACAAATAGTGAAATAAAAACGACACACCTTGTTTTTAATGCCTAAACTCCATACTTACATTGTTGGAACTCATTGAGTTCGTTGGTTTATATGCTTGGTACATATAGGTATATGGCCCCACTTTTCGCCACCCTTTGTTTACGGGAAATTGCCGGTGGAATAGACTATAAACGTACTTTTTATTGTTCCAGTGACACCGGAATCGATAGTAGTGCCGATAGTATCGTGCATATTTGGCTTCCCATTGTTAGCGCTAACCGTTATTTGCTGCCTGAGGAGGAGAGCTAAAATGGCGAGGTGAGTTACGAGCATACTGTAATGACGAGGACGTAATGAAATCTCAAGCCATTTACTGAACCACTATGGTCGTATATTTGGCCAGCCCGATAACGTCCCGTAATGTTCTCCTCGATAAACCCTTCAGGCATCGCTTGTTCGCTTTTAGGTCAAATTTCGTTGATTTAGGACATTGCGAGACCATTTCACCTGCTACTTGATTCAGTGCCTCTTGTGAGACTACTTGTTCGATCGAGTAAAAGAATAAGTTGGGCAAATAAGACCAAATACTTAGCGTATTTACATAATATTGGAAAGCAATGACGCGCATGATTTTGGTAAATGATTCTCCCTTACACTGTAGAGTTACGCTAATACCCCATATATGCGTTCCGCAAGGGGAGCAGTTACACGTAATGTTCGTGATAATGATGATTGATTCTGCTGAGATCGTATACGGCTGTTGTTAAATTCAGCTTCAATGCTCCTACGGATTATTTAAAGCAATTTTGCGCACTGCAGATTAATAAAATGAATATTTCATCCCATGGAACTGGAAATAGTTTGTTGTGCCTACTAGCTACGTGGGTAGTCGTAGGAAAACGAGATAATATTATAGATTTAGATTAGTAGAAAAACAAAGTTCGGAATATGATTTAAAGACATTTCTTTGATTTATAGACAGCATTCTGTAGGTAGTGTCATGTGAAGTTGTCTATCAAAAGAAGAGCATAACACATCTTAACTTAGCTTATAGATGCAAATTAAAGCACCACTCTGAAAATACTGCAAAACCACTCCTAAGGATAGAAGTCTCGCCATCCAATCCGGTCTCGATACAAATCCGAGTACGTACTTATCTTCAAATCCAGATTTCTTCTAGTTGCGCCACTTTTCTTCAATGGTTTAGTACAAACATATTTTCAGGGAACGTGCGAGGCGGCGAAATTGCGAGCTGGACCGAGGGGAGCTGTCAGTGGTGAAGATGTCTCCCGTGAGATCGAAGCCCCGAGCCATCAGTCTGATCCGGTCGCCGCGCCCGCCGCCTACGTTGGAACTGGACACCGTGCTTGAAGAGCGATCCGACCCTGAACAGACCACACTCTCACAAGTACGGTTAAACCATGATATATCAATTTCCTATCCATAACATTTTAAAACCAGATGTTTTTATTTTTGATAATTTATTGCGGTATAAGAGAGAGGCGGAACTATACAGGCACAAATTATAATTCGTGCCTGTATAGCTCTGTCTCTAGTAGTTGTAGTTGTCCGATAGTAGTTGTCTTTTTCTGGAATTCTGATTGGGTGACTGACAGAAAAGCGACAGTTACTAGCCGATGTAGTGGTCAATTTTGTGAGAGTTTAGCTCAGTCTATTCTCTGTGTGTCCATTATGTACGTCTATGGGTTAAAAAAACGTCAGTAGTAATATATAAAGCCTTATTAAAAAAAATTGCTGTCCCGGCGAACTTCGTACCGTTTTAGAATCAGTAAATGAATCCGTTCTCTAGATATCATAAAAGGCCATTCCATAACAAAAAAAATGAGAAACTGAATTTTCTTGCCTATTTTTAATTCTTAATTCTTTATTGTACACCACATCTTAACATAAAATACAGTCATTACATAGTTCATGTACAAAGGCGAGCTTAACTCGAAGTTGAGTTTTCTCCCAGCAAACCTTAATCTAATCTGCTATTCGGGGCAGAGACAAATCCAACAAAACAAAGATCATAAAAATCGGTTCTGTCGTTCTTGAGTTTTAAATGTTATAACTATCCCGACTTTGTTATAATAAGATTATTAAAATATTGACCACTCTATAACGGAAAAACGTTCGAAACTCCTTAGTAATTTAACATTTAATTAGCAAAATATTATAAATAAAGCTGTTAGACTACGAGTATGAGAACCCTTTCACTGCTACGAAATAAAGACGCAGTCACAGTCAAATTTTTACCACGGGTGGGTTGACCCTACCCGCCATTTAGACCCACGTCGTTTTAAATTTTTATATTCTATGTTGCAACCTGCATACTTTTTGGAGGTATATCGTATCTGGAAACAAAGAGATTACCAAAGCTTTGGGAAATAAAATATATTTCAGTGCTGCGGTTTATCGTGATCTGAAAATAAAACAATGAAACGTGACTTTTATATGATGCTTGATATTATTTATTTAACGCTTTGTATTGTTCTCACGGATTGACTTTATTATGAGTACAAACATATTAGCTGTTGTTCTATCGGACTTGCTAATAAAAGTCTTTGCTTTGGTTTATAACTGTTCGATTCTCGAATTTCGATCATATCCAATATTACAATGCTAGAAGTCGTTTGTTTTATCATTGAAATGATAATTGGAATCTTTTGAATGTGTGATAAATTCTCAAATAACATATTTACGGTTCCATTGTAATTTTGACAAAGGTCGTGGGTCCATCCCACGACCTTCCTTCCTTTCTGTTCTCATTGACGACATACCACTAAATCTAATAGTAATTTAAGTGTCTTAAAGAGCAATTCATATGAGTTAAAATCTGCTGCAAGCCATCGTAATCCAGATAAGCCTGGAGCCAGGACATCTTACGCAGCTATGTATTCTATGCTAGTATTCATCACCTGGATGTCTTAAAGAAACTGGCCAAGTGCGTGTCGGATTTCGCACATTAAGGGTTCCGTACCAAATATTGGTATTTGTTAGTAAATTACACTTAATAATAAACATTATCACCAAATTTCAAGTTTAAGGTCTAAAAAATTTTTCGTAACAAAATTTTGTGACAAACGACGGACGGACAGACAGACATACGGACACATGAGTGACAACAATAGGATTTGATAAATGCACTGTAGGACCTCCCAAAAAAAAAAGCGCTGAGAAATGGAAATCCTACACTACAATCATATCACACATATTACAGTTAATTCATGTGATTTTAAAGGGGCATTGGGATAATCTTTACAAGGATTTCTATTTGAAGGTGGAGATCACACCCGACCGGGAGGTGGGCACGATACTGTTCGGAGCAGTGGGCGCCATGGGCACGGCAGCGGCGGCGGCCGTGTGCAACCGGGACAGCTAGCGGCGCGGCTCGGTGCAGCCCGGCGCGCGCTCGCCGCTCTGGGCCGCACTCACCAGCCAGCCGCTCGACGAAGACGACCCCGACGACGACGAGACCGCTGGCGAAGACAGCTAGCAGCTGGACGAGCGCTCCATTGTCGACATCGGCGAGCGCATGAAACTTTTCCTGGACATTCCTCTTCGATTCTAAACTGTGCAAATAAACAGTGCCCATCTTCAACTACTTGGACAATTAATCGATTATCTGATTTCTAAACGATGTATATAGCTTCAAAAAGGAAATCCGACTTTAATCAGTTCCGTCTGCATTCATTATACCTATGTATCAACAGGTTTGCGAATATCAAAATTCAGTGTTTCGTGAATCGATTTCTCTTACAGCGGACCTACAAAGTGTTTATGTGTATGTGGAATGTGTAGCAAGTTGAGTGGCAACGTGCTGGTCACATCTGCCCCAGAAAATAACTGAACATTAAACGAGTTTCAGTACAGGCCACTTACAACGAAGCGTGGCCGCTCGTTCCGGACCTCGCTAAGAAAGCGACCGAGTACCTATTACCAAATGAAAGGCACAATCGAAATCTTAGACTTGAAAAGGCCTACGTAGATTATGTACATCAATTAATAAACGCGAACTAATGACGAGTCTGAATAATAATTTTATCCAAGAAAGCTCTATTGAGCCGAAATTCATCTAATGCGCAGATATTCTAATTTGAAAGTCACGCGAAAGATTTATTATAGACGGTCAATTTTGAAATGTTAAATTATTAATAATCTCTCCTTTCTTTGAATTTTTAAATAATAGGTACTGGCAATGGGTAGGTACATAGGTATTTTACCTTATACAAAGTTTGCATTAGTAATAATTATGTTTATGGTATACTTGTTATTTCATCGTGTAGTGACTGCACAACGAAACTACAGTAGACATATTTCGCGTCATTTAATCCGTCTGGCCCCTCATATGTTATATAGGTTTTTAATTGTGTCTGCTAATGAGGGGCTTGACGGGAATATGGATGAATATAATATACTAATAAACTTTTGTAAAGGAGAAATCTATACGTAGATGATTATTGTACAATTGTACATAATATACCTAATAAGTAATTCAGTAATGTACATATTATCGTGCACTAACTTTAACATTGCACGGAGCTATTTAGGCTTGTCCCTTGTGCATAGCACAATCACATAAAACTATTTAAGCAGGTAGGTACAACCCTTGCATATTATGTACAGGTGATGAATTTAAAAACCAAATTATAAGATTACCTACGGTATAGCTGGATTGACGTTAGATATTCGAAGAAGTTAAATCAGAGGTGACAGAGACAAAGTCGACGATGGATCACGAGGAGGCAGTAGATGTATAAGTACGACGAAACGAGACCAATTGTGGATTCAGCCAACGTTAATTAAATATAAATGTTACATATTAAAAAATACTGATAGTATGCGATTTACATTCTGTGTAAAATAATGAAAAACCGAATTTTTTATCCGTAGTTTCAGCTTTGTAGTCAATGTAAATAAACCCGGTAGAAGATACGATAAATAACGAAGCGTAGGTATACAGTAGGTACTTTACACATTGCGTTTCAGCGGACGTTGTGTTAAAATAAATGTTCTATTTGCACATCCTTGTACAAAAATAAAATGGATGACTAACCATCTTATTACAGCACCTACTAAAACTTAAAATGTTTTGAAAAACAAGCTCATGGAAATTTTAGAAAAATCTTACTATGGGTGACTTAACAGTTCACTGTCTAATCAGGCCGATAAAGGTGTGTAATTTTGGCATAATTGTTCAACTAGATGAGTTAACCCTTTCCTCGCCGCTGTGGATCATTACGGCCTTACCTGACGAGTGGCGTAACGTAAGAACCACATAATTCAGGGGTCATTTACGAGCCCTCGAACAATGTATATTGGTAGTTTAAGTGGCCCATAGTCTAGAAACTAGCCTATATCGAGAGCGTATTACTTAAAATTAAGTTTTCACTCTCGGTCCTCTGTACTAGATCGATAACTTTGCCATTGTAAATGCACCATGAGCAGATACTAACATCGTTTTGTGAGCAATAATAATTATGTGAACTATAAGGTTATAAAAAAAAAATACTGCAGTTTGCGAATCGGTACGAGTATAATGTCTGCAACCATTTGTTTGTTGATCCATCAACATTGAAAAAAATTACATCTGGAAAAGTTGCTGTGTAAAAAAATATCACCTGTGTACCAATAATTATAAATGTACGAGTACGTATGGAACAATTGAAACGAATGTATATCAATAGATAATAAAATTATATTTGTGTTCTTCTCATTATTTTGTTTTATTTACAACTAGCGACCCACCCTTGCTTTACACGGTTTTAACAATTTAATAAGATATTGAGATTTCTATATTGTAAATGTAAGTTTCATACTATTATTATGCATATGTACACTTACACATAAACAAACATATCGGAATGAATTCTCTAAGTGATGGTGAAATCCGCGTCAAAATCCATTGCGGAGGTAAAAAGAACAATGCATTCACTCAGACAGACACGAAATGCAACTTTATGTGTAAGTTGTAAATAGTAGAAATCTATTTGAACACACTGCTAATTAGTTTTCAGCTCAAAATGTTCTGTCTAATTAGCAATTCATTCATCCTTTAACTGAGTCTTTGAACAAGCGCTTTTGATTTCCGGTTTTGCGAAATTTAGATGAATGTAGTAACGTGTTTACAATGACCCACATAAAACCAAAAACCTGTTTAATTCATTGGCTTCTAGCATGTCAAGATTTTTTATTAATTAGCTAAAATTATTTATGTTTATGTAATACGTGCTTCGCTGCATATCTAAAATCAGATGATCTACTATCAAGGTGAGGGTCGGGTTATGAAACCGTTTCGGACGATCATCGGGTATATAATCGTCAATATGCAGCTTTAATTATTATGATATTACAGTTGTCAATGTTAAAATCAAATAATTCATTTAATAATAAAATTATCTCGTATCTATAAATTTCATTGTAATGGGATTAACATTTCAGCTCAAAAGAAGTCTATTTTTAGCACTATTCGTGATAAAGCAAGGTAGCATCTATTCTAATATGACAATATTTCAAAAGTAACGACCAACTAATTAAGTAAACAGCATTAGATTAAAAACAAGGACAAAAAGTTTGTTAATTTTTATTCGAATGTTTTACAAGTATATGTCGTTAACAATGCTAGAGCAAACACACCGCGTCACCTGACACATTTGACCAAAAATTTCCTCAAAAGCAAATCTACATATTTTGGGCAAAAATTGCAAATCTCGATTTCATAAAGGCATCGTGACTCTATTATCTTCTAAATTACGGCTCAAGCTCAACATAGTGAATACCCATGAACTCTATCCATAAATTAACCATAAAAAATAATCTATACCAATATAATAAAGCTGAAGAGTTTGTTTGTTTGTCTTAACGCGCTAATCTCAGGAACTACCAGTCGGATTTGAAAAAATATTTCTGTATATGATAGCCACATTCATGAGGAAGGCTACCTAGCATCACGCTGCGACCCACGGGAGCAGAACAGTAACCAAACACGCGCGTAAACCACTGGGGACAGTTAGTAATCAATAAAATTGCCTTGATCAGTCTAGTTCTTACTTCTCACAGAGATACTAATATCCGAAGGTCTGAATGACTCAACATATTAGTGTTTCAACATGACTATGCATTATTTTTCCACGCCATATTGTTTAGCACTCTACATAAAACAGAGTGGAGGTCGGGTAACCTAGACGCTAAAGTTTTTTCAGCTAAAATTAGGTCAACACCATGTGATCGGCGCTAATCCGCATTTAATAAACGCCTGCCCATATTTTAAAAATCTTATTATCGTTAGTAAACTGATTCGTTTTTTAATTGAAACAGGTACCTTTAGATTAATGCATGATATTACGTTTTTAAAAACATGTTTTGTAACTGTGGGAATTACTTTAGGACTTCCTGCTAGTATTTATTTTTATATGATCTCACTTTTCTACTTTTAAACCGTGAACCTTGAAAGTAGTATTGGCAAACACAATACATTTTGCAAAATCATGCAAATATGTAAACGAAAAACTAAAAGCCCCGAGTTTGACTGATATACTCGTATTGAATAGTACATACATACGTGTTGTAAAGTTTAAATTCATTGGTTGAGACACGTAGGTAGGTAAATACCAACACTCAAAATAATGTGGACAATGAATACCTACCAGTACAAAACTACGAATAATAATGTGATCTCCAAAACAAATTAATCAAAATTAGGTCAACAATTTCCTATTTTGTTTTCGTTGCCCAATGCGTATCTAGGTAGGTACTGTGGCGATTGTAGACACAGCCTAAAGTCAGCGGATCGGCACCGTCCTTCAGCTGACTGTTGAGATTATTAAAGAGTCGGTCGAATATTATGAAACATAGGTTGGATGACAGACTGGAGTTCGCCCGTTTGAAGTGGGCACATGTATCTATTTTCCAATTAATATAATAATCCTCAGTCTATCCCTCTTTCTTTCATCACACTCCTCATGTTAGCCAGTCACTCTCATACACCACACTCTTGCGTAGCCAGCGAGTGAGACAATCCTCCAAGATATAGAGCACCCCTGGAGCCCTGTAGGTCTTACTGGAGCCCTAGGGTGCTACAGTACACCGAAAACCATTTTATGGTCATGTTTTTAAGAATATTTTTTGCTAATATACCTATGTAGAGAATTAATCAACACCGAAGAAATGATTATCTCAGCGAGTAACAGAGTGACATTGTAACAAGTGGTAAGTGAGGCGATATGTTAGTGGCGAGGCGACCCTAACTATACAATGATAAATGACATCGCATCTATTAGCACGCTGTAGAGGAAGTGGAAACCACAACAGTTGACCCGTCTACCCATGATACCGATACGGGATTAATCCACAAGTCTATAAAGTCACATTTATGTCTAGTATTATTGTTTTTTAAACGAAGTTCCTTATCGCACGTACACACAGAGACTTAGTGAACATACAAATACCTATGTCTTGTATTTACCTTTAACGCGGTAGGCACCCACACGAGCGGCCTCTAGATGTGAAAGGTTTTATATGTCCCCGAACCGTACTAGCCCTCAGGGCAACTAAAAGGTTTGCCAGGTGCCTTCCTTATTCTGTCATGTGTCTACCATCTAAGCGGCCTTTCTGCGATCTTGATGTTTTGTGACGGTTGTATTTTATTCGAAAAGATCTAAGAATATGCAAGACCCAATGAAGTGTAAATGAAATATTGACAGGATGAAAATAAAGGATTTCTATTTTATTATTTTACGGATTTCTTTTTTAAACGGCGAATTCCAAGAAGGCCTACTTTTTTTATGAAGTTCCTAGACACCATTACAGGATATGCCAAGAATAATGAATTTATAACACCTGTTTATCAATAAACGGCCATTACCGTAGTTAACGACCTGAAGATTATTTAAACTACGATTAGTAAGTTCTGCACAAGATTTATTTTATGGGAGCTCCGACAAACTTGGAAATCAATGATAGGTCGAACTTCAAACTTAGCAGAGCGTTACTTGACCGACTTTTGTTCAACTTTAGCAAAAGTTTCTAACAGCGTTTAGCTGTTAAAGTGATAATTAAAGTAATTAAACATTATTTTACCTTCTGCTTCATTCAATCAGAAAATCATTGAAAGTTGATATTGGTGGTGGTACCTACTGAAAATTGTTTAATTTGTATAATAATGAGATTATTCGAGGAATTTTTGTTTAGGTACACCTTTTACAAATGTGATTTGTGGTTTTCTATAAGTGTTGCAGCACTTGAATAGTTTATAAATAATGTTTTGCAAATTTTTAAAAACTATTCAAATTGTGAATTATTTTCTAAAATATTTATATTAAAATCGCCACAAATAATAACAGATTTGTTGCTGCTAGCAGGTTTTGCTAGTATATCTTCTATTGTTGATTCAAATTAACTAAAGTTTTGAGGGTGCAGGGCTCTGTACAACACAGGACAGTTCAATGCAATCCTCAATTGACAAGCTAAATAAGTAAAAAAAAACTATGTATTACGTTGCTTATATTATAGGCATTTTTGAAAGATTATGGACCCACGTTGCAGCATAGATTTACGCTTAAAAGAACAGGCCACATCATAATTTTTATAACTAATTAGCATCTGGTAGTCTTTCAACCAATGTTCACTAAAACATACTCTAACAAACATTGTTTTTTCTTAAAAACATTTCAATTTCCAATAATTTGGAAGAGTCGCCTTGAATATTGTGATGAGTCTTTAAGTCGAGAGTGAATAGGTTATTTCTAGGCAAGCGTGCTCCATCTTCGACCACATCATCGCTTCCCAACCGGAGAGATAGTAGTCAAACGCGAGCATATTAAAATAAATATATATATTAAAATCAATGATAGCATTGATTTTAATATCTGGGACATATACTTGCCGATGACCTGAAGGATAATGTGGATATTGAGAGGGAGCGTAGGGCGGTCAGCGGTAATATGTTGGTTCGTAAATTTTCTCGCTGTACGGACCAAGTAAAAATAACACTTTTCAAGGTGTATTGTCAGAGTCTGTGATCGGGTGGTTTATGGATTAACTACACCAAAAGGTCGCTAGATGTCCTGCGCATCCAGTATAACAATGTTTTTAGAATGCTCTTAAGACTAAGACTGCCCCGGTTCTATAGTGCGTCAGAGATGTTTACACGGAGTCGTACTGACGGCTTCCACGCAATTGTGCGGAAGAAAATAGCGTCTCTGGCAGCTAGAACCCGGGCCAGTGGCAACAGCATTCTGAAAACAGTGGCCGAGAGTGTGTTTTCCCCTTTTCTGAGGCATTTTATGGAGAGGATGACCGAGTAAGAAACTTCTTACGTTCATCTTCTGTACAAAATGCTTCTTAAACTCAAATTGCTTATATTTTTTTTATGTACTTAAGTAGATATAAGGTATGTTACTAACACTATGGGTGTTTGTTATCCGACTTTTGAAAATACATTAACTAAATAAAAATTGATAAAAAGAAATCAAGTTATGCTGCTGATCCCCTTTTTGACAAATAACTATTGAGAGCAAGAAGATACCTCGAAATCTAGTTTCTCTTTGTTCAATACTATGTCACAACTATTACTTTTAACATTGGGTAAAGCAAATCGTATGCACTTAGTTTTTTTGCTATTTAATACTAAATTATTAGCAGTGAACCAGTTTTGGTCCTGCTGTAGGGCGTTATTTTCGTCGACGTCGTCGCCAAGATTTGTGGAACGTCAGTTAATCTTAAAAATTAAGGAAACAGCACTATTTGTGGTTGACTTTTTAATAGATAGGGGAGATCATTTATGTACACTAAAAAGAGGAAAGGACCCAATATTGAGCCTTGTGGTATCCCTATTTTGACTTTTAACCCCCGTGAATAGACACCATTTATTTGAACTTGCTGCTGTCTGTCATTTGTAATTATGGTGATTATATTTTTATTTTATCTTTTTTATTTATTATTATTATTACTTTCTTTGAATATTGTATAATTTCGAAGCATTTTTTTTATTTTGTAAATGTGAGTAACATGGAATAACTTATGTTATTAGGTAACTATTTGTTTGACATGAACAAGCACGGCAGTTGAGAGTTTGTCATGCTCACTCAAATATCTCGCTGATGGTGGTCGTGTGTTAGATCATTCGGTTCCCTTCAAAGTGGTAGAGCTGAATGGTGCTGATCCACGTCATGTGCGTGAACGGGCGCCGTCTGTTGTGACTGGTCATCTCTTAGCTGCCTCTGGATGGTTTTAAACATTATTTTCTGAATTGTTCGTTTTGTTTCTTTTTTATTTTCTTTTACATTGTTCTCGCATAATAGAAGCAAGAATAAATATGATTGTAACCTGAGATTTTGTAACACATAACAAGGTTAAAAAGAGTGTCCATGGAGTTTCTTGCACGTTCTTCCCCATATAGAGATCTACGCTTTGGAATGTGCAATTAGCTTCATATTTCTGACTGACCGACTGACTGAAAAGTGCCTTTGGTTATTGATATGATCAAATTCTAAATTTGAATATGATCAAATTCCAAATTTGAATTTGATCATATCAATAAATAAAGAAATAAAAAAACTTCTTTTCTACTTTTCCAAAAAAATACAACCGACTTCCAAAATTTTTTATATTATATGTATAGATAATATCCCAAATTTAAAATATTTGAAATCTAAGAAAGCATGTTTTATTTTTAAAAATATAAGTTCTACCGTGGAAACAATGCATCTCACACCGTACGCACTTACACAATATTAAAATTGCCCAAACTCTCATTCAGCCTATCATCGACTACGCCGACGCGTGTTATTTGGATGCCACTGAGGAGCTTTTAAATAAACTTGAGCGATTGCAAAATATATGTATTCGTTTTGTTTTCAACCTTAAAAAGTATGATCATGTTTCCAACTTTCGCAAGGTACTCAAGTGGCTCCCTATCCGTCTTCCCAGGAACTCTCGTATTTTATGTCTGCTGTTTAATATCCTTCACAACCCTAAAATGCCCCGCCTACCTGCGGGAACGCTTTTCCTACTCCCGCCCTTTTGATGCGCCTTGTAGGTCAAATCTTAGGAATCTCCTAAAATTCCCTCCCCACACAACCGACTTCTACTCCTACTCCTTCACTGTGCACGCATTACGGTTGGGGAACTCTCTGCCGCCTGACATTAGGGACTGCCAAACCCTTGCAGTTTTTAAAAGGAGAGTAAAGGAACACTATCTTTCCATTTCATCATAGTTGCATATAAGTATGTATTATTTATTAAGTTTATATGTATTAGTACCTATCTATATATATAACATTATTAAGTTAGTTTTATATCTTTACATTGTATGTGTCCTAGCACTATTACACATGGTGTCTACTTCTCTTTTTTTCTATCTCTCCTTTCGCAGGTATGCTGTAAGAGATTTCTTTAGAAATAAGCATAACCTTTGTACATATTTCTCTGTTTCCTTCTTCTTGTCTGTTTTTTTGTATGTGTGTACATTAATTGTTAAATAAATAAATTAATATCGTATTCGGATAGAACTGCTCACGAATGAGCTTTTTTTTTTCATTTTTGTTTCAATCGCTTTCGTTTGGGAAATTTTACCTCACAATCTTCTTCTGGACGAATACGGGATAAAATATCCAAAACGAAAGCTATTAAGGTGAATGCGAACGGGTAGCCCGCGAAATTCAAAGTAAGTATTTCATGAAATCATGACATTTGGCATCAATTCTAACTGAGAGAGATGTATTTGATGATTTTAATGATTATAATTCTATAAATGCATACTTGTTACGGCCGCGAATCAAATTTTGACTAAGATACAACCTGACACTGACCTGCAAATTTCAAAAAACGTAAGAAAATTTTAATTTCGCAGGCTACCCTGGAGCTTCCACCCTATGGGGACTACAGGACCTAAAGCGCGGTCACTGTTGGACTACATAGAAAAGAAAGAAAAGTGCGATGACACAAAGCAAAAAAAATATAACAAAGTGAAAATATGAAGCAATAATGTATTTACAAAAAAAAACTATTGATTGGACTAAAAAATTAAAACACGATTACGTTAAAATGTTGCTTGAAAAATCTGAACGATTGCATGTTAGTATGGTTTTTAATCGTTTTAGGAAACTTTAAGAGGTATCTTCGTGATTTTTTCTATCATATCTAATTAGTTGTATTATGTTTTCAACACAATATAGCAGCATATACCCTGAAGAATATATCATATATTTTTCTGATTTTGTTTACTGCATTAGATCGTAATAAGTATTGCTATTGATAAGCATAAAATATATTGTCATAATTTACATTGGCGTAACGAAATTCAGCATAATGATCATTACACATCAATATCATTAGGCATAAATGTTCTGGCATAATGTTTATTGCCATAAATACAGTTGGCATAATAATAATGAAGCATAAATTAGCGATGACCTGCTGAGGGTCGCGGGTAGCCAATAGATGCGAGACGCACAGGACCGATCATTGTGGCGACACTTTTTTTTTTTTTGGGATGGGAATCATCCAATGACTTCTCCCGCTCTAGGGTGGAGCGGAAGGGCGTGTCAGACTCTTACTGACTAAAACCCACGCCTGTTCCTCTCTGCCCTGAATGCCCAGGGGCGAGGTAACTCTTTCGAATTTATCCTGAACCCCTAGACAGGCATCGGCCATGCCGGGCTCTGTCATGTATGCTAACAACTCTTTGAGGCGCGCGTGGAACACTACGCGCCGTCGACTCTCGGGCCTGGTGCTGATCGGACGGCGAGCTACCCATTACTCGCCGTCCGCAGACCCGGGTCTACGGTGGCCGGAGGTCATCTCGCGATTGTGGCGACACTTGGGGGCGGTCTATGTCCAGTAGTGGACGTCTTTCGGCTGAAATGATGATGATGATAATTTTATTAAACATAACCTCCTCCTTCTTCCTGCCGGAATTTCTGCAATCACATGTCTGTTTATTGATTAAACCATTTCATAACATAACATCACGCTGATACGCTCTGAAGGGGTACACAGATTTTTATTGTTCACCCTGTTATACCCTAATTTCACCAATTATGTTCAAATTCTATATTTTTGGGGCTATGAATTCGGACATAACTTTACTATTTGTTTTAGTTATATACAACAACTAATACGACAACAACACTAAAAAACTTTTATACAAATAAAATATTCTGACGAATTGAGAACCTCCTTCTTTTTTGAAGTTTATTAAAAAGGTAATTAAAGCGTTCTTCCATAGAGAAAAAACAACACAGAATTTGGCATAATGTATTGGGTCTACCTATACCTATGAAATTGCCTTTTAATGAAACTGCGCACTTTGGACAGTGGTAACTTTGGATTTACTAAGAATTATCAGTTCACATAAACTACCTACCACTACCTTCTAAGGAACGAGCTGCGTTTTATTAGCTTCAGGGGCTTGCAGGACCTAAACGCAACTAAACGCAAGTTTTATAATGCCTAAAAGTGGGAATCCCTTTCTTAGCATACTGCATTACTAATTTTATGGCATAATATTGTTTGACATAACGTTTTCGCATAACTTTTATTAGCATAATAATACTGTGCCATAATAATACTTTGGCATAATGCAATGATAAGCATAACTGTCATTTGGTCTTATTTGTTTTGGCATTATTTGGAGTTGCATACATTTTTGAGGCATAAAATTTATTAGTCTATTAATCATGAGCCATAAATATAAAAAAGTTATAATTGGGTGATTGGGTGTATGTAGCCAATAATTTTATGTTGAATGTTAGGTACTCGGTAATGAAACGCAGTTGCGGCCAATGATATTTTTTTATAGATAGGTATCGTCGGTTAAAAATATTAATACTCGTTACATATTACACAGTATCACGCCATCCATAGGCGATCCCCCGTCTTTGGTGTTGTCCAAGAGCGAGCGAATCGAGCTTGGGAACTTAGGGCACCCCTACACGGACAGGTTAGGTTCAAAGGGGATGATGAAGGGGATGACGGGAACTACAGTCAACGAGAAAAGTGAAAGAACGCAGCCCCCGTCATCCCCTTGTTCATAATCATCATCATCATTTCAGCCGAAAGACGTCCACTGCTGGACATAGGCCACCCCCAAGTGTCGCCACAATGATCGGTCCTGTGCGTCTCACATCCATCGGCTACCCGCGACCCTCACCAAGTCGTCGGTCCACCTTGTGGGAGGCCTTCCAACGCTGCATCTTCCAGTACGCAGTCGCCATTCCAGAACTTTTCGGCTCCATCGACCATCTGTTCTGCGAGCAATGTGCCCTGCTCACTGCCACTTCAGTATGGCGATTCTTCGGGATATGACAGTAACCTTAGTTCTCTTGCGGATATCATCATTTCTGATTCTATCACGCAAGGAAACTCCGAGCATTGCCCTCTCCATTGCCCTTTGGGTGACTGTAAGCCTTCTTATGAGACCCATTGTGAGCGACCACGTTTCGGTTCCATAAGTCATCACTGGCAACACGCACTGGTCATAACTTTCGTCTTGTGACACTGTGGTATGTGAGACGAGAATATACCACGCAACTTCCCGAACGCCCAGCCGAGTCGGATTCGACGGTTGACCTCTTTCTCGAAGTTAGCCCTACCTGACTGGACCGTTAGTCCCAGGTAGACGTACTCGTTTACAACTTCGAGTGTAGAGTCTCCAATCTTGATAGGAGTGGGTGCTACATGGGTATTTACCATGACCTTGGTTTTGTCCATGTTCATTTTAAGACCCACTCTTTCGGAAGCTCTACCGAGGTCATCGAGCATTGTACCTGATACGGAGGACCTGAGTCCTCCATAGTCTCAGTCATGATGACTATATCGTCGGCAAATCGAAGATGAGTGATGTACTCGCCATTGATATTAATGCCTAGCCCTCTCCAGTCCAGAACCTTGAAGGCATTCTCCATGGCGGCCGTGAACAGTTTCGGAGTAACGTCTCCCTGCCTCACACCGCGCTGTAGGAGGATAGGTTTCGAGGTCCGGTCCTGAAGTCGGACTGACATGGTGGCGTTTTCGTACAAACACTTCAACACCTCGATGTGCGGATAGTCAATCTGGCACCTTTGGAGAAACTGCAGCACAGCCCAAGTCTCAATCGAATCGAAGGCTTTCTCGTAGTCCGCAAACGCTAAGCAGAGGTGCAAATTATACTCTTCGGTCTTCTGCATAACCTGCCGCAGCGTATGTATGTGGTCTACGGTGCTGAAGCCTTTTCGGAACCCGGCTTGCTCGGGAGCTGGAAATCGTCAAACCTGCGCGCGAGACGGTCCGTGATGACTCTGGAGAACAGCTTGTAGACATGGCTCAGAAGTGAGATGGGCATGTTATTCTTAAGCAGGGCATTGTCACCCTTCTTAAAGAAAAGTACCACCACACCTCTGCCCCAAGCCTGTGGCGTTTTCCCCTCGAGTATGACGGAATCGAACAGTTTCTGAAGGGCCTTAAGGACCGGTTTTCCACTCGCCTTCAGAAGTTCGGCCGTGATTCCGTCATCAACCGACGCCTTGTTGTTCTTAAGCTGCTTCAGACCCATCCTAATCTCATACAGGCTGACGTCCGGGATGTCTTCGGTATAGTGTCGGGTCAGTCTAGCTCTTGAGTCGTTAGCTAGATTCGCAGCGGGTTTAGTCGTTGACGTGTATAACTATCCGTAGAACGTCTCGATCTCTCTCAGAAGCTCCGATTTGGCGGATATGGTTCTGCCATCCCCTTGTTAGGTTCCTTTAATTCCTGCAGACAGAAATAGGAGCCCCGCGTAGAGTTGGGCTCCGTCAACCTACTTTACTTACGACTGTGGTTAGCACAATTCCGGCTGAGAAAAAAGCTCTGCTTTTAAATTACTACTTAGATTTTATTTTTAGTAGGCTACCCGGGACTAAACTAGCTATATTAAGCTATTTTTTTTGAATGGTAAGATTAGGTTAAAACTATGACCCCCTACGCCATTTCTGACTGCCAGAAACGACTAAATTATATAGAAAAAATTGTGACTGGTTTAGAAAATGTATTATAAAATGATATTTTATATAAACGTGATTTATCCAAAAGAATTTATAAAATTAAATGAAAAATGTATAAATGATTAAATATCAACCGAAAAATTTGTAAAGAGAGGCATTTGCCAAATAAATGTTTATAAAACGAGTGTTTATAAAATAAAAGATTTGCAGAATAAATTGTTTGTGAAATAAATAGTATCCACTACACACACACACACTAGTAAATTGGAGCAATTTTCAATTATGCGATATAGTGTCTATTGTATTTTTATTCTAAAGATCATTATGTGTAAATATCATAATGAGTTGATAAAATTATGCTTTATAACATTGTGCTTTATAAAATTATGCTTTATAACATTATGCTTTTATAAAATTATGCTTTATAACATTATGCTTTATAAAATTATGCTTTATAACATTAAGCTTTATAAAATTACTAGCTGCGCTCCGCGGTTTTACCCGCCTAGACCGGAATAATAGGTAGCCTATTTGTTAATCCAGGCTATAAGCTATCTACATACTAAATTTCATCCAAATCGGTCCAGCCGTTTGAGCGCGAAGAAGTAACAAACATACACACTCACAAACTTTCACATTTATAATATTAGTAGGATGCTTCATTATTATTATGCCAACTGTATTTATGGCAATAGATATTATGCCAAAACATATATGCCTTATAATATTACGCGTAATGATCCTTATGCTTTTTTTTTGTGCGGTGGGAAATCATCCAATGACATCTCCCGCTCTGGATGGAGCGGGAGGGTGTGTCAGACTCTTAATTACTAAAATCCACCCTGCTTGAGTGCTCAGGGGTGTGATAACTCATGTTAAGAATTTATCCGCTACCCCTAGGCATGCGTGGACACGGTGGAGCATACGGTGGAGGTTTGCCCCACCTGGGCAGAACACCGCCGTGTCCTCGTGGATGCGATAGGCGGCAGCGACCTCTCGCGCCGTGCCCTGGTTCAGGCCATGGTACGGAGTGAGGGTGGTACGGAATGGGGGGCCGTCTCCTCCTTCTGCGAAGCAGTAATGCTCGCGAAGAGGGAGGCGGCACACGTTAGGGAGACTCAACAGAGACAGAGTCGCCCTAGCGCCCCCAGCAGCAGCCGTCGCAGGAGACGCCAGGGGCTGCGAGACGATCTCCGGCCACCGTAGACCCGGGCCTGCGGACGGCGAGTAGTGGGTAACTCGCCGTCCGATCAGCACCAGGCCCGAGAGTCGACGGCGCGTAGTGTTCCACGCGTGCCTCAAAGAGTTGTCAGCAAAGGACGGGGCCTGCCACGGCCAGTGCCTGCCCGGGGGTGGAGGATAAATTCGAAAGAGTTACCTCGCCCCCGGGCGCGTAGGGCAGGGAGGAACAGGGGTGGGTTTTAGTCAGTAAGAGTCTGACACGCCCTTCCGCTCCACCCTAGAGCGGAAGGAGTCATAAGATGATCCCCAAAAAAAAACCACCCCCCAAAAAAAAAAAAAAAAAAACCCCCTAGGCATGCAGGCACCGGCCACGATGGGCCCCGTCAGTGGTGGCCGACAATCATCTCTTTGAGGCGCGCGTGGAACACTACGCGCCGTCGATCACGGGCCTGGTGCTGATCGGACGGCGAGCTACCCACTGCTCGCCGTCCGCAGGCCCGAGTCTACGGTGGCCGGAGATCGTCTCACGACGTCCTACGCCCAGTGACTCTCCTGGGGTGGTAGCGGCTGGGGCCGTAACCACTTCGTTGAGCTTCCCTCACGCGTCCCACCTTCGCGAGCATTACTGCTTCGCAGAAGGAGTAAACTGCTTCCCATTCCCTCTCGCTCCGTACCATGGCCTGAACCAGGGCCGGGCGCGAGAGGTCTCCGCCACCTATCGCATCCATGAGGACACGGCGGTGCTCCGCCCAAGCGGGGCAGACCTCCACCGTATGCTCCACCGTGTCCTCTGGGTGATCCGCGCAGTGGTAACACACACCCGGGCGTTTCCTCCCGCCTAATCTGGAGCAGAAACCTCCCGAAACAACCATGTCGTGGCATGATGGTGGCGTGCCCAGCGCTGGGTTGCGACAGTCGCTGTCTCCATGTCGCCATGAGATCCTGCCGGAGCTCCGTCCACCGAGCCGCGAGGTGTCGCGGCAGCAGAGTTTTGCCCCGGCGTTTGGCCTCCTCGCGTCACTCCCAGAGCAGCGCAAGGACCTTGGCCTCCAGATCCCACGGTGACAATCCGGCAAGGAGGCTCACCGCCTCACAGGAGACCATGCGGTATCCTCGGATCAGCCGAATGGTCATGACCCTTTGGGACGCGTTCAACCGGCGAGCTGGTTGCCGCCTCAGGGAACGCGTCCACACCGGTGCCCCGTAAAGGGCCATAGACCGCACGATCCCCACGTAGAGCCTCCGCCAGGAGGCGTTTGGAACCCTCATGATCATTATGCTGAATTTCGTTATGCCAATGTAAATTATGACAATTTATTTTATGCTTATCAATAGTAAACAGTTTTTTTTCCTTATGGAAGAACGCTTTAAATACCATTTTAACAAACTTCAAAAAAGAAGGAGGTTCTCAATTCGTCGGCAGCTTTTATTTGTAAAAAAGTATTTTCGTGTGTCGATTGCCATTAGTTGTTGTAACCCATAACTAAAAGGAAATAGTTAAGTTATGCCCGAATTGATAGCCCCAAAAACGTGGAATTTGAACATAATTGGTGAAACTAGAGTGTAGCAGGGTTAACAATAAAAATCTGTGTACCCCTTCAGAGCGTATCAGCGTAATGTTATGTTATGAAATGGTGTACCTAATCAATAAACAGACATTGCTATTGCAGCAATTCCGAAAGGTTTTTTATCATTTATTGAAGAATACCATTGACTATCTTTGAAGTTGTTCATCAGATCTTCACCAAAAAATGGGACCACTTAGGAACAACCCATTCAAACAAAAAAAGAATTTTTCAAATCGGTCTAGACGTCTTTGAGTAATCGGGGATCATACATAAAAAATAAAACATTCCGACGAATAAATTTTTGTAATGCATAAAACCGTTGTGCATAAGCAGAGCATCAAAACAAAGCTTTATTTTCATGTAAAGCATTTCCAATTTTGAAATAGGTATGTCTTTAATGGTCTGCTACTAGGCAAGTCGCACAGCATCTGTGGCGTGACTGCAATAAATAACGAACTGGCTGTTACTACGTGAATAGATTTAGATAAAATGAAAAATGTTTCACGTACACCAAGTCCAAATGACATACAAACAGAACACAGCGTTAAAAGGCGGTATTGTCGCAAGCAGCCACTCTGCTAGACACTACTATCTAGCTAGCTGTAATAAGGCTTTCAGTAGCGAGTAGTTAGGTCACGTTAGGTGTTAGTCGAGAGCTGTAAGCTGTTGCTTCATCCCTGGTAATTCTACCTTTATCTGAAAATAATATACTAGGTAAGTTTCAGTCATGTTTGTTGCCATACGGTTATTGAATTTGACAATATTAGATAATATCATTCGACAATGCAAAATACAGCATAGCGTCAACATTAGGCAGGTAACCAAATGCCAAATGACTGAAGGCTAAAACAAACAATTCGCACAAAATTCCACGGTTGAAATTCTTAGATGTCGCAAGTTGAACTTGAAGTTCAATGGCAACATTTCTGTGGCAAAATATATCGATCGTTGTTACAGAGATACGTTTACTAGCCCAGTGGCAAGGCCGGGTGTCGGACAGTAGTTTAAATTGCGTGTCGTTGCGTGCGCGCCTGAGCAATCCTCGGTCCGTTCGTCGTAGGCTGGCGCGCATGCGTGCTCCATCCGATACCATTCATCTACTAACATGCGAAGCCACTATTACACACAATTAACAGATGTGTGCTCGTTAATTTACTTGTGTATGTAGAACGGTGTCAGGTGTCAGTGCAGTGATTTTTCATTCGCCTTTTCGTGAATAAAGTGCTGTGGTTGAACTTTTTGATCGTGGTATGTTTTTGTTTTTTTTTTTATTTCAGTACTATTCTTAAAATTTTTAGGTTTTAGACATTATCTATGCAAGTAATTCAAAACTTTTTTGTTTTTTAAATATACTTTGTTCTGGACCATAGAAACAATGTGGTGCACTTGTTTTATTTTATAAATCATTACTTATTTTACAATTCATTATTTTATGTTGCATGTTTTGATGAAACCAAACGTAAACTCAAAACGTATTTCTCAATAATACCGGTAGTGATGAAAAAATATATGTGTCAAAGTAACACTTAATTCGTAAAAAGTAATTTAAATTTCACAAATATTTTATTATAATATTAAAATTGCAATTTCTGCTTAACTAAAGCACATACCTACAATTAGTAAAATTATTCATCTAAGGACAAAAAAGAAGATGTAAACAAGGCGTATCGTGGTAAGTGACGTCACAGTACAGCTTTGAGAAGTGTATTAGAAAATTGAAGGAGTCAAATATTTTTTTTGAGCAACATGCAGTAGGTACTTGAATTTATTTTTAACTAATTTTCTTGAGTCTAAATTACCGTATTTTTTTTGTTTTAATTGAAACAAAAGACATGCGTAATCACTATTGAGAACAACAATAATAATGTTAAATATTCTGCTACTAAGTACTTCATAGAAATTAAATATAATGCACAAAACAATCGAGCAACTTAATTGAAAAAGCCTCAAACAAAACAACGCTATTATAAACGCTACAATTACTAAACAACAACTTTAAATGATAATCCAGTAAACCATTATTAAATTAATTACCTAAATGAAATAATGTGTGGTTTACAAGTTAGTAAGATAAGTGTTTAATTATAAAAAATAGACACACATTTGATAAACACGCCCACTATGTGCTGGTTGTAATTAGGTAGAAATGTATTGCTTAACTTTCCTTTAAATATCTGCTAAGTATCGGAAGTCTTACGACATTTGATTTAAACTGGAGTTGCGCCTTACAACCTCTTGCAGTTTTCGCGTCACAAATAATATTGTACAAACGTTTTACAAATGTTATTATTGCTCAAACTAACGAAAGCGTGAATCGGATTTGTAATAACTGTGTTAAAATTATAAAACAAGTAGGTGATACAGGTAAGTAATTATCGTTATTTCAATCGCTGCCTACCGCGCCTTCAATTTGCCAATATGATAATAAGTACATTCCTACTTACCATAACATCTTTTCTTACACCGTTGTACCGATTACGGCTTTAATTCTTCTGAACTGACCTGACAGAAAATCTTTTCTATATTTTCTCTACTGTAGACTATATGATAGAGAATTTTCCGTGATGTTCCAGGTAGACCTTTGGTCAGGAATATTTTTTGAAAACTTAAATATCTAAGGGGGCATCTCTGGGGACTCTGTCTGCCGAGTGACCCCAAGAAAGATGGCACAATATTCACATGCTGTCGTGTACAGACTGTTGTCAACATTACCTAACCCACCCTAAAATCAAACGACTTTGGACCCTCTGCATGTAACATTAAGGTTTATTTAATTTATATGAGCTTATCACACAAGTGCACGAGGACTCGATGAACAAAAATACAATAATAACACAGACACTCAAATTTGATCTTTAACACGTAACGTTAAGGTAAACCCACCCAACATAGTCATTATATATGTATACCGGCATTATATATGTTTTTGTTAAGCTATTTTAACCATTAACTCGTTAACATTAAAGTTGAAAAGCTTTTAAGTCACACTACATAATTACAACCCAATCTTTAATTTCGCGTATTCCCGACAAGTTCTTGTGGCTTAGCGGTTTGATGCTGGATTGACGACGAACAGCATGTGGGTTCGAAAACACAGTCCACCTATACATCACTTTCTTTTTTAATTTGTTTTCATTTCTACAATATTGCTTGCAATATTAAAGAACGACCAATATGATTTTCGCTTAATAACTTATCTTGTAAACGGGTGGGTAATTTAAAAAACTTTAAGTTCACAGTTCTTTATAATGAATACGAATATTTATTTTTCAACTACCCACTTATTACAAGTTATGTGAAAATATTACCATTTTAAAAAGTTTATGTATAGTCTGTAGTTCTTTACAATAATACAAGAAATAGTTTTGGAATATAAATTCTATATTGAAAGCAAAACAATATCTTTGTCGCAGGATTTGATCTCGAACTTTGTTTTTCTCAGTCTTACACACAGACCACGAGACCAGAATTACTTGAACTTAATTATTAAAATAGGCTATTACACTTATCATATTATAACAAATAGTTATAAAATATAACCTAATGCCAACGTTTTAAAGATCAAATTTGCGTGTCTATATTATTATTGTATTTGTTCATCAAATCCTCGAGCAGTTGTCTGATAAGCTCATATAAATTAAATAAACCTTAATGTTACATACAGAGGGTCCAAATTCGTTTGATTTTAGGGTGGGTCAGGTAATGTTGACAACAGTCTGTACAACGAGCCTCAGGGTCGACCCCCTTACAGTCTCCCCAGGCCCTGTAGACAAAGTAACATCGCTTCGTAGCGAAACGATATCTAAATTCGTCATCGTCTCTGAGATATCGATAAACATTTCCTAGCGTTAGCGTTCCTTCGTTATCTTTTTTGGCGATCACGATCGAGGCGAAGGCGAACTCTGAAAGCGCTGCTTGTCTACGCATTTGTATGGGATAAATACGATAGCAATTCTTTTCTTTATGGTTTCGTTACGAATTATAACATTGTCTACCAACTTGCGATAACGATGTCGACAGTCTACTGACCACGTGACTTAGCGCGGTTTATGTCAATCTCATACATTTTAGTCTTTTCTAACTTCGTTATCGTTTTTAAATTGTTAGTTTGTCTAAGCCCCCTGGATTGTTAACTTTTTTTTTTGGAGTTTGGTAAATCATCCAGTGATTTGCTTTCTCTAGGTGGGCGGGCGTCAGACTTTTACTGACTAAAACCCACCCTTTTTCCTTAAGTTGCCTGTGTCAATGCCAAGGGCAAAATCAGTTGGAGGTTTTGCGTACAGTTATTTAATTTGAACTCTAATCTGAGCTGAGACTCTGCAAAAAATGTAGCTTACAGAGCCTTTTCTCACACTTAGATTTTAATTCGAACTCAGATGGTGAGTCTCTTTGAAAACTTGTCGGGAAAACCATTCAACTTTGATATTAGGTAATGGCATGAGCGCGTAGATAATACACACCTTTATGATTATACCATACAATAAATGAGTACGTATGTACCTTTTGGAAACGAAACCTCATGCATGATAGGTATGATGGCGCAAAACGGCGACATAGTCATATTCTTTTGAATACCATGAACACACAAACATTTAACGATTTACGTAGAAACAACATATTATAAACATATTGAAGTAAATACGGTGCGTGCTAATGAGTTGCACAAAGTAGTAACAATCAGCTAATTGATTAGTGACGTACGTTTCCTGTGAGATTCCTACTGCTTGCGTAATAGTTAATATGAGCACATGCGACCTTATTGCAGGACTTGGTCTACCCTTAATTTGGGGGTCCTTGGGTTTTTAGACACGTATTTAATTTATTTCTATAAAATAATATCACGCCTATCCCAACAGTACACATTTATCTAGTAGGGGAGGAGAGATGGTATGAAAGGGACATGTATTGAAAGGGACAATTTAAATTATCGGCAAAATAAAAACCGTTTCAGATGAACACTATTTTTCTTGTATGGCAACTCCAATGCACATACATTCTAACCTAACTTTATACTCCTGTCATTTCAAAGACAACTTTGATGAGCGAGTGTATTTTAATGATATTGAAAATTATTTTTTTACTTCTTTTTTTCAAAACGTTTCGTCAAGTGCTATGAATTGATTATTTATTTGATTACTATGGTTTAGCCTTTAATATATACAGAAAGAGAGAAAAAAAATTACAGCTGACTTATTTGAGATTGTAGATTTTGTGGTTAAGTTTTTATTTTGTTTACGATTTATATAAAAGGGACACAACAAACTGGTATAAATGCGACTTCTATTTCAGTACCTAGTATACCAAATTTTAGTAATATTGTAAATTGTTTCTATGAAAAGGTGATTATTTTTTAACTTAATAATCATCTGTAGTTAAAAAAGGCTTATAAAACTTATCTCATCTATTTTAATTAGAATTATAAATGGTTACTTTATAGTTATTACAACAGTGAAATTATAAATAAATATTTCAGTCACTTTAAGGTACACACGACGGACAAAGGATAAGGTGATTTTCCTTTGTTATTGTGTACTGTCCCTTTCATAAATTGTCGCGGTCCTTTCAATACCGTAAATTTATGATAATATGGACAAAATACATTAATACTTATTTAAAAATACTTTATTTATTTTTAAGACTGTTAAAATAAACCACTAAAAATAAAGAAGATATAAGTTTTTGCATTTTATTTCAATAATTAAATAATGGACTTTCGATTCTGCTTTAATCTGTTCAAAATATTACCTCATTTATTTATAGAGCTCCTGAAACAAAAATGTCCTTTACATGCCACCTCTCCCCTACCTATGCTTAAGTCCATTGCAATAGGGACCGAGCCATCAAACGATCTCAAATCTAGACTCGGGTCTGCTATTAAAAAAATCCAGATGGAAAAATCCAATAACAACGCCCGGTAATGCAAACCAACCTAGGATCTCATACAAACAGTAGTGCCTTAAGCGCACACACCACAGACTAGATTAAACTTTTGCGTGTCTGGCGGACAGCGCATGGGCCGTAAACAATTAAAAATCTATTGATTTAAAAATTGTAACTGCCTGAATGTCTAGGAAAATTCAAAACCCTTTAAATGTAGGTGTCATACTTTAAATAGCTACGTTTATACATTAAAATCTCTGTCAAAAATGTTCCATTTTATTTTGACATGACCCTATTAAACCAGTCGTATTATATATAATTACACGGACACAGACTTTTGCGTTAAAGTTTTTCACAATTCTGCATTTGGCACGATGCCATGCGAGCCCTAGCTGCTCGTTAACGGTGGCAGCCTAAATTTTATCGCTAATATAAGCTGGATGCAGGAATACCCTACAAAGAAAATAGCTGTAAGCAATACTTTGTATTATTTGTTTAACAGTAGCTACCAGCTAAACACCCACCTACAAACATCTTAAAAAAATCCAGCACCGACTGATACACGGGATTACATTAATAAACATGTTTACAATGCATTTTAATATAAAGCTATTAAAAACAAACTAAATATGTAAACTACATGAATCTTGTTAAGATGACCTCTGATGTAAGTGATGTAACAGATTCCTTCTGGCCGCAGTTACGCGCATTCCTTCCACATTTTGTTTTCGAGTTACGCGTACTCTGACCGAGTACAAGGTTAACCTGTGTTTACATCGCCAACGCTTACAATTAAGTGCAGTGTTGTGTTTTCCCTTAAAACTAGACCTTCACAAAACAGTTGGGCATTTGACTTCCAGTTTCTAAACTACCGACCAGTTTTGCAACAAATAAACCCGTTTGACGAACATACATGCTTAATGTTCAATTTATTTTGTAACTCCATAGTACTGTGTGTACTTACGATAGCACAGAAAATTTTGCCTACCTTTGATTTCTCAAATCATTTGTTTAATTGTATATTTTGATGCTGTAAAATCAAGGCAAACGTCAATAACTGCTGAGAAACGTTCTCAAAGTTAGGGATCTGTTTGTGGAGTGCCGCGGCTTACTACCCTATCCTGTTGGGCCAATTTCCTTTCAGAACTCTCAAACTCTTCGCGTCAAACATTTGACTGACTTCCCAGACAATAATGTTGGAGGAGTTGAGGAACTTTTGGAACACCCTTTTAATATTATTTTTATCAGAACGGTAACGCATTATTAATTTCTTCACGAAGAAGACAATCATTTTACGATCGCTGTCTATTCCATCAGAAAATAAATTACAGTTTCTAGAATTCTATTTTACGGTCAAAGTTTATGTGAACGATTCTATTTCGGTCACAGCGATCTTATGACGTAACGCCAGTGTCTGGAGTCTAGATCAGTTTAGGTCTAAAACTAGATACACTGCATGGCCTATTGATCCACAAAACCGTCGAATTTTTAGATGGACCTTCAGGTAGTAATCGGTACTATGGTATTTTTTTAATAGAGCACTGTTGTCAAGCGTACCTACATGAGCCCAATTTTAGATTTGCTTACTTGGTGGTTAAATTTATTTAATACATTTGCCTAACTTACAATATGAAATAACAACTTTCCTGACCTTGCTACAAACATGTCATACAAAGGATACAAGTATGATTTATAATTAGCTGTTTCGAAAGTTGCGAACAAAAGACTGCAACTCTAGACATGATTTTATTTTTGTACTTTTTAAAAGTTGTGCATTGTCGTGGTGCAGTTGTTTATGTAACCAGGAACTTCTGAAGGATTACTCGTAAATTAAAATTTATGGAGCCTACCTAGGCAGCCAAATGATAAAAACCAATTTTAGGGGCAATTTTGATTTTTAAGAACTTGTAAAAGCATTATTCTTTCAAGTGAAGTGTAGCTTTTACAATCGATTTTTTCTTGGCGTAAAAGTATGTCTTCAGGCCTATTTTTAGCCCACTTCCAAAAAAGGAGGAGGTTCTATGTTGGACTGTATGTATGTTTTTTTATTATGTATGTCCACCGATTTCTCTGTCAATTGCAGTCCGATTTTCAAAATTCTTTTTTATCCGAAAGAATATACTCCCGAGGTGGTCCCATATAAATTTCATCGAAATTGCTTCAGCGCTTTTTGAAAAACTGAACAAAAACGAAAAATACGCATACCTAGATGACGTTTTGGTGTTCTCCAATTTTCCACGTTCCATGTTGTTGGGGTTTTTAGTTCTGGGGCGTAACAACCTAACTTCCAAAAAAAAATACACTAAAAATTAAAAAAATAACTTTAATTTAGTCGATGTCAAATAACGAAGAAATAAAATACAAACACCGACTACCGAAATTAAAGTTATTTTTTATTGTATTTTTTTTGGAAGTCTGTTGCTTTTTTTTAAAATTATTCACACAAGTTATATCGCATGTCAAACAATTATATCTGTGAATGCTCGTTTTAAATATGTAATGTCGCCGTCTTCTCATCGCAAATGAAGCAAGACTCCGAGTACAAACATAAGGCGATAGTATCGCCTGAAGAGATGGGCATCCACAACGATTTCGCCTAAAGATCACAACCGTACTAGGCACATAAATTGTGATGTTGTAACACTCGTACCTAGTGGGTGTTTATCGTTATAGGAATTACGAACTTTATAAGATAATTCTGCACACACATAGATACGATTTTCATAAGGGAATTTAATGTCGATACTTATATTTTATATAATTTGATGGCTCATAGATGGAATAGTATAATAGCACCCTTACCCGACAATCCCCTCATTAGCAGACACAATTTTTTAATTGTGTCTGCTAATGTTGCGTCTCCTTAAGGAGACGCGAGCGGCTTAACGGATTAAATAGGTTTATAATTATTCACTTTTCACGGGAGTTAAGGTTATATTATAAGACTAGAAAATAAATAAATAAAACGCAACTTTCCAAATGCGTTAATTTTATGACTTAAGTACACGTTTTAGATTGACAATCTTATTTTAAAGTTCTTTGCTGCCAACGATTTCTGCATTTGAATTGTCCTTTAAAATTATGCAAATTAAATAAAGGCACGCTATTTAAAGCTATGTTTTACGCTAATGCCATTTTTTCAATAAAAAACTTTTTTACAAAAAAAACAAGCGACTTCCAAAAAAAATTCACTAAAAATTAAAAAATAACTTTAATTTCGGAAGTCGGTGTTTGTATTTTACTTCTTCGTTATTTGACACTGACTTCCGAAATTAAAGTTATTTTTTAATATTTAGTGGATTTTTTTTTGGAAGTCCGTTGTTTTTTTTTTTTGTAAAAAAGTTTTTTATTTTTCAGTTTTCAGTTGTTATACCCCAGAACTAAAAACTTCAATAACATGGAACGTGGAATTTAAACATTTGGAGAACACCAAAACGTCATCGAGGTGTACGTATTTTTTCGTTTTTGTTCAGTTTCTCAAAAAGCGCTGAAGCAATTACGATAGAATTTTGAAAATCGGTTCACAACTGACGGAGAAATCGGCGGACATACATAAAAAAAAGCGTACATACAGCCGAACATAGAACCTCCTCCTTTTTCGAAAGTCGGTTAGAAATCAATATTGAACAATAGAATACTGTAAAGATCATCAAATAACTTCTTCCGCTCTGGGTGTTAGACTCTTACTGACTAAAACCCACACGTGTTCCTTCAGTTGCCTGTTCTAGGGCTACGGTGAGTCCTTCGATAACTCCGGCGACCCTGACCGGCATCGGCCCTAGCGGGGCCCGTCACTGCTTGCTGACATCTCTTTGAGGCGAGAGTGGCGAGCTACCCATTACTTGACGTCCGCAAGCTCTCGCCTACGGTGGCCGGGAATCTGCTTGCGACTCCCGACGTCCGAGGCGTCTCCTGTAGCGGCTAGGGGCGTGAGGGCGCGAGGATTGCCTCTCCCTTACGCGTCCCGCCTCCTCCTTCGCGAGCAATACTGCTTCGCAGAAGGAGGTGTCAGTTTCCCAAACCCTCTCGCTCCGTATCATGGCCTGGACTAGGGCCGGACGCGAGAGATCGCCTCCACAAGGACACGGCAGTGCTCCGCCAAAGCGGGGCAGACCTCCACCGTATGCTCCACCGTACCTCCAGGTGACCCACACAATGGTGACACCCGAGTGTTTCGTCCCGCCTTATCCGGAACAGGAACCTCCCGACACAACCGTGTCCGGTGAGGACCTGCGTCAGGCGGAAAGTGAGGACGCCGTGGGGCCTCTCCAGCCACTCCTCAAAGAGGGGACTTATCACTGCAATTGTAGCGTACCCTGCAGCATTTTATGCGACAGTCGCTCTTTCCATGTCGCCATGACGAACACCTACCTAAAGGCTGTAGGTCAAAGTATGGATAACATCAGCCATTGCTCACGAGACCCATTCTGAAGAGTTATGTTAAAATGGCCACTAAATAATATGGCTTTGAATATGTACATTTATGTGCAGTGCAATTAGGGTGGCATACCGGTTGCGTTCTTACGAAGTGCAAAGATTCTTGATAAAGCTGTAAGTATGTCTAAAGCTAAATCGCCGTAGATGCCTGCGCCTCTGCTCGCTTTGTTATCTTACAAAATCTACATTATATCTTAGATATACCGACGAGTATAAAAAGTGTTAACTTACTTTGACCGTTTAAAAATATTTCGTTGAACCCCCAGTCGCTAGCAAAAAGATCGGTAGTTTTTATACCTATGAAAACATATCTTTCATATTTTAGGGTTCTGTATCTTAAAAGAGAAGAAGGAAATATTTTTAGTCAAAAATAAAATAAAAATTAATAAACTCGCACGGAATCCTTCCCGTGCGAGTCCGACTCACACTTGGCCGGAATTTTTTTGCATTGTTGTATTGCATTGCATTGTTTTAGTTCACTTTTTTTTTTAGTTTTGGAATTTATATCGCGAAATTATCCTTTGGATTGTCACTGTCTTTGCTGCAAAACATAAATTTCTGGTTTTTTTATACTAAAACGTAACCCACTTTTCGGCAAATTCACAATGCATGATTTTGAGCCAATTCTTACAATTATCCGAGGTTGCTAGACAAAATGGTTTAACCTGGGAATAGTATCATTGTAATTATTTAGAGTTTTTCTCCAATCTTGGGGCTTATATGTTTTCCTTTATTTAAGAACGCTGCATTTCTCATTTAATAAGGGAAGGGTTTCCTTTTATCAATAAGGGGTAATTAGGAACATAATTATATTTTGACTATATTTTAGATATGTTTTAGTAATCTATGTAATAATGTAAATTATCGGAATTTGACCATCTGTTTTTAATTACTCAAGCAGATGCAGGGTAAATATGAACGGCAAGAGTTTTGTTTTCCCTTAAAATTTTATTAATCCATGTGATTTTTATATTATTTTATCATTCTCCTTCCCTTATCCCAATTTATTTGGGGTCGGCGCAACAAGTCTTTCCCTTCCATACTTCTCTATTAGTCGTCAGCTCTGTAGTCACGCCCTTTTTACACATATCCTCTTTCACACAGTCCGTTCATCGTTGCTTTGGTCTCCCGTTACTCTTATAGCCATCCACATCCATACACAAGACTTTCCTCACGACATTTTCTTCATTCCTCCGCATCACATGCCCATACCACGACAACCGATTTCCACACAACTTTTCAGTCAGCGGTGCTACTTACAAACTTCCTCTTATATACTCATTCCTAATTCTATCCATTCGCGTAAGACCACACATCCCTCACGATGGCACAGTCATCACGTGCTGCCATGCAACCCTTTCACAGTCTCCTCAGGTGTGTGCCCTTCGAGAGTCGACGGCGCGTAGTGTTCCACGTGCGCCTCAGAGTTGTCAGCAATACATGACGGGGCTCGTCATGGCCGATGCCTGTCCAGGGCTCATGGATAAATTCGAAACAGAGTTACCGCGCCCCTCAGCACCGCCCCGCGGCACTCAGGGCAGAAAGGGAACAGGGGTGGGTTTTAGTCAGTAAGTGTCTGACATGCCCTGCCGCTCCAGCCAGTGCGGGAGAAATCATAGGTGTGCCCTTACCGGCGTTGTACAGTGGAGGTTCCGGACTTATCTTTTAAGAGGGAACGGGGTTCCATGTATGTATTGATGAAAGTCCCCGGACTTATTCTCAAAGACCGGGCGCCTTTTGACGGTTTACCCACGAAAATAAAAAAAGAAGGTGGGTGTACAATATGTAGGTACATAAGATAGGTTAATTGCCGTGGCCAGCCTACTGATAGTTTCGTCACCGGAGCGGCTGCGCCCATCAAGGACGATGCGGCATTAGTCTTATGTGTCATTACGTGAATGATTTTACAATAACGTCGCTTTATTTGATAATCTTATTCCATTTAACTATTTATGGATACTGGACTTCCTTTGGTTTTTTATTTGCGAATGCTACTCGCAGAATTAGTGATGAAGATATTTTATTTACTAACAAGGTTCGATACGATTGAAAGTGTCTTTGTCTATACTAATATTATAAAGAGTTAACATTTGTTTGTTTGTATGTAGAGGGTAATCTCTGGAACTAAAGAGCCAATTCTAAATTTCCTTTCACTGGTAGAAAGCTACATTATTTGTGGGTATAAGGCTATAAATTTTATTTATATCATGCTGTATATTCGAAATACACGCGGACAAAGTCACCGACGAAATGTTAGTTCAAAATAAATAACTCCGCTGCCCAGGAAGGCATCGGTCTAAATTATTGAATTATTAGAAACGTATAAAGTTCCCGCAAAAAAGGGCTTTTGACATTCATAAATCACTTAGCACAAAAAAGATAAGGAATATGGATTGTCGTTAACACCAAAATATACATTTTCTCTTAGGAGAAAAATTGTTTTATTTAACATAACATCACGCCTGTTCCCCGAAGGGTTGGGAAGAGGTATAACCTCAGTAGTAGTAAGAGGTACATGGTGGCATCCCACCCATACGCACAAATGCTTTGGGAACACATTCATTGTGGGTACAGCTTAGGAGTGGAATTCCCTGCCGGAGTCTGTGTTTCCAGCTATCAGGAACGTCCAGGGTGTAGCTCACAACCTGGAGGTGAATAGGTTACTTCTAGGCAAGCGAGCTCCAACCTCCAACGTCGACCACATCATCGCTTACATAGGCGTACATAGGGGGGCCGGGTGGGCCGGGCCCACCCCAGAATGGTCTTGTGCTCGCCCCAGAATGTTGGTTTACCGGTTCGAAATTCAAGGCTGGACACTTAAGAGAAATGTGCAAATTCATGTGGCAGTTCACAGTTCATTGTTCAAACATGTAAAACACCATGAGAGTGGCGTTATGTAGGCTGAATGCCAAGAATACCGCTCCAAAATCCAACAGCATACCTGAAAAAGTCTTAGCCTTGGAGGCTCGACTAAGGGTGTTCCTGAACGATGCTTTGAGAGGGGCCACTTACCACTTCGTTGGAAGACGGGGAAACTGGTCCTCATTAGGAAGCGGGGTGGCCTGCAAACTCTCCGTCCGCTTATGAGCCCATCGTGCCGCTCGACGAGGTAGGTAAGCTTTTTAAAAGTCATTGCAGACCGCCTCGTCGAGCGGCTAGATCTAGCCGAGAGGCAGTTTGGTTTCCGCAGGGGCGCTTGACGGTGGACAACTGGGTGCTGCACGTCGACCTCCCATAGCGGCGTCAGCGTGGTATGCTACGCTGACGACACGCTGGTCCTGGCGCAGGGGGGGTCGCACCTGGTGGTGGCTGAGCTAGCGACGTGCGGGGATCCGGCAATTGTAAGTCGAGGTGCCCCTGCATAAGTCCGAGGTCATGTGTTTTCATGGTCCTCGGAACGCGCCACTGTCGGGTACCCAAATAACGGTAGGAAGGGTTCACATCGGCGTCGGGTCGACCTTGAAGTACCTGGGACTCGTCCTCGATTGGAGCAGGCCGGGGCTGCCTTCAAGCGGCTCCTGTCCAATCTCCCCTAGATTCATCCTAATCGGAAAGTCGTGCGGTCCATGGCCAATTACGGGGTACCAGTGCGTGTCCTTGAGGCCATCTGGCTGAGCCGGGGATACCGCACGGTCTTCGGTACGGCGGCGAGCCTTGCCTTGCAAGCAAAAGTCCTCGCTTACATTGGGGAGTGGCGTGAGAAGCGGAGGTGAACTCCGCTGAAATCGGGGCACGGTGGACAGAGCGGCAATCTCATGGCGGTATTAAGTGAGCAACTGCCGCAACCCAACACTGGGCACGCCACGATTGCGGCGATAAGTCCCCACTTTGAGAAGTGGCTGGAGGGGAGCCATGGCGTCTTCACCTTCCACCTGACGCAGGTCCTCACCGGACACGGTTACGCCCGGGTGTCACCATTGTGTGGATCGCCCGGAGGACATACCTATACGATACGGTGGAGGTATGCTCCGCTTGGGCGGAGCACAGCTTTGTCCTCGTGGAGGCGATCGGCGGTGGCGACCTCTCGCGTTCAGCCCTGGTCCAGGCCATGGTACGGAACGAGAGGGCATGGGAAGCTGTAACCTAGTAGAAGTGTCAAGCTATTTGTGAATTATGATGGTAATCGTGTTCACTGACTACAGTAGGGCATCGACTCAGCTTCATCAGTCATCGCATCTCAGCCCCCCCCCCCCTCCCCCCCGCCTCTGGAAATTAACCCTAGATACGCCAATGATCGCTTACCATCAGGATTAGTTATTCTGCTTCAGGTGAGATGGTGGTCAAACGCAAGCCTAAAAATAGTAGAAAAAACCGCAGTTGCCACATGTCGTTAGTTATGTCTAAGACCCATGTTGCTTTATTTTTGCGCTATGAAACTAAAAAATATACCTAAGCACAATATCGACATAATAGAACAATTTCTCAAACATAATTTTATTTTAAAGGTTATATTTATTTACTCCATTAAACACTTCTATTACAAACTCGCTAAACTGAAAACAATTTCTTTCGAAGACATAAGCTTTACTATAATCAATTTCTTTTTAAAGGTTCAAGTTCTTAAATACCTAGTCTAACCTATCGTATCGTAAACAAAGAGATTTAAAAGAATACATTTATATTGTCTTTGATCGTAAATAAATAAATTTTCCTTTTATCAGAAAATATAAAATAATGCGTCAGAACAATAATGTTTCTCAACAATTTAGGCATTAGGTAAATTAAATGTAAGTACCAACCTACCTAGATACCTATAATACTTATTTACATAGACACGGTGGCATGCAATGCACAGTGCACACAACAGGGACAAATAAAGACATAGATGTACCTAGAGCTCATAGGCTATCTACGAGTATGTTTGCAATCACTATTAACACCACCTCACTAACATTAGTCGATATGTTACCGTTACAATGCGGAATACGTTAATATGCGCATTAACAAAGTAACCTGTAAATTACCAGACACGGTTCGTAAAAGTGCTAAATTTTAATGAAAGTAGCAAATATCTGCACTCTACCTAATTAATCTGCATATCAACGGATGCTACACCGTTAAAGCGCGGCAGACAGTAAACGTTTACTTCTTTTTTTAGGGTTCCGTAGTCCTAACAAGGACGAGAAACCCTTATAGTTTCAATCTGTCCGTCTATCCGTGCGAATGCCCCGCAAAATGAATTATTTAAGACACTGTTAGTACTGGAAAGCTGCAATTTTGCATGGGTATGAATATTAATAACTTCAAGAAAACTAAACAATAAAGTTTTTTAAAAGATTTTTTTACGGTACCTGCCCTAAATGTAAATTGGATATAATTTTATTATTTATAGCTCACTTATCATAAGTGTGGGGTATCGTTGAATACTGTTTTAAAATGATTGCGGGGCTGTGAAGACTATTTTTCGATTCAGTGATTCGTTTGCAGTGATATTTTTTGTTCAAGTCAAACTTCACCCCCCAAACTGTTGGCTTGAGAAATCTGAAAAAAATCGTGATAGTAGCAAGGCTCTGTTCAAATTTTGGACGCTATAATATTTAAATTTTGGAGGCCGAATGAAACGTCAGGCAAATCCATGCATCGCTGTGAAGTTGCCTTGTATGGCCGGTCCTATGCTTTGCAGAGTTCCATAAGCAATAACTAGTAATACTCTGTCCAAGAAAAGGACACCATTTTTAAAAAAATATATATTCTTAACTTGCACTTCGCCCGCGACTTCACAAATAACGTGGCTTTCTATTGGTAAAAGAATTTTCAAAATCGGTTCAATAGATCCAGAGATTACCCCCTACAACCTGAACATACATAAAAAAATAAAAGATTCCGACGAATTGAGAACCTCCTCTTTTTAAGGAGGCGATTCCCAAAACCGGTCAAAAAAGTTTTTTTAAAGTGGTGTATCTCTTAAACCGTAAATAATTTTGACAAACAAAAAAAAACGATATTTTGAAATCCTATTTGCATACAGTGATGGAGCTCAAAACATAATTTAACATATATAATGCATCAAAAAAATCTTCTAACATACCCCTTAATTATCTTTATAAGCAGTTTATCCGTTCATTAACAATTATAATAATAATAAGGTTTTTAAAATGCGAAAACTCTCCACAACCGCGAGGTGTGCAGCCTCAGAGAATATTTTCTTGAAACCGACGTGGGTATGCACCGCGATGTGGTCGCAGTGGACAAGGGACTCACCCCGTTGTCCATGGCTAAAGAGAACTGGCGCAAACCTGTAATACTCACTACTGATGACCGCAAGGAGGTATGGAAAAGCAAGGAGCTTCATGGGCGCTTTTATCGGGCCCTTCATGGGCCTGATGTAGATTTCTTGGCGTCCGTGGCCTGGCTACGTTTCAGTGACCTCTTCGGGGAAACTGAAGGCTTTGTCTGTGCGATTATGGACGAAGTTATCTTGACGAATAACTACCGGAGGCATATCACGAAGGACGGGACGGTTGACGTGTGTCGGGCATGCCACCGTCCGGGTGAGTCCATCAGACATATTATCTCTGGTTGTTCTCGTCTTGCTAACAGCGAGTATTTGCACAGGCATAACCAAGTGGCCAGGATTATTCATCAGCAGCTTGCTTTAAAATACAAACTTGTGGATTCTGAGGTGCCGTATTACAAGTATGTGCCCGACCCAGTTCTCGAAAATGACCATGTCACGTTGTACTGGGATCGGTCTATCATCACTGACAGGACTATTGTTGCCAATAAGCCGGATATAGTGGTGATAGACCGATTGGCGCGCCGCACAATGATAATCGATGTCACCATCCCACATGACGAGAACCTCGTGATAGCTGAGAAAGAGAAACAAATTAAATATCTTGACTTGGCACACGAGGTTGTCGATATGTGGAATGTGGACTCGGTTGTCATTGTGCCGATAGTCGTTACCGCCAATGGCCTGATGGCTAAAAGCTTCGACGACCACCTGTCGAAGCTGTCGTTGCGCGGTTGGATCAAGGGCCTGATTCAGAAGGCAGTACTCCTTGATACGGCTCGCATTGTGAGGAGGTTCCTGTCTCTGGAGCCCTAACCACCGGTAGCTTGGACCCTGTTCCCGATACCGGTGGACTACTATTTTTATATTTTTAAATGTTTTTTTATATGTTTTCTTTTAAAAATATTTAAAAATGTAAATAATATGTGTAAAAATAAATATACGAAATAATAATAAAAAATATACCATAAAATTTCAAATGCTAAACTGCATCCAGTGATGGATTATTTTTTATAAATTTATCAGTAAATCCTAAGTAAATCGATAAAATACTTCATATTTTGCAATATATTGCGAGCATTTGTCGTAGCGCATCTCTTTCTTTTCTATGCAGTCCGAGAGTGACCCCGCTTTAGGTGATGCCTCGGCCTTAAGAAGTCGGTTAAAAATAGATATTTTTTGTTTCCACGTACTCTGATGCTGCCTGACCTACAGGGCCCTATTGGCAAGTAATCGTACATAAATAGCCGTGATTACAAGTGTCGTCGATCCTAATTCCAACCACGTAGGTAATCGCGGTTACTACGTGACTCGCTGAGCTAGTATCGCACCGGGCGTTCCTTGACTTCGCTGTATTACCTACCTACTGGGTGATTTAAATCAACCCACACGATAACATTATTATTACCTATGCCTATATATAGGTATATGTATGCGGAACAGAATTCTGTTACAATCATACAATACCTAGTCAATAAGGTTGAATTATGCAAAAATCAAAGTATGGAGAATTTTTCATTCAGTCATCAATCAGGTTGACGATCAGTTATCCGTCAGCCACACCCTTGACAGTGACAGAACTCACACAAGACTCACCGTGTAATGGACGCCTTGGAACCACTTGGACCCTTGGACTTGGTTTATTATAATTTCAAAATGGTTATGCTGGGTATGTGTCCAGCCTCACATAATATTCATTATTGTGAAACGGGCAGGACTAGTCCTTTCATTTTACTGTGAACCCTATGAATAAGATCGATTGCTTCATTGGAACAGAATGCAAGGCAAGTTAAACGAACTTATTTAAGAAAAAGTCTTGAATCGTGAATGAATAAGCCAGTGTTCACCTATTTGGCAGTAGGGTCTTGCTCATATCATTTAATATAACAACCAGTTTACCTACATAAATAAACATTTCGTTGTGAAACCAATTTGCACAAATGGTTTGTTTTCAAAGCAGTTCAGTTGTAGATATTTGTCAGAATAAGGCTACGACAACAGACACTAACTAGTGAACCAAACTATCAGCTCGATAGAAACCTCCGTGCATTACGAAATTATAATCCTACTCATGTTGCCAAAATAATTGGGTCACAAAATAAATATTTAAATGAATGAATAGTTAACCGTGAAATAAAATAACTAACAAGGCATTCTACTGCTCTGCTACGCGACGCGTCACGCATATTTAACAGAATTACAATGATTGATGAATAAACAACATTTCACAGACAATTTTGATCAAAAATTCCGAGAGTTGTGTGCCTTCGGATGTTGCCCATTACGCGGACCCGCTGTGTTAGCGTGACTGACAATGACTTAATCCTTCGAGTATTAGGTGATGGTCATCATCCTCATTTGCAATTTGGGTTATGGCATACATCATAAATATGGTTGAATTATGGCCACAGCTGTTAACGCGACAAGTTCGTTAGCAGAAATCCCCAGGCAAACTACCAAGGTTAAAACTCTAGTAGGTACCTAAGTACCATAGATTATATGGCATGATGATGCTCATGTACCTAGCTACTTTATTTGAATGTCTGTGTCTATGAACAAAACTAAGTAATTATGTAGATACCTAGGTATTATAGGATGAAAGCTTTTACGAAGTCTTCAATATTTTACATTTAAAAAAGGAAAGTATAATACTTCTTTTAGCACTTGTTCATATGGAAAAAGATCGCGAAAAGTAATTGGAATTCGGAAGAATGTTCTGGCGACGGCGCTGAAGAAAAAACTAATTTCGGAAGGCAGGCGTAATTTGCACAATATAAAACAAATTTCAGTAGCATTTGCAAAATTTATACGCGATTTTACGCCGATTTCGGAGTTAAGAAAAGCAGGTCCTTTTTTCGTTTTTTTTTCTTATCATCGTAGCTTAATCGCAAAGATTGCAATATTGGAACATCCAAAACAATCCACTAGTTTCTTACGAAGTGGCGATCGATAACCTGACCTAACGTGACTGAGTTGAAATGATTGATGAACATCGCTGTCCCTAACTAGATGGTCATTTGTATTCTAAAAAACTGTAGACCTACTGAACGATCATAGTTAACCTTCAAATGTCTGAACGTGGGTCGTTAAGTACCACCTGACTGTCAAGAGAATTTAGATTGTTAAATTAAACATTGATAGCGTGAAGATCATCCGCAAGTATTCCTCAGATACCAATTAAGAGGCTACGGTCCACACTTCACATCCAAGTGAACTTAAAACATTGCTACTGGATGAATTCATGGCAAAGAAATTGCGTCTCTAATAAAATTAGAGTCCTATTAAAAAAAAAAGTATGTGATTAGTTTAAACACTGATTAGCAGGTTCTTTTTTCAAAATTTTCTACCCGGAAGAAGGTTGGATGTGGGTCGTAAAGTACTGACTAATCAGTTGAAGGAGGTTTTGTATAGACAGCTGAATGTGTTGAATGAGACGTGTGTTATCTTGAATTTGAGTTCGCTAATCATTAAACATTTAAACTAAGCATAAACTTTGCGAATTTTATAAATGAGGCTGAATAATGTCACTGATAAGTTATTTGTTTCAGGAATGAGGAACAAAAAAACACACCATGCCATGGTTCTTCTACTTACTCTGCATCACAGCGGTCAGCGGTCAATCTTTTGACACTAGGAGATTTATGGACTACTGGACCGACTTATTTCGACCTTTACCGAGAAATCCAAGAGAAGGTTTCATTCCGGACTATACACCAAAAGACCAAGAAGAGTTTGACTTCGTAGTCATAGGTGCCGGATCAGCGGGTTCTGTAATTGCGAACCGCTTAACTGAAGTTCCACAATGGAAAGTGTTACTCATAGAATCCGGAGGAAACGAAAACTTCTTTTCCGACATTCCTATATTCGCTTCGTTCCTTTCCCTCACACCTATGAACTGGGGCTACACTTCAATGCCAGAGCCGCGAGCATGCAGGGATCTTAGAGGGAAAGTGTGCTTCCTGCCCCGAGGCAGAGTGCTCGGCGGTAGCAGTGTGCTCAACTTTTTAATCTATCAACGTGGACATCCGGAAGATTTCAACGACTGGGCTAGAATGGGTAATGAGGGTTGGAGCTACGACGAAATATTACCGTATTTCAAGAAATCGGAAAACATCGGTATCAAAGAGTTAAGGAACTCGTCATATCACGGCGTTGGCGGATATTTAGATATTGAATATTCGCCGTACCACTCTCCGCTTGAGAAACCATTCAAGCAGGCTGGTGAAGAACTCGGATATAAATGGAGAGACCCAAATGGAGAAAAACTTATCGGATTTTCCAAACCACAGGCAACCATGAGGAGTGGAAGAAGATGCAGTTCCTCGAAAGCGTTTTTGGAACCAATACGCTTTAGGCCTAATTTAAAAATTACAAAATTCTCTACCGTTTCAAAGATTTTAATAGACCAGCAAACCAAAACAGTCACTGGCGTAGAATTTAGAAAGTGGAATAAAAGGTAGAATTTCTTATTAGATACTTTCTTTAACTTCAACTAGCTAGACAATGATGCCACAAATCTATATAGGTACATTTTAAACTAAGCTATGTACCTAATTTTTCAGTATGCAAGTGCGCGCTCGTCGTGAAGTCATCTCATCTGCAGGAACTATGGGCTCCGCTCAACTGCTGATGGTGTCAGGAGTGGGACCAAAGGAGCACCTGTACGAATTTGGGATCCCCACGATCGCCGACCTCCCCGTCGGATACAACCTTCAGGACCACGTCACGTTTTCCGGCAACGCCTTCATTGTTAACCAAACTGGAATGACCATGAATGACGTAAGTATTGAAAGTAAAAAAATAAAATAGAAAAACAAAAGCCGATAAGTGCGAACCCAGTCCCCTTTCCAAAAGTATTCTTATACTTGACATACGAAGTACTCTCCACTGGCCGTATTCGAATGTGTAGACTGTAGAGTAGGTAGTAGCTACTGACAAGGAGGAAAACCGATTCTTTTCCGCCATACCTAAATGAAATAAGGTTACTTACCTATTCATAGGTATTTGTGGCTATAATGGTAAATACTGTTAAAAGCATACAGTTATTTGCACGATACCTATGCCTCAAAATCTGTTTTTTAATTTTTTGTCTTTCTGTCTGTCTATCTGTTTCTTCCGTCTAATCTTCAAAACAGCTGGACCGATCCTGATAATATTTTACTGGCAGGTAGTCAGATACCCTTATATAGTCAGCTATACAGGCTGTAACGGAAAGGTGTGGTCATATTTTAAGAATTGCATCTTCCCATTGATATGAACAACTTTATTCAAAAAATTATGAGTATATTCTCAAAAAAAAAATTTACCCCCATACAAATATTGATCAGCTGATGATAACTTTGTATGGGAAGTCCAATTTTTTTTTTGGAATTTTCAATTTTTTCTTAGAGAAACTTGTTCACTTCCTTGGGCAGAACCGGTTCTTAAAATATGACCACACCTTTCCGTTACACCCTGTATAAGGAGTAACTTAGGCTGGCTGGTTAGCTGGCTTCTAAGAAGAAGCTAATGTTAAATACTATGAAATAACACATTCGTATTGTACCTACCTCTATAAGATATATTCTCATTGACTAAATTTTTCACCTGGACAACACTATCAACTCATCGAAAAGGGTAGTTTCATTTAAATGTTCATTGAACTTTCAAAATGATCCAATGATAAATGATGTTTATTCAGCAAATAGGTTACAAGGAACACTTTTACACGTCAATGTTTTTTGTCAGTTTAAGCTAGATGAGGCCGGTGTTTCTTAGCTGACTACCCTGAGAAGAAACACCGAAACAAACTCAGAGGTCAAAATCTCTTCTAAAGTGTTCTAATCCATACAATATGTACTGGTCAAATCTTATGAGAACCATGTACGTTAATGTCTGAGATGAGCTTTTGAGGAAAGCACCACGCAGGTTTGAGTGGGCCTGCCCCCTTAGCCAAAATAAATTTCTGTTAACGTTAACGTTAACGCTTCGTGCAAAATGTATGGCAACGACATTTTGCACGAAGCGTTAGACAGAGATTTGTCACTTGACTCACGCCCAGTAATGTCTTTGCCATACATTTTGCACGAAGCGTTAGTGTTAATGTTAACAGAAATGTATTTTGGCTAAGGGGGCTGTCCAGACAGTGCAAGCATTTGTCAGTTATCGTGTCGCTAAACTCAGAACTTTAAGGAGCTCAACGAACTGACGAGCAATACCAAATCAAGGACATTTGGGTAGGCCGCCAAAGTACTCAAACTACTAGACAATCATAAAATCTATGTGAACATAACGACCTACATAATTCTAACATTTACAATATGCTGAGGACCAAGCAGATTAGTGTTTGTAATGGTCTTTTGAAGAAATAATCACACATATTTGTGTGGACCTGTTCAGTCAGTGCAAGCATCTGTCAGTAGTCGAATAGCTCAACTTAAAACTACTAAGGAGCTCAATGACTCGATGAACAATACCAAAGACAGGACATTTGTGTAGGCCGCAAAAGTACTCAAACTGTCAGACAACTTTAAAAAAATACTGGAAAAGGAAAAAACATATAAAAATAACCCACATAGTCACCGCATTTAAAATAATAAAGTAAAATAAATGTAATACTTAACAAAGTAAGCGTTCATGTCAAAAATAATAAAAAAATGTTAATCAAAATCTACATATATATATATATATATAAAAACCGGCCAAGTGCGAGTCGGAGTCGCACACGAAAGGTTCCTTACCATTATCTATAAAAACGGCAAAAAAATCACGTTTGTTGTATGGGAATAATATTTATTTTATTCTGTTTTTTAGTAGGTATTTGCTGTTATTGCAGCAACAGAAATACATCATCTGTGAAAATGTTTAACTATCACGGCTCATAAGATACAGACGGACTGCGGAGTCTTCGTAATAGGGTCCCGTTTTACCCCATAAGGTACGGAACCCTAAAATGAATCCCTATTTTCCCTGGCCACGGCATCATGGGTGAACGGCTAGACCGATTTCGCTAATTCCTATTTTGTTGTGTTTGTTATTGTCAGGCAAGGGTTCTGAAAGAAAAAATCAAGAAAGCAACTTTCTTGATTTTGTATTTTCTTCTCAGAAAATTGGAAAATTTCAGAAAACTTAACGACTATTTAATTTTACTTCGCTCGTTTGATAGTTCGCATGAGCTAGTAAAAAATAATAAAAAATACAATACTTTACAAGGTAAATATTCATGTCAAAAAAAAAAATAATAAAATGTCACTGTGTATAAAAAAACATACCTAACGAAAAAATTGGCTCATGTATATCACTGAAGCAGCTCAATCCCAAGCCTTTTGGACTTTTTGTCCTCAAGGAAATCTTTTATTGCGTAAAAAGCATTCTGACATAGTTTTTTTTTTGTGGGGTGGGAAATCATCCAATGACATCTCCCGCTCTGGGTGGAGCGGGAGGGTGTTTCAGACTCTAACTGACTAAAACCCACCCCTGTACCTTCCCTGCCTGACTGCCCAGGGGTAAAGTAACTCTGTTACGAATTTATCCGCTACCATAAATGATTTAAATTCATTAAGGCGGGGTTACCCGAATGAACGTCGTTTTGTATTGTGTTTTATTCGTAGATAACACGGATTTAAATTTTGAAAAAAATATATTACATTTCACACTTCGATCTAGATATTTCGGCCGTGCGATACACGCTTACTTACACTTTACTGCATCCAATTAAATCGCAAAGACAAGTCTAAATTATAATCTAATTCTTATTTCATTTGAGTTATATTAGGCTTTGAAAAATAAAAATAATTCCATAATAAAGGTCGTAAAAAATGAAATATAAAACGGCCGACATAACGCGAAATATCTATACCACTAATTCCAATATCCAATGTTTTCCCCTTTTTATGCGCTCGCTTCGTGTCCTTTAGTCCCGAGCGGAACGTGTTGGAGGTCGGACGTGTGCCAATTTTTCCAAACCCGCCACCCCCGCTGTGGTCTGTTACCGGCTGAGACAAAAATCTATAAATAAAAATGAATCACCGCAATGTATGTACGCGCATAACTTCCGAACGACTGCACCAAATTGGATAATTATTTTTTGTTGTGTTCGTGTTTGTCAGGACAAAACTTTTATGAAAGAAAATTATGAGAATTCAAATAAACAAAAGTAGTAGTAGTAGTTTACAAAAATAATAATAAGTACCTGTATATAGTTGGTTGTCTCATTAAAATCTGAGAGTTTATTTATTACTTTTTTATTATTTTTTTTTTATTTTGTAAAACAAAGTGGGCAAAACCAGAATAAATAAAAATTTGTCATCGCTGGCTCGAAACGTATCTTGTTTGTTTTTTTTTTTGGGATGTATCTCATGATGTGTAATAGGTAGACAGAACTGTGTAGCTATTACGGATCATGAGATACAGCCCGCTGACAAACAGATGGACAGCGGAATCTTAGTAATAGGGTTCCGTTGGTTACCCTTTGGGTACTTCGGGTAGACCCTTGGGTACGGAACCCTAAAAAGGTAAGGATGCTTTGACAATATTATTATTTACCTATATTATATTTTTACTTTACTTACTAGGTATGAGTACCAACGCGGAATAGATTTACAAACCGCAAATATGTGTAAAACAGTTGAATTTTAGGCCACGCGCGCAAAAGCTATAAGCCGACTTTCGCACAGACGTAAACATATCGCGGCGATTTTTTTTTAGCGCACTAGATTTAAAACTCTCTGCTTAGCGCGGAGAGTTGAAAATCCAACAGTGTGTTTTTTGAAGCGCTGGAATGAACTCTGTTGTTGTTGAGTTGGATTCTCAATGCTCGGCTCAAAATCGAAAGTTCAAAATCCAGTGCGCGATAAAATCCCATCACGATATTTCCACCGCCATCTCGGGTTTACATTTTGACCTCACTATTGGCTTTACCACCCTCGAAAACTATGAAAATGCCACAACACCCATGACACAGAATTAGAAAATTCTCGCTGATTAGATTTTTTATACTGTAGCATAAATATTTCGCACCCTTATGGAAAGTCAAAAGGCACGCAGCGCGTAATTTTGAATCGTATCCGTATTCATGAAATTCGTGTCAGTCAGATTTTAATCCACCTTATTCACAAAAATAAATAAGTATACCTACTTATTTTTAATTATTAAGTTTATTAAGTTCAAGTTTATACAATACGTACCTAACTTTAAGATAACCATAAAAAAATACTTAGGAACTAGAAAAATAAAACAAAATAAACATAATTATACTAATTCATTCAAGTTGATCTACTGCATTGCTCTATATTGTGACGCAACTGATACTCGAATTCGTGAACTCATGAGCAGTGCGCTTGGCGCGCGAGTCTCCGCGCATCGTAATTTTTTACGTATCGCTACTCCTTGCGCGGGCAGAGGTATGCGTTAAATACCTACGGCGTTAGGGTTAGGCTCGCCTTAACGGTCCGATCTATTTCGCCATCGCTTTGCACAAGTGAACCGAGATACCGAAAATCGGAGCAGACTGGGAGAAGCGCGCCATCTAGCACTACAGCTTCAGAACTGGAGAGACCGCCGAAATCGCAGAACATGTATTCAGTTTTGGTTCTGCTGATTTTCAAGCCAAATTTCTCCAGCTTCTGTTGCCATTTCTCCAATCTGCTCTGGATCTCAGGTCCATCTTCACCGACCAGAACAATGTCGTCGGCAAACAGCATGCACCAGGGTGCCTCTTCCTGTATTTCCGACGTAAGAGCATCCATAATCAACAGGAAGAGGTAAGGACTTAAAGCCGACCCTTGATGTAAGATGGTGGCCAAGTCAATGACCGAAATTGAATAAAAGTAGTATTAAATTGCGTGCAATACATTTTCAAAAAATCGTTATTTCAAAAAATCGTTATAATGTTGATTAAGGTCATCATTACGATACCTCTGGGCTCAAAGGTTGTAAAGGACCAAATGCGACTTTTCAGGAGAAGCAAAAAAGGAAAAAAAAAATACTGTATCATTTTTGTTTCTTGAGAAAAAAAGTATTTAGAATTAATAGTATTCTCTAGGACAGTGTTAAAAAATTACCCTAGTGCTGTATTTACCGGGATAGATTTCCTTTACGACCTAAATTTAAAAATAAAAGTCCTTTACACTTATCAAACTTTCATCCTATGATATTACTTAAGGCCGTAAAACTACTTTATTGCACAAAACTAAACAAAATAAGGAAATAATCAACAAGTGTAATAATTTTTACGTTCCTAAGGATCACCCGCTAAGGTAATACTTTAGCTGGTGATCCTTAAGAACCTAGAAATTATTACACTATTCAGAATCTGAAAGAATAAATTAATAATTAAACTTAAGTATTAAATGGATTATGTAATTTTGTTTGTATTTATGTGTATACAGTAGTATGTATTTTCTTTACAAATATTCATAAAATAACATAATTATACAAATAAAACGTACATTTGTGTAATCAAATTGAGATCGTTTATTTGTAATTGAACACAAAGCTCAAAATCTTTAAATTATAAGTTAATATTTTGGTAATTAAAGTAGTTGTTCTTGCTTGCCTTTTCTCCACTCTCTTCTTTACTCTTTTAATAAGTTTCATGATGAGTAAATAAATCATCTTCATCATCTGATAATTTATTGACTCATCTTCTTTCTCACTTTTTTCATCGTCCTCTTCGTCTGTTTCGTTCAAAGTCTCGCGTAGCTCAGATTTGCATGGAAGCTCCCTGTATTCTATAGGAAATCTTTTAGGTATTGTTCCATTTTCACACAGGTTTATCAGATCTTTATATTTGGCAGCGGCTATTGGTAATCTACTATTGTATAGCTGCTTCACTGCATCCATACCAATCACTGGTTCATTGTTAATCTGGCTTTTTTTCCCTTTGGAGTTTCCTTTCCCCTTTCCTTTTGTTTTTCCTTTCTCTAGGGTTTTCTCGCATAATGTTACTACTCTCATGTTGTGAGTATTTGACAAACATTTGGTCGTTATGTTTTTTTTTTTATGTGGTGACTATAATGTTTTTGTATTTAATATTTTTTAATGTCATTGGCGTGAATGTATTTAAAGCTAATTGATCAAATTGTAAAAAGTTAGTATATTCCATGACATTGACTTTGTAAGGTTTTGGTCTTTTGCGGGCCGATTCAAAGTATGTAGACCACTGTGAGGGACTCCTTATAATAACTTTTCGCACTTCCCTTTCGATAACAGCATTAACTGTATCGACAGGCATGTATGTATAGCCCGGGAGTAAGTAGTTAATTTGAATGACCTCCAAATTAATTGCTGATTTTAGGAAATGGTTCATGGCAGCCATTACGGTTGTATTTTTATTTTGACCACAATACGAATCACAGTACATTAGTAGACGTTTTACGCGCATTTTGTCCTTTTCCTCAAGATATTTCATTAAGCAACTTGCAATTTCGTTACTCCCTCGTTTGCCATCACATTCCCCCATGTATAACAATTAACATCCTGTATGCGACTTTCATAAATAGTGTAATTAAACACTGAATATTTCTAGAATAGTACAATATCATATTTTATCCATGTGGCGTATGCAGGACTTTTTGTAGGTCAAAGCTGTAGGTGATAGTTTCATTGTTGGGTGAATTAAGGATTTGATGAATCTTAAATCTCTTATAAGTAGATATCTTCTCTTTGAAATGAGACTTCAGCAGCTCTTTGTCCTGGTCGTTCATTTGGTCTTTATTATTCTCTGCTTTGACGCAAATTAGGCATTCGTCTGTTTTAGGTATGTGAAAGCTTATATTATACTCTTTAAAAATAGTTCGAAATGCGTTCTCACTTAATGCTTGCTGTTCCTGTTCAGTACAATATTTTAAATACATGTGATTTAAGTTATATGTGTTTCATTTCCTGAGAAAGGTAAGTTCTATTAGTTCTTTTTCTATTGTAGTGCGATGGGACTGCTGGCAGCTTCTCAATAAATGTTTTATATATAGGTATATTTTTTAAGTACGTTAGGTTTTCGAAAATCTTCTTGGGCAATGTCCTCTTTGGCATGTCCCAAAGTGTAAATAATACATTTTTGAGTAATAGCCAGGGTATCAATGATGCCCCTCAAGCAAATAGTAAAAGTATACGGTCGAATTGAGAACCCTCTTCTTTTTTTTTCGTCGGTTAAAAAAAAAGAAAAAAGATATATATACGGTCGAATTGAGAACCTCCTCTTTTTTGTTGTCGTTTAAAAAACAGAATAAAATGAATATTTAAGGGCCGAGGACATGGTGGAGCATACGGTGGAGATCTGCCCCGCTTGGGCGGAGCCCCTCCGTGTCCTCGTGAAGGCGATTGGCGGCAGCGACCTCTCGGGTCCGGCCCTGGTCCAAGCCATGATACGGAGCCAGAGGAAATGAGAAGCTGTCTCCTCCTTCTGTGAAGCAGTAATGCTCGCAAAAAAGGAGGCGGAACGGGTGAGGGAGGCTCAACAACAGAGTCGCCCTCACGCCCTCAGCAGCAGCCGCTGCAGGAGACGCCCTGGGTGGAGGACGTCGCGAGACGATCTCTGGCCACCGTAGTCCCGGGCCTGCGGACTACGGTGTCGCCTAAGCTCTCCTCTCTCACTAAGCTCGCCTCGCCTTACGATCAGCACCGGCCCGAGAGTCGACGGCGCGTAGTGTCCCACGCACGCCTCAAAGAGATGTCAGCAAACCATGACGGGGCCCGTCATGGCTGATGCCTGCCCAGGGGTTGTGGATAAATTCGAAACAGAGTTACCGCGCCCCTGGGCATTCAGGGCAGGGAAGGAACAGGGGTGGGTTTTAGTCAGTAAGAGTCTGACACGCCCACCCGCTCCACCCAGAGTGAGAGAAGTCATTGGATGATTTTCCACCCCCAAATAAAAAAAATCTTTGAGTTTTAGTCAGTAAGAGTCTGACACGCCCTCCCGCTCCACCCATACGACAAACGTGATTCTTTTGCCGTTTTTATAGATACGGAACCCTTCATGCGCGAATCCGACTCCCACTTGGCCGGTTTTTTTTTTTCACTGTGAATTAGTAGAGGTACTATAGCACAGTATAGACCTTGAAATAATTACCTGCGCCGCGCGGTACGTAAGCACGCGATAGGACTGCCCGCCTCCAGTATTTTAATTTCATCTACTTAAGTTTCTTTCTAGTTTTGTGATTGTAAATATTTAAAAAAAAACAATTCGAATGAAATAGGAAGTCATCATCTTCCTGCCCTTATCCCATGTTACTTGGGGTCGGCGCAACACGTTTTTTCTTCCATTCTGTCCTGTCAGCCGTCACTCTATCACTAACTCTCTTTTCTTTCATATCACTCCTCACACAATCCATCCATACTTTCTTTGGCCTCCCTCTCCCTCTCCATCCATCCACATCCATCCACATTCATAACTCTTTTAGTTACATGCGTTTCATCCCTCCTATTCACATGACCATACCAAGACAAGCGGTTCCCTTTCAACTTTTCTGTCACTGGCACCACTTTTAAACTACCTCTAATGTACTCATTTCTCACTTTATCCATTCTCGTTACTCCACACATCCATCTCAACATTCTCATCTCCGCCACATGCAATCTTTTTTCATCCATCTTCTTCACAGCTCACAGCCCAACATTCTGACCCATACAGTACGACAGGTCTAATCAAGGACTTATAGATTTTCCTTTAACTAAAGAGGCATCCGTCGGTCGCAAGTTGTTCCAGTGACCTGTCGTTATTTCAGCCATCCTGAGTTGATCCTGTGCGTTACGTCTCGGTCTACATCGCCATCCCCCTGAATAAGCGACCCGAGGTACCGAAAGTCGGAGCAGATCGGTATAAGCGTTCCGTTGAGAGCTACAGGCGTAGGACTGGAGAGACCACCGAAATCGCAGAACAGATATTCTGTTTTGGTTCTGCTCAATTTAAAACGAAACAGGCCCACACTCTCCAGTCTTTGCCACCACGTCTCCAAACTGCTCTGGACCTCTAAGCCGCTTTTGGCAACTAGCACAATGTCATCAGCAAACACCACGGGAGCCTCTTCCTGGGCGTCCATTACCATCAGGAAGAGGTAAGAGCTGAGGACCAACCCCGGGTGCAAACCGACCGCTACACTGAAACTGTCAGTGGTGCCCATTGCAGACCGGACTTGGGTACTGCATCGACTGTACATCGCTCAGATCAACTGCACATAATTCCCAGGCACACCTTTCTCCTTAAGGGCCCACCACAAAACTTCTCGAGGCACCCGGTCATATGCCTTTTCGAGGTCCATGAACACCATGTGCAAGTTTTTATGCACAGCTCTGTATTTTCCGCACAGCTCGCGGATAGCAAAAATGGCATCCGTTGTGCCCCGACCAGGGAGAAACCCGAACTGGTTTTGTGAGATTTCACTCTCTTCTCTCAGCCACTTTTCAATAACTTTTTCCCATGCTTTCACACTATGTGACATTAGCTTTATTCCTTTATAGTTGTTGCACTCCAGCACATCACCTTTGTTCTTGATTCATCAGGTATGGCTTCTTTTAGCAACAACTTATTGAAGAACAAAGCTAACCACGTCCACCCATCTACCCGTAATGACTTCCACACTTCAATTGGTATTCCGTCTGGACCAAATGCCTTACCATTCTTCATTCCATTCACTGCTATTCTCACTTCATCCACACTGACCATTCTCACTAACCCCTCATTCATTGGTTTATTCTCTACAACACTACTCCAGATATTTTCCTCATTCATCAGTCTTTCAACATAGCCCTTCCATCTATCCTTAATCATTTCATCCTCTGATAGAAGCATTCCAGCTTCATCTATTATACAAGTTATCCGACTAACATCCTTCGCCTGCTTCTCTCTTGCTCTAGCAAGCCGGTACAGATCTTTTTGGCCAGTTGGACTGTCCAGTGTTTCGTACAGTTTATTCTGAGCTTTTGCTCTCGCTATTGCCACGGCTTTCTTAGCTTTTTTCTTTAACTCATCATACTCGCTCTTTTTTTCAGCTTTCAAACGAATGCTTTCCAGTTCTACACTCTGCCATTTCTTGAATTTTTTCTTCTTCAACACTTCCTGTATTTCTATAGACCACCACCATGTATCCCTCTCTATTGTGCCCCATCCTTTTGTCAAGATATCCTTCGCTGCATCTCTAATACACCCAGCTATCTCATTCCAGCTTTGATTCACACGTCGATCGTTCATGTCTCCCATTTCTATATGTTTGTCTACTACTCGTTCTCTGAATTCCTTCGCATAATCATTATTCTCTAGCATATGCCATTTTATTTTAGGAGGAGGCCGCTCTTTGTTTTTTGTACACTGTGTTTTACCAAACTTGAGGTGCGTAGGTATGATTCGCGTTCCGAGCGTATGAAGATAGAATCCTGTAGATATTTTTACCGTGACTTTATCCTCAACATAATAATTATTATTTTTACTGCTTTATTAAATACCCGAATATATTCCCGATTATCATTACTTTTGGATCAACCTACAAACTTGGTGGTACTATTAATTTATCCACCGCATCAAACCAGGCGTCTTGGAATCACCTACAGTACTTAAAGTATCTAGACAAGTTCACGATCGCCTCATATGAGGTATACAGCATGTAACAAAAACCCTGTCCGATCCAATAAAGGCGTATTCCTGGTTTAAAATACGTACTAGAAAAGTTGTAAAAAAAATGTAACTCATAAAAACCAAAAGTTATAGATTTTTCATTTTTATAAAATATGTGAAATTTAACACTAAATATGGCAAATTTTCATAACTTGACAACTCTCCACCGAAAGGCGAAATCTTTTCATTTTTACCTATTTTTATTTCAAACGATACCGCCCTGCACTAGCCGCGCTGTAGGCACTCTGTTTCGCTCAGGCGACATGTTTGACACGAAACAGTAGGTGAACTTTGTCAAGTGAACAGTGTTGCCTTCGATAAGTTTTCTTTTTTTTTTAATTAATTATACCACCATGTAATACCCTTCAGGATTGGACAGGATTTTTGTTACATGCTGTATATGAGAACACGACCGGTTGTTTATGTCTAAACAGTAAAGTCCTACCTTTTCTAGATTTTTTCATTAAAATTATAATAGGAACTGCGTTATCAAATCATTTCACTGAATTTTCTGCTAGCCAGAAACGCAGCGCCTAAAGGGGTGGAGGCACGGATCTTAGTTAACCGAGCGGAAAAAACAGCAACTGCCAACAGAGTGATGTTTTTAGATACCAAAAGAATTATAATATTCGCTGCTGAGCCAAAGATTAAATCTAAAAAAGAAAGAGAAAATCTATTTAACCCATCTTGTTTTTGGTACAGAAGCCACTGTGGTTAAATTGCTAATGAACAAATTAATATTTTTTAAAGTAAGCTTTTACGTGCCACCCATAAACAAACAAGTGGAAGTTAAACGCTGTTCCGATTTAAGCGCTGTTGACTATTGTTTTTCAACTTTCGCGCCAGTTTTTCTGCATAAAACCTTACTGCCTACGAGTACATACAATCTAAGTGTTATTGTTGCAAAACTCTGACACCTGTGGACAACACCTACTTTAGTGTTATGGACTACGGTATAGTTGTTCTAGGTATTTCACGAAGGCGGGTTGGCCTTGGTTGTGTGTGTAAGTTCACGTGCATTGTTGCTGTGTGCGTAAGCTATTTTCTATGACACCAAGCGCTCCGAGCAAAAAAAAATAATTCCAGCGCAAAATAAAATTTGATGGCAGGCAAGCAGGAGTAGGTATACTAGGGTAAAATCAGGATCAGGATAGTTGGCCCAGGGGTATACTTGCTCTATGCCTAGGGGTAGCGGATAAATTCGTAACACAGTTACCGCTCCCCTGGGCACTCAGGCAAGGAAGGAACAGGGGTGGGTTTTAGTCAGTAAGAGTCTGACACGCTCTGCTCCACCCAGAGCGCGAGATGTCATTCGATGATTTCCCACCCCCAAAAAAAAAAGGGGTACAGTTGCCCTGATTGTAATTATTCCAGTTTCGCGGATGAATCGCATGCTATTTTATTAATCTATCGAAAGACTCCAACTACCACTAAGGTGACCGAGTCGCACGTCTCTGTGCGATTGCATGGGAAGGCAAAATGCGATCAAAGTTTTTGCGGGATACTTAGATGCCCTGTTTCTCGACGGGGCTCTATCCTAAATGTAATTTGTATGGATTAGGCAACTATACTCTATGTGGGATAGATGTCCCAAAATATATAGGTCCGTAAAAATTGCTAATACTCTGGCTCGTTGCTAAAGTAATAACAGCTGCACGGGTTGATCCATCAGGTTAAGCTACGCTTTGGGTTGGTTCATGGATGGGTGACCATCTTTACATACCAAGACGGTGGAAGTGCCAGGGTAGCCCGCGAATTTCAAATTTTCTTCCGTTTTTTGCAATTTGCAGGTCAGTGTCAGGTTTTATTATGGTTAAAATTTGATTCGCGGCCGTAGCAATTAGGTATTTATATAATTACTAGCTGACCCGACAGACGTTGTCCTGTCTTACTCGTAGCTATGAACTGTGAAACGCGCGAAGTTTAAATAGTCGTTAAGTTTTCTGAAATTTACTAATTTTCCGCGCAACTTTCTTAGTTTTTTCTTTCATAAGAACCTTCTCCTGACAATAATAAACACAACAAAAAAAAATATCGAAATCGGTCCAACCGGTTCACGTGTGATGCCTCGACCAAGGAAATAGGGATTAATTTTTACATAATTACTTGTAGAACCTGCAGAGCTCCAGGGGCGCCACGGTAGCTTTGGGGAGCTATCTCACTCGCTGGCATCGAGGGTGACATGTGCAAGTTATTATCATTTGATTGTGGTGTGCGAAGGCAAACGCAGTGGGATAGCGAACTGTACTTTATTATGAATACAATGTCATAGATGAGTCCACGTCGACGACGGACGAACTAGAACTCACACCAAACAATCGAAATATTATACTACTTTCTTCTAATCTTAATATTCGATCCACTCTTTAAATAATATCAACTGCCAGTTAAAGCCCGGTGCTTATACGCCGTTTATAGGCTGTGTATACAAACGCCACATGAGCTACGCCACAAAATACGAATAGAAGCGCAAACTCTGGTAAAGCTTATTAATCAAAGAAACATTTGAAGAGTCAATCGAAACCTACCTAACCCTAACCAGAAGGCCCTACCTATGGGAGGTAACAGGCGATGAAGCAAATGTCCATTTATGGATAGCCCTAAATGAACCCTGTGATTTGTGGTGTTCCCCGTGTTTGTTTGTGTACATGGTTCCATTGGAGATATAAAGTGTTCGTGACGTCGAATCAGACGATAATTTGGTTCTAATAGAGTATGTTTCTGCTGATATTTGCGAGCAAGAGAGCTTCGAGATGAAAATAGCTTTGGAACAGTTTGGAATTAAAATAGAATATTTTTGAATATTCGACACTGCGATCGTAGCGCAGTCTGCCGGATCCAATGCAAAACATTCCAAAATAAACTTGTTGTCTTGAAAAGATCGCTTTTAGCGATAAGGCCGCCCATTGTGTCACCCTATGTAATGTTTTCTTCATATTTCTTTTTTAATTTATATGGTGTACATAATAAACAGTATTCTATTCTGTTCTACCAAGGGGTATCGTATTACCCAGTAACTAGGTTGTGGAGGTTAGATAGGCAGTCGCTCCATTTAAAATACTGGTATTCTAGCTTCATCCGGTTAGACTGGAAGCCGATCCCAAGATACTTAGTTGGGAAAAGGCTAGGCAGAGAGAGATCTGGAAATATTAAAGATAATGTTATATATTTTTCAAAAATTTGTAAATAAAAAACCAAAGTAGGTACCAGTTTTACAAATAAATTATTATGCTTTATGTACAGAGAGGTATAGAGTGATTTAAAAAAGTGTGGCAACTATCCAACTTTTACCCTAATTATAGTTCAGGCATTCAGGCAGGTTTTACCTGGAAAGTTTTGCGGGAGTTTTGAAAATTCTAAAAAAGCACGCTGAAATTTATAAAGTCTCCACTTTCTACATTTCAACGTGGTTTTTTAGGATTTTCACTTTTCCACCTTTTATTTTTGCTGCTCGCGCCGCGTATTGGAAAAATTGCACTCAAAATGTAGTTTTGTTCAATATCTCCTTTCCAACTCATTTTCCGATGAAAATTGCTAATTAGAAATAAATTAAAATATAGAAATTTCCTATATTTATGTGCTAACCTTTTTTTTGGGTATTGAATAGTTTTACCGTACGAGCGCCTCATAGTCTACTCCAACACGTGTTGGCCAAAAAAACTAATTTCCAGACAACCATGCGATGGAATAAGTGGCGGGTTTTTTTACAATATCCTCAGTAGGTTCCGTTATATACAAATTCGAAAAGAGCACGTTGAAATCTATAAAATCACCAATTTACAAAACTCCCGGAAAACGTTCCAGGTAAACCCCTAATAAGCACCAGAATTTTAATTAAATTATTGCTGATATTTGCAATGAAAGTTGATTCTTGAAAAGAACAATGGTCACTTCCCATACATTTAAAAACCTGATAATGAAAGTTTATGTATAGTTATAAGGTATAGTAGAAAGACTACCTGTAAGTTTAGAAAATAATGTCAAATAATAATATTTACGATTTAAACGCTACGATGTCCAAAAAATAATTGTTACTTTTTTAGGTTAGGATTTGCCGATATCAAATAGGTAATATAGAAATAAATGTGCTAGAGCTAATCATTAACGCTCTTTTTGAGTTTTTTCTGTACTGACGCTAAGTCTTAAATAAAATTACAAGAAGCTCCCTGCTCAGCTGATTTCCTAAGTTCACCGGAGGTCATCGCGGGCCCAGTAGGTACGCACGCAACATCGGCCAAAGACCGCCAACGTTCCTTTGTCGGCAAATGCTCATACAGACCTATGAATCTAACAGACGCGACACGTTAGGCATTTTAAGTGTCTACAAAAAATGATATCCCATTGACTACTTTTATTTGAACTTATTTTGCGTTTTTTTTTTCATTAAACTGTATAAAATCGTTATACCTATCTACCTCAATGACATTTTTAATAAAAAAATAATTAATTCGCTTTTTTCGCAAAAAACAACAATGTAAATAAAATTACAAGAAGCTCCCTGCTCATCTGATTTCCTAAGTTCACCGGAGGTCATCGCGGGCCCAGTAGGTACGCACACAACATCGGCCAAAGACCGCCAACGTTCCTTTTTCGGCAAATGCTCATACAGACCTATGAATCTAACAGACGCGACACGTTAGGCATTTTAAGTGTCTACAAAAATTGATATCCCATTGACTACTTTTATTTGAACTTATTTTAAGGGGAGGTTAATTTTATAAACCTTCATCTGTAACACTTAAAAATAGAATAAATTTAGATTCGTGGAATGGAGCGTTATTTTGCAGATTGACACTGACAGATTGTCGTTTGACGTTTTTTTTTATTCTACTTGATCTAGAGCGAGTCTGCTATTAAATTTTATTTATTGGAAAAAACTTCTTAAAAGCACCTAATGATGTCTCGAGGTGTAAAAGGGACCAGAGTCAAGTTCAAATGCTGTAAGCATAAGAATGTAGGACAATGTAAGTAGTTACTCTTTTTGGGTTTTTTTCTGTACTGACGCTAAGTCTTAAGCATGGCATTTATGAGTCTTACCGAAATGTTCTCTTGTCGGCAGGGTTCCTACTTTAGATTTAATTTATATTATGGAAAAACTTTATAAAATGGTCGGATCATAAACTTCACTATATTTTGGAAGAACAATGCGGTCTTCGCAAAGGGTTCCGAACACCAACGTCCACGTGTCCAGAGATGCCCATGATTAGATGACCACGGCTTAGATACTAGTTGAGGATCTCCTCACTGGACCTATAATCTTCGATCTTCGAACGATAGGGTAAAAGTGATTCATCATAAATTGTAAGTTCAACATACAATTTTCTGTGTACTGAGTGCTATCTGGTGTGATGCAGTGTTGAAAATAAATGTGATATATGTGAAGACCAAATTCAAAGGACTCTTATTTACTACATACAAACCACGTGCGCAGTATACCCGAGGATTGGTAATCAGGGTCTCATGCCATAAAATATCTCTGACGCTAGCCGGTGGAAGAATAATTTTCTTAACACATCGAAATAAGTAAAGAAGATCTAAAAAAAATGTGTTACAGTTTACTGATAACGACTTACATAAATTTGTGTTATCAACAAAGTTAAGTTAAGTAATACAATACAACAACGTTACTTACCCATTTCGTTAAAATCACATTCCTACATTTCGTATACCTACATCAAAATAATTACTGAGCGAATAGGTAGTAGGTACAACTTAATGCGAATGTACAGTCTATCAATTTCATTGATCTATGCGGTCTATGACCATTTCGGCATATTCAAAAGCGTACCTACGCTAATAAATAAAATTTTATTTCTTTGGCATTTCGCCGACGACGAGTTTTTGTCAGTTCCGTGTTTACGTTCATCGCAAACGGATGTGCAGTTGGTCGCGAATTTAGGTTGTTATCGTAAAGTTATCAAAAACATAAGTTATTGTCTGTTTGTTAGTGTATGTGTGTTTTTTATTTTGCTTGTTGAGTGGTTTTGAAACAATACCTCAGTGCCCAGGAAAATGCTTATGCATGTAGCATGTAGGCGCCTCCCTCGTAAGAAATGAACGAACTTTAAGGTAAGTTGGTTTATTAGTTAAGTACACTGTTGCCAACCGCGTCCCCGACAGAGGTGTTCGTGGTTGGTGAGCGGCAGAGCTGTACGTAAGAAATTTCAAAATTCAAAATCATCAAGGTCACTTCTGTAGGGACGCGATTGGCGACCGTGTATCAGGCGCTTTATACCTACATTCCTGGAGCGCAATGTAGGTACTTTACAAGCTACTTTATTATTATCTATCCTAATCTTTATCTAACCTTATCTTCAGTATTCTTGAGGGATTAAAAATGTATGTGATATCAATGTTGTCGTCATTAGAACAAACAGTTAAATAAAGGTGCCACGGAACATTATACGTTTCGATGTGCAGCATTCGCAGCATTTGTCGTTTTAAACGTTTAGTACGCACGTATGCGCTTATGTCTATTTAGTATCTGATCTAGTTATTTATCACATCGATCGGAAACATCGACGTAAATGTTTTTTTATCACAAAGTAGAAAGTGTATTTAGGTACAAGCGCGTAGCGGCGCGACCATCTGCGTCTGTGTGTATAAGACGTGGTAGGTAACTACGTACTACCACGTAATACGCGCTCGCGCGCGCCTGCATTCATTTCGAAGCGTTGAGATCGCATTGTTCACAATACACTGCGTGCTTGAAAATGTCAATTTCTGTAATCGATCATTACCGAGATTAATGACTATCATAATTTTGTTACTGACATTCGGTGTAACCTTTTCGTGAAGTTTGCGGTATCTTGTTCCTTACAGCCTGTATATACTTACACTAAAAATTGCAAAATAACTTTAATTTCAGAAGCCGGTGTCAAATAACGAAGAAACAATGGGAATCATCCAATGACTTTTTCCCGCTCTGGGTGGAGCAGGAGGGCGTGTCAGACTCTTACTGACTAAAACTCACCCCTGTTCTTCCCTGCCTGACTGCCCAGGGTTGCGGTTACTCATTTTCAGAATCTATCCGCTACCCCTAGGCATGCAGGCACCGGCCACGATGGGCCTCGTCAGTGGTGGCTGACAACATCTCTTTGAGGCGCGCGTGGAACACTACGCGCCGTCGGCTCACGGGCCTGGTGCTGATCGGACGGCGAGCTACCCACTGCTCGCCGTCCGCAGGCCCGGGTGCCGTACTAGACCCTGTGTTATGAATCGCCAGGCCCTTACCTTAAAGAATAAGTTTTAAAATATGTTACGTGTCGCTTTTTGTTGTAAACCATGAAAAAAGAACACAAGATAACAATTAAATTAAAAAAAATTAAAAAACCCCAACGCTCACAACAAAAGCGGATATTTAAAAAAGTCAAAAGAGCTGATGACCTTGAAACGGCTGATCCGTTTTTGATTAAACATGTTGAACCATCGCTAAAACCCTGCTTTCAAATAAAAAGAACCGCATTAAAATCGGTTCACCCGTTTAAGAGCTACGGTGCCACAGACGGACACGTACACATAGCGGTCAAACTTATAAAGGTGGTTTTACACCGTTGAGGCGAAGCGTCTAAAAATATTTGTTAGTACAATATCGAACGAGTGACGGACGGACGGGTGTCGGGTGTGTGTTGTCTGTGTACCGTGCGTGTTTCGTCTACTGTTGCTGAATAAATTTTATTCTATCTTTCAACAATGAACTTTATTGCTCTAATAATAAAGTATTTATTTACTTTGTAAAACGGATATACAAATCTCGCACCGGCCATCGAGAACCCGATCGGTCTCTCTCCATCAAGCGCTATCTCGCGATGTCTCGCGCTGGCACGCGCTAGCATGCGCCGGCACGCGCTAGCACGCGCTTCCACGCGCTAGCACGCGCCGACAAGCCACCGAACGTTGATCGCACAACACTGGCTCCACAAAACGTAGGCGCGCGAGACACGGCTGACCGGGCGGTGCATGATAGCGCGAGCCGGTGCAGGATAGCGATGGCCGGCGCGTGACATCGCGAGACATCTTTCGGTGTAAAATTTTCTCTCTTTATTTCTCGCCCATCCCATCCACGCCTCGCCTCGCCGGTACAAAACCACCTACACCCCTCTTTTTGCGTCGGGGGTTAAAAATAGAAGAGAAGTGGTTATCTGCGTGTGGATTGTGGTTGTGAGCGTTTTTGAGTGTGGTGTGTAGTAGTGGACGTTTGAATGCCTGATTTACATTTTTTTTTTTTGACGTGACGTGACGTGTAATGGGTGTAACGTAATCTTTAACTCTTAAATGAAAGTAGCCATGATAGTGCTGCACTGCAACTGTGATTGTTTAATTAAACATACTAGATGCGTGAGTTCGGGTCCTGCAATGAGTCTAAATAGCCTAGCCCGACTATTTTTATGCAAAATCTTTTTCTAAACTGTGATTTTTCGACGTAAAAACATTTAAATATTTTCTTGTCTTCTGTGTAGCTATCTGCGGCATCTCCGTTCGTGGCAGCCGCGTACATGTCAGGACGAGGTCCACTGACCCTGCCGGGTGGAGCCGCAGGACTAGCCTTCGTGCACACAAAGTTTTCCCGCGACCTCGACAAGACCAGACCAGACATCGAGCTAGTTATGGGAGCCGGCTCCTTGGCCGGTGATCCTGTAGGAATATTACGATCTATACTTGGTAAGTTTGACAAAAATTGAGAATAAGGGCAAAGGGACATAAGTATGATGATGACTGTTGGAACTTGAGAAGTTCACGAAACAACCAATCTACTTGCGAACGAAATCGCACCTGCATTATATTAAAAAAAAAACTATTCATGTGCGTATCGAGCCACGCGCAGTGTAGGGTTCCGTAGTGGCCCGTTATAACATGCGGACTTAGAACTTTAGAAGGGGGCTATGTTTATTACTATGAACATATTAATTAAGTTCCCAGTTTTACGGACAAAACGTTTAAATTAAAAAAAGGGTTTTATTTTTCCAAAATTGTATATGTTTACTACTCGTTTTAAGTATTAAACAAGTAAGAACTTCACCTAAGTATTATTCGCTCATATTTGAGTGTCATGTCGACCATATCGCCAAAAAAGCTTCCAAAAGCATTAGGTTTCATTACCAGGTATGCAGGTTCATTCAATAAATTGAAAACATTAAAAATTCTGTATTGTGCTACGCCCGCAGTCATCTCGAATATGGTAGTCAGGTTTGGAATCGTAATTATGTAGTGCATTCGGACGGATTGGAACAAATACAAAGGAAATTCACGAGATACTTGAGTTACAAATTTAAAATCCCTTAACTGAGTTACAACGAAAGATGCGCTCGTTTCCTCTTACTTTCATTTGTAACTCGGAGGAGTATATCTGACATACTATGTATTTCCTAATGAAAATAGCACAATTTAGGATTGAATGTCCTGAACTTCTTTCTAAGCTGTCTCTGAATGTTCCTCATCGGCATTCTCGTTTAAGATATCTTCTTCATGCTCCTTACGCTCACATAGTTAGTTCACTGTGGCAACTCTTACATGATTCGCTCAGCCATAGCATTAAACAAAATTGTTAAGGATTAAATAGATCTTTCAATAGATTTGTTTGCAAGTAAATTAGCGACCATTAGTACTTCTTTATCCAAACACTATTATGGTTTCTGATGGTTTCTAATAGTGGTTGCGCGTGCATTTCTGCCTACGCAGGTACTTAATTTAATAGTTAATTTAATGAGTGTTGATGAATATGTTAATCGATTTTACAACTTTTACAACAATTCTCTAATGCTAACTGTGGAGGCTTGTAAATGGCTTGATGTGCTTAAGTCCGCACACACTTACTATTACTCTTGGATGCCACCCAAACATAATAAAATAAAAAATAAAGTGTGGAATTTTAATGGAAGTAGCAAAATATATGCACATTATACCTGGTTAATCTGCATTAACGGATATCGACACCGTTAAAGAGCGGAAGACAGTAAACGTATCTCTTTTAACTTAACTTAACTAAAACAATTTTTTCACTTTAACGGAACAAGCCGAAACTATAATGGTTCCTTATCTTTATTAGGACTACGGAACCCTAAAAACGCAAACCTTATTCTAAGCAGCTTTGTACATTCCATTAAAACTTTAATAGAAAGAGATTATGAAAGTTGACGACCATCAGTGATCCGGAAAATAACCCCTTGCAAAAACAGGACAGAACTTCAACTTTTAATGAATAACTTAAACTTGTTGTTATTGCAGGAGTAACAGATGAGTGGTACTGGAAAGTGTACAGTTCTCTGCCGTTTGCTGTGAGACAGCGAACCTTTTCTATAAACCCGGTACTAATTCGACCGAACAGCGTCGGCCGGCTGATGCTCCAAAGCCAAAACTTTGCTGACCATCCCAGAATCCATTTAAACTATTTCGCTGATCTGAACGATTTGCGAACTATGATCGCAGGAGTTCGTATGGTAAGTAAAGATAGTTAGATAATTAATTTTCTCATCAATTCGTACAATCAGTTCTAATATTTCCGTTTTTGATGTCCAGGTAGAGAAAGTAATTAGTACCAAAGCCTTCCAGCGCTATGATACTAAATTACACACAAAGCCGTTTCCCGGCTGCGAGTCTTTGTTGTTCGACTCGGATGAATACTGGGAATGCGCTATTATGCAGACGTCCATCACATTAGACCATCAGGTAAGTTACCTACTCTGCAGAAAATCTTTGAATGCAATTTCTAATTGACGACATGGTTCCTTAGAACCCTAATACAATTGACCCATTACAAGGGACCGCCAGACCAATTTAACTTTTGTGGTTATAGGTGAGTGGTGGCAAACGGCATCCGCTTACGAGTTTCTAGGCCGTGGGTTTAAAAACCCAGCCGGGTGCCTTATTTTGTGTAATTTATTTCATCATCACTTTTCTCAAAACTGTGAAGGAAAACATCGTGAGGAAACCGGTATGGCCTAGAACCAAATATTCGAAGGCATGTGACATCCACCAGCCATCAATGTGCTCGCGTCAGGGGCGGATCTATGTACATAAGGGTGGGCTACAGCCCGACGGTTAAAGCCACAGTCTTGGCAGTATCGGCAAACGGCAGAAGATTGTTATACCGCCCCAAAATCCGACGGCTTACCTGAGAAAGCCTGGGTCTTGGCCTTGGAGACTCGACTAAGGGGGTTCTTAAGCCCATGCTTTGAGAGGGTCCAGTTCCCACTTCGTTGGAAGACGGGGAAAATGGTTCTCATGCGGACTCTCCGTCCGCTTACCAGCCCATCGTACTGCTCGACAAGGTGGGCAAGCTATTTGAAAGTCATTGTAGACCGCCTCGTCGAGCGGCTGGTGCGGCTGGGGCCGGATCCAGTGGAGAGGCAGTTTAGTTTTCCGAAGGGGGCGCTTGACGGTGGACGCCGTGGTCGTCTTGGTGGTGTCTATCGACATCGATAATGCCTTTAATACCTTGTACTAGATTTGCATCAGGGAGGCACTCCGGTATCACCAGTTACCGACCTACCTCTGTCGCGTGGTTGAAACTTATCTAATGGACAAGGCCCTCATCTACCCCAGCACCGGGGAAAGTGGAGCCGGTAAGAGATGTCATGTGGCCCTCACGCCCCCAGCCGTAGCCGCCGCAGGAGACGCCCTGGGTGTCGGAGGTCGGGCCTGCGGACGGCGAGTAATAGGTAGCTCGCCATCCGATCAGCACCAGGCCCGAGAGTCGACGGCGCGTAGTGTTCCACGCAAAACGACAAAGAGATGTCAGCCACTACTGACGGGGCCGATCGTGGCCGATGCCTGCTTGCCAAGGGGCGCAGATAAATTCGTAACAGAGTTACCGCGCCCCTGGGCACTCAGGCTAAGAAGGAACAGGGGTGGGTTTTAGTCAGTAAGAGTCTGACATCCCGCTCCACGCTCTCTCAATAAAAAAGGGAGGAGACGAGTGCCGAGCAGTGCTGGGCATATAGACTGATTATGTTATGTATGATTGCAGGTGGGAACGTGCAAAATGGCTCCCGCGGGCGATCCAACTGGTGTGGTGTCCCCTCGGCTACAAGTCCACGGCATCCGAGGCCTGCGCATCGCCGACGCGTCCATCATGCCACGCATACCCGCTGCACACACGCATGCTGCCGTCCTCATGATCGCAGAAAAGGCCGCAGACCTCATCAAACAAGATTGGGGAATACCTATTTAACACTTTCACTATCTCCCTAATGTTCACGATGCAATTTGCGCTTCTACCACTTGTATACGACAGAAATATATTCAAATTTCAAATCGCCAGAAGGGTTGTCGGCTCCAGGAGAAAACTTTGATCAAGGCGTTGTTAATCAATTTTTAGTCACATCTCTTACAGTTATTTATTGAAGCCACATCGCAAGTGGCTTGTTTAGAATTAAGAATACAAAATTAGTGTTTATGAATATGGTCAATCTAGTCAAGTCAATGCACCAAATAAAAAGCACTTCTAGTTATTCATAATGTACGGAGAATGAGTTGCCTAGGGACTGAGGACGTTTACATCGTAACGTTTAAAAAAAGTAGCAAAATCGTTAAAATCCACTAAAAATGACGACCATTTAATTTGCCAAGTGTACCAATCCTGATTATCAGAAAAATCTTAAGTGTACTGATACTCAGAGAAAGCAACTAAGAAAGACTTGTAACAAAACTTACTGCTAAGCTTATATTTAGCTACTTAGCAGTAAGTTACCTAATAAAACCTAAATAGTCAAACCTACCTAGGTTTGACTATCTAGGTATTTAGGTTTTATTAGGTACCTACCTTTTTTTGTGGTGGTGGGAACTCATACAATGACCTGAGCTCTGGGTGGAACGGGAGGGCGTGTCAAACTTTTACTGACTAAAACCCACCCCTGTTCCTTCAGTTACCTGAGTGTCCAGGGGCGCGGTAACTCTGTTTCGAATTTATCCGCGACCCCTGGGCACATTAGGCACCTACCTAATTCTTAATCTTCCAAAGTTAAAGACTGTCTAGTTACTTAATAAATAGCATTCCGAAAGGTCTAACATATTGCCTGCAACAATTACCAATCCATTAAAATAATATTTTCTAGTGCAATATTAATAATAGAATAGTATAAGTACATATTAAGTAGGTACAAGTTACATACATATTATTATGTAAGTAGTTAGTTACAGTAACTATAAACAAAATGTTTCTACACAAACCTTAATTAAATGATTCGAACATTTCTTTCTGAGTTTATTTATTTTCTGGTTTATATTGAAAGGTACCTTTTTACAATAGGTATGTACCTTTTTTAAACTAGAACAAGCCCGCCACACTATTCCCAAACCACTGTAACTTCTGTAAGTCAGAATCAACAGTGGCGACCACCAGAAAAAACGCCGAGACAATGAAGCTCGACGAGTTCCAGAAAAACGATTTAACTGTCTGGGGACCCGCAACAAAATTAATCAGAAAAGACAGCGGAGGAGTAAGAAAAACATAATTTCCACTTCCCTCGTAAGTCGTAATCAAGCGGGAGACAGAACAAAGCTAGGCCATTAGGCACAAACGGGTTATTTACAACTGGGGTAAGCAACGGCATGGCAATGGCATGGCAACGGCATGGCAACGGCATGGCAACGGCATGGCAACGGCATGGCAACGGCATGGCAACGGCATGGCAACGGCATGGCAACGGCATGGCAACGGCATGGCAACGGCATGGCAACGGCATGGCAACGACATGGCAACGGCATGGCAACGGCATGGCAACGGCTAGGCAACGGCATGGCAACGGCTAGGCAACGGCATGGCAATGGCATGGCAACGGCATGGCAACGGCATGGCAACGGCATGGCAACGGCATGGCAACGGCATGGCAACGGCATGGCAACGGCATGGCAACGGCATGGCAACGGCATGGCAACGGCATGGCAACGGCATAATAATAATAAATAATAATAACATTTATTTATTTTCTCCCATATGTAACAAATCATATACAGTTCATGAAGGGAACAATTTGAAGATGGGAGACAGGAGCCCATACTAAGTAAAACCTGTGCTATGGGTCACCTGGTCTCCTTATCTCGAATGCATGTAAAGATTCATAATAAAGATTTATATTACTGTAGTAGGGAGCGCATGGCAACGGCATGGCAACGGCATGGCAACGGCATGGCAATGGCATGGCAATAATAATAATAATTTATTTTCTATTACAAAAAATACAAGAGAAGACACATACAGAGCACTTTAAAACAATTGACAAGCTAATAGATTAATGACCCCCATGCTAGGAAAATCCTGTGTTATGAGGGGCATCCAACCGTCCATTAAATGCTAAACAATGTTGTTTTAAAAGTAGAATTAAAACTTACAGACATTTCATATTTATAGATTCAATAAAAAAAAAATCACTAACAATGCATAACCAACAAACATCAGAGTCTGGAGGAGTTCAATAAGACATGCGAAGTAGTAATGAGTGTGGTGTGGTGTGAGGGTGTATGTATATGGGTAGAGTGTTGAAAGGTGTGTGAAGTGGTGTTGGGTGATATGTTGTAACTTGTGGGTGTGGTGTAAGGTTAAATGAAGTATGATTATGAGTTTGAGATAAACCGCTAATATATTATAATGATTTTAAGATTGTCATATTAGTGGAGGTTCTATCAGTGCTTCTGTTTCATCATAATCTAGCGACAAAAGGTAATCTCTGGTATCGAGTCTGCATTGATGTGCGTTCAAAGTGTGGATGCTAAGTTTTGTGTGTAGTTTATTGTAAAGCAAAGAACTCAAGAATGGGAAGTGCCGTTTTGCGAAAGCTGAGTTTACTTGTACTTTGGGACAAGCGGGAACTGGTCTTCGTCTTTGAGTGAGAGTAGAGGTTTCGAGAGGTAGAAGAGTAGAGTGCTTACGCATAATTACGCGAAGAACAAACAGCTGCCTAACGGTTAAAACATTATACTCCCGATATAGTTGATGAGTCGGATAACGGCGGGGCCTGCCCAGGAGTACCTTGATTACAGCACTTTGGGCTCGCTCCACTTCTATAATGGTAGTCTTTGTAGCCCCACCCCAGGCGGTGATGCAGTAGCCCACAATCGAGTCACAAAGAGCGCTGTAAACCATCCTAAGGGTATCCATGTGAGCCGACAGTCTTAGTTTTTTGAAAACAAATATAAGTTTCCTAATGCGAGATGACAGGGATTCCAGGTGTAATTTCCATGATAGGCAAGCGTCGAGTTGCAGTCCGAGGTATTTTACAACAGGAACTCTGGTTACGGTAGGACATGTACAGTTGCAATCTTGGATGTCACATTGATGAGCCTTGACCGTGATTGAGTTTTCATCTGGTTGGACAGAAGGACGAGAAATGAACGTGAGCAATTTGGTTTTTTCGACATTCAAGGTAAGGCTATTTTTAGATAACCAAAAGGTAATTTGCCTCAGGACCGATTCCGCGATATCTGTTGCCGCCTGCCAGTCGTGCCCGTATATAACAATCGTCGTGTCATCTGCATAGGAAACTAAATGTGCACATGGATGGATGAGCTCGCATAGCTCATTTACGTAGATGGAGAAGAGAAGAGGACTGATCAGACTTCCCTGTGGCACACCAAACTCCACCGACTCATCTCCACTTATATGAGTACCCACCCTGACACATTGTGTTCGGCCGGAAAGGAAACTCTCAAATATTCTGAGGGCCAAACCACGCACCCCCATTGATTCCAGCTTAGATAGGAGGACAGGAACAGCCTTAGAGAGGTCTAGGAATATTCCTAGACACTTAAATTTTTTTTTTCACTTAAATTAACAGAGTCAACTGATTTCAGGGGTGAGTTACAAAGCCCCAGAAGTTCCACAGGTGGAGGTGAGCTACGCTTAGTATTAGTGATATTTCTGATGGTTTCCCACATTTTTTTTGGGTTATTCTTGGCTTTTAAGAATTCTTGTTTCTCATACTCGATTTTTAATTTTTTAAATAAATTGTCGCAAAAATTACGATACCGTAGGTATGTTAGTTTGGGGATTATATTTTCAGGTACTTTATTAGTTTGTTTATGCATTTTGTCTCGATTACGTATACACCTCAATAAACCGACTGTAATCCAGGGTTTCCTGGTTCTTGCTTTGCAAGGTATGGTTCGGTTGATTGTGTTTTTAACTACGATGGAGGATAATATATCAATTAGTTCGTTCGTTGCCAAGTTAGGATCGTTAATAGTCATAATTTTTGAAAAGTCGTTTGTAACATTCGATGTCTTTGAGGGCGTTTGTGAGATTGCAGCGAGCTAAAGAAGGCCTTTGCAGTCCGTTCATTGGGTCGCAAGTTTCGAGACTTAATAGGACGCCTGAATGATCGGTGACTGAAGTATCAAGAACTAATGTTAACGCTTTCCTGTTAGTTTTCAGTAAAACGTGGTCAAAACAGTTGTTTTGGCGAAATGGGAGTTGATGCGCTGGTAAAACTGTGGCTAGCTGCTAAGTTGAGGTACGGGTAGGATCGTGAATCACCACCATTAGGACAGATATTAATATTAATGTCACCGATCACTGCGATGTCATGGTAATGTTTCAAATCTACAAGTACGCTGTGAAGGCTGTCAAGAAAGTTATCAATGATTTGAATTGATGGCGATCTATAATATAGTGCAATTATTGCAACTTTATTCTCGATGGTACATAAAATGCAGCTGGAATCTGAAAATTGTGGTTCAGTGATGCTAAAACTCAAATGATCTCTAATGTACATAACTATTCCATCGTTTTGGTTAGCTACTCGTAAGTTCTTAGTTTGGTAAGCTGAATAGCCCTCCAGGGTAGGTATCGACATAGAATTTTTAAGCCAACATTCTGACAAAATCAGTACATCACAATCGACTTTTATCGTCTCTAAAAGGCAATAAAAATCGTCAAAGTTTTTGTTGATCGCCGACTCAAAATTAGTTTACGAGTATATATAATTTGATATTTTATGTAGGTAAATAAGCTCAATACTAGGTTTATTTATTTTTTGCTTTTTAGTTCTTTTTCGTCGGTTGAATTTTTGTTAAAAAGTTTTTTATTTTATGATTTTTTGTGACTCGCATCACCTTTTAATACTCTGAGGCTCTAGTAGCATTTTCTGTTGGCATCAAGTGGCCAACAGTGGGGAATCCGTTGGGATATAGTTAGTTAGATTCCCTACATCAAACTTACAATGACCCAACGCAGTAAATTATTATCATTATACCAACCATTTACCAACGATGGGCCAAAGCTACTACTGCCTACCTTTACTTAAAAGCTGTTGGCGTTTTTGCAGTGCTTATAACGTAGACCCTACAAATATCAACTGCATTGGGCCAATGACTGCCCAATGCAGTTAAATATTACATTACGCCAAAGTTTTTACAAAACGCTCCATATTTTCAAAATGGTTGCTCGGATGAAAATCTTTTCAAGAAAGAAATTGTTGCTCTACTCGAAAACCATGAGATAATGAAAAAAACTCGAAAAATTATTAAGAAAAAAAAATTATTGCAAAATTCTTCTAAGTGTCGGGCCGGATCATCAAAGGACTTAGTAAAATTTTCAGAGATTTTTTTTTTAATAGATTTCTGCCCTTTTTATTGTAGCACCTTACTAACCTTGTCCATAGAAACCATTTAGGCTCTGAGAAGGATGGCCCTCCGACGCACCGTTCCCGAGTTATGGGCCTCCAAATTTTATTTTATATTTTACAAAACGATCCATATTTTCAAAATGGTTGCTCGGATGAAAATCTTTTCAAGAAAGAAATTGTTGCTCTATTCGAAAACCATGAGATAATGTGAAAAACTCGAAAAATGATTGAGAAAAAAAAATGATTGCAAAATTCTTCTAAGTGTCGGCGATCATCAAAGGACTTAGTAAAATTTTCAGAGATTTTTTTTTAACAGATTTCTGCCCTTTTTATTGCAGCACCTTACTAACCTTGTTCATAGAAACCATTTGGGATCTGAGAAGCATGGCCCTCCGACGCACCGTTCCCGAGTTATGGGCCTCCAAATTTTATTTTATATTTTACAAAACGATCCATATTTTCAAAATGGTTGCTCGGATGAAAATCTTTTCAAGAAAGAAATTGTTGCTCTATTCGAAAACCATGAGATAATGTGAAAAACTCGAAAAATGATTGAGAAAAAAAAATGATTGCAAAATTCTTCTAAGTGTCGGCGATCATCAAAGGACTTAGTAAAATTTTCAGAGATTTTTTTTTACATATTTCTGCCCTTTTTATTGCAGCACCTTACTAACCATGTCCATAGAAACCATTTAGGCTCTGAGAAGCATGGCCCTCCGACGCACCGTTCTCGAGTTATGGGCCTCCAAATTTTATTTTATTTTTTACAAAACGATCCATATTTTCAAAATGGTTGCTCGGATGAAAATCTTTTAAGAAAGAAATTGTTGCTCTACTCGAAAACCATGAGATAATGTAAAAACTCGAGAAATTATTTAAGAAAAAAAAAATTATTGTAAAATTTTTCTAAGTGTCGGCGATCATCAAAGGACTTAGTAAAATTTTCAGAGATTTTTTTTTAACAGATTTCTGCCCTTTTTATTGCAGCACCTTACTAACCTTGTTCATAGAAACCATTTGGGATCTGAGAAGCATGGCCCTCCGACGCACCGTTCCCGAGTTATGGGCCTCCAAATTTTATTTTATATTTTACAAAACGATCCATATTTTCAAAATGGTTGCTCGGATGAAAATCTTTTCAAGAAAGAAATTGTTGCTCTATTCGAAAACCATGAGATAATGTGAAAAACTCGAAAAATGATTGAGAAAAAAAAATGATTGCAAAATTCTTCTAAGTGTCGGCGATCATCAAAGGACTTAGTAAAATTTTCAGAGATTTTTTTTTACATATTTCTGCCCTTTTTATTGCAGCACCTTACTAACCATGTCCATAGAAACCATTTAGGCTCTGAGAAGCATGGCCCTCCGACGCACCGTTCTCGAGTTATGGGCCTCCAAATTTTATTTTATTTTTTACAAAACGATCCATATTTTCAAAATGGTTGCTCGGATGAAAATCTTTTAAGAAAGAAATTGTTGCTCTACTCGAAAACCATGAGATAATGTAAAAACTCGAGAAATTATTTAAGAAAAAAAAAATTATTGTAAAATTTTTCTAAGTGTCGGCGATCATCAAAGGACTTAGTAAAATTTTCAGAGATTTTTTTTTAACAGATTTCTGCCCTTTTTATTGCAGCACCTTACTAACCTTGTTCATAGAAACCATTTGGGATCTGAGAAGCATGGCCCTCCGACGCACCGTTCCCGAGTTATGGGCCTCCAAATTTTATTTTATATTTTACAAAACGATCCATATTTTCAAAATGGTTGCTCGGATGAAAATCTTTTCAAGAAAGAAATTGTTGCTCTACTCGAAAACCATGAGATAATGTAAAAAACTCGAGAAATTATTTAAAAAAAAAAAAATTATTGTAAAATTTTTCTAAGTGTCGGCGATCATCAAAGGACTTAGTAAAATTTTCAGAGATTTTTTTTAACAGATTTCTGCCCTTATTATTGCAGCACCTTACTAACCTTGTCCATAGAAACCATTTAGGCTCTGAGAAGCATGGCCCTCCGACGCACCGTTCCCGAGTTATGGGCCTCCAAATTTTATTTTATTTTTTACAAAACGATCCATATTTTCAAAATGGTTGCTCGGATGAAAATCTTTTCAAGAAAGAAATTGTTGCTCTATTCGAAAACCATGAGATAATGTGAAAAACTCGAAAAATGATTGAGAAAAAAAAAATGATTGCAAAATTCTTCTAAGTGTCGGCGATCATCAAAGGACTTAGTAAAATTTTCAGAGATTTTTTTTTAACAGATTTCTGCCCTTTTTATTGCAGCACCTTACTAACCTTGTTCATAGAAACCATTTGGGATCTGAGAAGCATGGCCCTCCGACGCACCGTTCCCGAGTTATGGGCCTCCAAATTTTATTTTATATTTTACAAAACGATCCATATTTTCAAAATGGTTGCTCGGATGAAAATCTTTTCAAGAAAGAAATTGTTGCTCTACTCGAAAACCATGAGGTAATGTAAAAAACTCGAGAAATTATTTAAAAAAAAAAAAATAATTGTAAATTTTTTCTAAGTGTCGGCGATCATCAAAGGACTTAGTAAAATTTTCAGAGATTTTTTTTTACATATTTCTGCCCTTTTTATTGCAGCACCTTACTAACCATGTCCATAGAAACCATTTAGGCTCTGAGAAGCATGGCCCTCCGACGCACCGTTCTCGAGTTATGGGCCTCCAAATTTTATTTTTTTTTTTTACAAAACGATCCATATTTTCAAAATGGTTGCTCGGATGAAAATCTTTTAAGAAAGAAATTGTTGCTCTACTCGAAAACCATGAGATAATGTAAAAACTCGAGAAATTATTTAAGAAAAAAAATTTACTGCAAAATTTTTCTAAGTGTCGGCGATCATCAAAGGACTTAGTAAAATTTTCAGAGATTTTTTTTTAACAGATTTCTGCCCTTTTTATTGCAGCACCTTACTAACCTTGTTCATAGAAACCATTTGGGATCTGAGAAGCATGGCCCTCCGACGCACCGTTCTCGAGTTATGGGCCTCCAAATTTTATTTTATTTTTTACAAAACGATCCATATTTTCAAAATGGTTGCTCGGATGAAAATCTTTTAAGAAAGAAATTGTTGCTATACTCGAAAACCATGAGATAATGTATAAACTCCAGAAATTATTTAAGAAAAAAAATTTATTGTAAAATTTTTCTAAGTGTGCGCGATCATCAAAGGACTTAGTAAAATTTTCAGTTTTTTTTTTAACAGATTTCTGCCCTTTTTATTGCAGCACCTTACTAACCTTGTCCATAGAAACCATTTAGGCTCTGTGAAGCATGGCCCTCCGACGCACCGTTCCCGACTTATGGGCCTCCAAATTTTATTTTATTTTTTACAAAACGATCCATATTTTCAAAATGGTTGCTCGGATGAAAATCTTTTGAGAAATAAATTGTTGCTCTACTCGAAAACCATGAAATAATGTAAAAAACTCGAGAAATTATTGAGAAAAAAAAAATGATTGCAAAATTCTTCTAAGTGTCGGGCCGGATCATTAAAATTTTCAGAGATTTTTTTTAACAGATTTCGGCCTGTTTTATTGGAGCACCTTATTAACCTTGTCCGTAGAAACCATTTAGGCTCTGAGAAGCATGGCCCTCCGACGCACCGTTCCCGAGTTATAGGCCTCCAAATTTTATTTTACTTTTTACAAAACGCTCCATATTTTCAAAATAGTTGCTCGGATGAAAATCTTTTCAAGGAAGAAATTGTTGCTCTAGTCGAAAACCATGAGATGATGTAAAAATCTCGAGAAATTATTGAGAAAAAATTGAGTAATTGGAGGGTAGTCCCAAATAATACAGTTACAATTTTGAGCTCTCATATAATTAATTTAATAAAATATTAAAAACAACTTTTAAATGCAAGAAACATAATAAAGTAGTACATTAACCTCTGGTGCACTCAGTCAGTTTATCAAATCTCCTTGACACCACTTCTCTACACTGCAAGCACTGTTCTTTGCTGAAATGGACCTGTACTCCAAATCGTCAAGCACTGTGGAGGAGCTGTCTCCTACATTTGCTTCAAGAATGTCACAATATGAGGAAGACTTGAAGAATGCCAGTGGTGAAGCTTCACATAAGACTATTGCCAGCCTATCCAAGGACTTCACTGAGTTGAAGACCCTAGTTTGGAAAACATTGAGTTCACTGAAATCCCAGATGGAGTTGCTTGTGTTTGGCTGGATAGGCACGAAATGACAACCCGTGCTAAGGTTCTTCTGTTGCATGGCCTGAGTGAGGACAAGGGAGCAGATCTAAGCAATGGTTTCCTGAAGGTTTTGTCGGAGCGTCTGGAAATGGCCAACGTCGCCTCTAAAGATATAACAGCCTGTCACCGCCTTGGAAGCAACACCAGCAAAACCTCGTCCCCTCTTAGTTAGATTTGAAAGCCGCATCGTAAGGAATGAGGTGTGGCGAAATAACAACCAAGCTAAAAGGCTCTGGTTTAATGCTTTCTGAGTTCCTGACTAAGCTCAGACACGATATTTTTATGAATGCTCGGAAGTACTTCGGAATACATAAGTGTTGGACGTCTGAGGGGAAGATTGTCATCCAGGTTTCCGAAAAATCGCGACGGAAGATTGAGTTTGCTTCGGAATATCAAGAACTTGTTGCTCAGTTTCCCGTTGCTGAGCCCTCAGCCGTAACTTCGAAGCCAGTGCCCGATAAGAGAATTTGCTAGACAGTAAAGTGATGAGTCTTCGTTGCGGGTCTTCCATTTTTCTGAGTATATAATATACTAGGTACTTATCATTTTTATGTTTTATGTCGTTCATGTGTCGGTCATTCAATTTTTTTAGTTTTTTGTTTTGATTTGATTTTTTACTTATGTTATTATTGTCATTTGACATTTAGACCGTTCGGTGTTACTCAAAGTTTTCGTTCGGAAACATACTAACGTGTATTTATTTTGTTTGGACTACAGGCTTTTTATCTTTTAATTATAAAACTAATGTAGCCGGCGAGTGCATCGAGGTTTGAGTGCTGAAATTATTTTTTTCTTGTTTATTGTTAGATTACTTAAATTTTTTTAAAATTATTTATTTATTTTTATTGTTATTTGTATTTAGTTAAAATGGAAATGGACTGGTCACATGATGAGATCAACAACAGGAAAGTGGACTAAGAAAGTAACAGAATGCTACCATGACCTCATTTACCTTTCCTATAAAATTTGACTTCCTCAACGCAAGGCCAAATTTCTCTTTCTTCGCAGTTTTAAAAACGTTGATTTGGAGCGTTTGAGGGCTGATGCGGGTGGGATTGACTGGTCTTCTGTGTTCACCGGCAAGAATATGGACTCTATGGTGTCAGTTTTCAGCAGTACTATATTGAATTTGTATGATGCACCCCTTAAAAAGGTAAGAGTCAAACACCTTCCTGCACCATGGCTTTCCCCAGCTATAAAAAACCTGATGGCGAAACGTGATAAGGCCAAGCGTTTATACAGGAATCGGGCTACTGAGGAAAACTGGGACCTTTATAAGAAGATGCGAAATCGCTGCAGTTGTTTGTGTAGGAATGCCAAAAGGCATCACATTCACAACTCAATTGAAAACTTCAACCCGACACAAGTATAGCAATTTTTAAAGACTATTGGTATTGGCAAAGCCTCTAGCAAGAGTACTTCTGATAAAATGGACCTCAATGCACTTAATGCGCACTTTTCTACATCACCAATTATACTCGATAACGATGTTAAATCTTCGACTCTCAGTGATCTTTCCAATCTTCCTTTACCAGCAAATACTTCTTTCACTTTCCACCAAATTACTGAGCTAGATATTAAGAAATGTTTTCAATCCATCTCCATTAAGGCGTTAGGTGACTATGGTCTTCAGTTCCAAATGTTCCTACCTATTTTGAGTGAAATAGTTCCTGTTGTAACTCACATAGTAATTTATTCTCTTTTCACTAACACGTTTCCTTCTGCTTAGAAGAAGGCTCACGTCTTACCACTTCCTAAAGTTTCAAATCCCTCTTCTCCATCTCAGTTCCGTCCAATATCCATCCTCCCAATCCTTTCCAAAGTTCTCGAGAGCGTTGTTCAGAAGCAACTGTCTTGTTATCTATCCTCTAATGGCATGCTGAGTCCTTACCTCTGGTTTCAGACCTGGCCATAGCACTGTGACAACTCTTGTCAAAATAACTGACGATATAAGACTGGCTATGGAAAACAAATGCTTGACAGTGTTGGTTTTACTGGACTTCAGCAGTGCCTTTAATTCAGTTTACTTTGACATTCTCTTAGGAATCCTTTCCTCCCTTAATGTCTCTGCGCCAGTAATTGAGTGTTTCAAATCTTATCTTCGAGGCCGCTCGCAGTATGTTCGGTCTGATGAGGATTTCTCTGAATGGTGTGATTTGGCTGCGGTTGTACCTTAGGGTGGCGTCCTCTCTCCTCTTCTTTTCTCAGTTTTTATAAACGCTATCACTGAGGTCTTTACTTCTAACTATCATCTCTATGCAGACGACTTGCAGTTATACCGTCACTTTAGAATGGGTTAACTCGCTGGCGCTGTGGATGCCATCAATGATGACCTTGAAAATATCAACAAGTTGGCTAAATCCTTTGGACTCTTACTGAACCCAACTAAGTCGCAAGCTACATGCTCAGCCTTTTAGATCATCAGTCTCGCCCGCCAGTAGTGTATGATTCGGTGCCCATATTGTACTCGTAAAGCGCTAAAAACCTAGGCGTCCATATAGACACTAACTTCTCTTGGGAGGTTCATAATGCTGACGTTAGTAAGAGGGTTTTCTACTCTTTTCAGTCTCTTAAACGTCTCCAAAAATTCTTATTATTCTTCCATTTCACACTAAGGTCACTCTTGCACAATTTCTTCTCCTACCGCTAATACACTATGCGGATGTCTGTTTTCTAGATGCAACGGAGGTACTCCTTAACAAACTCGAGCGGCTGCAGAACTTATGCATCCGTTTCATTTTTGGCCTCCGCAAGTACGACCATGTGTCGAAGTTTCGGACCAGATTGAGGTGGCTGCCAATTTGGCATCGCCGAGATACCCTTATCCTATCTCTTCTCTATACTATCCTGCATAATCCTAATTCTTCTCAATACCTTCGTGAACGGTTTGAGTACTTCGTTCCGAGGGGTAAACCCTATCGCACTGCCAATTCTCTTCTCCTTCATATTCTGCGTCACACTTCCAGCCGCTATAATGGCTCCTTTTCTGTTACTGCATTGCGTCTCTGGAACTCTCTCTCACACTCCCTACGCGACAGTCCTTCTCTAGATGTCTTCAAGAAGAAAATAAAAAAGCACTTCCTTTCAAATTGACATAATATTAGTATTATATTGGTATTAATATGTATAATATATATTTAGAATTATTTATGTAGGTTTATAAGTATTGTACACTGGATCCTACCCTCAACAGTGATCTCTCTCTATCACTCAAAGGTTTGCTGGGAGAAAACTCAACATTGAGTTAAGCTCGCCTTTGTACATGAATTGTGTAACCATATGTAATATGTAAAATTTTTGTGTACAATAAAGAATTAAGAAAAAAAAAAATTGCAAAAATATTTCCAAGTGCTCTTCAAAGGATTTAGACAAATTTTCGGAGTTTTTTTTGACGTGACAACGTCTTATAAATTGGTTTGCCGGGTGACATTTCAAGAAACTGCGTTACGCTCCGCTCACGTTATGCGCTCACAATGAGAGCGAGTGAGAGGCACGCGTCCCTTCCACTCGGGCATGGTTAGCCCGCCTAAGAGCGAGAGAGACAGACATAAAAAGTGAAAGGCACGCGTCCCTTCCACTCGAGCACAGTTAGCCCGCCTAAGAGCGAGAGAGACAGAGCGAGAGAGAGAGAGTGAGAGTATACGAATGAATGAATATTCACATTAAAATTATTTTACCACTCAAAGTCGTTGTCACGTAAAACTTTCGCCCGTATACCGACTTTACAGGCAACCAATTTTTTTTAACTGATTTCAGCCATTTTTATTGTAGCACTTTATTAACCTTGTCCATAGAAACCATTTAATTTAAGGTCTGAGAAGCATGGCCCTCCGACGCACCGTTTCCGAATTACGGGCCTCCAAATTTTATTTTATTTTTTAGAAAATAAATTAAAGTTTGGAGGAAACAGTAAGAAAAAAGGAGTCTAAACCACCACATCTAGTGGAAAATCCACTGAGTTGGCAACACTGTGATGTGATAACACTTTTAAAATGGCGTCGTTTCACGTTTGGTTTCACTTATCGGCAATAGCCGGTAAATTATTGTAAGTGTTAATTTAAATAACACTTATTTATATCAGCGAAAAATATGTAATAATAATAAAATATGCCTAAAAATGATCTAAATCACTAGATATACACAAATCAGAAAGACAAAAAAAAAAACGAACTAACTGATGACTAGGCAGCATGGTCTCTGACCGTAGTCTGTTCCACAAGGAACAAAAGCCAAAAAAGTGACAGACGTCAAGACGAGACAGTTATTTTTTTCTTTCGGAATGGTAGTTTTTGCTAGAAATAATGTTCCAACTATATAAAAATACTTAATAGATACTAATATCCGTTTAGTGTGTATAAAGTGCATTTTTTTGTGTAACACGAGTTCAAAAAGCTTGTGAGAATTGAACCTTTGTGGTATGGATAAAAATAGAAGGAAATGTTTAAGTGTGACTGTTCACCAGCCAAACAAAACGAAAAACTGTTCCGCTTTCCTAAAACCCGGAGTTTGAAACCTTCGTATTCTGAGGCTACTGCAAACAGATTGTAAATAAATCATTTGAATACATGAACATAATATGCAACTTGGAGAGACTGTGGTGAGTGCCCTCAGAGATGTTGTTGTTATTGTTAGGTGACCTTAAAAAGGGCTGTTGTACATGGCTCTGAAGAGAGCTGTTTGGATTTACCATTGTGGTGAAAGGAATGATCAGCTAGACTCTGCGTTACCAGCTGCTAGCCATCCAGGGTGTGCAGGGCGTTTGGAATGGCAAAACGATATAGTTAACACCACTCGGGAAGGCTCCTTTAATGCACCCCTGAAAACCATGGGAAGACCAATACCACCCAGCTCCTGACTTCTTAGAACCCAGGGAACACCTGCCACCTGGACGTGAACTGCAGTGGCCTATATGGAAATCACTCAATGGGTTGCAAATTTAGGTAGGCCGCTGCAAATACAACTTGGTAAAATTCATAGACTGGTCTGATACCCAATGTGAGTGCGGTGCCCCTGTCCAGACCATGAATCACCTACTGGGTATCATCAACGACAACAACAGCCCCGGTATCTGCACACCTTAATAATAAATGATTATTTTACAGATCGACTCTAAAGTCAGACAAAAATGTAAAAAGGCTGAAAGTAGATCGGAATTGGCTTCAACCGTTATAGGAGTAGAAACCGAAAAATGGACAAGGAAGTTCGTCCTTTTCAAATTGACAGTGATGGCCATCTGCTGCCAAAAATAATTTTACCACAAGTATGTATATCTACACCTAGTTCATCACCAAATCTTATACAAGATTTTAATGTTGGTAAGTAACAAAGTTTGTCACTTGTAAGAAAATATAAGATTTCAAAATATTTGTCAGCTAACTTTTACTATGGGACCAACCTCAAAATAAATAAAATCTATGCATATAATATTTAATATTATTTATTTATTTAATCAGACAATTAAGTTATTATTTCAGTAACAATAAGTATTCACAAAATTATTACAATACATAGAAATATAAAAACTTAAAACTTATCAGCCCGGGATTGAGTCTGACAATTACTTGACCATTTTTTACCCGCAATTTTGAGGTTGATTCTTTAGCAAAAATTGCTTGTGTTGGTAGGTTATGTCACCCCCTAATATAAAATACGACAATCCTACATCTTACTAATATTATAAATGTGAATGTTTGTATGTTTGCCTGTCAATCACACAATAACGGCTGAAGGGATTTGAATGAAATTTTGCACACGGGTAGGTCACAGCCTTTTTATTTTTGAAGTTATAATAATAATAATAATATGATTATATTATATAATATTGATATGGGTATCGTGTAGGTTTTCGGGGGCGCCGATTGCAAATCTGACAGTCATTTTAAAATCAAAGATGGCGGATGTCACTTTTTCTCAAACATTCGATATGGGTATCGTTTAATAGGTTTTTGGGAGTGCCGATTACAAATCTGACACTTATTTTGAAATCAAAGATGGCGGATGCAACTTTTACTCAAACATTCGATATGGGTATCGTTTAATAGGTTTTTGGGAGTGCCGATTACAAATCTGACACTTATTTTGAAATCAAAGATGGCGGATGCAACTTTTTCTCAAACATTCGATATGGGTATCGTTTAATAGGTTTTTGGGAGTGCCGATTACAAATCTGACACTTATTTTGAAATCAAAGATGGCGGATGCAACTTTTACTCAAACATTCGATATGGGTATCGTTTAATAGGTTTTTGGGAGTGCCGATTACAAATCTGACACTTATTTTGAAATCAAAGATGGCGGATGCAACTTTTTCTCAAACATTCGATATGGGTATCGTTTAATAGGTTTTTGGGAGTGCCGATTACAAATCTGACACTTATTTTGAAATCAAAGATGGCGGATGCAACTTTTACTCAAACATTCGATATGGGTATCGTTTAATAGGTTTTTGGGAGTGCCGATTACAAATCTGACACTTATTTTGAAATCAAAGATGGCGGATGCAACTTTTTCTCAAACATTCGATATGGGTATCGTTTAATAGGTTTTTGGGAGTGCCGATTACAAATCTGACACTTATTTTGAAATCAAAGATGGCGGATGCAACTTTTTCTCAAACATTCGATATGGGTATCGTGTAATAGGTTTTTGGGGCTGCCGATTGCAAATCTGACATTCATTTTTATATCAAAGATGGCGGCTGCCACTTTTTCTCAAAAATTCGATATGGGTATCGTGTAATAGGTTTTTGGGGGTGCTGATTGCGAATTAGACATTCATTTTAAAATCCAAGATGGTAGATGCAACTTTTTCTCAAAAATTCGATATGGGTATCGTGTAATAGGTTTTTGGGGTTGCTGATTGCAAATTAGACATTCATTTTAAAATCCAAGATGGCGGATGCAACTTTCTCTCTAAAATATGATATGGGTATCGTGTAATAGGTTTTTGGGGGTGCTGATTGCGAATTAGACATTCATTTTAAAATCCAAGATGGCGGATGCAACTTTTTCTCAAAGATTCGATATGGGTATCGTGTAATAGGTTTTTGGGGGTGCCGATTGCAAATCTGACATTCATTTTAGAATCCACGATGGTGGATCATTGTTTTTCTTAAAATTGTGAATTTATTTTACTTTAAATTTTACTTCAAAAGAAACAGTAGTAGGCATACTGTTTTTGAAGTTATACTTCTTTAGGTACGTTAGGGCAAAATGATGAGAGTAAATTTTTACGATGCTCGCGCACACCGTCACAAAAACCTACAGCCTGAAGTTAGCTAGAACCGACACCGTTAAGTTAGCTATGGTCTGTGGTTCATGAAGAATGATTGTTTTCGTTTTGTAAACTTTGTAACAGTTTGGTTTTTTATCTGGTTTTGCCAAAGAAGTATAACTTCTTACGTGCGTACATAAGTACACACACACTTTTTTATATTGTTTTGGAATCTTCTATCTAGGAAATGTATTACTTTATTATTATTATTATTTTAGATGTCATTGCCCAATGTCTTGGACACGCAATGGAGGACCTGAAGCAAACTCAAAATGATATTTTACTGAGAATATCACTCTCCTTCAACACATGTGTCTAGTGCAGCCACTTTGCTGGTAGATATAGACATACCATTAAAATCACTTGACGATATTAGATAAATAGAAAATTGGCTTGAAGATGAAGAACACAAAGAACAATTGGTAAGTACAATATTCTGATAGAAATATACAAGCTTTACAAGCAAGCAAGACCACTGGACGTACTGATGATATACTATGTAGTTATAATACTACTATTATATGAAATTTAATAGATGAACGAGTATACATACATTGTTTTACGTTTATTTATGATTGCTTATTGACTATGAGCCGATAAATGTTTTGGCCTATGTTGGTGGCAAAGGAACTGCCACAATTACCAGAAGAAATCTGGAACGGGTTTTCAGCAACTCTCTGGCAATTCACTGCAACTGGACTGGATAAAATAATAAGTTTAGTTTGAAAAATTTACAATTATTGTCAAAAGTCATTGTAAGTAGGTATGACTATGAAAATTACAGATAATATTAGATATATTTATGTAACCATATTAGATTCATTTATTTATGGAGAAGCTCGTGGCTTAAGTAATAACAGCTGCACGGGCCGATCCATCAGTTTAAGCTACGTTTGCCGGGATTCATAGATGGGTGACCATCTTTACATACTGAGACTCCTCCGTGCCTCGGAAAGCACGTTAAGCTGTTGGTCCCGGCTATCAATCGTGGATCTTTAACAGTCGTTACGGGTCGTCAGAAGCCCGAAAGTGACAACCAGTCTTATCAAGGGGTATCGTATTACCCAGTAATATTATTTGTGGTTTATTATTACTTTATCGATTGTGTTATTCTAAATGAAATGCTAAAGTACTGCTTCGTAATATTTACAGTTGCAGTGTGAAGAAACAAGTTGGCAGAGACAGCAACTGATGCTGGAATCACAGGTGTCATAACAAACTGGTTTAGATTTGCTAGAGATCGAGATGGCGGAAGAGATAACAGAAGAATATGATGAAGCTAATAACAGCAGCTCTACACGACAATATTCTGGACTATCTGCAAGAACAAAGAGGCGTCATCAAAATGCAATAAAAACTGAATTAAGAGGTAAATTAAGGATCAACGATAAAAGTAATGTTACTAGTAATAATGCAGGTACTAATTCATCATTTATTAATGAACATCATAATAATTGTATATCAGAAAATTATACTGATGATTTTAATGCCGAGGAAATCACTTTCACGCGTAATATATCTACTGGTAAAATTGAAAATGCTGATTTTAAGGATACTGATCTTACCTGTTTGATCTATAATTAAGGAGGTGGTAATTTGGAGGTAAAATTAAACACTGCACCCGCGGGTTTTAATGACTTAGCGTCATATTAACAAATGGCAAACACAAATGACTCATTGTCCTCAAAATTAGGTAGAACTAAATGATGCCCTAAAAATCTAGAAAAAATATATGTTTAAGTGTCAAATAGGTACTAATTTTTTAAAGGCGAATTGAAATTTTGGAGCCCTTACGTGGAGATTCTGAATGTGGGTAGTCATCTTGACATCAGAATGACTGCCCAATTTTTGATTTCATTTTCTCAGTTATTAATTAGGTACCAATTATTTAAACAAACGTATCAAATAGTAGCAAATAGGCATTAGATTTTAGTAATATTTTAAAGCTGATCGGTCATTTTGGCCAGTCATTCTGATGTTCACAAGTGTCGTTAGTCACGTTTTGGTCTGTATTAGTGTCAGCCACTATTTATTTTTCTAATAAAAAAAATTCAATGAATGTATGATTTTCTGCATTTTGTAATTAAACGCAAAAATAGCATTTTTTTCTTTATACGAGTAAGTTTATTTTTGTAAAGTGTCATTCTTATAATTGTGCTGTATTCGTTTCTGTTTCATTTAAAAAATACGACTATTTTGAATTTCAAAGTGACGTTTGTCAGTCACGTTTTGGTCTGTATTAGTGTCAACCACAATTTATTTTTCTAATAAAAAAGTTTCTATGAATGTATAATTTTCTGCATTTTGTAATTAAACGCAAAAATAGCATTTTTTTTTATTTATATGTTTATTTTTGTAAAGTTCCTATGTTATGATTGTATTGAATTCGTAATGTTTCATTTAAAAATACGATTATTCTGAAATCCAAAGTAACGTTAGTCAGTTTTGGTCTGTATTAGTGTCAGCCACAATTTATTTTTCTAATAAAAAAGTTTTTACGAATGTAAGGTTTTCCATTTCAACACATCCCAATATTTTTTTTTCATGTACAAATACAAACACAAATTACGACTACTATTACAAATTAGTTATAAAACATGCATCGAGAAAGATCTGTAGTTCAAAAACACTTCATCACGAGTTCATTTTGCATGAAGTGTCAGTCACATTTACATTTGTTTAAATAAACCTTAACTTTTTTAACCTCTCAAGCCCGGGACGTGTCACGTTTCAGCATATGTCAGTCCCCGTTGACAGGCGGCCATCGTGTAACTACAGACTTGGTCAGGTTCCGTGTGTATGAACCTTGTTACAGGTCTAAAGACCTTGGCTAATAGTGATAATAGCGGTTTAAAACGCGTGAATCGGGTTTTTGGCAAGGCAAACTAGCGGCACACATGAGAGCCACCGGGGTTATAAAGTACACATTTATTACCACGGAGGTTTAATTAAAGGATATTTATACAAAATTACTGAAATTAGTACTATAAAAATAGTGGAATTCGTAAAACAATGCAAAATAAAACTCAAATCGTGTCAAATGTAGAGTTATTCACATATGGCATTACCCTAACATATTTTTTGGAACAGTGGTGGCCCAGTGGTGACTGTCGCGACTTACAAGTTGTAGGTTGTGAGTTCAAACCCAGGCAGGCGCTTTACTTTATGTAAATTATTTCATCACTACTGCTCTCAAATGGTGAAGGATAACATCGTGAGGAAACTGGCAAGTCCTAGTACCAAAAATTTGAAGACATGTGACATCCATCAATCTGCATTGGGCCCGCGTGGTGGATTACGGTCCACACCCTCTCACAGAGAGGAAGCCTGTGTTCTAGCAGTGGGGACATTAAAATGCTGATGATGATGATTTTTTAATTCTAATTATATTTGTACCACAGCTGTAATTCTAAAATACTACACTTAAGGCTAGCTTCACAGCTATCCGGGAGACCCGTACGGGCGGCCCGTACGGGTCTCCCGTACAGCTGTGAAACCAGCCTAACCAAACCCTAACCATTTGTCAACTGTAGGCTCTACAATGGCCCCCCCCAGGCCCAGTTGTTGGCCCCCCCCAGGCCCAGTTGTTGGCCCCCCCAGGCCCAGTTGTTGGCCCCCCCAGGCCCAGTTGTTGGCCCCCCCAGGCCCAGTTGTTGGCCCCCCCCAGGCCCAGTTGTTGGCCCCTTTTTGGCCATTTTTTGTGGGCCCTTTGATGTAGGCCCTACCTCTATTAGATGGCCAAATCTAACAGTTGGCCAACCCACGAAGTGCACGTGGCCCAACTGAATGCCCACAATAAATGCTATTAGGGTTATTTTAGCTAAAGGAAATATTCCTTTATTTTTAAAAAGAAACAAAACTGCATTCACAGATTTCTCGCAAAGCTTACCTAAACCGGGAGTCAAATCAGCTAAAAATTAAAAAAATAAACACTCGCTATTTTACTATACTTATCGATAGGATTATTGTTCGGGATAAAATCTTTCCAATAAAAATTTGGTCGTAGATCATGAAATCTAACATTAAATTTAATTTTATCACCCATTTTAATATGAAGGACACGTAACATTTTATTTTTAAACTTAGAATTGATGCCAAATGTCATGATTTCATGAAATACTCACATTTGGCATCAACTCTAACTGAAAGAGTTGTATTGATGATTTTAATTATTATAATTCTATAAATACATACTTGCTACGCCCGCGAATCAAATTTTGACTTAGATACAACCTGACACTGACCTGCAAGAAAATTTGAATTTCGGGGGCTACCTTGGAGCTCTCACCTTAAGGATTTAAAGTAGTTTCCCTTCAGGGCCCATTGATATTTTCCACCCTGTATATAGATATCAGATTATGAAAGTGCAAATGGACACTATTCTTAGTTTTAAAATAATCTATCACTTAACTTAAGTTAGAGTTAAGGGTCAAGCCAGACGAGCGTAATTTTTTGAGTTTTGAGTCGCGTAATTTCTGCTCGGTAGAAATTCTATTGGGCCGCCAGACATTTTGCTTCGCCATGTGAACGAAACAGGATTTTTGTATGAAACCGAATGTAGCAGAAATTACGCGACTGAAATTACGCGACTCACAACTCAAAAAGTTACGCTTCACCCTAAATTGCTTATTAGTCTTTTAATTAAGCTAGATCGTAATTAATTACTAAGAATTTTGTTTATATTTATTTATTTATTTATTTAACAATTTATTATTATTATTATTTTTTTATTTTTTTTTATTTATTTATTTATTTTTTTTTTTTTTTTTTTTTTTTTTTATTTGTTCTTACTAATATATATTTTTTTTAATACAAATTTAGGGGGCCCCTTGGTCCCTGGTTCAGGCCATGGTACGGAGCGAGAGGGAATGGGAAGCAGTCTCCGCCTTCGCGAGCATTACTATGCTCGCGAAGGCGGAGGCGAGATGGGTGAGGGAGACTCAACGGAATGGCCTTCACCCCCCCGGCCGCTACCGCCGCAGGAGCCGCATTAGGCGTAGGACGTCGCGAGACGATCTCCGGCCACCGTAGACCCGGCCCTGCGGACGGCGAGTAGTGGGTAGCTCGCCGTCCGATCAGCACCAGGCCCGTGAGTCGACGGCACGTAGTGCTCCACGCGCGCCTCAAAGAAATGATTGTCAGCCACCACTGACGGGTCCCATCATGGCCGGTGCCTGCATGCCTAGGAGTAGCGAAAAAATTCGTAACAGAGTTACCGCTCCCCTGGGCACTCAGGCAGGGAAGGTGAGTTTTAGTCAGTAAGTCTGAAACGCCCTATAAATCATCCAATGACATCGCCCGCTCTGAGTGGAGCGGGAGATGTCATTGGATGATTTCCCAAGAAAATAAAAAAGGGGGCCCCTTGGTAGAATTAAATGATAAATGATAAATGATAAATGAATGATAAATGATGTTTATTCAGTAAATAGGTTACAAGGAACACTTTTACACGTCAATGTTTTTTTGTCAGTTTAAGCTAGATGAGGCCGGTGTTTCCTAGCTGACTACCCTGAGAAGAAACACCGAAACAAACTCAGAGGTCAAAGTCTCTTTTAGTGTTCAAAACCATACAATGTGGACTGGTTAGATCCTATGAGAACCATGTACGTTTATGTCTGGGATGAGCTTTATGAAGAAAGCAACACACGAATTCGAGTGGACCTGTCCAGACAGTGCAAGCATTTGTCAGTCATCGCGAAGCTCAACTCAGAACTCTGAGGTGCTCAACGAACCGACGAACAATACCAAAGTAAGGACATTTGAGTAGGCCGCAAAAAATACTCAAACTGCCAGACAATCATAAAATCTACATGAATATAACGACATACATAGTTCTCGCATTCACATTATTCTATATGAGGACCATGCAGCTTAGTGTCTGTAGTGGTCTTTTGAAGAAAGAACCAAACATATTTGAGTGGACCTGTCCAGTCAGTGCAAGCATTTGTCGATAGTCGAATAGCTCAACTTAAAAACCACTAAGGAGCTCAATGACATGACGAACAATACCAAAGAAAAGACATTTGGGTAGGCCGCAAAAGTACTCAAACTGTCAGACAACGTTGAAAATTACTGTAAAAAGGAGGAGAAAATAATAATAATAACCCACATAGTCCTCACATTTACAATAATTAAGTAATCAAAAAAAAAATAAAAATATAATACTTTACAAAGTAAATATTTGTGTCAAACAAAATAGTAATCATAATATGTCAATCAAAAAATAAAAATAAATATAATACTTAACAAAGTATTCAAGTCAAAAAAAAATAATAATTATAAAATGTCAATAAAAAAATAAAATAAAAAATATAATACAATACTATACAAGTATTCATGTCAAAAACGAATATTAAAATAAAATATATATATAAAAAATTTTTCATCAGTAAGTAGTACATATGAAAACAATGGCTCATGTATATCATTGAAGCAGCTCAATCCCACGCCTTTTTGTCCTCAAGAAAGTCATTAATTGTGTAAAAAGCTTTCTGGCATAGCTTACGTTTAATAAATGATTTAAATTTATTTATGCTTAGTTCTTGAATTTGGCTAGGAAGTTTATTATAGAAACGTATACATTGACATCTAAACGAACCACCTATTTTTTTCTTGAGCCTGGTTTTTGGTACAATAAATTTGTGTTTGTTCCTAGTATTTATGCTATGGATATCACTGTATCTTTTAAACAGATTAATATTTTTATGTGCATACATGAGATTCTCATAAATATATTGAGAGGGAACAGTCATAATATTAATCTCTTTAAATTTGTCTCTGAGGGAGTGTCTGGGACTTAATTTATAAATTGCACGAATAGCCCTTTTCTGTAAAACAAAAATTGTCTGAATATCGGCGGCATTTCCCCACAACAGAATGCCGTACGACATCACACTATGAAAATAACTAAAGTATACTAAACGAGCTGTCTCTAAATCAGTTAAACCACGAATTTTCCTTACGGCGTATGCTGCAGAGCTAAGTTTTTTGGACAGTTTATCTATATGGGGGCTCCACTGAAGCTGCGCATCCAAAGTTAAACCTAAGAACACTGTGGAATCCTCGGGTTTCAACTCTTCACCCTTTATTGACACACTAGTGTTCACTTGTATTACATTGGGTAATGTGAACTTTATGCATTTTGTTTTTTTCTCGTTAAGGAGAAGATTATTGACATTAAACCAGTTAACTACAGTTGAAAGAGCATTATTTACATTATCAACAACCAACTGCTGACGTTTGAGTTTAAATAAAAGTGAAGTGTCATCTGCAAACAGCACTATATCATGTTTATCCTTTATGAGGTAAGGCAAGTCGTTGATATAGATTAGAAACAAAAAAGGACCCAGAATTGAGCCTTGAGGAACCCCCATTCTGACTACAGACCCGGAAGACCTTTTGCCGTTCACATCAACTCTCTGAATCCTATTACCCAAGTATGAAGTAAGAAGATCCAGAGAGGCGCCCCGGACTCCGTAGTAGTGCAGCTTCCTGATCAATGTATCATGGAGAACGCAATCGAAAGCCTTAGACAAATCGCAAAAAATGCCCAACGCATCGCATTTATCTTCCCATGCATTATAAATGTGTCCCAAAAGTTCAACACCAGCATCAGTTGTTGAACGACCCTTTGTGAAACCAAACTGTTTGTTGTGTAATAATTTGTGTTTATTAAAATATCTTTGAATTTGATCTAAAATAATTTTCTCAAAAATTTTACTAAAAGTAGGTAGCACTGATATAGGTCTATAATTAGTAGGGTCTGATGTACTACCCGATTTAAACAATGGTATAATTTTACTATATTTCATTAGATCAGGAAACTCACCACAATCTATACAATTATTAAAGATTACTGCTAAAGTAGGTGCTACAATGTCTATAATAGACCTAGCAACGTCAACAGAATTACCCCATAGATCTGCAGTCTTTTTAACATTTAAAGTATTAAAAGTTTTGATTACATCATTACAAGTGACATATTGGAAATAAAATTGGGATTCACAAACTGGAACGTTTTCTTTAAGTAAAATTTCTGCAGCAGTTGGTGATGAATTTAGAGATTTAATTTGCTACAGGCCCCAAGCTGGCGTAATCCGGCACTGGGTGCAGAACTTTTTTATTTTATTTTAGATGGGTCTCTTAGGTCTCGTGACTATAGTCTAGGTCAGAGGTGACAGAGACAAAGTCGACGATGGAGCGACCTTACCCAGAAGAAGCCTTTTCACTCTAACTTTGAAGAGATTAGGGTTGTATGCATTCGGAAACACAGACGCAGGTAGAGAGTTTCACTCCTTTGCTGTGCGCATTATGAAAGACGTTTGGAACCGCTTACTGCGTGAATTCGTGAAATAGCAACAAGGTAGGGATGTTAACTAGCAGTGGGTCTAGATTTCCGATGGTAGAAAGGGGCCGGTGAGATGAGGTCGTGGAGAGACACTCTCCGAAGTACATTCTGTAGAAGACCGACAAGCAGGTAACCTTGCAGCGATGAGCCAAGCTGTGAAAGTTGGCATCTACCAGTTTTACATCGCCAATGACCCTCTTAGCTCTGCGTTTCACTGAGTCAAGTGCAGCAAGTTGGTATTATAGGGACCTGGAACAGCTTCTCTTAGTGCTGGTCCCTGGAGATTCCTTTTAGGTTCCTGGGGGTTTGTCTTACTCGCTAGCGGTGCGAGAGTGTGGTGTATAAGAGTGACTGCTTATGGGTGTTGTGTTATAAAAGAAAGAGGACTTGCACACTAATACGTTATATTGAATAATCAGATTAATACATGTGCCCTCTTCGAGCGGGCTACTAGAAGTCAACTCAAAAACAAAAGTCTTCCTTCTTCTTAATTTTCAATCGGCGTTCCAAACTTCCAACGTGCCAGTCTCCACCATAAGGTCGCCAACATAAGGTCGTCACATGAGCTACGCCCCTACGAATAGAAGCGCAGACGCTAGTAAGTCTTCTATTCAACTAAATATTTGAAAAGCCGATTGAGGCCTACCTAAACCTACTGCGAAGGCCCTACCTATGAGAGGTACATGTCGCAGCAGAGTCCACCTATGGATAGCCAAAAATGAACCCCGAGTAAAGTGGTCTTCTTTCTTATTATTAATTAAGCCATTCGGCGCACCACATATCCCGGCAATGCACATGGCTTCAGTGAGGTAAAAACCTCTCTAAAAAGCCACACTGCTCTGCTAAATTTTCTGACCTAAGATGCTCTAGTTAGCATCTACCCAGAAGGGGTTTACAAAAATAAAATTCAAAACTGTAATAATTTTAACTCCATTGGACGTTTATGAAGACCAGGAGAAAAAACGACCACTGTTATGAACACCTACTCACTGTTCCTGAACTTCCCCCAGAGTGCTCCATAAATATAACTTGAAGTATACTCTCTAAATGAATAATACATAAAAATTGTCACGGGCTCGGTCACACCATACAGAATCAACTCGATCCCACTTTGCGAAGGCATTATACCCCATAAACAAAGCTGGAATAAACGGACAAAAAACCCAGACACATCTTTCCCTAGGAGAGAGGATCGCAATTCCCTCTACCTCCTAACCGTAGTAACATCTTTATTAAAATCGCACTCTGGAGAAACTCATACCTATTTCTCACTAATAACCGCCTAACAAATTTTTTTTTCATAGTATGTGGTCACATCTCCCATCAGTCTTCAGTCACGTCCGTGCAGCTCATCATATCGATTACATGAAACACACAAAAACACAACGATTAATATCACATAAAAAACAAAACAAATGAGAACCTCCTACTTTTGAAGTCGGTTAAAATTTAAACTTTTTCTATATTGTCAACCGTAGTATCGTTGACGTACCAGATATCTGACAATTATTTGTCATGTCAAATGACATCTGACACCACTGTCTATTCTCTAAAAATCTTTTTAAAAATAAAATAATTTTCAAAAAAAACAATTTATAAATTTTTTCTTGAATTTCCAAAACTTATATTTAATTACGGAATACTGCTTTAATAAATAGTTTACAAGCAATTCCTGACCTCTTTCGCATATTTTTATTTTTATCGAAAAATTTGGGTCATCGTAATTACTATGTCCATACCTTATATTTATGGTCAAAAACTTGTTTGTCACGTTGCTATGACAATGCATGTCAGCTAGAATAAATAAAATTGATACAAAAATAATTTTATGTTTAGCAAAGAAATGGAAATTATCCTTCTTCGTATAATACGGGAGGACACTTATCTCCTCCTCCAGCATATTCTGTGAAAAACGCCGCTCCGCTTTTTGTGAAAAGTTGTGACATTGTGAAGTGATACTTATGATGCAGTTTTCATCCCGGTAGATATCCGCTGGACTATCACCTATTGGAACAATAATAGCAGGATTTTGCATGACTTCCATTGGTACGCACAGCTCTTTGGACTCCACCGCCATTTCGAAGCTCTCCTGCTCACAAACATCAGCAGAAACATACTCAACTTGAACAAAATCATCGTTACAAGAACCATGTGTCTCCGACGGAACTTCCACCTCACAGCTTTCCATGCCGACGACATCAGCCGAAACAACTCCCAAACAAATAAAATTTTCATTCGACTCGTGCTCGCCAAATGTTTCTTTTACTACAATTATCTCTTGTTTCTCTGAAATATTATTACTAGGAATAATTGTAAATAACCGACCCGATTCTGCATCTTCATTATCACAGCTTCGGTCCTCATCGCCTAGACCGCAGTCTTCACATTCCTGGACATCATTGACTAGGCCGGCATCAGCGCAGCTCTGGTCATCATCGTCCTCCTCCTTTGCTTTAATTGTTGAGCTAGAAGATAATATTATTTGATTATCCTCGCTCACATTATCCTCGGACTGTTCATCCGCCTCGGACACAACGTCCGGCCTCTCAAGATTATAAAAACACTGATTGATTCTCTGCTTGCAAGACACACACTTGCATGGGAATTCTCTCCTAAGCTCCGCGCACAGCATGTCAAATTCCATCTCATACTGGAATGTATATTTAAAAAAATAATGCGCAGCTCCTTTTAACCAAATACCCAGAATTAACGAATAATCGCTTTTTCGCCACCCCTTGGCAATGGCCATCGACACAAACTCGTCGATAAATTCTTCGAGGCACACCTCATACGTGTGTCCCGAAAAGTATCGCATTTTCCTCTTTTAATATTATTTAACACATAATAAAAATAGAACCACTCAGCTTGGAGTATACTCCTCTTATCCTGATGCTGTCACTGCATCAGTCCTCAGTTTATCCACCGCACACCGTTACCGTTGCCGTCACTCTTACATACGGCGTTCTTTCCCGGCGCTCGCCGCCACTTATAGGGACCTGGAACAGCTTCTCTTAGTGCTGGTCCCTGGAGATTCCTTTTAGGTTCCTGGGGGTTTGTCTTACTCGCTAGCGGTGCGAGAGTGTGGTGTATAAGAGTGACTGCTTATGGGTGTTGTGTTATAAAAGAAAGAGGACTTGCACACTAATACGTTATATTGAATAATCAGATTAATACATGTGCCCTCTTCGAGCGGGCTACTAGAAGTCAACTCAAAAACAAAAGTCTTCCTTCTTCTTAATTTTCAATCGGCGTTCCAAACTTCCAACGTGCCAGTCTCCACCATAAGGTCGCCAACATAAGGTCGTCACAGTATTTAGCTGAACCATTCCATAGGTGGCTGCAATACTCCATGCAGGATCGGACTTGTGCTTTGTATTTGGGTTAAAAGCTGTCCAGCCGTGAAGTATCGCTTCACCCTGTTTATGATGCCCAGTTTTTTTGCCGCAGTTTGGGTTTTGTGCTCAATTGTAGCGCCGAAGTTGAGACTGGATGTCAACTTCATGCCAAGGAGCTCGAGCCGATCAATTACAGGAACAGATGTACCCCGAAAAGTAGGAGTTTGGTCGAAACGACTCCTTTTTGTGGTAATAAGACACGCCTGTGTTTTGGTGGTGTTAAAAGAGACCAGGTTGTCATCACCCACTGGGACACAAGGCTTAAGATCAAATCTGTTCGCTCTACCATGGCCTCTCTCAAGGAACGAACTTTGGCCGCCAGTTTTTGCAGTGGACAAGTATCTCTCTGAAACAGTACTGTCATCTGCGTATCCAAAAATACCAGGCTGAAGTAAGTCATTGATGTGCAGCAGGAAAAGAGTTACAGAGAGAACAGACCCCTGAGGAACTCCGCCGTCAATAGCCATGAGGTCAGAGGAGCAGCCGTCCTGCCCAGGGGTTGAGGCTAAATTCGAAACAGACTTACCTCGCCCCTGGGCACTCGGGGCAGGGAAGGAACAGGGGTAGGTTTTAGTCAGTAAGAGTCTGACACGCCCTCCCGCTCCGGAAGATGCGAAGATGGATGATTTCCCACCAAAAAAAAAAAAGGAACAGCCCCCAACGACGATTCGGATGTTGGCTTACCGGTTCGAAATTCAAGGCTGGACACTTAAGAGAAATGTGGAAATTCATGTGGCAGTTCACAGTTCATTGTTCAAACATGTAAAACACCTTGAGAGTGGTGGTACGTAGGCTGAATGCCAAAAATACCGCACCAAAATCCGACGGCTTACCTAAAAAAGCCTGGGTCTTGGCTTTGGAGGCTTGACTAAGGGGGTTCCTAAGCGCATGCTTTGAGAGGGGCCAGTTCCCACTTCGTTAGAAGACAGGGAAACTGGTACTCATTAGGAAACGGGGTGGCCTGGGGATTCGCCGCCCGCTTACCAGCCCATCGTGACTCGATGAGGTGGCAAGCTCTTTGAAAGTTATTGCAGACCACTTCGTTGAGCGGCTGATGCCGGATCTAGCGGAGAGGCAGTTAGGTTTTCGCAGAGGGCGCTTGACGGTGGACGCCACCACGCGCGTGCGAGCCCTCACGACGGGGGATGCAGTAGCACGAAGTGGGGTCGTCTTGGCGGTGTCTATTGACACCGCAAATGCCTTCAATACCTTGTCCTGGAGTTGCATCAGGGAAGCACTCCGGTATCACCAGTTACCGACCTACCTCTGTCACGTGGTTGATGTTATCTGATGGATACGGCCGTCATCGACCCCAGCATCGGGAAGAGTGGAGCCGGTGAGAGATGTCGTGTGGTATCCCACAGGGATCGGTTCTGGGGCTGCTTCTGTGGGACATCGGGTACGATTGGGAGCTGCGCGTCGACCTCCCATAGCGGCGTCAGCGTGGTATGCTATGCTGGCGACACGTTGGTCCTGGCGCAGGGGGGGTCGCACCTGGTGGCGGCTCAGCTAGCGCCGCGGGGGGATCCGGCAACAGTAACACGAGGGGGCCCTGCATAAGTCCGAGGCCATGTGTTTTCATGGTCCTCGGAATGCGCTACTGTCGGGTTCCCAAATAACGGTAGGAAGGGTTCACATCGGCGTCGTGTCGATGATGAGGTACCTGGGACTCGTCCTCGACTGGAGCTGGCTGGGGCTGCCTTCAAGCGGTTCCTGCCCAATCTCCCCTAGATTCATCCAAACCCTTCCTCCTGGAAGCTCTACGCGGGGGTTGTGCGGTCCATGGCCAATTACGGGGTACCAGTGCGCGTTCACTGAGGCAGCGACCAGCCCGCCGCTGAACGCATCCCAAAGGGTCATGGCCATCTGGCTGACCTGGGGATACCGCACGGTCTTCGGTAAGGTGGCGAGCCTTGCCGGATTGCCACCATGGGGTCTAGAAGCAAAAGTACTCGCGAACATTTGGGAGTGACAAAAGGAGGGGAACTCCACTGAAATCGCGGAACGGCGGACTGAGCTCTGGCGGGATTTCATGGCGGCATGGAGTGAGCGACTGCCCAACTCAGCTCTGGTTATGCCACGATTACGGCGATAAGTCCCCACTTTGAGAAGTGGCTAGAGGTGCCATGGCGCCTTCACATTCCGCCTGACGCAGGTGCTCACCGGACACGATTGTTCCGGATTAGGTGGGAGGATACGCCCGGGTCTCGCCGTTGTGTGGATCGCCCGGAGAACATAACCGAGCATACGGTGGAGGTCTGCTCTGCTTGGGCGAAGCACCGCCTTGTCCTCGTGGTGGCAATCGGCGGAGGCGACCTCTCACGTCCGGCCCTGCTCTAGGCCATGGTACGGAGTGTAGAAGTGTCAAGCTATTTATGAATTATGATGCTAAACTTGTTTTTTTATTTATTTATTAAACTTAATGCACAAGTAAGAATTACTGTACAATGGCGGACTTGTTCACTGACTACATTATGGCGTCGACTCAGCTTCATCAGTCATCGTATCTCAAGGGCCACCCCTCCCCCCCCCCTGAAAAATAAACGCCAATGGTTAGTAAGTCTAATATCCAGTTACAAAAATCAGCTGGGATGCCATAAGCAGGAAGCTTGCTGAGTAGACATGCGTGCCAGACCCTGTCAAAAGCCTTTGAGATATCAAGCGATACAGTAAGAACTTTGCCGTGTTTCTCAATGGCTTCGCCCCAGCAGTGCGTGACGTACACAAGATCGCCAGTTGACCGTGCCCGGCGAAAGCCATATTGACGGTCACTGAGGAGATCATTGTCTTCAAGGTATGTCAGTAGCTTACTGTTAAGTACCCTTTCCATAACCTTTCACAGAATGGAGGTAATGGCGATCGGACGGCAACAAACAGGGTCTGCACGGTTGCCCTTTTTGGGCACAGGTTATACATTTGCAAGCTTCCAGCATTTTGGCACTGTCATTTTATCAAGAGAGAGGTGGAACAAGCATGTCAACACAGAAGACAGTTCAGGTGCACACTGCCTCAACACTCGCTGGAATGCCGTCAGGGCCGCTGGTCTTGTTCACGTCAAGTATAATACTCTTCAGACCTCTTTAATGTGGACTGCAATTTCCGGCATTGAAGAGTCACAAGCAGGTACAGCTGATGGTTGCGTCGAGCCAGCGGCCAGATGTGAATTGCTTGCAAAGAGAGATGTAAATAAATTTGTATTCTCACTTGCAGAGTGAGCCAGCGACCTATCAGGTTTCAACATTGGAGGTAAAGTGGGACGACAGAAATTCGTTTCAACCGCTTTCGACAGGGACCAGAACTGTTTACTACCCGGAGTGATACAACATGGTCAAAACGTGCCCCACGTAGAACCCGCTTGCAGGACTTGGCGGCAGAATCAAAGGCTCTTTTCCTCGTACGAACCCTACATGTTCCACCTTTTTTAACGCGGGCCTTGATCCAGGCTTGGTAGGCAGACTCTTTTCGGCCTCAGCGCGGGCGCATTCTGCATTATACCAAGGCCAGGAGTTGTGACCGAGCTCTGTCGGAGAATGGAATAAAACACTCCATTCCCTGCCGAATCACGTCCACAATCACGTCAGCACAGCACGAGGGGTCACCCGAGGAAAAGCACACTTGACGCCATGGATAAGACGCAAAAAAGTGCCGCATCTCATCCCAATCTGCTGACTCGTATCGCCACACTCGTCTCATGCCTCTAGGGCTCTCATCTGGAGGAGAGCAGGTCGATACGGATTTGACCAGACAGTAGTCAGATGTTCCCAGCGGGGCTGATACCGATACTGAATGACTGTCCGGATCAGTTGTCAGCAGAAAGTCTAAGCAATTGGGTGCATGGCCGTCAACATCCGGTATCTGCGTTGCCACATTCACCAGCTGGGTTAGATCTAGCGTTAAAGCAAACTTGCGCGCCTCTAACCCGGCATGGTTAGTTTTCTGGTACGGGAACTAACACTATTTATGGTGGGCGTTGAAGTCTCCCAGAAAAATGAGCTTCGCTGTTGGGCTTGCTGGGCTACGTCTGTCGACTCCATGAGGAAATTAAACAGCGCTGTTGTCTCCTGGTCGCCGCTGTGCGATCGGTAGACGCCGATATAGGGAGATTTCTCCAAGTAGCCATATGGTAGAAAAACCCGATTTCTCAAAGCAATGGAGACGACGACAACAAATGTCATTGCTGACGTATACACAGACCCCAGCCTGCTTCTTGAACTTGTGTTAAAGAGAGTAACCCGGGTAGTTGAGGTACGCCAATTCTGACAGGGTTGCTATCTTCGTCTCCGTTAGGAAAACAGGTGCGGCTTCTCGGTCTCTAGGTGGTGATGGACCGGATCGAGATTGGAGTGCAACTCCCTGATGTTAGTGAGGTGCACTTTTTTAATGGGAGGAAGTGCAGCCATTGTTTCACCTTATTATTTTTTGTTTTGGTCATGTAAGTTAGGAGTAGTTGGGGGAAAAGTCGAACTGTCGAGGCGCTGCTCAGTGAACCAAGTGGAACACTAGAGCTAATCCAATCTATAGGAAACTCATTTGGAGAATGCGGGGACGTCCGAACTCCCCGGATATGACCACCGGGTCCTCCCATCCTGTAGCCGGCTGGCACGGTGGAGAATACAGGGATTTTTCGCGAGTTGGCGGGGCAGCCTTTGGCACGTGGCTGGCGTGCCACTTGGACCCCCTACTGACTGCGGTCGGCCAACGGCTGGCACCGTGCTTCGGATCCCGCTACCCTCCAAAATGAGTTATCTAGAAAGACTGGCCCAGAGACCAAAACCAGTTTTAAACAGCACAACTGACAGCTTCCTTTTCCCCCAAAGGCACTGGCACTCCCGCACACCGACGGAACACAGCAAGCTGCTTGGCGCCGGACTCCAGTGGGCGCGACCACCATGCCAGGCGGCCCCTTGCGTAGCTTAACACCGCTTAAGTGGGATCGTTCAGTCATACCACAGGCAAGCCTGTGGTGCCGTTGCCCGGGGTGGACCGCTAGGAGGTAGATCCCAAACCACCCCTAACAAAAGACAAAATCAAATCCCTTTTATAAACAAACATATACTCAACTTAAACTTATTATATCTCGATACTCCCATGAGGCACAACAATGCGCTTCATGCTAGCATAACTAGATGATGATGATTCATCTTTGTGCGCCGTAGGTAAATTTTCCATGGTAAGGTTCCCAATGTTCTTTCAAGTTCATAGGTCAAAGGGAAGTTAAAACATTCTTCGGAACAGATATTTTTTGACTGACGGCGGACAGACAGACGGACAGACGGTCACGTGAGTGACTGCAATAGGGCTCCATTTGGACCCTTCGGATACGGAACCCTAACAAAACAGTTTCCGCGCCAAAACATTCAAATTATTGCTTCGGAGGAGGCAAGGGGCGGACGTTGCGGTTCCGTGCGCTACATTATCAGTTTGAAGTTGTTTGAACTGGATTATAGACTGCGAGCCGACTGCACACTTTAATCGTACTATGTAAGTATTGAGGTTTCATATAGTCTTATTGTATTTACATTGATAAAAGAAAATTAAAAATTGAACTTTTTATATTACATTCATAGTTCCATCAAAGTTCAGTCGGCTCTCAGACTATATCTTCAAATTACAAAATTAAAATAATTTTGAGCGCATGTTAAAATTACTTCTAATAGAATGGCTGCTAAGTGCAAAGTTGGTTGCAATAATGTAGCAAACGGAACGGCAACGCCTCTTCTTACCTCCTCCGAAGTAATCGTTTGAATTTTTTGGCGCGGAAACTGTGTTTTTGTTTATTACTTTATTACTTAAACTACAGGGCCTAGAGATTTGAAAATTTTGCTGCCTATGGCAGCTATTATGCCATAATTTTTGAGCTAAATAATACATAATCATATCTTCTTTCGTTCGTAAGATATGACATGAGCAGCTGGGGTGCCGTCACTCCAGCTTACACATATTTATCGGTCTAGTAACTCATAGAGTATTTTGACCAGAGATTTGTAAATTTTGCTACGAATGATAACTAACAGGCCTTATTTTTTGAGATAAGCTCAAAAAAAGCTCAAAAATTAAGGCCTATTAGCTAAATTAGCTGGCAGCTATTATGCCTTAATTTTTGAGCTATAATACATTCTCATATTTTCTTTCGTTTGGAAGATAAGACAGGAGCAGCTGGGGTGACGTCACTCCAGTTTACACACACGTTCTTATAATCGGAGTTTCAACACTTTTTAAGTATTATCGTTCAGTTCTTTCCTTCCTTGTGCAGCTACTCCGCTTTACTTTTTTGACTATAGTCCAAAACTCTAACCTCACTGGTTTCCCTGTATTGAATGAGAAAGCCGGGATGACGTCACTCCACCTAACACACACTAAACAACTCATATTAACGAAGTTTTTGTGGCAGCTAAATTAAGACTGGGAACTTTGATTGCAGCTATTATGCCTTAAATATTGGTATAGGTAGAATTTATTCTATCACATATGAGGAAGCTGGAGGTCTATACATGTGATTAAAATACTTTAAAATTTAAGTTATGGATCAATTCATGCACATGATTTTTTTACCAGTTAACTAACTTCAATGTATTTGTAACATTTCCTTTATGGATTGAATTATGCAAGAAAATTAAAACTGTGATATACTTCTAAAATAGTTTATTCCTAACATTATATTATTACAAACAACACTACATTATAGATCTACCTATCAAACAAAAGCAAAAAATTTAATCAGGAGATGGCCCGGTCTTTGTTTTCCTGTTGAGCTTTCTGTACAAGAAGGATATTCTCTTCTCCATCTCCTTCCATTTTGTTGGTCTGATTTGTTTTGACCCTGTATTAGCTGACATTTTTCTTTTTCTCAGCAACATCTGTAACAATAGCAACATCTTTAGCAATAGATGTATAAAATACTTTGTAAATGAATAATGTATGCATAAATAAAGTTATTTGATTTTATTTGATCTAAGTACAATAAAATGTAGTTACTTTTTGCAATTGTTTCATAAAACATGTAGCCCAGATACTGCGACTGGTCAATAAATGAAAGAATATGAAAAATGCAAATTGTTTTTTTTTTTATGGCCTTTTAAATGCCTCATTGCAGTTTCTGGGTAAAGTGTTACCTTAACCTTATTTCTGACATTTTTGTAGGTCTCATATACTTTTTTGTACTTACTTGATATTCATTGCCATTCACTCCTCTTATCCACGATGGCACAGTATACAGAGTCTTCACCGGATGCAAATCTCCAGATCCAAGTATATCTATGTAGTCATTTTGACCAAATAAAGCTTTGCGCTCTGTCCAAGCATTTGCTGGCCTGGAACAAAACAATTTAATAATAGAGCTTGAAAATAGATGTTTTCATAACTGCCTATTTACAGTCAAAGAAAGTTAAATAAGAGTCAATTTCATTTTACCATTCCAGATCAACCGCTTGAATGGTAAAATGAAATTGTTGATATACAAGAAATAATATTTCCTTCAGATGCCTTTTACAAGAATAGATATAGAAAACATCCGAATTGATAACCTCCTTCTTTTTGAAGTTGGTTATAAAATATCATTGTTATTACTGACCAGGCTGTAATGCCAATAATTGCCCAAAATTAGAGATCTTGCAAATTGTATAGATAATGAATACAATACAATAGATAATGAACTTTACTACACGGTGTATAATATTTTAAGGGAATATGCTACCTGTACTCAGGCATGGGCAAAGGTTTCCCCAATGTCCGAGGAAGGGTACCACCACTCCAGAGCTTTTCTTCATATCCGTATCTTTTAATTAAGCGCGTCTTATCAGCATGATACCGGGTTCTGGAAATAATAAACATGTAAGACTACATATAGTAATTGATATGGTACTGCAAAAATACTTTTCAGTTAATCCTAACCTCACGATGTTTACAGTGGGTTTCCAAAATACATTCAATACAGCAGATCCCAACCAAGCCATTTTACTAAAACTGTATCATAAGTTGGTTAGATACGAGTCAATTACTCCAAAATCTATTATAAATAAAAAAACTATGCGTTCTCAAATCCAGAAGAGCATACTTGTCTTAGTTGTCTTGTCTTCAGTCAACTTCAGTGACAAACAAATTGAGTTGACATTGACTTGACACTGACACTAACAGACACTCATTTTTTTTTTGTTCCTTTTCATGCTGCCTACTCATCAGTAGTGTATTTTACTATATTTTTTCCATTAGAATGCAGATGTAACACATTCTAATGTATTTTGCAGTATTTGGCAACAAATGTATCGAGTCAGCCTTCTCGGCAAACTTCGCTGAGGTAGTCATAGTCAATACTACAATAAAATTCTTAGCTCCATTTTACCGAGATCGCACCTGTTTCAATGATTCCACATATTGTCCAGTTGCATAGACACTTGAGACACAAAATTACACCAATTTTACATCACAATATCCACTACGAATCAATACGCGAATAATTAAAACAGACACTGAACTACTTTCGAGAAGATCCCGCCAAAAACTCCCTAATGCTGTAGGTGGTTACCAGATTATAAAATAAGCGGCTCATTTACTTACTAATAATTCTCATACGTCTCTCTTATGGCTCAATTACACCTTCCGATTTCAAGGGACCCAATTTAGGAAACAGGATGGTGTAATAGCAGTTAGAGCAGTTAGTGTCCGATGTAGGGAGATTGAAAGGTCCTGATTTGACTTCCTAAATTGTGTACGATGAGGATAGTGTAATCGCATCACTCCGATTTAGAGCTAAGTGTTGCCAATTTAGCGACGTTGTCGCTACAAATGGGCTATTAGTGTTTTTGTATATGTTTAAAATTAAATTAAATTTTCCAGAGTCCCTTTTCCAGAAAAAAAATCTGAGTCCGCTCTTTTTATTTTTTAGTCCACTCCTGGTAGAATCAGTTTTCAGAGAATCAGAGACTTTATAGCGAATTTTTATATTCTGTCTAGGGACTCGAATTTGTAAGAGTTGGCAACACTGCCGACTTAGGAGCCCGAATATGAGTTCAATTTAGGATAGTGTAATCGCTCGCTTCCTACTTCCTAGTTAGTTCGTTCCTAAATTTTTAAATTCCTTGAAATCGGAAGGTGTAATTGAGCTTTTAGCGGAGATTTACCATCGACGCGAGAAATATTATAGTGCAAAAATGTATGCTCAAACGCAGGTAGGCTCTCTCTTCCCTCACTCTCGTAGTCCGATGTAGTGATAATCTGATATAACCAGTCAGAGGCCCAAAATAAATAAAACATAATAATACCAACACCTTTCAGTTCATGATATGGGGATGGGCACTTTTATCTTAAAAGCCTATGTTTTCGATCTAACAAGCAACTGTTTTAAAAAAAACAAAGAAACTAATCAAACAAAATGGCCGATGATCTATAAAAATAGTTTTATTGGAATATTGAGAAATTTTATGGAAAGGCTTATTGTAGTATGTATTACTTTTCACAAGTTATTGCTTATTAATTTCGTCTTATACAACTGTGTGTAATATGTCCTTGTATTGTTTAAAAAACCGTTCACACTAGTCATTTCCGCAAATAACAAGGGAACTAATGTTCCTTGTTTATGTATTATCTGAAATATAAACAGATTATTACTGTCCCTATTTTCAATTTGAGTCCAAGTATTTGTAATTAATTTCATTTAGTTCACGAACTATATTGTTTATGCAGTGCAAAATTATAGTTGTGCTTGTTTGTAGTTGGGCGCGTAATTACGTTGTTTGTTTACGTTTCATGATGTTGCAGTAATCCCTTAAACTGAAATTGTAATGTAAATACAAATTTCGTTTCCAGATAGTGTTCTTAAATAATGTCTAAAAGAGAGCAAGGCGACCGAAATGAAAGAAAGTTGGACGCAAGTGACTATGAAAACTTGATATCTCAACACAATTTATTTGAATCGTCTCGATCAAAGAATCAAGAGTTGCCCAGTTTCCCCGGATTTTCTAATGCTGAAACACAAACAAAAACTAGCGACATAAAAGAACAAGCGGTACACTCTGGCTTGGGCGCTTGGCATTACAACCCGTGGTGGATGCTGGCCAGCACGTCGCGGAACCTGCCGTCTCAGGATGACTACTCGGAACACAGTGATCAAACTAAAGTAAAACAGGAACCCCGTGGTGCTGGCACTCCAGACAGGGACCCATTACATACTGAATTGGAACAGTTTCAAGCAGAGACAGTTACACCTCCAGTTGGGTTGGATTCGTTTTGTGATGACTGCTCCGATCCGTTTTGTGACTCAAGTGGAGCAATCTGTCGCAAACTTTTTCACTGCCCTCATTGCAGAAAGAGCTATCCCACAATCTTAGAGTTCAACACACACTTGACAGGAGTACATCCAGCACAAAAGCCCTTCAGATGTCAAATATGTTTGGAACCTTTTCACAAGAAATCGCATTTACGAAGACATTTAGATGCCAATCATACAAGAAAAGATGTCAACAAGTGTTCAGTATGTTCTAAATATATAAAGGATAAGAGCAACTTACGCAAACATATGCAAGTACACACTGGTCGTGTACCTCAGAAACAATTCAAGTGTGATCTGTGCAATAATAAACGTTACATGTCATTGGACAGACTTAACAATCATAAGGTGGTGTGCACAGGTGAAAAAGTATTGAAATACTGTGACATGTGCACTAAAGTTTTTGATAACTCAAGATCACTCAACAGTCACAAAAAAGTACATGCAAGGGAATTGAAGTGTGACAACTGTGGGGAACAGTTACGTTCATTAGAGCAGTTTACAAATCATAGAATGATTTGTCAAGGTACAACATCGGAAGCAAGTGGCAGTCACGGACACCCTGGCCCAGGGCTTGTTGGTGGCCCATCCATGGGCCGCTGCTGCTCTCAACCAGGGATATGTGAACATGACAAACCGGCCTATCTGAACATACCTGGATATGCAGCTGGCAGAGTGCTTGATGCCACTCTTTCCACTTTGAAATCAGAGCTGAACTGATGACACATGCCACATTGGCTTACAAAGTAACTAATTAATACATATAAATTAAACAGTTTCTTTTTTTTTACAAGATTACCAAATAGATGAATAAATGACAGTAATAATTTTCACAATTGAGAATTTCACAAGACTGATGCAAATATCCCGCCTCACGACTTGCTTTATTATTACCATTTAAATTTAGGCTTTAGTTAGTAGGTTAATACAGTTAGATTAAGAAACATAGCCATTTGAACATGTTCTTATATATTTATAGAGAAGAGGTTGAATATATTGGAATATGCTGAAATTGTTATAACCACCTTTAATTTTTAACTAAAAATAATTCATAGCTGTTCAGTGGACAGTGAGATAGAACCAGATCATACATGCAACAATTATTGTACGTTCATCAATTTTTTTTTTTCATTATTTGATATCTTTTCTATAACAATGCTTTTGACTGATTTAGAGTAAATGTGAATGTGCAGTATTACAAACATTAAAACAATTTTTATTTTTCTATTTTGGAGAAGTTATAGGAGTACGTTATTTTTGTAATTTTTAGAACATATTATATTATGTTAGTTTTATGTTATGTACCTATGTTGTATGTTGTAAACCGTCAGTGGAGACGTATGAGGAGCATGTTATATTTTCCAGTGCTCTGATATACTTTTTTCTCCAAAGACATATTATTATGTAGATGTGTGTAGTTTCGTATACATTATGTAAAGATGTATTTCGAATATTTTCTAAAGACAACTTTTATACACATAGCTAATGGGACATTAAAGTTTGTTCCACAATGTTACACCTATAGGGTTAGTTAAACTTGGTCAAGTGCAATGTATTGTTGGCGAAGCCTTGTGCATGTTATGGTTATTGGAAGTATTTGTTGTGTTCTCCCTACCCATAATATTTATTCTTGAAGTGTTTTACACTGAAAAATTATTGCTGCAATTTATAAAGATTATATAAGTGTAATGTTTTATTAAATATTTAAACACAATATGTGTACACACACCGTAATTATAAGATTCGAGGCTATAATATCTAAAGCTAATAAGCCCTTTGCTAATATATCATAGGAGTTTATTACTATACTCTCAAATTTTATCTTGTATACTTACTTATATTTTTTTAAACCTTATTATTTCTAATTTTATTTATTTTGTTCATGTTATGTGGAAGGAAGAGTACTTCTATTTGGAGGCTTTTTATTCATAATCAGTTGTTGCTATTTACAATTGTTTTTAATACTAATAGCTTAGTTTATTATTAATATCTTTATCGCTTAGTTACGTAGTTTATATTTTGAAGAATTTTAATAACCATGTAAGTTCCATAAGAGTCTTGCTTTTACAAGCCACCGAAAAATTTATTGGTTTTATTATACCAAATTCGTTTTCTAAAGATAATACATAATATTATATTGTAGTTACTTAACTGGTGACTTTATATGGCGTCTTGGTTGATTATGATCTAGTTTTAGCATTTGTATTTAATTTTATTTGTTTGTTTATAACTGTATCATGGCTCGAGGAGCAAGGCAAAGCTTTTTTTAAAAGGGAAATCCTATAATCATAAATTGGCGTAAAGCACCTAACATAACGACGTAACTTACGCTTCTGGTTGAAACATGTAATATATTATTACATGTTTTATTTGTGTCATAGCCGCTATTGGCCCTAAAATATTTTTGCTGTCTGTGTTTTACATTTATCATACAAATCTTTTAAATTGTCAGCCTAAGCCAGACAGTTTTCATTAAAAAATATAATATTCTTGTCGCGTAAGTTAGTTGCCCTGCTTGTCGAGACGATACCCATTGTACCGTTAAAGGAGGGATTCATAGAAGTCGGTGAATATTACCGAAAATGTGTTCTATATTTCAGTTAAGTAAAATTGGACAAACATTTGTGGTACCTTCACTGATATTGACACAATTTAAATTAACAGTTAAAAAATTAAACATAACTAAATAATTATATGCCGATTTGACGTGCGCACTGAACATTAATCTTTGATTATCCTAGGCGAAAGCGCCAGGATACCCGCGAAATTCAAATTTTCTTACGTTTATTGCAATTTACAGGTCAGTATCAAGTCGTATTATCATCTTCCTGGCCTTATCCCATGTTACTTGGGGTCGGTGCAACACGTTTTATCTTCCATTCTGTCCTGTCAGCCGTGACGTTATCAATAACTCCCTTTTATTTCCTAACACTCCTCACACAATCCATCCATCCACATTTATATTCATAACTCTTTTAGTTACATGTGTTTCATCCCTTCTCTGTATCAAATCGTATGTTGATCAAAATATGATTTGCGGCCGCAGCAAATACGTATTTACAGAACTGTAATCATTAAAATCATCAATACAACCTAAGTTCATAATGTATGGAATGACTATTTCATGAAATCGTGAAATTTGACATCAATTCTAACTGAGAGAGTTGTATTGTTGATTTTAATGATTACTGTTCTATAAATACATACTTGCTACGGCCGCGAATCATATTTTGACCTACATAGAACCTGACACTGACCTGCAAATTGCAAAAAACCTAAGAAAATTTGAATTTAGCGGGCTACCCTGGCGCTTCCACCTTTTAATATTTACAAACTCGTTAATAATTATTTTCAGCACAGTTCCATCGAAACGCCACAAAGTTGTCGTCTTGTTATTGGCACTAACCTGTAAGAAACTATAATGTAAAGAATATATTTTGTTATGAAATATTCTTAAGTTTAGTGTAGAAACCACTTAACATCGGGTACTGAACTTAAATGTGAGGGCGGTGGAAAATGACAATAATATTGTGTAATCTATTACAGAAACAGTCATATTCTCTTTTGTATCGCCGCCACGTCCTCGTATATTTGAAAAGTCATAATAAGGTACTGTTTAAAAAATATTCCCCTGTTGGATAATGTACTTACAATTCGGTATTTTACGATAATCATCAATAATTTTTGTAATATTTTCCATTTCTAATCTCTTTGGTGAAGTCAACTCATGATCAGTAACGTCACATAAAATTATAATTTTATTATTAATTTGAATTACCTACACATTAAAATCAGTGACATAGCCATCAAGGCAGACATGGAACAGTTCATTGGGGATCACGTTCAAACGTGCGCCCTTGTTTGCACCTTATGTTGCTTAAGATAAGGTTTATTATTCAGTCATAAAAAAACTGCTCTGCCGGTCTGTGGTCTGGGCCATAGAAGGTTCATGTTGAGAATGTTGAAACCACGCCTACAATTTTTTATCAAGTAGTAATCATTATTCTCAACGTTGATTTTCTAAGTTTTTAATATGTACTTTGTTTTTGTTGGTCATGAAGGATAAAAAAACAGCAAAGCTTGAGCTAGACAGCATTATTGCAAATGTATGTAACAGTACTTCTGAGCCATACATACAAGCTGTTTTCCAAAGTCATCACGTCTTGCGCGCAGGTTTGACGACTTCCAGCTTCCCGAGCAAGCCAGATTCCGAAAAAGTTTCAGAACCGTAAACCACATACATACGCTGCGGCAGGTTATACAGAAGACTATATTCTATCTTTCTGCTTAGCGTTTGTGGATTACGAGAAAGCTTTCGATTCGATCGAGACGGGCTATACTGCAGTCTATCCAACGGTGCCTGATCGACTATTGGTATATCGAGGTGCTGAAGTGTTTGTACGAAAACGCCAATATGTCAGTCCGACTTCAGGACCAGACCTCGAAACCTATCTGCCTATCCTGCAGCGAGGTGTGAGGCAGGGAGAAGTTATTTCTCCGAAACTGTTCACAGCCGCAATGGAGGATGGCTTCAAGGTTCTGGACTGGAGAGGGATTATCAGTGGCAAGTACATCACTCACCTTCGATTTGCCGACGATATAGTGGTAATGGCTGAGACTATAGTGGACCTCAGTACAATGCTCGATGACCTGAGCAGAGCTCCGAAAGAGTGGGTCTTAAAATGAACATGGACAAAACCAAGGTCATGGTAAACACCCATGTAGCACCCACTCCTATCAAGATCGGAGACTACACTCGTAATTGTAGACGACTACGTTTACCGGGGACAAACGGTCCAGTTAGGTAGGGTATACTTCGAGAAAGAGGTCAATCGTCGAATCCGACTCGGCTGAGCGGCGTTCTGGGGGCTGCGCGGTATCTTCTCGCCCCACATACCAGTGTCTCCAGACGAAAGTCCGTACATACCAGTGCGTATTGACAGTGATGACATATGAATTGAAATGTGGTCACTCACAATGAGCCTCATCAGAAGGCTTGAAAGTCACCAAAAGGGCAATGGAGAGGGCTACGCTCGGAGTTTCCTTGCGTGATCGAATTAGGAAGGATGATATCCCCAAGAGAACCAAGGTTGCCGACATAGCCCGAAGAATCGCTAAAATTAAGTAGCAGTGGGCAGGGCACATTGCTCGCAAACAGACGGTCGATGGGGCCGAAAAGTTAGAGTGGCGACCGCGTACCGGAAGACGCAGCGTTGAAACGCCTCCAACAAGGTGCACCGATGACTTGGTGAGGGTCGCGGGTAGCCGATGGATGCAAGACGCACAGGACCAGTCTTTGTAGCGACACTTGGGGAAGGCGTATATCCAGCAGTAGACGTCTTTCGGCTGAATTATAATGATGATGATGTAACAGTAAATATGCTTTCGGCTTCGTGTACTCAATGTTTATCTTCTTTTTAACCGACGAAAAAAAAGGAGGAGGTTCTTAATTCGACCGTATATATATACAGGGTGTAACGGAAAGGTGTGGTCATATTTTAGGAGCCGGTTCTGCCCATGAAAATGAACAACTTTCTCTAAGAAAAAATAGAAAATTCCCAAAAAAAAATTGCACTTTCCATACAAAATTATCATCAGCTGATCAATATTTGTATGGGAGGTAAAAAGTTTTTTTCTGAATTTCCTCGGATTTTCTTGAAGAAAGTTGTTTATATCGATGGGCAGATGCAGTTCTTAAAATATGACCACACCTTTCCGTTACACCCTGTATATATATATTTTGTTTTTTGTTTTAGTACGTCGTCAACAGTTGCTTTCGGTGTTCATGAATTAAATATCTTGAAGTCATGTCGTCAAGTACGGCAAAGCCGCTTTAATTGCCAATTTTGTAGCCGCCTTTCAAAGTATTATTAACAAGATAATGTTAATCACACTAAAGATTAATACCGATGATTTGATTAATTAGACCAACAATCGATAAAAAAAATACATTTCATTGAACAAGCACACTCAATGTTTCACCCTAGACACTACTAGACAGGTAACTGTTTCTAAACTAAAATTATCATTTATACCGCCGACTTTGTGACTGATTCTGCCATTTGTTTGGATTGATATTATACAGAAAATATATACCATTAGGTACCTAAATATTTTGTCTTTGTAGTTTTTTAGCATGGTGTGTAACTTTTAATGCACCTAAATAGGTTTAAGGAAAAATGTGTTCATAATTTAGTTAGGTACATAGAATATAGTTCATATATTCATTTAGTGACGTAGACTGTAAAACAGTGTAATGTGAATTACTAGGACGCATTATTTTCCGACTAAGCCTTCCATTGCGTATTACCTAAAATAAGCCAAACTCGATTTTTTATAGTTAGATAATGTTCTAACTTATAATAGAGGCTGTTGTGGAAACAATACTGCCTTCGTTAACATTGACCCTTCGTTTATTATATACCCGAATGTAGATCTTAGTAATTCAACTCAAGTTAAAAATAGCGTACCTACCGTTACTAATTATCACGAATAAATTTAAATTTCCTTTCTGTTAAAATGTTTTATTATTTTACCTGACCCCATATTCATGTTGTCTTCGATCAAGAATAGTAGAACGGACTACTTATTTTCCAATAGTATTCCGTTCTTCTATTCCTGGTCTAATGATCTAAGTTACAGAAAAAAACGAAGACACAAAACCAGAAACACAGACTTCCGAAATTAAAAGTTATTTTGCACTTTTTTAACCGACGAAAAAAAAGGAGGAGGTTCTCAATTCGACCGTATATATATATATATTTTTTTTTTTTGTGTATGTTCAGCCCTCATTCCGTCATTTATGAACCGATTTTTTGGAAGTCTTGTTCTATTTTTTTATAAAAATGTTTTTTATTTTTCACTTTTTAGTTGTGGTTCCCCATTAAATTGTGTTAACAATACATAGACATTAGATCGCAGCAATGGCGGTCGATTTGCTGTCAATTTTTGAAGAGTTCCGTTGTCTGTCTCCGAAACTCGTCATCAGATCTCGGCGGCGCCAAATAATAAAATGATTAATTACCTCCATCTAGCCTTCCTCATTTCTACGTACATATTTAATTTCAGACACCACTTATATTATTACCGCATATTGGTTTATATAAAATTTGGTATTCTAGTTAGGTAAATAAGCTCAATACTCAAGACTTAAAAGCTTTTTAGTTCTTTTTCGTCTGTTGAATTTTTTGTTAAAAAGTTTTATTATTTATTTTTAAGTATACGTGTTTTAGTTTAATTTCTGTTGTTTTATTTAATATAAAATTAATAATGCGTCTCATTTCAGACAGTGCTCCTTTTTTTTTTTTTGGGGTTGGGAAATTATCCAATGACTTCTCCCACTCTGGGTGGAGCGGCAGGGCGTGTCAGACTCTTACTATCTAAAACCCACCCCTGTTCCTTCCCTGCCTGAGTGCCCAGGGGTGCGGTAACTCATTTTCAGAATTTATCCGCTCCCCCCTAGGCATGCAGGCACCGCCCACGATGAGCCTCGTCACTCCCGTCAGTGGTGGCTGACAACATCTCTTTGAAGCGCGCGTGGAACACTACGCGCCGTCGACTCACGGGCCTGGTGCTGATCGGACGGCGAGCTACCCACTGCTCGCCGTCCGCAGGCCCGGGTCTACGGTGGCCGGAGATCGTATCGCGACGTCCTACGCCCAGTACCTCTCCTGCGGTGGTAGCGGCCGGGGCCGTGAGGGCCACTCCGTTAAGCTTCCTTCACGCGTCCCGCGTCCGCCTTCACGAGCATTACTGCTTTGCTGAAGGCAGAGACTGCCTCCCATTCCCTCTCGCTCCGTACCATGGCCTGAACCAGGGCCGGGCGCAAGAGGTCGCCGCCACCTATCGCATCCACGAGGACACGGCGGTGCTCCGCCCAAGCGGGGCAGACCTCCACCGTGTCCTCTGGGCGATCCGCGCAGTGGTAACACCCGGGCGTTTCCTCCCGCCCGATCTGATGCAGGAATCTCCCGAAACAACCGTGTCCGGTGAGGACCTGCGTCAGGCGAGGACAGTGCTCCGTGATGGGCGATTCCTATTACTGGGTGGACGTACGACGCGTTACGTGAGCTCAAGCACAGAACACGCAAGCTAACCACTCAAGGTCGTTTGCAGTTCGAAACGGTCTTTTGCACTGTGAAACTATAGCTGTCATACAGAGGACGTCAGATGCGCTGTCTCTTTGTATTTAAATCTAAATGTATCATAAAATTGTAAAACGTGATAGCTGGAAGTAGGTGCCTACTGATACAAAAATGATTTCACACTTGCACCCTCTCTCAGAGAGGCCTGTGCCCCAGCAGTGGGGACAATAAATGGCTGATGACGACCAGCGGCTTCGCCCGCGTTGAATTACTGCTTCCCCACTATATAAATATTTAATAGCCTATGTGCTATTCGAGACTATAATCTATCTCTATGCCAAATTTCATCCTGATCCGTTCAGTAGTTTTTGCGTGAAAGAGTAACAAACATAAATCCTCACAAAGTTCACAAACTTACACATTTATAATATTATTAGTAGTAATAGGATAAAAACCGGCCAAGTGCGAGTCGGACTCGTGCACGAAGGGTTCCGTACCATCATATAAGATTATACGCGTCTACTTATTGTCATTATTAAGATGAAGCAAATAAACACGTTTCTAGTAGGGGTAGTTTTTATTGTTTGTTGTTATAGCGGCAACAGAAATAAACATTCTGTGAAAATTTCAACCTATTACGTCTACCTATTACGGATCATGAGATACAGCCCGCTGACAGACGGACAGCGGAGGCTTAGTAATAGGGTCCCGTTGGTTACCCTTCGGATACGGAACCCTAAAAACCATCTTTACGTTTTTAACTTTTTCTTTTTCTTTACGTTATAAAAGGAGGAGATTCTCAATTCGACTGTATTTTTTTTAATGTTTACCTCAGGACTTTTATCTAGATGAACCGATTTTGATTATTCTTTTTTTATTTAAAAGCTGCTGCCTCTCATGTGGTCCCATTTAAGTTTGGTGAAAGTCTGATGAAGGACTACGAAGATGTTGCAATCGCATGTCTGTTTATTGTTAACACCACTTCATAACATAACATCACGCTGATACGATCTGAAGGTGTACACAGATTTGTACAGGTATCCCTGATACACCCTAATTTCACCAATTATGTACAAATTTCATATTTGGGGCTATCAATTCGGGCATAACTTTACTATTTAGTTTTAGACAACTATACTTCGATTAAAATAGTTCGATTTCGATATAAAAGTGTTAAAATTTGGCTCGACAGGCGCGATTATAAAATCTACATGTGTTACAGCCACGGCTTTGCTGCGTTTAAGTATTTTTAAATGTACCAATTATCTAAATGTAGAAATTATTATCCTACTAAAATAAATAGTTGTTCTGTGACTTGTAAAGTCTGGATGTTTGTTAAATTTGGCGCAATGGTCAACCATGACTTGGATTTGGAGTGACAGTTTTTGAACTAAACACGGGCGAAACCGCTAGCAGACAGAAGCTAGCCTCTATATAAACGAACCCGCAAAGTCTGAACATGGCAAAAGCCATCATCTCTGTATAGCGTTCTCCCTCACTCGGTTCGGTCCTCGTTCGGTTCTACCTCACGAAGGCGGGCTGGTCTTGGTTATGTGTGTATATTGTTTCTGTGTGCGTAAGCTATTTTCTATGTGCCTCCCAGACGGCCTGCTTGGAGCAGTCAGTGCAGACAGCTTCAAGCGGTCGTTGTTGGGCGATCTGCAGTTAAATACAAAATTGACATTCACCATACACGGACACGGATCGCTCAAGCAGTTCATTTACAGTCGCAGCTAAAAATGCACTGACTGCTTCAAGCAGTCCGTCTATAGAGGCCCCAACCGCAACTACCCTATATACAGGGTGTAAAAAGACACATCACATAGCCGTCAACTACGCATACTGTACATGTAACAAAGTAGTCGGCGCACTGATTATTGCTGGGAAACGACTTTTATTTTTAGGTATGAAAAAAAAAAAAAAATTATAGCGCGCAATGTAACGCGAACCCAGGCAATTGGAGTTAAACGCAACCCCCACCCCCCCCTTAACCCTTCGCTCTAAGCCACGTAGGTACTTGTCGGATACGTTTGATATTCATTGCGTTTTTGTAACTGCAAATGCGAAATTTCGAAAAAAAAATCAAAAATTCAGGTTGTTTGGAAAAAAGTTTATAATAACACTTAGAATTCATTTTGGCACTGGGTCTCATCTCGAACAAAGAAAATTTAGTTCAAATAAATGTCAATAGATGGCGTAATATGCATCAATTTCATAGTGAAGTTTATGTAACATTATTATTTAGAAAAAAATTTGGTTTAAACTGTATTTTCTTATCTAATAAACTACCCCAACGATAAAATTATGGAATAATTGGCTCCTAATTCAAATTCAGATGTTTATTGGAATAAAATCTTAGGCATTTATATTTCTTGTACCAATAGATGGCGCTGTTTGAAGTTTTAGAGTTTACCCATTCGCCTCTTGTAAATTTGTATAGTGACACATTTTGAAACAGTAAAACTGTTATGAAGTGTCAAAAATACTGTAAAGTAATTCCTCAATGTGTGAGAAAATATTGGCAAGACTTTATGTATATTCATTCAACTTGCAAGCCGTCGCTGCTAACACCATCTAGCGAGGTGTAGACGACAGGCCCGAACGAAGAACAAAAGTTGCTTTTGCAAGTCGAAAACCCGTAGTTACGGCGGTACCGTTTTTTTGTATGGGATGAGGCATCTGTGTACGCTAGTATTATATTATCTGTGATTTTGGTAATAAAACTAAAAAAAAAATTGAGACTTTGACCTTCAATATCTCCAGAACCAATGGATTCCCAGGTACGGTCTAGTGGAAAAAAATGATCCATATAATGGTATATACAGGGTGTAACGGAAAGGTGTGGTCATATTTTAAGAGCCGGTTCTGTCCATGAAAATGAACAACTTTCTGTAAGAAAAAACAGACAATTCCCAAAACAAAAATTGGACTTTCCATACAAAGCTATCATCAGCTGATCAATATTTGTATGGGAGGTAAAAGATTTTTTTAAGTATTTCCTCGGATTTTCTTGAAGAAAGTTGTTCATATCGATGGGCAGATGCAGTTCTTAAAATATGACCACACCTTTCCGTTACAGCCTGTATGTGGCTTTCCGCTTCGGAAACTGTCTTTTTACACCGGATATATTATTGTAGTCTTTGACCGCAACACAACTGCACTCGTGCAGTTGGTTTCGACTGCTCTAAGCAGTCCGTCTATGGAGGGCCCAAGGGCGTATGATACCGAGCGCTCCAAGCTTACGCAGACAGAATAAAAGTGTACGTGAATCTACATACACAACCAAGAGCAACAAGGCGGGTTGCCTTGTAGAGATAGAACAATTATAGACGGGCGAGGTTTGCCGAGCCGGAAAGCGCGGGAGTGATGGGTGTCATCTTGCAGATGGACGATATTGACTGCACACCAAAAACGTCTACTTTGCCACCATACTCGGCGGTTCGGCTATTGTTATCTTTCTAAATCAAAACCCTTTATGGTAGTTGAACTCAAAAGTATACAAAAAAATCAGGTATAGCTTAAAACAATGTATTCTTTTAAAAACAAAAGATCGAAAACTGTTTTCCTCGCTGATAATATTATATCACGACACGCCCTCTCTTGACTGATGTTTTGATAATTTTAGATTTCTTCTCTTTCTTTTTCTTGGCAATATTTTCTGTCCTCTTTTTTTGTCTCTCGTCTTTCTTCTGTTCCACGTTCTTTACTCTGGTGTCCCACTGTTTCTTACTCTGTTTCTTCTTTTGGTCCTATAAAACAGAAAATTAAATCAATTAGATGTGTTACACTAACTGATGCTAGGAAAGAAGAAGGCTCAAAAATGCCCCACATCTGACAGCAAAGAGACATAATATCTAAAAAAAAACGCAAAAAATTAATAAAAAAGAAATACATAGGTACTTCCGATTTCAATCCTTAATGGCTAACATACGAAAAAAATGCTCTGAATATTGGTTTTCACAATAACAAGTTTGAATACGTGCTCGCGTGAGGGCAGTGACCGCCGCGATCAGCTGTTAGCACTGAGGCAAAAGGAGCGGTGCGGGTTGCGGGGGAGCGTGAGACACTACTACTAGTACATTTGCCCTTTCCCGTGGTCAGACTATCAGCTGATAGATCGTGCCTACTTTTAATGTTACGGCGCGCGCGTTCCTAGATATTTTGTAGCTATGCGGACATAGGTTGCATCTTAAAAGTATTAGTCAAACAGGCTGTCTTTGAAAATATTTTTTTTATTTGGCAACAACCGAAACATGTAGGTACCTACACTGCTTAGGTACACCGAAAACGGCATGTTGTGCCCGGCCAAGCGGGCTTGCGAGCCGTGCTCTGTACGATACGAGACCGCGTCTAACAGCTGATTGCAGCGGTCACTGCCCTCGCGCGCGCGCGTATTTCAAACTGTTGTTATTGTGATAAAAGTGAATAAGTATTAAAAAAAAGTTTCTTTGGGAAAGTTGTTTATAATCATGAGTACAATCACGTGTCTAAGTATCGGTCACTAATTACCAGTCACCCTATATATGTCGCAGCCATCTGGTTGGATTCGCCATTCAATTGGACGCCTAGGACGTTCATTAAACGGCATTCAATTAAATGACTGAAGGACAACCAGAAGTAGTTGAACGCAACGTTTAACTTGATGGCTGGATGTCGTCAAGTCATTTAGTTGAATTGGATATTGATGAGTTTGTGATACCACTGATCATGATTAGGTGTGTACACGTAATCATGGTCAAAGACAATGTTGGGATGCAAGAGCGAGCGTAGCGAGCTCGGGACATAGGGCACCCTGACTCATATAGGTTAGGTTCGAAGGGGATGGCGGGGTCTAGTAAGCGAGCGAACTCAGACCCTACCATCCCCTTCGTGGTATTTTTTTTAAAACCATTGGGCTCCGACTACGCCTTTTAAGTAAGTTGAATCACTAATAAATAATATTTTTTGAAGAGAAAACGCGTGTCAACATTTTTGAAACAGGAAAAAAACTATTGAACTCGCGCATTACCGTCACCGACCGTCGTCTGCCCAGGGGTTGAGGATAAATTCGAAACAGAGTTACCTCGCCCCTGGGCACTCAGGGCAGGGAAGGAACAGGGGTGGGTTTTAGTCAGTAAGTCTGACACGCCCTTCCGCTCCACCCTAGAGCGGGAGATGTCATTGGATGATTTCCCACCCCAAAAAAAAAAAACCATATAAAGGAGATGAGATATAACCTGACCACCTCTTTTCAACCGATAGCCTAGCCCTGAATTCTCCAGCAGTGTGCTTAGAGTATTCAAGGCTAGGCAAAACCAAAGCGGACTCAAACTGCCAACCTGGAATATACCCCGCTCGATCCTTATCGGTTCACTATTCTTTTGGAATTGTCGACATCCTGGAAAGCAAAGGACCGTCCTATATGACGTGAGGAAGGTGCGTAGCGTTGCATCAACTTTATTTATTACTAGCTGTGCCCGCGACTTCGTTCGCGTGGTTGTCGAGAACAAAACAACGTCGTTTAGATAAGAGTATATCACCTTTTTGATGATTTAGATAAGAGTCCTGACTTTGGTATAGTTGATTACGTTAATGCTTCTCTATATACTATGTTAGCGGTGGAATTACCCGGAGCATATACAAAAAGGTTGTTTGGGTTGCTAACACGTGATAGAGAAACATAGAGTTGGCCGTGTGAAAAACAATCAAAAGTAAGGTCTACACCCGCAACGGATAACGTCTGGCCTTGGGCTTTATTAATAGTCATAGCGTAACAGAGGCTTACAGGAAATTGCACACGTTTGAAAGTAAACGGAAAATTATTGGGGATAATGGGTATCCTGGGAATGAAAACAACATCACCGGAGCCGCAACCTGTTAAGATTTCGGCTTCGATGACATTTCGTTGGAGATTTGTTACTCTCAACCGAGTTCCATTGCATAGTTTTGGTGGGCTTAAATTTCTGAGTAGAATGATTGGTACTCCGACTTTTAAATAAATTTTGTGTGCTGGAAGACCTGGTGTATTTAGAGAGTCTAAAAACTCTACTGGATAGTGGGTGGCATCTCCTTCTTCTAAAACCGTGTTAATAGATAAATATTCCCTACTTTCTCCAGAAACATGTACCAATATTTGAGAATTTATTGCTGCTGCTTGGTCGTTGCGAGGTGCCAAAATAGCTCGTTGGCATAGCCAAGCAGCGTCATGGTTCGAGATCTCTGATGGATCTCCGTATACAGAGGAAATGAGTTCCTGCTGTGAGGCAACAGAAGAACACAGGCTTTCGACTAAAGTTACTTTACCTCCTTCTTGAGTCGGGTATGTGCCGTTACCAATTTGAAGTAGTAAATTTGAGAAAACCTGCGCGTTTGCGTCACCTCCCAAATATGCTCGCATATTAAAGCTCAAATTAGTTAATATGACACTACGCCATAAAATAGAGCTCTTTAAACAGGCACCTATTTCATCGGCCCTCGTTCCTCTGGGTATTATAGGGAGTGTCTGCCTGAAGTCTCCACAGAATAGCACCGTTAAGCCTCCCATCGGTCGGTCATTTTGTCTTATATCTCGCAACGTTCTATCTACAGCTTCCACAGCTTTACGATTTGCCATCGTACACTCGTCCCAAACGATAAGGGCGCAATCGCGTAAAACCCTTGCTTTATCACTATTGCGAGACACGTTGCAAACAGGGTGTTCTGTGCGGTCCAAGTCGATTGGTATTTTAAATGTTGTATGTGCAGTTTTTCCTCCTGGTAATAAAGTGGCAGCTATTCCTGAGGAAGCGACGGCAAGGGCAATTTTGTTTTGGCTCCTTATTTGAGCCAAGATAACTTTAGTGAGGAAAGTTTTACCTGTTCCACCAGGTGCATCTAAAAACAGCATTTCTCCTAATGAATGTTCTACACTACAGCATACTCTATCAAAGATTTGACGTTGTTCTGTCGTCAAATTTGAACAGCCATTTCGCAATATTTCTGCTAACTCTTCGGGGTTGTAATTTATTTCAGATGTATACTCCCTATTAATTCGTTCCCCACCAACTGTCGGTGTCGGCAAGCCGTATTGACTGAGGGGGTTCCCTCCTATACTTGTAACTATATCTTGTATAGCCAGCAAAGCCCTATTATGGCAGCTTTCACGTACTTGGTCAGAAGTTTCACTATTTATATTTTGCTGTCTCAAAAAATCTTCGGCAAACGCGTCTTTATATTTTTGCCACAACTGCCCAGCGTCCGATAGGCCACAAAATGTCAACAAAATGGCAAATAAATGGCGCAAACGATGTGGACTATCACTGACGCATGCTTCGGCTAAAGCATCATCCCAATGCTGATCGCCATCTAATAAATGCCGTGCGCGGCAAGCAGCTTGAAATGTGGGATATTCTATATCGTCCACTTTGCGGAGCTCAGCAAAAGAAGTAGGTCCTCGCACTGTGTGAAGAAGAAGGCGTAAATAATAACACTCTGCATTATTTGGGTGCACCGTGTATACTCTTCCAATCACGTGTTCTTTAAAAATGCCGGACTCGCCTTCTACAGCAGTTCCACGTCTCCTGCGATTAAAAACACCTTGCTGCTTGTTATAAGTATAATAATGTGGCACTTCATTGTACAACAGAGACTTAGCGAAATTGTCTCTTTCGCAAAGGCGAAAGAATGCGAGCAAGGTGGTTTGTCTTGGGTTGTTCATTCTTTCTGCCACATTTTCTGGCTGAAAGTAAACTCGCTGCCCGCCTTCCAGGTGCACGTCAAGATGGATGACTGGCGGATACCTTTCATGAATAGGGAAACTCAAAATGCGCCAAACTGCCTCCGAAGAGCTTATGTATCGGCCAGATTGATACCTTGTCACTTCATCAAATTGGTTGTTATTTCTTAGTGCTATCATGGCTTGATCACTACCTTTATTAACATATTTACATATATATTTTATAGATTCGACGCTATTACAAATTTCAACATTAATGTGTGCTTGAAAAGCGTTTGACAAAACTGGAGAATACGGTACCACCCAACTATTATTTAGAATTATTTCTTGTCCACGGAATCTGACAGTAGCTGTGAAACCACCTTGTGACGGTGATCTTCGCCGGTATTGCGGATACCCATTTTCCCCAGCCATAGTTAGTTCTTTCAGTGCTCTGGGGTATTTTTTTGAGCATTGACCATCTTTCATGCACGGTGATTCCCTGTTTAAGAGGCCACATGGCCCGTGAACCATATGTGTTTTTACTATGTCATGCAAAATCGGATCTGCATTATAGTCCGGAAATTCTGCACTTATGACACTGTCTATAGCATCGGGACGAATTTTTTCTTCCAGCCACAGAAGAATGTGCGCGTGGGGTAAACCACGCTTTTGCCACTCGACGCTATACATAAAACAAAGAGTTGAACCGAAAACTTTCTCCTTTGTAAGTAGATTAATCAAGACTTTGAGTTTTAAATGAAAAATCCTAGCAATAATGTCATGTCTGTCGTATGACGCCTGTCCTGTGAGAAGTGCCTGGCAAATCTCCGTCCACTTTGGATTTGTTGTAAATGTTATAAAAAGGTCCGGCCGGCCGTATTTACGGACGTAACAAAAAGCATCTTGCGTTCGTTCGTGCATATACCGCGGACCGCCTGTGAAACTGGATGGCAAAATAACCAATCGACCCAAGTTTTCGACGTTATTATCTGATTGCATGGCGTCCCGCAAGTGCACGTATTCTTCAGCGCGTAACCGTCGCTGGTTAGTGCGAATATACACTAAACGTTCAGTTTCTATTTTTGCGTACATGTCCACAATAAATTGGCTGAACAAACCACGAAATCGTTGCAAATATACGAAACTGTTTTGCCTTATTTGTAAAAGGTAGGAATAGTATTGTTGAGCAGATATTTTTTTTTGATAATTAGTGACTCTCGTAGTAGGGTTCACTTGGTACAGCCCAAAATTGTACCCATCTTCACCATGACAATAAATTAGTGGATATTGCAGGGCGTCGTAAGCTCGGTGGGTTTCCAAAATGCGTTGAAGGCGATCGTCGCGTGTACGCAACACGATATCACGTCTCTCACACTCCTGGTCGACTAAAACAACTGCAACTTCATCTGCGACGGGTGCATTGTGTCTTCCACGGTGTTCACCCACAGGACGTCTATCGGCACTTATAACAATTTTGAAATCATTGCTGCCTTGTGGAATTGACTCCAATGCAGCTTTGAATTCACGAACGTACTGGTTAACGTGATGCAGCAATTCTTGAAGTTGACCCAAAAGCTCAGCATTGAGCTGGGGAAAATTGTGATTTCTAACATTGAGCTGTTGCGTGTAATCGGATACAAAATAAATTTGGAGAAATTTGGGTTCATTTTCTGGCAGCAAAGATCCAATAAGGTGATAAACTTGACCTTGTACTTTGAAGGTTGGCATGAACGGTCCTTCCGTTATTTGTTTTGCCCCAAAGGAAGTCATTTGGAAAGCACTGTTATATAAACGAATATTATCCAAAAAACGGTTCGACTGGGGATGATCGCCATTCAGGAGACTTTTAAGTAAGTGTGGTGGATCTTGGAAATTTGGAAGAACAATTTTTCCATTTGAGCAGCACATTCCATCTGTCTCTTTCCTCCATTTCAAAGCATGACAAAAATTACAAATTTCTCTCATGTCACCCACGAAAGTAAAGCCAGCATAATTAATTCTAGACGAATATGTGAACCCTGATTTTTCCCTATTGTCCCAAGGTAATAAAATATTTGCATCGTCATTTTCCATGGACTCATCAGCTCCGCTATTTGTTTCTCTATTCATATGGTATCGAGCTCGTTCTATTTCTAGGCGAGATTGACGTTGTTCTGCTGTTTCTGCTCGTCTTAGTTCATCTATTCTTTCCCTTTCAGATGCAAGATAACTTTCATTGTTTCTTTGTACACCTACATAGTTATGTCTAGCTATTTGTAATCGTTCTTCTCTTTGGGAGAGAGATTCAGACTCGCGCGAGAGAGCGTGTCGCTCTCGGTCAGATGACAGACGTGCTTGGCGTTCCTCGATACTCTCTTGAGAACGCAAAGTCGCGGTCCGAGTTCTTTGCGAACTTAAGCGCGACTCCCTTTCTATGAAAGTCTCTGACTCGCGTGAGAGAGACTGGCGCTCCCGATCAGCAGACAGCCGAACTTCGCGTTCCTGGATATTCTCTTGAGAACGCAAAGTCGCGGTCCGAGTTCTTTGCGAACTTAAGCGCGACTCCCTTTCTGTGAATGTCTCTGACTCACGTGAGAGAGAGTGGCGCTCCCGATCAGCAGACAGCCGGTCTTCGCGTTCCTGGATACTCTCTTGAGACCGCAAAGTCGCGGTCCGTGTTCTTTGTGAACTTAAACGTGACTCCCTTTCGGTGAACGTTTCCGATTCACGTGAAAGAGCGATGTGCTCTCGGTTAGCAGATAACCGTGCTTCACGATCTTCTTCCGATTCCTGAGACCTACAAAGTCTCATCCTTTTCGCATTTCGGCTACGCAGCGAAAGGTTAGTTTTTTTCTTTGAGGCATTTTCAAGGAAAATTAAAGCAATAAACAAAACTAACAACACTTATGACTGAATAGCCTACAAACTTAAAAGATCGGTGCGTCGAACAGTCTAGTGTGACAACGTATCGTCTGTTCGTGGTCGTGACTCAACGAATTGGCAACACTAACTTACTGTATAACGATTGGCACTATTGGATTCAAACTACGAAGTAAATCAAATACAATCTTTACTTCGTACTTCAAACCAATGACCAAAGTTGACCAAACGAAACCAATAAGATAAGCAAATACTTTTTTTTCGACCAATTTAGAAAATCGATAAACCAAGCAACCAAAGAACTTTTACGACACACGCAAGAACTTTTAAGACACCTAACGAAACCCAATTTGCCTAGTAAACACGGTGGACGTCATCCTCGCGCGGAAAATCTTAACACCGCGATTCAGAAAATGACGTCATTTGCACAACGCCATCTATCGGATTTAGATTTCAACTATCAACATTAGTTCTATTTTTAGTCTTAAGATGTCGTTGCAAGTACTATACTTAATTGCGTAACGTAATATTTTACTTCTTGAACTCACTAAATTAATCATATCTTTTGATAGAGTGAACCGATTGCGATGAAACAAAAACTAAGTTAATCCTCAAGTTGCGTATAATTTTTGTATATAAACATTGTCAGCATTGAATTCGTAGATTTTACGTGATGTGCGCACAAACAAACAGACAAACAGACAAACAGACAAACAGACAAACAGACAAACAGACAAAAATTTCAAAAATGATGGAAATGGGTTCTGTTACTTATCTTTTCACACGCTGGCTATTTTTTGTTTCAATTTCTTCAATGTACAAAAATGACTTTTCTACAGATTTATTATATGTATAGATTAGTAGGTAATGATTTCTTTATTTTACTACGTTTCACGGCCACGTCAAGGCCGTCGGCAGACTTGCCAATTTTGACAATTGACAGCTTGTCAGTTGAAGGGTTCTCTATTTCTTGCCAATATATTTTTCTGTATAATTACTATTTCAGATAGAAATGGGAAAACTTAAAGAAAATTACCGATCACACCAAAAAATAAATAAAGAAAGATTTAAAAAAACAGTGAGACTATATTTAATCTATACTTAATATTATAGAGGTAAAGTTTGTGAAGTTGTAGGGGGTAATCTCTGGATCTACTGAACCGATTTTGAAAACTGTTTCACCAGTAGAAAGCTACATTATTTGTGAGTGCTATAAGCTAAATATATTTGAAATTCACGCGGACAAAGTCGCGGGCGAAGTGCTAGTATTAGATATTAAAGTATGTACTTGCACATCGACATGATAAAGACTGTTTCTTTTTAAAGAAAAAATTATAACAGCATATTTTTATTCATTACTTATATTATTATTAGCAGCTGGTACTTTGGCATACCATTACAAGATTTTCAACATAAAGGAGGTTTTCTTAATTTTGGTCTTTATTTTCAGATTTTCTCATACTTAAAGTCACATCAAAAACTATGATAGTGAAATTGACGTCGAAAATAAGTGAGCACTTGGTCCCTTTGCCTATCTTTTTTTTATTTTTGTACCAGTATGGAATTAAGACACCAATATGATTGTTTCAGGCTACGGAGAGTTCCTTTTCTAGAAATTCAAAACTTGCAAGATAATGCGACATGTCTTGTATTGTTTATATACAGCATGTAACAAAAACCCTGTCCGATCCTGAAGGGTATTACTTGGTATCGTACTGCGTACACATATACGTAACCATTTAATGGATACGAGATAATTATTTTCCCCCAATGAAAATAATTAATTTAAAAAATAAATAAAAACTTATCAAAAGCAACACTGAGTGCTCGACAAAGTTCACCTACTGTTTCGTTTTAAAGATGCCGCCTGAGCGAGACAGAGTGCCTACAGCGCGGCTAGTGAAGGGCGGTATCGATTGAAATAAAAATAGGTAAAAATGAAAAGATTTCGCCGGTCGGTGGAGTGTTGTCAACTTATGAAAATTTATCTTGATTGTATTCTTCAACTTCATGTGAAAAAAAGTTTTATTTTGATTGTATTCTTCAACTTCATGTGAAGAGGAGGGATGAAACACATGTAACTAAAAGAGTTATGAATATAAATGTGGATGGATGGAGAAGAAGAGGGAGGCCAAAGAAAAGATGGATGGATTGAGTGAGGAGTGATATGAAAGAAAAGGGAGTTAGTGATAGCGTGACGGCTGACAGGACTGAATGAAAGAAAAAAACGTGTTGCACCGACCCCAAGTAACATGGGATAAGGGCAGGAAGATGTTTCCGGAAATAATAGATTCGAGTTTAGGCAGGAAAATGGAAATAAAGGGGCCCAATTATTTTATTGAAGGAATTAAAAAACGAGAAGCTGAAAGAAAATCAAAGAAACGGAACATTGAAAATGTTTTATCTGATTTCAGCAGCACCAAATGCCAAGCAACAAATAGATAAATTAAAGAATAATTTAATCAAGCATTTGTGTACCTAACTAAGATGTGTTAAATATAATTTTAAACTGAAAAAAAAATATTTTATCCAGTAATTGAGATATGTACATTTGTTTTTCATTACAAATCAATCACACGTCATCTCGATTTCATTTTTATGTTGGTCCTTATTTTCCCTCGCAACATTCACATAGCTTAAAATAATCCTAAATAAAAAATGTGTCATTTTATTCGAAAATAAAAATACAGTAAATCAATAATAATCCAAGACTAAAATAAAATTAAAGAAAACCGTATATATTATTCTGTTTAAATCTAACAATCGAGCACACTGTGACCCCACCTTTGTTCACGATATCCAATACTATGGGGCACGCGTGCCTCGCGGTGCGGTAAATAAATAGCTAATACATTGCGCTTTTTTTGCGACAGGCTTACTAGTGCTTCAGAAGCGAACGCGAACTGAAAGTTTATTTTGCCCGGAGCGCCGCAAAATAAACCTTCAGTGCGCTTTTGTTTTTCGGTATGTGTACCCTACACTGTGTGATGCAACTGTATTAGTGGATATGTCAATGTGTGGGTTCTAAAATAAGTTCTCACGCTCGCAAACCTTCCTCTTAACGTTCTCACAGAATAGTGTACGCAAAATGCTAAAAAAATAGTTTGTTTTTTTTTCAGATTTTTTGATGGTATCGTATCAAGAATTACTACACTAGCCTTATCACCTGTCTCCGTTTTCGGGAGCGTTTACCACCCTGTATATTGAATTTGTGTGAAAAGGTGTTGCATAAGAAAGCTAAATTAAAATATGATTCCTTACCATTTTCTTTATTGACTTCTTCAGTAATATGGGGTCATCTTTAACTTTTTGCCCTTCAGCTTTCTGCAGCACATTCTTCCATGCTATTTTTTCTTTTATTTCTTTAACTTTACCGGTGTCTTCTTTTTCTTCTAACTGTTTTAACCTATCTTCTTGTTGTTTAAGATTTTCTAAAATCTTTTTAGGGTCTCTCTCTATCTTGTTTACTCGTTCTAAACGGTAACAAAAAAATTGGTTATATAATATTTCCACAAGTTTTCTACATTATGTTGTCTCGTAATCATTATTGAACAAAAAAGAAATATTTTCTAATAATAATATCTTACCTTTCTTGCCAACATTGGCAAAGTCAAATTTGGAGAATACGAGTTTTCCTTCATTGTTGAACACTGGTTTGGCAATATTTACTTTTGGCTTCTCCTCTGTGTTAGAATTTAACATTTCTGCAAAAGGTGCATCTACTACAGGTTTAACTTTCGTTTTATTTACTCTATCTGTTTTCTTAATTTTCTTTTTCATTTTACTACTCAAGCTTTTCTTTTGTAGCTTATTTTTGAAGCTAAACTTGTTTTGTGATTTTATCTTTGCCAGTTTTTCTTCAAGTTCTGCTATACTGCGGGCTCGCTTTGGCATTTCAATGTCTTCATTACTCTTTTGATTCTCATTTACTATTTCAATATCCATATTATCATCATTTTCACCTGCAATTATTAAGTCAAATGTTGTACATTCTAAAATATCTGCATAAAGTTTAAATTTTACTGTTTTCTAAACCTTATTTGATACAAAACATCACTGAAGTGCTCTCAAATAACAGATAATCTAACTGTTATTAAATTAAGTCTTTATTAATGTTTAATTTCTAATTCATGAAAATTAAGCTACGTACTTGCTGTGGGTTGGACGTAGTTTTGCAAAAACGTTCCATTACACAACGTTACATTTCGTAAAAACCAGTTTGGAACGTGTTTTAAAAAAGTCATATTTTTACGAACCTAGCCTGAAATTAATTTTGCTAAAACGTTCCAAGACAAGTACGGTTATGTTAAAATGTACGTCAATTATTCAATTTTTTTACTAATCTCATATTTATTTTGTGTATTATTTATTATACTATAAGAAACATATATTATATGATTTTTTTATTTTGCATCTTCGCAAATTAGCAGTCAACTGATGAAGTAAAAACCGGCCAAGTGCGTGTAGGGACACGCGAAAGGTTCCGTAGACCATACTTCGGTCTACGGAACACTTCACTTTAGTATTATTTTTTAGCATTTTGTACGAAATTTAACAAATAGAAACATTTTATAAGTTGGGCGATACTCTAAAACTAACAGAGCTAACTTAGCCGTGATAGTTTTCCTTTTAATTTCGTTATATATACTACTGCAGTAAATTTTTTTACATATCCAAAAGCAACCATGGCAGGGGGGGGGGGACACTAGACTAAACAAAATTAGCAATTTAAAGTTTAATTTTACGCAAACGGATCCCTAAATCGAAATATGGTTTTCACCGGCGGGTACGAGGAAGATCCAGCTCTGGCGTCGATAGAAGACCTGAAATCTGCTTTAGTCAAAGAGTGGCAGGAAATCCCACAGGATTCCATCAGGAAACTCACTATTACTAAGACTCCGCTGTCCGTCTGTCACCAGGCTATATCTCATGAACCGTTATAGTTAGACAGTTGATTATAGTTAACAATAAATACTAAAAAACAGATTAAAAAATATTTAAGTGGGGCAACAGACATGATTTTTTTGCCGTTTTTATAGATAATGGTCCGGACTCCTTCGTGCGCGAGTCCGGCTCGCACTTGGCTGGTTTTTTTTTATCTTTTTACATAACTTCCTTTTCCTTTAGACGTCCACAACTTCGACCTATTGCAATAATCATGTGACTCAGGCTGGCTGGACAAATCTTCAAAATAGCTCGCATTTAACTAGGTCAATAGGGCACTTTATATGACGGCTAAACACCCTTATTTCAGAATTTGTGACGCTACAGAATCTTAGATAATCTATCGAAAACGTGTCCAGCCAGCTTGAAAAACCACTTTTCGCTGGTCTCTCAATGTCGGTAAAGGAAGTGATTTTAAAAACTTTTGCATATCAACGGGCGCCACATAAATTTGTGACAGACATCGAGCTAAAAGTTTTGTGATACGTACAGCGGTTTAGTAGAAAAATGCAAAAAACTGTGTCCAGTCAGCTTGAGTTTACGTATAAAACTTCTGGATGGCACTTCCGAATCTCAATAACGGGAGCTTTTTCGAATATGGTTCCTTCACTAACATTTAGTGACGCAATGTGCGTCAGTTTCATTTATGGCGTCACATGTAAGGGTTTACGAGAAATCAATAAAAACTTAAAATCCAGGCAGCCTGAGTTCAAGTTGACTGGACACATGTATCTCCGCTGCCTGATGAAAATTTTGTGACGGAGACGATAATGATAACCTGAATTTGTGACGGAGGAACTTTGAGTAGTTTCAAAGATACTGATCACTTAAATTTTTCCATACAAACATCCATTAATATTGTGAGATGATCATAATTTTTACATAAATAAAGGATTTCTTTTTAATCGACTAATCGGCCAGCAGCAGCCACGCCGACTTTGTATTTGATTTTCCCGGGAGAATAAAAGGTTTTTCCCCAGTAAAAAGCATAAGTATGTGTTAATTCAAAATAATAATTGACTAGCGCTGCAAAAGAGAGCCCACTTGTATTTCGCGTTTAGTTCAATATCATTCAAACGCTGTATAAGTACAAATAAATAAATGTGATTTTATTTACAGCAAATATTTATTTTTTAATTTTTTTATTTAAATACCTTCGAGCGTTAGTTGTCCTGACACAATATCTACCTATGTACTTACCATGAAAAACACCAATACCTATCTACTAAAAAGAGTAGGTATCTCACGGCACGTAAATAATCAATAACATTAAATCGACAACAAATGACCCTCTCCCTTCCTCACTTCTACACTTTTCGTCTTCTATCGATTTAAATACCTACAGTTACCTATACACGGCTTTTCGTTCATTAAAGAAAACACCTTAAAATATACTTAGTACTACATAAAACCTACAATAGGAATAACCCTACTGCAGTGTTTGTATGGGAAAATATAAATGATCAATATCTTTGAAACTAGGCATAGTTTCTCCGTCACAAATTCAGGTTACCATTATCGTCCCTGTCACAAAATTTTGAACATATTTCGAAGGCCGTAGATCATCAGACAGCTTAGATACATGTGCCCAGCCAGTTTGAACTCAGGCTGACTGGACATTAAGTTTTTATTGATTTCTCATAAACCCTTACATGTGACGCCATAAATCAAACGTTATTACTGTCACACATTGTGTCACTAAATGTTAGTAAAGGAACCATATTCAAAACCGCACCCGGTATTGAGATTCGGAAGTGGAAAGTGGGAAGTGGATATGTAAATTCAAGCTGGCTGGACGCGAAAGCGAAATGATTCATATTAATAAAAATTAAAATAAAAACGTTTCAGACAAATTGATGTTTTAAATTGTTAATAACAATTAAAAACACATAATTTTCTCTACTACGCTACAAAGGTGTTAAGCGTTGTGGGTTGGAACATTGGAAATCAAAGAAAAACAACTTAACGACTGAAACGTTTTTACTATAATTAGAGGGTGTTTTAAAAAGTCTATTAATGCCATTAACTCAATTTTGACATACTAAATAATAGGCAATTTATTAATTTAAAATCTTTAAATTATTACATTGCCATGTACCACACATAAATTTTACCTTTCATCTGCAGTGGTAAAGACATAACTGAAAATACATTTTTCAGAAAAGTGAATTCTTTACCAAGATCAGCTTTGATTTTTTTAATCATTATTTTCTTCTGTTGTGTCATTACAGTTAGATGTACTGAAACAGAAAATTAATCAATGTTAACATCGATCACATCACGCCAGCATAATATTAAGTCATTACTCATTACTTCTCTTAAGTAACCCAAGAAGCATACCCATTGATAAATGATGTTTTTTCAGTAAATAGGTTACAAGGAACACTTTTACACGTCAATGTTTTTTGTCAGTTTAAGCTAGATGAGGCCGGTTTTTCCTAGCTGACTACCCTGAGAAGAAACACCGAAACAAACTCAGAGGTCAAAGTCTCTTTTAAAGTGTTCAAATCCATACAGGGGGTCGACTGTCAACTGTCAACACGCGTAGGCGCGCTGCTGAAGAAAAAGTGACTTTCGTGTGTTAGACTGCGAGTTTATGCGTAAAATCAGTTTGAAAGTGAACTTTTAACTGTGAAAACTGTTAATAATTGTTTGTAGCTTAAAACAATAAGTGATTCAAGCAAAAAACAGTGATTGAAACACAAAGTGACAATACAGTTTACAAAGTTTTATCATTCCACCCTCGATTTTTATATCTTAAGCCCGTCATGTCAATATGTCAGCTGACATTTGACCAAAATAGTGTTGCCATAATAAAAACATAATTTTCTACCACCATGAGTACGAACGAACATCATGTTACTGAAGACTGCTCAGGGGTGAGCGACCAGGACTCTGTGTTGGGGAATGTGCCTGGCAGCAGTAGCAGCAGCAGTAAAAAGCTTGTTCAGCAAGCCAGGCTTGTTTATAAGGCCGAGATCCTCTTCTCTGGAGAGTAATCAACAAATCGAAGCTCATCCAACTTCCAAAAATCAACCATTGCCCTCTGAGACAGAGATGGAACGCACATCAACATGTCCTCTTACATGGCAAAGAGTTCCTGTCAGCAGAAATCCCAAGAGGAAAAAAATATCTAACAGTCCCTCCTCCGAAACAGTAAGAACCTCAAATAGATTCACAGTTCTAACAATTGATCTTACTGAAACTAATGATACACATAAAGACAAAGATAAGCCCATTAAACCGCCACTGATACTATTATATGGTATAGAAGATGTCAATAAGCTCACTGAACTACTTGAAACTATTGTTGACAAGAACCAGTTTACTTTTAAAATTGTCAACCGAAGCTAGTTGAAAATAAGTAGCTCAGACATTGAAAGCTATAAACAAATTATAAAAGTAGTACGAGAAAACGGGTTGATCGGCCATACATTCAATCGGAAAGACCAGAGGTGCTTCAGAGTGGTAATACGGAACCTACATCCAACAACACCAATGTCCGCAATCAAAGAAGACATTGAAGCTACAGGAAACACAATTACAGGAGAAATCATCAATGCAGAGTATGGGACTGATAAAAAACCGACATCCACCTTTTTTGTGAATCTCGCACCTGGACCAAACAACAAGGCTGTGAAAGAACTGAAATACATAATTATACCATCAATCAGTTGTAATAGAGGAACCGAGAAAGCAAAAATCGATAGTACAATGCCAAAGATGCCAACAATATGGACACTCGAAAAATTATTGTATGCGCCCATATCGTTGCATAAAATGTGGACAGTCTCACAAAATATCGGAATGCCAAAAACGCGATCGCACAACACCCGCCCAGTGTGCACTATGCAACGGTGCACACCCGGCGAACTACAAAGGGTGTGAAATATACAGGGAAATCCTTTTAAGACGTTCGAAGCCAACATATCAAATGGCAAAAAACTACCAAACGCAAATTTCTTTAACTGAAAAACCAAAGAATAGACCAGTGCCAAACCTAGCTGAAAAGACAGTTGAAAATACTGAACACACAACAAAAAAGTACTCTGATGTCACACGAAACAAAAAAGAATCAGCGCAAGAAATAATTAACTCACAACCTGTTTTGAACTTAGAACGGATATTAACTATACAGACTGAGAAATTTGACTTAATCATTCAACAGATGAGTAAGTACCCTTATGATGCTCATAGCACAACTCGTAGACAAATTATCAAAATGACTGCAATTCGGATTGCAACATGGAACATAAATGGACTGACCCCAAACAAAAATGACACAGAAATGCTAATGACTCAACAAAATTTGGACTTGCTATTGATATCTGAAGCTCACTGCACCGCTGCCTCAAAACTCAAGTTTAAAAATTATGAATGCTATATCACCCTACACCCGGATGGGACCGGACATGCTGGTACTGCGATTATTATCAGGAAATCTCTAAAATACCACATAATGCCTGAATATAAAACTTGCCACCTCCAGGCTACCACAATAGCAGTAGAAGACAAAAATGGGTGCTTCAACATTTCTTCAGTGTACTGTCCACCCAGACATAAGATATCCAAAGAGATGTATACAGAATTCTTTGAGACACTTGGCAATCGGTTTTTAGCGGGCGGAGATTGGAACTCTAAAATACGCACTGGGGGTCCAGGCTAACTAGGACCAGAGGAAGACAGGTAAAGTTCAGTATAGATGCTAATAAATTAACCACAGCCTCCACTTGTGAACCGACTTATTGGCCGGTAGATACTTCTAAAACACCAGACCTGCTTGACTTCTTCATTATGAAAGGTTTCTCTAGTCACTATGTTAAGTGTGAGTCCTGTTACGATAGTTCGTCGGACCACACGCCAGTACTGCTCACCATAAGCACGAATATTATCGAACATGAAAGTCCAGAAAGGCTGTATAACAAAATAACGGACTGGAGCTCTTTTAAAGAATACATAGACGAAAACATCAAGCTAAAAGTTGCTCTCAAGACGCCTGACGAAATTGAAATAGCAACTAAATACATTACAAACCTCATTCAGGAGGCCTGCTGGAGGAGTACACCTTTAATAGACCCGAAAAAGCGGATAAATAATTACCCTCTAGAAATAAAAAATGCAGTCTTAGAAAGACGGAGGCTGCGCCGTGTCTGGCAACTGAGCAGACTAGTATCAGATAAAACAAATTTTAACAGGCAAGCGTCACGTCTACAGGAAATGCTAAAGACTTGGCACAATGAAACTCTCGAGACTCAACTGGAATCGCTTACACCCACTGCAGCCACTGACTACTCACTGTGGAAATTTACAAGGTCGTATGACATGCCACAACCGGCAAAACCTCCTCTGAGTAGCAACAACGGCTGGGCCCGCACATCGCAGGAAAGGCAAACTTATTTGCAGAACATTTATCGAATGTTTTCAGCCCGAATCCCGCCATCAACACCGATTCCGAGAAGGAGATCGAATCTGTTCTTACCCAGCCTATGCAAATGTCACTACCACCCGCACCGGTCACAGTACGAGAAGTTTGGAGGACTATCAATAACCTCAAAGACAGGAAAGCACCAGGATTTGACCTCATTACAAAGGAGATCTTGAGAGACTTCCAAGAAAGGCGGTAGTTTTCCTAACCATGTTGTATAATGGAATACTAAGGGTTCAACACTTTCCAGATCTTTGGAAGGTGTCACAGATCCTTGTGATACACAAGGCAGGGAAACCAGCAAACCAAACCACCTCATATAGGCCCATCAGCCTTCTGCCTATATTGTCAAAGGTCTGTGAAAAATTGATCCTTCACCGAGTTTTATCTCTATTAGATAACAATAATGCCATCCCAAACCACCAATTTGGCTTTAGGCAGCATCATTCTACCATCGAACAGGTACATAGTGGTTGAGAAAATAAAAAAATCTTTAGAGGAAAAAGAATACTGTTCATCCGCATTCTTGGACATCCAGCAGGCTTTTGATAGGGTCTGGCACGAGGGTCTTCTTTGTAAGATAAAAACGAGTCTTCCGCACAGCTACTACATCCTGATGAAATCCTATCTCACAGAGAGAATCTTTCAAGTGAAAGAATATGAAGCGACCTCCAAATTGTACAGTATAAGAGCGGGTGTGCCTCAGGGCTCGGTGTTAGGACCGATTTTATATACTGTATACACCTCAGACCTACCACAGGTAGACGGAGTCATGACTGCTACATATGCTGACGATACAGTCATAATGGCGAGTGACAGGCAGCCTGAGCTGGCCACAGAGCAACTCCAACAAGGCTTCAAAAATGGAGGATTAAAGTTAGTGCAACAAAGTCAGTTCAGGTCACTTTCACACTTCGGAGAGAAAACTACCCTCCTGTACGATTTCAAAACTCAACAATACCGCACAAAGACAGTGTAAGGTACCTGGGCATACATCTGGATCGCCGTTTGACGTGGAACCAGCATATCAAAAGCAAAAGAGAGGAACTCAATATACGGCACAGAAACGTCTACTGGATGCTGGGTTGAAATACCAAGTTGTCAATAGACTTCTAATATACAAGTCTATATTAAAACCAACTTGGACATATGGCGTTCAGCTTTGGGGTAGTGCAAGTAATTCCAACATCGCAATATTGCAAAGAATGCAGAACGCAATATTAAGAACAATAGCGCATGTTCCTTGGTTTATTACCAACTCCGAAATTCACGCACACCTAAATATGGCCACTGTAAAAGAGGAAATTCAGGCCTCAACCAAAACTTACCAAAAGCAGCTGGAAAAACATCCGAACGTTCTTGCAGCGAGTCTAATCACGCGCAGCTATCAAAAACGTCTCAAAAGAAAAGACATACTGTAGTTATGTAACTACAAATACTCGAGCTGTCCTCACTGGAGGATACACTTGACTTGATAGAATCGCACAAAATATCTGCTTTTAGTAGAACTACTCATTGCAGATTAGCAGAGTAAAAAAAAAAATCCATACAATATGTACTGGTTAAATCATATGAGAACCATGTACGTTTATGTCTGGGATGAGCTTTTTGAAGAAAGCAACACACAAATTCGAATAGACCTGTCCAGACAGTGCAAGCATTTGTCAGTCATCGTGAAGCTCAACTCAGAACTTTAAGGAGCTCAACGAACCGACGAACAATACCAAAGTAAAGACATTTGAGTAGGCCGCAAAAATACTCATACTCATTGAGGATGGGTCACTAACAAAACCCAGAAGTACTGGTGTACTTATCTGTCCCATGGAATAAAACCATTTATTTAGATTTTACTATAACAAAAAATCAGTAACTTCTAGGCAACTTTTTGAGATCGGCCGTTCAGCTATATAAAAATAACAGAGCTTGAACCACATTGCCTTCGAGTTACAGGTTTTGAAAGTAACAAAAGGACGTAGCAAACAAAGCATTTGCCGGTCAGTGGGTCGTCTTAGGGGCGGCCTGGGTAGCCCAGCCCCCTAAGCCTTGCCCAGAATTTAAGTTACCATATACTCATTCAAACCAATATCAACATGAAAGGAGGCAATAGCACCAAACCTATATCCAGCAAAATTATTATTACGAAGACGTTGATTTTGAGCAATATAACTTGGCGATTCAATAGTACAATAAAAAACATAAAGAAATAACTTACCTTGACGACGATTTTATTTATATCTTATGCAATAGTGCAAATTAAAAAGAACACACGACTAAACATAACATAACCTCATTCCGTGTTCCCAGGGGGCCGGGGGGTGACAGTTCCATACATTTGGCTTGATTCAAAAGATGGTGGCTCCATCTACATGTTGAATCCGAAACTTTAGGTTTAGTAACTCTAGCACCTTAACAGATGTCACTACATTAAGAATTTGCATTACATTTCATATCATAAATATCACAATAATAATTATTTTACGCTTCAGTAATAAAATTAAGCTTATTTTAATATCAATTTACACCAAAATAAATAAGATATTATTTATGGTCAGGTCTTTTTTTAACTGGTAACTGTCAAAATAAGAAGATAATTCGAAATTCAAATCAAAGAGTACTAAAAGATTTATTGTTTCAGCGTCCAGTATTATTATTATACTCTTTGGTTTCAGCGCTGCAGCGCGAACATGAGTTACTCTTGTCAAAATGTAGCATTTCCATCGCTTAGGATAGCCTCTCTAGTACGACTAATAACATAATTATTACCTCAATGCCACTGGTAAAAATACCCGTTGATATTGTTCCGTAACAATAGGAAAACATTCTCACAATCTTTTATCGATATTTTTGAGAAATATCGATACGGGCTACCTTTTACCGCCATTTTATCACAGAGCACTTAACATTTTATTCTCTCAGTAAACTGTAGGTTAGGAATACACGTTTTTCTTGTAGGTATGGGATTTATAATTCAGTGAGTTCAGTGGCTGTTTTAATTATTCACTGATTCCTAGTGGATATTGTGATGTAAAATTGGTGTAGTTTTGTGTCTCAAGTGTTATAAGCAACTGGTCAATACGTGGAATTATTGAAACAGGCGCGATCTCGGTAAAATGGAGCTGAGAATTTTATAGTAGTATTGACCACCCCAGCGAAGTTTGCTGAGAAGGCTGACTCGACACATTTGTTGCCAAATACTGCAAGAAACATTAGAATGTGTTACATCTTCATTAGGTATAACGAAAAAAAACTACTGATGACTAGGCAGCATGGTCTCTGACCTTAGCCTGTTCTAAAAGCAACAAAAGACAAAAGATTTTTTGGCGGGATTTTCTCGAGTGGCTATTTTAATTATTCGTTTACTGACTCCTAGTGGCTATTGTGATGTAAAATTAGTGTAGTTTTGTGTCTCAAGTGTCTACGCAACTGGACAATAAGTGGAATCATTGAAACAGGCGCGATCTCGTTAAAATGGAGCTGAGAATTTTATTGTAGTATTGACTACCTCAGGGAAGTTTGCCGAGAAGGCTGACTTGACACATTTGTTGCCAAATACTTCAAAAACATAAGAATGTGTAAAAACATCTGCATTCTAATGCAAAAAATAAAAATACACCACTGATGACTACGTAAGACTAGGCAATATAGTCAAAAGACTATAGCCCTCCCTTCGGGGTCAATAAAAAAAAATGGAACAAAAAAAAGTCTGACTTCTCTGTCTGACTGACATTCAAAGCTGACATTATTTATTTGTCAACAACTCAACAAACGGATTCTTGATTCCTGTTTATTAGTAATCAAAGACTACTATAGTATAGTAATATATATTAATTTTGAGAAGAAAATAACGGTGTATTAAAAATGCGTCTTCCTTTCGTATTAAGTCGAAAACTTAGCACCAGTACGCCCAAAAGTAATAATTTTACAGAAGAAATGAAGAGAAACTTCATTGCTACAAACTCTTTTCAAAAGACTTTATTGTCGTGTGGTTCAGCAGCTATTGCTCTGTTAAATCCTCATCGTGGTGACATGATTGCTTGTTTAGGCGAAGTTACTGGAGAGGGTGCTATAAAACACATGCGACAAAAGATGATTGAGACTAAAGAGGGTATTGATATACTGAAAGAAAACCCGCGCATCAATTCTGCAACAGTCTCGTTTAATAAACTCGCCGAAATGCCGGAAAACACCTTGGGTAGAGTGTATGCAGATTTTATGACAGATAATAATATTACAGCTGATTCTCGTCTGCCGGTTCAATTTATTGAAGATCCAGAACTGGCTTATGTAATGCAACGCTATCGAGAAGTACATGATTTAGTGCACGCCACTTTATTCATGAAAACAACCATGTTAGGAGAGGTGATTAAAGCTTGCATTACTTATATTGGACTAGTGTCTGTAACTCTACATCTACAAGCAGCTATTTTGGAGCTTCTATAATACTTATTATAAAAACCTTTTTTTAAGGTTACAGTAAAATGGGTTGAAGGCATTCAAACAAGATTACCCATGTGCATCAGCGGTGGAATCTGGGGTGCAGCCAGACTGAAGCCAAAGCATCGCCAGATGTATTTAAAGTACTACTTACCCTGGGCAATCAGAACAGGAAATGAAGCTAAGTTTTTACAAGGTAATATAAAGGATGAAATTTAAGGAATTTAAATTTCAATTAAGGTGCAGTTATACGACTATTAATGGTTTTTAATTGAACGTCTAAACAACTAGTCATGTTTCTTTGAAAAACATATATGTTACTTTATACAATTTTGTCGTAATTTATTTGTACACAGTGTAATTAATTTGTAAAGTTACGTCTTACGCGGATAAAAAATTGGGAATCACGCAAAAACTATGAAGCATATTTTTATGAAACCTTTAAAATGGTGAAGGTTTCATAAAAATACGTCATTCAGATCATTTAATTATTTATAACTAGCTTCCGCCCGCAGCTTCGCCCGCGTGAAAAGTGTAATTAAGGCCGAAAGTTAGAATTTTTTTGAACGCCACAGTTCTACATAAAGACTGTCGGGGTACCTATCTTGTTACTATTACCGTGTTAAATTTAATAGTAAGGGCTAGAATCATGAAAATCAGAATTTCCTACATTCGTAGGGCTTAGCAAAGTTGGACGGCGATTAAATTTTGCGGATTTCACCTAAGCAATAATGTTTGCCACGCCGAACATCTCTTTTCAATGGACTACCTTTTCATTGATTTTTGTGGATTGATCATCCAATGACTTCTCCCGTTCTGGGTGGAGTGGGAGGGCTTGTCAGACTAAAACCCACCCTTGTCCCTTCAGTTGCCTGAGTGCCAAGAGCCGCGGTTTTATCCGCGACCCCAGGCAGGCATCGGCCCTGCCAGCCCCGTCAGGTATTACTGGTATCTCCTTGAGGCGAGCGGGGAACATTACGTGTCGTCGATTCTCGGGCCTGGTCCTTATCGGACGGCGAGCTATTCTTTTTTTTTGTGGGGTGGAAAATCATCCAATGACATCTCCCGCTCTGAGTGGAGCGAGTGGGCGTGTAAGACTCTTACTGACTAAAACCCACCCCTGTTCCTTCCTTGCCTGAGGGCCCAGGGAAACGGTAACTCTGTTACGAATTTATCCGCTACCCCTGGGCATGCAGGCACCGGCCATGATGGGCCCCGTCAGTGGTGGCTGACAATAATCTCTTCGAGGCGCGAGTGGAACACTACAACACCACGCGCCGTCGACTCACGGGCCTGGTGCTGATCGGACGGCGAGCTACCCACTTCTTGCAGTCCGCAGGCCTGGGTTACCTGCGTTTGTATCTGCAATTGACGCCTTAGGTTTTAGGTCTCCTGGTAGTTTGAGAATCTATATCTCTTATGATTCCAGCCCCTACCTTCTATTTATAACCAAATAATTAAAAAAAAAAAAATCTTTAATCCTCAGAAAATATTTTGTGATTCTGATCTCCTGGTAGGTTGTGAATCTATACCGCTCAGGATTATAGCCCCGGAAACACTTCTTCTTGATTCTGGTATCCTGGTGGTATGTAAAGCTATACAGCTTAGAAATGTAGCCCCGAAAACACCTATTCATGATTCTGGCCTCCTGGTACTTTGTGAGTCTTTATCTCTCATGATTTCAGCCCTGGAAATAATTCTCATGTTTCTGGTGTCCTAGTACTTATTGAGCGTGTGCGCTCGTTCAGCCTTACTTTGGATTTCTACTTCCATCTCAGCCTTCGCCAAGTCTTGTCATTTACCGGGATAAAAAGTAGCCTATGTGTTAATCCAGGTTATGACCTACGTGTGTGCAAAATTTCATTGTAATCCCTTCAGCCGTTTTTGCGATACCTTCAGCCAAACATACAAACAAACAAACATACAAACTTTCGCATTTATAATATTAGTAGGATTAACTTTTTCATGATTTTGGCACACTGATAGTTTACCTGCGGCTTCTGCGCGCAGGTCTGAAATTTCTCTTCTGCATGATTCTGTTTTCCTGGTAGTTTAAGAAAAAACTATACCTCTCATGATTCCAGCCCCGAAATCACTTCTTCATCATTCTGGTCTCCTGGTAATTTATGAATCTCTACCTCTCATAATCCCAGCCTTGGTATACATTTTTGGTATACATTTGTTTGTTCGTGAATCCGTACTGCTCGGAAAAATTATTCATGATTCTGTTCTCCTAGTAATTTGTGAATCCGGTACCTCTCATAATACCAGCCTCAGAATATGTTTTGTGACTCTGATCTCCTGGTAGGTTGTGAATCTATACCACTTAGGATTCTAACCCCAAAAATACTTACTTATTCATGACTATGGTCTCCATTTTAAAATCTATACCTCTCATGATTCCAGCTCCAGAACTACTTTTTTTGTGAATGCTGATCTCCTGTTAGTTTGTGAGTCTTTATCGCTCAAAATTTCAGTCCTTGAAATACTTCTCATGTTTCTAGTCTCCTGGTAATTTGTGATTCTCTACCTAACATAATACCTGCCTCGGAATTTATTTTGTGATTCTGATCTCCTGGTAGCTTGTGAATCTATACCGCTCAGAATTCAAGCCCCGGAATACTTCTTCTTGATTCTGGTTTCCTGGTGGTTTGCGAAGCTATACCGCTTAGGATGGTAGCCCCGAAAATACCTCTTCATGATTCTGGTCCCCTGGTACTTTGCGAGTGTTTACCGCTCATGATTCCACCCCTGGAAATACTTCTTATGTTTCTGGTCTCCTGGTACTTTGTGAGCGTATACCGCTCGTTCAACCTGACTTTAGATATCTACTTCCACCTCAGCCTTCGTTAAGTCTTGTCATTTATCTGTATAAAAAGTAGCCTATGTGTTAATCCAGGCTATGACCTACCTGTGTGCAAAATTTCATTGAAATCCCTTCAGCCGTTTTTGCGTTACCTTCAGCCAAACATACAAACATACAAACTTTCGCATTTATAATATTAGTAGGATAGTAGGATTAACTTTTTCACAATTTTGGCACCCTGGTAGTTTACCTGTGGTTTCATCCGCGTGCAGGTCTGAAATTTCTCTTCTTCATGATTCTGTTTCCTGGTAGTCACGCCTATACGCCTGGAAATGTATACCGCTCAGGATTCCAGCCCCGAAAATACTTATTCAAGATGTTACCTCTCATGATCTCAGCCTCGGAATACTTATTGTGAATCTGATCTCCTGGTAGTGCGTGAATCTATACCGCTTGGAAATTTTACTTCTTTACGTTTCTGTTCTCCTGGTAATTTGTGAATCTTTCTCTACCTCTTACGTTTCCTGCCCCGGAATGCTTTTTGTGTTTCTGGTCTCAGTTTGTGAGTCTTTATCGCTCATGATTTCAGTCCTCGAAATACTTCTCCTCATGTTTCTGGTCTCCTGGTAATTTGTAATTCTCTACCTCTCCTAATACCAACCTCGGAATATGTTTTGTGATTCTGATCTCCTAGTAGGTTGTGAACTGGTAGTTTGATTTAAAAAATCAATTAAAAAAAAAAGACTTCTTTTAGCCTCAGAATATATTTTGTGATTCCGATCTCCTGGTAGGTTGTGAATCTATACCGCTCAGGATTCAAGCCCCGAAAACACTTCTTCTTGATTCTGGGCTCCTGGTGGGGTGTGTGAATCTATACAGCTTAGGATTGTAGCCCCGAAAATACGTATTCATGATTCTGGTCTCCTGGTACTTTGTGAGTCTTTACCGGTCATGATTTCAACCCTGGAAATACTTCTCATTTTTCTGGTCTCCTGGTAATTTGTAAATCTCTACCTCTCCTAATACCAGCCTCGGAATATGTTTTGTGATTCTGATGTCCTGGTACTTTGCGACTCTTGTGTTTCTGGTCTCCTCGTAATTTAAAGTACCTCTTCATGATTCTGGTCCCCTGGTACTTTGCGAGACTTTACCGCTCATGATTCCAGCCCCGGAAATACTTTTCATCTTTCTGGTCTCCTGGTACTTTGTGAGCGTAAACCGCTCGTTCAGCCTGACTTTGGATTTCTACTTCCACCTCAGCCTTCGCTAAGTCTTGTCATTTACCGGGATAAAAAGTAGCCTATGTGTTAATCCAGGCTATGACCTACCTGTGAGCAAAATTTCATTCAAATCCCTTCAGCCGTTTTTGCGATACCTTCAGCCAAACATACAAACAAACAAACATACAAACTTTCGCATTTATAATATTAGTAGGATAAATCATTTACAGGCACTTTTGAATTGTCAATAAGTCGGTCAGTCAGAAAGATGAAGCTAATTGTACATTCCAAGGCGTAGATCTCAACTTAGATTCAAATTCGATTCAACTTCGATCCAAAAAGTGTCCCGTTACGCTCATTGTACGCATGCGCCGCATCTATATTTCATCAATGTTTTGTTATGACGTTGTCATTGAAATTCGATTGAAATTTTTTGATGCCCAGTGAGTTGTTTTTTCATACGCATTTGTACATGTTAGGTATTATTGTTAGTTTGTATATATTTCTTTTAAGTTATACAGAGTGGTGATGACAATACGACATTAAATTAAACCTCGCATACCTCAAGACGTTCTCAGTCTACATACAAAAAATCATTTGAATATATCCAGTAGTTTAGTCACAGGAAATTATTTGTCATTTTTAACATTTGCTACATGATGTATCTGATAATAGGGAAACACTGTCAGGTTAACGACCCACATCGGTATAAACATCAAAACATTAAAGTCACGTTGCCAACTCGCTACTACGCACTTTCGCCAAATTAGTATTTTCATCTGATTTAGTGAAAATTATACCTTAACTCTGAGTAATAAGAGTCATAAAGCGTGTCATCAGAGTTGGATAAGAAAGTAACGAATGCGGAAATTGCAATGCACTCATAATGTTAATAGAAAATTTAGTGTGTGCGAAAGAGATAAATCTAGTTTCGTTTGTTAGTTCGCTTTCTTGAAGAAATTTGCTACAACAAATTTATGTTAGTGTGTCGCCGCGGTCCTGTGACGAGTCACGCGTCTAGGTACTTCCCCGCCGCTCGTGTTTTTTGTAAATTCATTTACGACGGTATTAGTGCGAAATTGGACGCTTTATTTTGGTGACAGGACACGTAACGTTTTAATAGGTATTTAGTTAAACAGTGAGTGAATTGTGCGAAATTAGACGCTTAGTTTTTATTGTTTTCGTGTTTTTTTTAACGCAACCCAACGTGTAGTTCAGGTGTTGACCATACAACTATTCTTAAATTTTAAAACGCGACAAACGGAAGCCGTATAAATACAAGAAATTGCATGCATTGTTACCTAGAGACAAACCAGTTAGGTAAAACTTCTGTCGCTGGATTGAAAATAAACATTTCGAGAATCCGGATTTCTTGTACAATGTGATGTGGACTGATGAAAGTACATTTACAAGGAACGGTTTATGGAACAGACAGAATATTCGTTACTGGAGCCGCGTGAATCCGCGTCTAGGACGGGAGACTTCGCACCAGTACAGATTTGGTGCCAATGTTTGGGCTGGCATTTATAGCTGTGATTCTGTGCTAAATAATCTGTGATTTAGTGTAATTTTACTGAGCATTAATCCATAATTAAAAGCCAAAAAATCAAGTCGCTACAGGACCGCGCGTTGTTGCCGCTCTTACGACAGGTTAGTGAACTCATATTTATAAGTGGTGTTCTATTTCGTTTCTAGTTTTATGCCATTTAGTTTGTTTGAAATTTTTATTTTTTTATTTTCGATGTTAGGATATTTTTGATAGCTTAAACTTATTCTTATAAACTGGTATTGTCCGTGTTTTCATTTATTGTCGTATTGTCTTCTCCACGCTGTATAATACTAACATTCTGAATATTATTAAAAACTCAAAATGCAAAAAAAAAATTGAAATTCGATTCAAATTCGATTGAAATTCGATTCAAATTCGATTCAAGTTCAATTCAATTTCGATTCAAGTTCAATTCAATTTCGATTCAACTTCGATTCAAATTCAATTGAAATTCGATTCAAGTTCAATTCAATTTCGATTCAAATTCGATAGTTCGATTCAAATTCGATTCAAGTTCAATTCAATTTCGATTCAACTTCGATTGAAATTCGATTCAAGTTCGATTCAAATTCGATTGAAATTCGATTCAACTTCGATTGAAATTCGATTCAATTTCGATTCAAATTCAAGTCAATTCAAATTCAGTTCAATTCAATTCAAGTTCAATTCAAATCATTTATTTCAAATAAATCATTTACAGGCACTTTTGAATTGTCAATAAGTCGGTCAGTCAGAAAGATGAAGCTAATTGTAAATACATTCCAAGGCGTAGATCTCTATGGAGAAGAACGTGCAAGAAACTCCATGGACACTTAAAGAGTAGAAACCATGTTATGTATAAAAATCCTGGTTACATATGTCTTGTTGTTTCTAATATTTGAGAACAATGTTAAATAAACAATTCATAAAGAAAAACAATAAAAAAGATTTAAATAAGCCAGTGGCAGTTGAGAGATGACCAGTCTCAACTGACGGCGCCCGAACACGAACATGACGCATGGGTCAGCACCACTCAGCTAATGTGTGCATACACACTCGCTCAGTGTGTCAGGATACCTATCTTGTTATTCTTACAGTGTTAAATATAATAGTTTACCGAGACTGTTTCATTTATTGGGTCCCGAACATATCCTAAATTAGTGCTTGGCTTCTTGGCAGTGGCTCCGTTCGCGTAGACATTTATATTAAATTAACTTTTTCATGATTTTGGCACCCTGGTAGTTTACCTGTGGCTTCATCCACATGCAGGTCTGAAATTTCTCTTCTTCATAATTTTATTCTGTTTTCCTGGTAATTTAAGAATCTATACCAATCAGGATTCCAGCCCTGAAAATACTAATTCAAGATGTTACCTCTCATGATCTCAGCCTCGAAATACTTTTTGTGATTCTGATCTCCTGGTAGAGCGTAAATCTATACCGCTCCGAAATTTAACTTCGATTCTGTTCTCCTGGTAATTTGCGAATCTTTCTGTACCTCTTACGATTCCTGCCCCGGAATACTTTTTGTTTCTGATCTCCTGGTAGTTTGTGAGTCTTTATCGCTCATGATTTACTTATTTTACTTCTCCTCATGTTTCTGGTCTTCTGGTAATTTGTAAATCTCTACCTATCCTAATAACAGCCCCAGAACACTCTTTGTGTTTCTGGTCTCCTAGTATTTTGTAAATCTATACCGCTTAGGATTCTAGCCCCAAAAATACGTATTCACGACTCTGGTCTCCTGGTAGTTTTAGAATCTATATATAGCTCTTATGATTCCAGCCCCGAAATCACTTCTTCATCATTCTGGTCTCCTGGTAATTTATGAATCTCTAAAAAAAAAATTGTAATTATGACGTCCTGGTTGTTTGTGAATCTGTACTGCTCGGAAAACTTCTTCATGATTATGTTCTCCTGGTAATTTGTGAATCTGTACCTCTCATAATACCAGGTCCGGAACTACTTTTTCGTGAATGCTGATCTCCTGGTAGTTTGTGATTCTTTATCGCTCATGATTTCAGTCCAGCTTAGGATTGTAGCCCCAAAAATACCTCTTCATGATTCTGGTCTCCTGGTACTTTGTGAGTCTTTACCGCTCGCGATTTCAGCCCTGGAAATACTTCTCATGTTTCTGGTCTCCTGGTACTTTGTGAGCGTGTCCGCTCGTTGAGCCCGTCTCTGGATTTCCACTTCCACCTCAGCCTTCGCTAAGTCTTGTCATTTACCGGGATAAAAAGTAGCCTATGTGTTAATCCAGGCCATGACCTACCTGTGTGCAAAATTTCATTGAAATCCCTTTAGCCGTTTTTGCGTTACCTTCAGCCAAACATACAAACATACAAACTTTCGCATTTATAATATTAGTAGGATTTAGTCTCAGTGTTTTATTTTAATACCTGTTCTTTTATGTGTAGTAAATTAATAATGTGTGTACGTACGCGCAGCGGAATGTTGTTGAATTTAAAGATTTTAATTATGCAGATATTTAGTGTATGACGTCGTATAATTGTGTATGGTAAAAAAAAAATTGTGCACGCAACCATTGTGGAGAAATTCACCAAAAACTGATTCCGCTGGGCGAACGTTGTCCTGGTGGAACTTTTTTTAATCCATAGACTTTAGAAGAAAAGAGATGTGGCCAAAAATTAGTGTGTATTTGTGTGTAATTGTGTATGTATGAATAAAACTAGTGCATGCATAAACTTCGGAGAAATTCAAGTTTCCGCTACGCGAACGTTTGGCCATTAGCTAGTTTTCATATAAAGCGCTTACATAGGGAACTGTAGATTTTTACATACGTTGTTTTGAATTTGTTTATATTTGTTTAAAAAACAGATTTAGAAAAAATCGTAGGGCTTAAAAGATAAAAATATAAACGTAAAATACGCTTATTAGTTCTTAGTTCTTAAAGTATGCACTTTGGGGTCTAGATTTTCACGTTAATACAAACCTTGTAAGTGTCTGCAACATGTTGCCAAGTATCAATGATGTTCCGTTAGTAACTAAAGAGTTATAGGACAAATTTACCATGAACAGATCACTGTTTACAAAGCAGTCAAATATCACGACGTTCTGAAGGAATTGCATGGTAATATGTATGTCAATAATTAGTGTATTCATTCAACTATTCTTATGCAAAATTTCATGTCATTAAATTCAGTAATTAAAGAAAAACAATTATAATACTGACGAAGCATCGAAAACCTACATAACCCGACCAAGTTCGGATGGCTACAAAAAAGCGGCCGTGCAATATATTTAGGTAACATCCCAAAATTTACAGTATAATACCGGTATTTAATTGGTATAGGTGATAACACAATTGTTGTTTCGATATAATTTATAGGTCATTTATTTTTGTACACCTACTTTTTTAAATGTATTTGACTATGATAGAAAGTAGGTACTATTTACGTAGGTACTTTATTTAAGTATGCGCTTGAGACTTGAGATATAATCTAAATATATTATTTAAGACAAATAAAATTCGTCCTTAAATTCATTCCTGAGGCATTAAGTCCGCCTCTGTACTTGTATGTGCGTGAAGTGTTAAATAAATAAATAAATTCATACAGCTAATTTCTATTGAAGATTTCACGGATCAGGATTCTAACTATAGACCCCTTAGGGAAATTAAATATTTACCACATGTAAGTATGTACTACTGTTTAGGTAAATATTTATCATATTGTAGCTTATTACACTATTTAACCAATAGACTAGGCATGCACGAGCGTTCCCCTTTGCAACTTTAGTGGATCAAACAATCTAATAACTTAAAAAAAACTACTTCTTGAATCGTTTTTTTTTTCTTATGTATGTGAGCGTGTTCCCCCGCACCCCACCAAAATATGCAGAATTATTTTGTTCGAAGTTCGGTACGCTTAATCCTTTAGTTAAATAGTCTAAGTATTGTAGTTATGAATTGATCAAAAATATTCTTGTGTGAAAAAATAGACAACGCGCTGCGCGCAACGAGCGATAGGCGGCTTCCCGCTTGAAACGGTACTGTCATCCTTGAAGAAAAGAGAGGGCAATATGTTTTCGCGCGTATTCGTTTGCTGTTGAACTTGATTTTGTTTCATCCCCAGTCACAAACAAATAAATGTGCAGTCAAGGACAATGTGCGTATGCGCTGTTGTTTTGCTATGCATCGCCAATTCTCTGTAATAATAATATTGACAAAGTGTGTTATTAATGTTAAAGTGTAACAGTGAAGCATAACATAATTATGTAGTAGGAATATTGAGTGAATGATAGTGAGAAGCTGATAACAGATATAAGGTAAGATTTTATAATAAATTAATAGCTATAGACTTATTCATTTACGTAGGTAATTTATTAGGCAGATAAATTATAATAATTGTGTTATGTTAACATTGGACAGACACCATAAACCCAAGTTAATATCTACTGATTGATCTTATTCTATATCTATTTACTTAAATTTATAATAATAAATTATACAAGACATATATTATAATATAATCGTAACAAAGTAGATGTTTTTCCTGGTTAAAGACAAACTACTGAATAGATCTAAACTACTAAACGACCGACCAGATTATAACGAAATGTTGAAAAGAAATATTGTTATTAAATAATCACCTTATGTTTATTACCTACATGTAATGATATACGTATGTGGGCCTCTCACAGATCGTCAACTCCTCGGCAACCTGGAACAACTTCCAGAACAAGATCACCACCTTCCTGGGTAAGGATAAACCGAGTAACAGGAACTTGCTCAATTAGTTGCAATTTTGTTGTAAATTAGACCTTAGGTCTATTGATATAGAGTTTAATTTGTGTACCTAATCGGTTTTTGAATTGAAATTTTGTGTGTTAGTACAACTCGGTCACATTAACTTGACGCATGGCGTCGATATAATAATGTCTTATGGTTATTATTAAAAAAATATTTTTCATTCAAGAAATGCAATTGTTTTACTTTTTCCTAACGCTTGTGTACGCAACTGTACCATATTAATAAATACTATATTGGAAGGTTAAGAACGTTTCTTAGATATATGGCACGGCCGCTTTTTGGTAGCCATCCGAACTTGGTCGGGTTATGTAGGTTTTCGATGCTTCGTCAGTATTATAATTGTTTTTCTTTAATTACTGAATTTAATGACATGAAATTTTGCATAAGAATAGTTGAATGAATACACTAATTATTGACATACATATTACCATGCAATTCCTTCAGAACGTCGTGATATTTGACTGCTTTGTAAACAGTGATCTGTTCATGGTAAATTTGTCCTATAACTCTTTAGTTACTAACGGAACATCATTGATACTTGGCAACATGTTGCAGACACTTACAAGGTTTGTATTAACGTGAAAATCTAGACCCCAAAGTGCATACTTTAAGAACTAAGACCTAATAAGCGTATTTTACGTTTATATTTTTATCTTTTAAGCCCTACGATTTTTTCTAAATCTGTTTTTTAAACAAATATAAACAAATTCAAAACAACGTATGTAAAAATCTACAGTTCTCTATGTAAGCGCTTTATATGAAAACTAGCTAATGGCCAAACGTTCGCGTAGCGGAAACTTGAATTTCTCCGAAGTTTATGCATGCACTAGTTTTATTCATACATACACAATTACACACAAATACACACTAATTTTTGGACACATCTCTTTTCTTCTAAAGTCTATGGATTAAAAAAAGTTCCGCCAGGACAACGTTCGCCCAGCGGAATCAGTTTTTGGTGAATTTCTCCACAATGGTTGCGTGCACAAATTTTTTTTTACCATACACAATTATACGACGTCATACACTAAATATCTGCATAATTAAAATCTTTAAATTCAACAACATTCCGCTGCGCGTACGTACACTAATAATGTGTCTAATTTCGGACAGCGCTCCTTGATGGGCGAATCCTATTACTGGACGGACTTACGACGCGTTACGTGAGCTCAGCACAGAACACGCAAGCTAACCACTCAAGGTCATTGGCAGCTAATAGCGCCTTAAGAAGTTTTATTTTTCCTCATGGATACCATGTACTTCAATATTAATTGGGATTTAATAGCCAGTCTACACAACTATCAACACACAAAGCTTAAGACTATGAAACCTGATGAATCTTTAAGTCAAGAGTGAATAGGTTACTTCTAGGCAAGCGTGCTCCATCTTCAACCACATCATCGCTTACCATCAGGTGAGATAGTGGTCAAACGCGCGCCTATCAACAATAAAAATGAAAGAAAAAAGTGTGTGTGTATACACACACTTTTTTTACTTAAGTACGCATGTAAGTTACCCTTCTTTGGCATAACAAGATAAAAAACCAAACTGTCACAAAGTTTACAAAAGGAAAACGATCATTCTTTATGAACTACAGACCATAGCTAACTTTAGGGTGGATCGGTTCTAGCTAACTTCAACCTGTGAAGTTTGTGTGACAGTGATGCGCGTGCATCTTAAAATTTCACTCTCATCATTTTTTCATAACGCGCCTAAAGAAGTTTAACTTCAAAAAAAAAATCTAGTATTATTTACAACAGAATATAACTACAATAGTAAATAACTATGTATAACCTAACTACATTTTACTTCATACGTAGAAGCAATGAAAACAGAATACATTTAGGCGTCAAAGTACTCCTCCACATCTTGGTCATCTGGGCAAGAAGACAGGCGGCATTGCCATGTTGAATAAGAAGTTAATTGATCAATCTCACTTGTGAGAATTCTTTATTGTAAAGTTGACAAGTTTTATGATGAATCTTTCTCTTACAGGAATTTACTTTGAAAAAAGATGGGATCAAGATATAGATGACTTTCACAAGGAAATGAATATTGTGAGATTAGTGAAGAAGTAGTTCTTACCTTATGTGCTGTGTAAATAAATGTATGTTTACCATCATTAGTTATTGTAAACTCATAAAGGATAGTATGTTGTCAATATCCTGTACATATTGTTGAAGTTTGGAAATAAAAAATATAATAACTTTGTCAGCAATTTTATTGCTAATTATAAAATCTCTTAACAATATTTTGTAAGAAAATAATCATAACAACATTTCGGAACTTCTACCATTAGAGTTATGTAGGGTTGTGTTACGGTTACCCACTTCCACAACCCATTCGTACCAAACACGACGGGAATCATTGCACCGCCAAAATCGGGCTTTGATTGTTTCACCTTTAAACACTCGAAGAGGTGTCTGAAAATCAAAATAGGAACCCGTAAGTATTACCGATCTTGAACTATAATATAATATAAACTTTCTTATGTAAGGCTGGTATTCCACTTATCCAATATCTTTGTCAAATGTACATTTTGATCAAATAAATAGGACGACTTCATCAAATGTGACAACAACACCGATATATGATCAAAGATTAATGGCATTTAAATCAAAATGGCTGCAACTAAGATTTTGTCTTTCTATTAATATACTTTGATACTTTCATAACAATTTAATTGAATCTTAGTCATTTATAAGTAAAAAACGCTTTAAAAATATTTGTCCTGGACTTGTAATTATTTAATTATCTTGAATGCTTTTTCTCTTCTCCTTTCGATCCATGGCTACCAAGGTTTTTTCTTTTTTATTTTAATCTAATGATATTATTTCTCAGACTACGTAAACTCTTGGAAAAGTGGAATGTGCATGCAACAAAGAAATTTGATAAGTGGAGTACCACCCTAAGGCATTTAAATAATTTGAGTTAATTTGTGCCAATGTTATTTGTGTTGTGGATTAAATACCTTAATTGGAATAAAAACTGGGAACCATGAAATCATTCCTGGACTGTGTGTAGAAGGAACAATGCTGATCATTTCTTTCCCATACAAGGTACAATCAAAATATCCTCCAAATCCATGCATGACATTATCTTGCTTAACCTCCCAAGATAATACTTCTGATCTTCTATTGTCTGTCAAGGGCAGTCCCCTGTAGTCTGTCATTTCTTGACCCTCATGATCCTTTGAACCTTTTGCTGGATGTTCAAATGTGAAAACAGGCTGAAAAATAAAATAAATATTTAACTCTATCCAGGTAGGTTCTTTTTTGAAGTTGTAATTTTTTTCTCTTTAATATTACCTTAGTTTCAGCTATATCATGTTTATTTTGCATGTACACAACCCACAATGTCTCTAAATTCTTATCCTTTTGGTTTGATTGAGTAATGGAGGAGGCTGCTTTTGCAGCTGCCCACAATCGTGGTGAAGAAATTGGTCCCACATAAGATTTGTACTGACATGGTATTGATATACCACCTGGTTTCAAGAGACCAGCAGCTCCATCTAAACATTCTGGGGACAATTCATTGTCACCCCATGATCCTGCAAACATCATTCAGTTAATCTTACAGTCACTAGCATTCCAATGAGCTTGCTATTAATTAGAAATAGCAAAGTAGCTTGTAACAGACAGTTCAAAAAGATAATTTAGCTGTACCTAGTAACTCAGAGACAATAATATCTGCCTTTGGTGAAAGATTGATCTGGCGCATGTCGCCAGGTATGACGACCACGTCGCGGTCGCGCCACACTTCACGAACCTGAGCTGCCAACACAACCACAGCACAAGGATTCTTTTCTACTGCCACCACCTGTTCCAACATAATTTCTCTATTAACCAGTTGAAACAGTCTTCATAGTTAAATAACATAGAGATAATGATTTTAGTTTTACCTTTACTTTACTGTCAGTGATATCAGCAGCATTTAGTGTAGCCCTGACCAATGGTCCTCTGCCAGCACCTAGCACCATTACTGTAATAGTTTTCTTTTTTTTGTCTGCATTATCTCCCTGCCCCAATTCTTGTCCTTTTGTTGTAGCAATATCAGTATTAATCTAAAAATAAGAGCAGTTGGTTACTAAAAATAAATAGTCTGGGATAAGGATTCATGGCAATAATGTGTTGGTTGGTAATTGTGATCATATGAGATAGGTACTGCTAATCTTTAAACAAAAAATTTAAGCAATTAGGGTTAACTTCTTAGATTGTTGATGGAATCTATGAAAAAAAAAGGGGAATGCTGTATAAAAAAACCTTACCACTTCAGATGGTCCTTTCTGCAAATCAGTCAAAGCTTGAGCAATAGCTTTTTGATACTGGTCATATTTAATTGGGTCTTTTTCAAACACATTATAAGTATGTGTGTCCAAGTTATCTGCTAAAGGTTGCAGTGGAGTCTGTAGGTAATCTTCCCACCTAAAATTCACATTTCAGCAGATATTTTTTATAAATGACTAAATTTTAAAAAGAAAAACTTTATAAACAATGAATGACGCTGCAATTAATGTGGCCAGCTTCTGGACCTAAAGTATTTAAAAAGTTAGGCAACTATCGACTCAAAAGAAGACGAAGCTTTTTAGTATGTATGTATGTCGGGCTGGTTTCTGCAACTGAAGGCGCATATTTTGCATATAGATATAATGCTTAGTAACAATTATTTGGTGACAGGAACAGTATTTTTAAACTAATATGAAATATTGTTCTTTCTTCTTTGTATCAATGATTTCAAATGAAATGTGTTTTGAACAGAATTCAGCCACTTTGACAGGGCCAGCATTTGTAAAGGTCTTTGAGATTGTTACACAAAGTAAGAAAAAAGGTGAGTTGGGATGTAGCTCCGCAATTGCATTGGAGTGCCCCCATCAGTTGAAAAATAATAAGTAAAAAAAGAGAAACATACCCTCTAGCATAACACAACATAGGATCATCACCTACATAGGGGCGTCTTTTCCAAATCCTGAACAGGTAATGCAGATAGAACTCCACGTTAGACCTCCTAGCTCCACTCACAATGACTTGGGATTCATGTTCTACCAAGCTCACCACCAAATGCTGATGAGCACGAGACAGAACTGGATATCTACAATGATCACAAAATGTGAGTGACAACAAATTATTAAACTCTCTGTGATTGGGTAGCAGTGACTATCTCAATCTTTTTGTAAATTTTATGACTGTACTATAACTATAGTAATCTACAACCCGTGCGCGATAAGTTGAGACCTGAGCATGGTTTAAATATTGCTGCACTGTTCCCGAGTAACATAGGCTAAGTTAAAATGTGTGTTCATTTTTTAACATAGCCTATTTATTTATTTAAACTTCATGTACAATAGTGGTACATAGGCGGACTTAATGCAACAAGGCATTCTCTACCAGTCAACCTTTGGGTTAAGCCTATGTTGCTCGGGAACAGTACAGCATTATAATATCAAATCCTTATTTAAACCACACTTATGTCTAAACTTATTGCGCACAGGTTCTAAAGTAGAATATAAAAGAAAAGTCTTAATTAAGGCTGTTTCTGAAATTAACATTTTGACAAAATTTATGTAACAATTTGACAACCACCACAAAAAAAGTGGATTTTGAACAAGCCTTACACTTAAAAGTTTTATAGGCCGATTTAAAGGTGACCCTGTTTGGGTATGGCAGAAGCAAATAGGTAAAACCAAACATTTGTGAAACAAGAAACAATTATTACCCTTTTTTATTGTTATGGAAAATGGATGTAGGTACAATGATAGCTTTCACAGGCTCTCCTAACCATCTTTGAACTACTTCTTCTGATGGTAAATCTGCAGATAGTTCTAGAGCTACACCAACTCGCTTATCCCACTCCAGGCGCTCATGAAACTTGGACCACCATAACCAAGTCTCATTCCAAGCAGCATCTTCTGTTTCATTATCACAGTTTTTCATTGTTCTAGTGCATGTCATAGGCACGTGAACCCATACCAGTGACGGATGGTGGCTAAAATATAGAAAACAGATTATAATAGCCAGGATAATAACAATACAATGGCTAAATTCTTACTTGTGCAGAAATTAATTGAACTAACCTGGTTTCATAATACGAATTAAGAATTCTAGCCAAATTATTGGATTCTCTACCATGCACAGACAGCATGATAGCAGGAAGTCCAAGGCCTCGGCAGTAACTCAGTTCTTCGTTCAAACAATCCTCATGACGCTGCCGGACGACGGGAGACGGAGAGTCTACGTTAAGATAGGGAGACAGCCTGCCTACAATCCTGTTCGTCCAGTCTTGAGGTGATAGTATCATATCAGATCTTGTAAATCCACCAACCCTACCGGCACTTGGTGGTCTGCGAAAACGTGGATGAACTATCGGCGAAACAATAAACGAGTAATTGCAACGCAAAGCCTCTGATAAACATGCTTGCAAATCTGAAATAGATGTATATTCCAGGCCGCACGAAATTTCCTGCTGCGACATAGCGAAATTCTTCACCCAGGTTCACGGAAAATCAAAGAAATCAAATCTAACTTTCATTGAATATAGTCTGTCTGTTGATAACTCTTTGCTCTTTTTTTTATCAATTGTGGCTATGCCACAGGCTTGGTTACAAGACCTTTAAGCCAAGTCTTAATTTGATCACTATCACTTTTTCTTTTTCCCCATTAGAATGCAGATGTAACGCATTCTAATGTATTTTGCAGTATTTGGCAACAAATATGTCGAGTCAGCCTTCTCGGCTAACTTCGCTGAGGTAGTCTTTAATAGAATAAAATTCTCAGCTCCATTTTACCGAGATAACGCCTGTTTCAATGATTCCACATATTGTCCAGTTGCATAGACACTTGAAACACAAAAGTACACCAATTTTACATCACAATGGTGCCGATTCTGATGAGCAAAAACTAAACTTTATTTAGGCTATTGCTAACTTTTTCTCTCTAATTAAACAAGAAAGAGACAGACGTAAATTAGAGCTGTCAAATTTAGTCGAAACTAATATTTCCATACAAATTAAGGGTACACGTAAAAACATGTCGACAAAAAACATAGTAAAGCGCAATGCGTAAACTAGTTTGACATTTCTAACTTAGTTCATAGCTATTCAAATTCAAATTTCACTAATCATTTATTTCAATCCATTTTTTAGATCATTTCATTTCAAATAAAATTAAAATTATAATAATAATACATGCCATAATTATTTTAAAAGTAGTATTTAAATAAAAGTAAACATTACAATTTAAAATTATAAAACCAAAATTAAAATATATAGTATATTCGTCCTTTTCTCGCACTGTCTTTTAGTAAAAGACAGCGATTCTCTAATTTTAGTATAGTTATTGAACAACAGAATCGGCACCATTATCCACTAGGAATCAGCGAATAATTAAAACAGCCACTGAACTTCACTCGAGAAAATCCCGCCAAAAACACCTATCTTTGCTCTTGTCTTCACAAAACATATAATGGTGCCGATTCTCTTAATAATAACTAAACTAAAATTAGAGAATTGCTGTCCTTTACTAAAAGGCAGTGCGAGAAAAGGACGGCTATAGCTATGAACTAAGTTAGAGATGTCAAACTAGTTTACGCCTTGCGCATCACCGTGTTTTTAATCGACATGTTTTTACGTGTACACTTAATTTGTATGGAAATATTAGTTCAACTAAATTTGACAACTCTAATTTACGTCCGTCTCTTTCTTGTTTTATTAGAGAGAAAAAGATAGGAATAGCTTAAATTAAGTTTAGTTCGTACAAAACAGAATCCGCACCATTATCCAGTTGCCTTGCTATGCTGTGCTGTGGTTGCTTACGGTTCAATCCTGTGCACAGAACATATATACCCTACGGGATCCTGTGGTTCAATCCATAGATAAATTAGATAAATCTATTGGTACCATAGATGTAGATTTGTACAATCTATGTTCATTTTTGCTTCCGGTTCAATCCTGTGCACAGAATATATATACCCCACGGGATCTTGTGGTTCAATCCATATTTACAGATAAATCAGATAAATGTATTTGTTCAATCCATGTTCATTTTTTATATAGTGTTGTGGTTATTTAGGTTATGCTTTGTAATAAGACGTTGATGCAGTCTTAATTTGAACACTGTCACTTTTGTCCCCATTAGAATGCAGATGTAAACACATTCTAATGTTTTTGCATGGCAGAAAATGTATCAAGTCAGCCATCTTGGCAAGTTTCACTGAGGTAGTCAATACTAAAGTAAAATCTCAGCTTCATTTTAACCGAGATTGCGCCTGTTTCAGTTATTCCACATACTTTCCAGTTGCGTAGAGACTTGAGACACTAAACTACACCAATTTTACATCACGTTATAGACCAGGAATCAATTTGCGAATAATAAAAACAGCCACAAACTTCATTCAAAGATATCCCGCCAAAACCCAAATCCAAGTTCAATCGAACCGGTTGTGTTGCCGGAGTTTTGCACTATAATAAATTCATCATAAGCCGGATCCTCACGCTTGCAAATTCAAATTGATTTTGATTGAACATTTCAATAAAACGTTAAATTGAAGCGTGTAACACACACCATTTGCCCAGCGGCCGTGGCGGCCAATGACATCATTGCGACGTTCCTGCGACCCGCTGGCCGCCGCAACCTGGCCATCAGTGCGCGCTTAGCCTTATGGTGAATGCTCCAGGGTAGCCCGAAATTCAATTTTTCTTACGTTTTTTGCAATTAGCAGGTCAATATCAGGTCCTTTTCCCAACTATCTCGGGGTCGGCTTCCAGTTTAACCGGATGCAGCTGAATACCAGTATTTTACATGGAGCGACTGCCTATCTGACCTCCACAACCCAGTTACTGGGTAATACGATACCCCTTGGTAAGACTGGATGTCACACTTTCGGGCTTCGGACGACCCGTAACGACTGTCAAAGATCAACGATTGACAGCCGGGACCGGGGGGTCCTTTTTCTTTTCTTTTTTTCTTTCCGAGGCACGGAGGTCTCGTTATGTAAAGATGGCCATCCACGGACCAACCCTGGCAAGCGTAGCTTAACCTGATGGATTGACCCGTGCGGCTGTTATTACTTTAGCCACGAGCTCCTCCGTATTACGTAATTAGAACTGTAATCATTAAAATCATCAATATAACTCTCTCAGATATAATTGATGCCAAATGTCTGGATTTCATTAGGGTGGAATGGAAACGCCAGGGTAGCCCGCGAAATTCAAATTTTCTTACGCTTTTTGCAATTTGCAGGTCAGTGTCAGGTTGTATCTTGGTCAAATTTGATTCGCGGCCGTAGCAAGTATGTATTTATAGAATTATTATCATTAAAATCTGAAATACAACTCCCTCAGTTAGAATTGATTCCAAATGTAAGTATTTCATGAAATCATGACATTTGGCATCAATTCTAACTGAGAGAGATGTATTGATGATTTCATATTGCATCCGCCTCTAAACGGCAGTCGTGTTATAGTCCTTCATCTTCGAAAGCATAACAACTGTGATATTCAGTATGCGAGCGAACGTGCCGCGCGCCCACTGTGCAAGCCTTGCATGAGTTGCGCTAAAGAGGAGCACCAAACAATTGCAGTAACTCCACGCATACGAGCAGCTCGCAAGCGGCGCGTTCGCCAGGTGTGGACACACCGGCCTAGAGGTGGCTTGTAACAGGTAAAATTAGAAACCTGTTTCACCTGTTCCAGGGAAAAAATTGTTCCAAAATCCTGTTCCAAAATAGCAGCATTTTAATGAGGCAGGAAAAGATGGTTATCTCTGTCTATTACAATAAGTCAGAAGAGCTTGTTCCGAACTGTTACAGGTCAGTTTCGTTTGCATCTCTTTTTCTCTTTCTAATAACGTAAACATCCATAAGCTAGACAGAGAAGAGCTTACACACACCAATTACGCCAATGTTTTAATTTGGTTGGTCTGTTGTAGGTTGTAGAACAGGCAAGAACTGGAACTGTATTTTTGGTTTTGCGATACCTGTTCCATGTTTTTACTTTTAAAACCCTGGTTTTTTTTTAAACTGTTCCGAAAAATACGCCTCACTCCTCTACCACACCCTCATTGGACAGACACAGTCCGCTCTCAGACCGGAGATGAGGACTGTGAGCAGAGAGCGGCATCCTTCTCCCCCTTTCGTTTGTCGCCGTATTAATTTCGTTTTTTTTTCTCCATAGTTAATGAACAGTTATGATCAGAACTTAACTCTATTAGTACTTACCTATTATAAATATCATGTTAAAAAAAAATCTGTGATTAATTTCTAAATATACATGAGTACATATTAACCTGTGTGATCTAGACGTGAGACCTTTATGTGACTAATTGTAATAATCCTCTAAAGGGAACTTTGTCGTATACTTATTGCCTATATAACTGATCTGTGATTTAGTGTGCTCAAATTAACCTATACAATGTTATTTAAATATATTTTTTTAAAGTTATTATTATTACAATGATTGTCAAAATAAATAAAAATATTATGACTTGAATAATTTGTTTCATTGACTGTACCTTTCATCACATGCAACGTGGTGGACCAGCCAGATAAACATCATACAAAAGAACAAGTAGACGTGGCGGCGACTCGACGTGGCGACTACTCGACGTGGAGGCGACTGGACGTGGCGGGACTCGACGTCAAGGGAATAAATCCAATTTCTTGTACGTGTCTATGCTTAGGCTCACTGACTCACTCAATTGACTGCTTGCATAGAGCAAGCAGTCCATGGAGTGAGTCAGTATAATAATATGCACTTGAGATCCCAGACGTTCGTTCGTTCGGGGTTTTTGGCGGGATTTTCTCGAGTGAAGTTCAGTGGCCGTTTTAATTATTTAGTGATTCCTAGTGACGTAAAATTGGTGTATTTTTGTGTATCAAGTGTCAACGCAAGTGGACAATATGTGGAATCATTCAAACAGGCGCGATCTCGGTGAAATGGAGCTGATAATTTTATTGTAGTATTGACTACTTCAGCGAAGTTTACCAGAAAGGCTAACTCGACACATTTGTTGCCAAATACTGCAAAAAAAACATTAGAATGTGTTACATCTGCATTCTAAAGGAAAAAAAAAAAAATAAAATACACTACTGATTACTAGGCAGCATGGTCTCTGACCTTAACCCAGTCTAAAAGGAAAAAAATATGTCATATTGTGCGCTGTCAGCCTGTCAGTGTCACTGTCAAGTGTCAGTTGATTAATATATCGGAAATTCGGAATACTGATAGACTGAAACCACTAATTAATCTATTTATTAAATTAGATGATCTCCCCATAAACTTTACAGAAGCAAAAAAATCTAATTTAACTTCAAGCTCAATTACTATTAGGTGGATAAAACAAAGTTGCATTTTTTGTACCTATCTACTCCTACTCGACTGTGTACAACAAAAAGTCTTGTTTGTATAAACCCTCTTAAAATAATGGATGAGAAAAATCCATTGCAAATTTGTCCGACACCATCATTAGGAAGCAATGGTGAGGATATAAATAAATGTGGAAGACCTGCTAATGGTAGTGTTATAAAATTTGGCCCACAACCACGATCTATGATAGCTCAGATGCTGTTAGAAATGAAAACCAAAACTATCTCGGAAGGTCACCTTATGAGCAGCGATTTAATTGTTATTGAAGATGACCCCACTGGCCAAAATGAGCTATCACAAGATGTTGAAATATTTAAATCTGATGACTATGTATGTCTAACTTGCTCACATAGGTAAGCTGTGTCCTTGTCTCCGCTACCTCCAGATATGAATATGAGATTATGTTGTTGCAGTAAATTAACCCATTTACTGTTTTTCAGGAGCTGCAGTGCAGCAGAACACAAAAAGCATCAATATTCACATCAACAACTTTTATGTGATTTTCCTAAATGCAGTTATTCATGTAAATTGTCATCAAACCTCATAAAACACAAAAGAGTGCACACAAATGAAAAGCCCTATCTGTGTGACAGATGTTCGTTTAGAACAAATTTTGTGAATTCTTTGAAAACTCACAAAAGATTACATACAGCTGAGAAACCATACCAATGTGGCCACTGTAACTATAGATGTAACAGTAGTTCAAATCTTAAAAAACACTGTCACCTAAGACATCCGGATGGCAGTAAATGCAAAGACATTTAAGGCATCTACTTAAGTGACATACATTGTGCAAACACAATAAAGACTGTTATTTATTTAAAAATTTTGGAGAAGTGTTTAAAAATAGTGGTCAGTAAACAGTTACCATTGTTGATCATGATAAATAAGTAAGAAATAAACATGTCATGTCCAAAGCATTATATTTTTTACATTTACCTAAGTATATAGATATATGATCCTAAAAAGTATATAACTGGTATCCTCTTAAAACATGATAAAATATTCCATGATACTTGTAAAATATTTTGAGCTCAAATAGCAAGGTTACATGAATAATAATAAAAAGTTAAATTATGAAAATAATACTAGTCTGGTTCACAAATCATAGATAGTTCAATGTGTATCAGTGGCAATGTTCTGTAAAGTCCACTACAACGGATTCACGCCATCCAAAGAGGAAGTAACCAGTTGCTGATCCCAGGACCACAGCAGCACATAACCATGTATTATATGTCATGAATACCAGCATCAACATATAACTCACTAAAACTTGCATTCCATGAAGCACTGTCTGCCACGCGTGTGCTGTACTCAACATAGTAGGACTGGAATCATATTAAAACATTGTTAACTTATTGTAATTAACAGCTACACCAATTAATGTTTCAAGTGTTTTGTATACTTACACATTTCTTTCAAGGACATGAGGCACCGGCCTTAAAAAGAACACATATTTGTTAGTAAAAAAGATTACAGGTTAATCAAAACCCAACAAGATAATTAATTTGTCATAGAAATTTATTAAGGAAAAATGATTTCACTATAGTGTTCGTGCGAGTTTCGACGCGCATACGAAGGGTTCCGTACGATTTTTACTATTTGTTATTAGAGCGGCAATAGAAATACACAGCCTGAAATTTTCAACTGTCTGCCTATTACGGCTCCTGAGATACAGCCCGCTGAGAGACGGACGGACGGATAGCGGAGGTTTAGTAAAAGGGTTCCATTGGTTACCTTCTGGGTAAGAGCGATGCCTCATTCGTGCGTTGCGTCGTCGCAGCGTTGATGCTGCGTCGTTTTCCATATATTTTAAATGACATGCCACATTAAAGCGTTACGTCGTCGCACGCGACGTTTCAACGGATAGACGGACGAGAGACGAAGCGCGGGGCGGGTGCTGCTCTGCGCTGTCGGAGCACTGGTGCGGCGACGCGGACGACGGCAGTGTTCCACTGCTAGAGGGGCAAACGAGACGTGCGTGGTGCGTGCGTTGTCCTCTTGCGCTGCGACGTCATGCGTCGTCGCAACGCAGGTGTGGCATACAATGCGTTGATTCGTTGCGACGACGCACCGGAACGCACTAATGGGGCATCGCCCTTAAGTGCAGTTTTGCCTCAAATCATGATGTTGATTCCTTTGACTGTATTAATTAGCCCAGAAGACAATCTTAAAAATTCATCAGTCTCATATTGCACTAGAAATTGCAACAAAATACCCCAGGCACAGATAATACATGTAGAATCCCCAGGTATTATGGATCAGTTGTTTAGTTACATGCTTCATTAGAAAATGTCATGGAACAATCTTATTTAAATTCAACTTTTTACGCCTTTGAACGATTACATTCTGCGCTTCGACACGGTCTTTAAGTAATTAGTAGGTAATTAGTTAATGTTAATCTTAGTTACCACTACAATAATTAGATTCGCTTATTTCCAGGCGTTTCTAATTATTGTTTTCTTAATACTTAGATTTGATTTAAGTAAAATGAAATCTAATTACCTAGAGAAAACAATAATTAGAAATGTGGTTCATTAAACAATCTAAAGGATAGTAGTAATATAAGTGCGTTTCTAGTAATCTAGCGGATTTGTTCATGCTTGCTTGAAATTAACAAAGACGCGTAGGCCTATATAAGATGCATTGCGCGGCCTGCGCAGGTGGTCAAAACCAGTGTGCATGGATAAACCAGCATGACACTAAAAACACCCTAGGAAATTAAAAGAAATAAAGCCACAATTGTTAGTTGAATGTGAGATAGGTTGTTCTATCTCACGAAAGTCTTGGCTGTGGTTTTGGGTTTTATTCACACAACTATAAATTAAGTAGGTACAAAATGTTACTCAACTGTATAACTTGAGGCTCATCTGGTGCGCATAGATTTGAGACACCTTTGTCTGGCGCTCCCACTGCACAGTATTGGAGCCCCGTATACGTTTTCCACAGTAGATGTTTTCTGTAGTATTTTAGGCTGAAACAATGAAATAGTTTAATTATACTTTTGTACTATAATTATTTTGTGGCGTCGTCGTTCATGCATGGCGCCGCGAAATCACTGCGACAGATAAAAATTTGTGATATGATTAAAATGTACCTACTAGGTTTTTAAGCTGAGGTTTAAAATTATCAGTATTAAAGAGTAATTTGTTTAGAAGCTAATATGAGCGCACGTTACGCCCCAAAGCTGTAGAGCAGCTTTATCTGTTTGACGAATTGCTTCTCCTTCTATGGTTTTACATGGGTAAATTTTGTTTTTCCTCCTTTCTACTTAACTAGGCTCAGGCTGCGGGTGTTACTAGTAATCAGTAACATTAAATGAATCGGCACTTAAAATTGGTAATAAAAATTCGACGTTAATACAATACAAGCGCGATTTAAAGAAACCTGGGTCAATATTAGTTATGTCCGTGACTACCGCCGGACCACCAACTCCAATCGCTTCCTTAGTTGGTAAATAATTAGTACTCAAACAACAGAATGGGGTATTTTACTAAAAAAATCTAATTAGTCCGTCAGTTAAATAACCAAAAATTATTGGACACGTATTTTTTGCTTTACCAAACCAATAAAAAATGACAAAGATAAAACGCATCAAGGTTCAGGAGTGGGCTCGTTACGTCACTTTGATGGTAAAAAGTGTCGCGTGGCGTCACGCGACATTTCGACGCACTGTATAGCCCTCATTTTTTGTTTACGTGACAAAAGAAAACATACGTGTCCAATATTTTTTGGTTATTTAACTGACGGACTAATTAGATTTTTTTAGTTAAATACCCCATTGGTACCTTACTAGTAAGCTCCGTTCAGCAGGACCACCCACCATGAGCGCCGAAAAAGGGGGCATGCTACAGCTATTCTAAGTATACAAATAATTAGTACCCTTATATCTGATTCATTTCGTAAAAAAAAATCAGAACTGAAACATTTGTATTTACCGAGAAAAAATTCAACGATGATTACTTTCGCGCGTTCGTTCAGCAGGACCACGAATTTCAATGTTGATTCCAAGTTTGAGGAGCTTGTCGCTTTCCTCAAACCTACATAGAAAATTAGTACCCTGCAAGATCAAATTAGTGCCCAAAACTCAAAATTAGTACTCCAGTAGTTTACGAGATATACCATGCCGTTGGTGGGCTGGCGGTAGTCACGGTGTTAAATTATTACTTTTCCATACTAAATCTCCGCGTATAACCCGACCACATTAAGTAGTCAATGGTATTGAACTGTTAAGTAGATGTACACTCGTGCACATAAATTTATGGATGTCGGAATAGTAACAAACAGTTCAATATCTATATTACCATTCCGAAATCCATAAATGTATGTGCACGAGTGTACTATAATCTGCTAAACAGTTAAAAACCATTGACAACTTAATTTGGTTATACGCGGCGATTTCGTATAGAAAGTAATGAAAGCTAATTTCCTTGGTCACACATTATTAGTTGACTTGACCCCATCGCTTAATATTACGTGAGATAGAGGTCGAAAGCCATAGAAGAATGTCATAGACACAAATCCTAACTATATTAAAACTTCGAATTATGACACATAACGTTTTTTCAATTCATTTACAGCTACTTATTTAGCATTTTTGCAGCTAAATTAATCAAAGAATTACCAGAATAACCATGCTTTAAAGATAGACACTACGGAAGACTTATTTTCGGCTGAAAACCAGGGACAAAATGCATAGTCTACCTTTAAATTGAATAATTTATGCACATTAACAATTAAACAGAAATCTTACCCTTCATAAAGTAAAGCCATTAAGAATACGGCAAGGAAGGATCCAACAAATTCTCCTATGTCTGTTACTTTCCACCAAGAAAAGAGAATAACTTCATCGAAACCCCCATGAAACTAAAAATAGAAGAACACAGATCTAAGTGAAATATTTTGTGTTTCAATTTTAAATACAGATTTAGGCCGATGTAATGGCATATTCAGAAAAAATTAGAGACTGTGACCGTTTTCATTAACACTAAGCGACATTTAAATAAATGTCTAAATAAAAGTGCGCTGTTGGATTTTTGAAAATCCAGTAGAGCAATATTTAGGCATTAATTTGTGTGCCGCCGTGTTAGTGAAACTGGGTAAGTCTTGTTCTAAAGCTATATGTGGCATAGTGATCTTAGGCATGTTGCTAAATTTATAATTAAAGAAATGTAAGCAAACGCTCCTGAAAAAGTAATGCTGTGTATTATGATGATAAGCGATTTGGCTTAAGAATATAAAACAAAATGACGTGTATTACTAAAGGCACGTATTAATAAACTGCTCGTATAACTCTGCCTCCTATTAAAAATTTAGGTAAAGCATACAATTCTAATGACTAACGTTAAAAACTTTGGCAGTTCCTTCAAAGATAAGTAATATGCGCTTTCGCTTCTTACCGTAACGATGACATTTTTTTTAAAGTAGTTTGGCCCAGTATTTAGCTAGTCCAGCCTTCTATTAATACGTGCCTTAGCGACTAGTAAAGCAAGAGCAGATATTCAAAAGAAAAGAACTCTCATGATTATTACATACAGTCATAGCCATATCATGGCTTCCAGCATGAGCCCCGTGTGCCCCATGATCTACGTGAGCATTTTCATGGTCATGTCCTTCATGGCCGTGGTGTGCATGTGCTCTTAACTCTGATCTGAAATCCATACTGTTTCCACTACCATTAAAGGTGTCCTGAAAATAAAATATAGGTACCTTCGTTATCATTATGTCCACTTTATCAAAAAATAAAAATCAACGGTAAAGGTATATAATGCCCTGTTTCAAGAGCCTAAGTGAAAGCTAAATGAATGCTTAAAAGCGCACTGATGGATTTTTAAAGCTTGGCCTTAGCGCCGAAAGTTGAAAATTAAATGGCGTTCATTTATGGCTTTGGTGACGCTTTCCGCACACGCATGCGAAGTTCGATTAAGAAAAAATGTGTTTAGGAGAAAAAAACTATGAAGAGAGAACAGAGAAATGTTATCCGTTTGCCAATCTTTGCTATTGAAGCATCAAGTTTTGTATTATGAAAGCCTCCGCGAGACCACGAAAACATACAAGTATGAACATGTATGACTTCTATTGCTTGTAGTGAAGGTATGATTAATCATGTAGATAATTATAGGTGCAGACTGCAGCCATTGTTATTGCAAAGCAAAACTTCACACACATTCGCGACCCCAAATTGCCTTACATTCTTTAGGACGCGTTCACACACGCGCGTTGTCCACGCTCCGTTCGCTTCTCAAAACACTGGAATTTATACTTTATGCATCTTATCTTCTACGAATGTACAATGCTTAAGGGCCTACCTCCCCGTAAGTGGCGCCCTCATTGAATAAAAATTCGTATCTTAGCATAGAAAATAAAGATTAAAGAATCCTATGTTGCGTTTGTTACAAATAGGATAAGGTATTTTTACGTTGTTAAAACAGGGCTCAAAGTGTTTCGTATCCAAAGTAGTAAGCAAAAGTGTCAAAATGGCCGTTTTTGGTACTTTTGCTTACTACTTTGGATACGAAACTCTTTGAGTCCTGTTTCAACAACGTAAAAATACCTTAAGCCCTTTGTAACAAACGCAACATTGGATTTTTTAATCTTTATTTTCTACGCTTTGCTACGAATTTTTATTCAATGAGGGCGCCACTTGGCGGCTATATACACCTTAATGATCAAGGTCGCCGCACACGCTCAGCGCGCGAATAGCAATAACGTCGTAAACGCGTCGCAATCGCGATGTGTAAAGGTGATTTTACACCGGCGGCGTGGCGAGGCGTGGATGGGATGGGCGTCATTTGAAATGTGTATGGCAAAATTTCTCTCCACGCCCTGCCCATCTTTGGTGTAAAAGGTCTAAATGTGTGAGACGAAAATTTAAATATTTGTTAGTACAATATTGAACTTTATTACTCTAAGAATAGAGTATTTATTTACTTTGTAAAACAGATATACAAATCTGGCACCGGCCAACGAGAATCCGCTCGGTCTCTCTTCATCAAGCGCTATCTCGCGATATCTTGCGCTGGCACGCGCCGAGACGCCGTCGAACGTTGATCGCACAATACTGGCTTTTTCTCCACAAAACGTAGTAGGTAGGCGCGCGAGACGGTGCGAGGACGCGCGAAGGGTAAGCTATATATATATATATATATATATATATATATATATATATATATAATACAAATTGTTCTACGACCACGCCGGACCGTATTTTCATGGATAAGTATCGGACGTAGTACGCAACCGCTCTAAGCGTGATTTCATTCAATTCGCGCCCATCCCATTCACGCCTCGCCTCGCCGGTATTAAACCACCTAGCGTCGCGATCGACGTTATGATAAGACGCATCCTACTAATATTATAATTTATAATTATACATATTATTAATGTGAAAGTTTGTGAGAATGTTTGGATGTTTGTTACTCTTTCACGCAAAAACTACTGAACGGATTTTGATGAAACTTTAAGGCTCAATTACACCTTCCGATTTCAAGGGACCCAATTTAGGAAACAGGAAGGTGTAATAGCAGTTAGAATTGCTCGCTTCATACTTCCTTGTTAGATCGTTCCTAAATTGGGTCCCTTGAAATCGGAAGGTGTAATTGAGCCTTTACAGTAATATTGCTTATACATCAGAATTACACAATAGGCTATAATTTTTATTGTGGGAATTACCAATACCACGCGGGCGTAGCTGCTGGCAGAAGCCAGTAAAGTACGAGTATAACTTTCAAAGTCCCTGGTGAAAGAAATAGCAGGCGCGATGTCGCGCCGAACAAATTCTTGCTCGAGCGAACGTGCCTTTACCTACCTACTTCTTACTTGTTGGGACTCCTTAAGGCTCAATTACACCTTCCGATTTCAAGGGACCCAATTTAGGAAACAGGAAGGTGTAATAGCAGTTAGAATTGCTCGCTTCATACTTCCTAGTTAGATCGTTCCTAAATTGGGTCCCTTGAAATCGGAAGGTGTAATTGAGCCTTTACAAATTCCAGTAACCATACAACATAGCTACACCCCGAGTTGACGTCTAAATGACTCAACGACTGCGCGTGCAGAAAGTCGAGTATCATATTGATAAAGATAAACTACTGTTCAGCGTCGGCGCGCCGTGCGCCAGCGAAATGCAAGTTCGTATTAAAATAACGATCAAGAGGGCTCATTTTTATCTTTAGGACAAAAATGAGCCCTAGGTAAATTAACTCATTTCGGAGGTATGTGACGGCTCAACAACCTTATTTCAGAATTTGTGACGCTACAGAATCTTAGATAATCGATCGAAAATGTGTCCAGCCAGCTTGAAAAACCACTTTTCGCTGGTCTCTCAATCTCGGAAGTGATTTTCACGACTTTTTGCATATCAACGGGCGTCACATAAATTTGTGACAGGAATCGAGCTAAAAGTTTTGTGATATGAAAAAATTTTTACCCTCCATACAAATATTGATTAGCTGATGATCACTTTGTATGCAAAGTCCAAGTTTTTTTTTTAGGATTTTTTTTTTCTTAGAGAAAGTTGTTCATTTCCATGGGCAGAACCGGTTCTTAAAATATGAGCACACCTTTCCGTTACACCCTGTATATTTAATTAACATGAGTAAGTGACATTCAGCCAAAGAGGCATCATCAAATAACAGTGTACAGTTATCATTAATTTAGTATTATACGACCTACGAGTATATGTGCGGCGTAAGTCTAATTAAAATAATATATATAAAATGCTTCATAATTTAACTTTCTATTGGTGAAAAATGGTTAAAATCGGTCCCGTAGTTTCGGAGCTTATTCGGTACAAACAAACAAACATAATAATCTTTCATCTTTATAATATTAATAAAGATTTACTTCCTTCCGTACAGGGTAGCCCGCGAAATTCAAATTTTCTTACTTTACTAGTCTCTAAGGCACGTATTAATAGAAGGCTGGACTAGCTAATTAACGGCCAAACTACTTTAAAAAAAATGTGATTGTTACGGTAAGAAGCGAGCGCATATTACCAGATTTTTTAGAATTTTTCGACTAGCTTTTTCTGCTTGCTCCTGTGGTACCACCAAGATGAAAAACAACTATAGACTCAGCGATAGTGTATCTATCTGTGAAAGTTTTTTTTTATAATCGGATGAGTAGTTGTGGAAATTACCGCCGAAATGAGTTAATTTTCCTAGGGCTCATTTTTGTCCTAAAGATAAAAATGAGATCTCTTGATCGTTATTTTAATACGAACTTGCATCTCGCTCGCGCACGGCGCGCAGACGCTGAACAGTAGTTTATCAATATGATACTCGACATTCTGCACGCGCAGTCGTTGAGTCATTTAGACGTCAACTCGGGGTGAAGCTATGTTAGGAGTCCCAACAAGTAAGAAGTAGGTAGGTAAAGGCACGCTCGAGCACGAATTTGTTCGGCGCGACATCGCGCGAGCTTCCCCAACGCGCCTTTCTTTCACCAGGGGCTTTGAAATTTATACTTTACTGGCTTCTGCCAGCAGATATGCCCGCGTGGTTTTGGTAATTCCCACAATAAAAATTATAGCCTATTGTGTAATTCTGATGTATAAGCAATATTACGGTAAAGTTTCAAAAAAACCCGTTCAGTAGTTTTTGCATGAAAGAGTAACAGACATCCACACATCCTCACAAAATTTCACATCTATACATATAATAAATCTGTAGAAAAGTCATTTTTGTACATTGAAGAAATTGAAACAAAAAATAGCCAGCGTGTGAAAAGATAAGTAACAGAACCCATTTCCATCATTTTTGAAATTTTTGTCTGTTTGTCTGTTTGTTTGTGCGCACATCACGTAAAATCTACGAATTCAATGCTGACAATGTTTATATACAAAAATTATACGCAACTTGAGGATTAACTTAGTTTTTGTTTCATCGAAATCGGTTCACTCTATCAAAAGATATGATTAATTTAGTGAGTTCAAGAAGTAAAATATTACGTTACGCAATTAAGTATAGTACTTGCAACGACATCTTAAGACTAAAAATAGAACTAATGTTGATAGTTGAAATCTAAATCCGATAGATGGCGTTGTGCAAATGACGTCATTTTCTGAATCGCGGTGTTAAGATTTTCCGCGCGAGGATGACGTCCACCGTGTTTACTAGGCAAATTGGGTTTCGTTAGGTGTCTTAAAAGTTCTTGCGTGTGTCGTAAAAGTTCTTTGGTTGCTTGGTTTATCGATTTTCTAAATTGGTCGAAAAAAAAGTATTTGCTTATCTTATTGGTTTCGTTTGGTCAACTTTGGTCATTGGTTTGAAGTACGAAGTAAAGATTGTATTTGATTTACTTCGTAGTTTGAATCCAATAGTGCCAATCGTTATACAGTAAGTTAGTGTTGCCAATTCGTTGAGTCACGACCACGAACAGACGATACGTTGTCACACTAGACTGTTCGACGCACCGATCTTTTAAGTTTGTAGGCTATTCAGTCATAAGTGTTGTTAGTTTTGTTTATTGCTTTAATTTTCCTTGAAAATGCCTCAAAGAAAAAAAACTAACCTTTCGCTGCGTAGCCGAAATGCGAAAAGGATGAGACTTTGTAGGTCTCAGGAATCGGAAGAAGATCGTGAAGCACGGTTATCTGCTAACCGAGAGCACATCGCTCTTTCACGTGAATCGGAAACGTTCACCGAAAGGGAGTCACGTTTAAGTTCACAAAGAACACGGACCGCGACTTTGCGGTCTCAAGAGAGTATCCAGGAACGCGAAGACCGGCTGTCTGCTGATCGGGAGCGCCACTCTCTCTCACGTGAGTCAGAGACATTCACAGAAAGGGAGTCGCGCTTAAGTTCGCAAAGAACTCGGACCGCGACTTTGCGTTCTCAAGAGAATATCCAGGAACGCGAAGTTCGGCTGTCTGCTGATCGGGAGCGCCAGTCTCTCTCACGCGAGTCAGAGACTTTCACAGAAAGGGAGTCGCGCTTAAGTTCGCAAAGAACTCGGACCGCGACTTTGCGTTCTCAAGAGAATATCCAGGAACGCGAAGTTCGGCTGTCTGCTGATCGGGAGCGCCAGTCTCTCTCACGCGAGTCAGAGACTTTCACAGAAAGGGAGTCGCGCTTAAGTTCGCAAAGAACTCGGACCGCGACTTTGCGTTCTCAAGAGAGTATCGAGGAACGCCAAGCACGTCTGTCATCTGACCGAGAGCGACACGCTCTCTCGCGCGAGTCTGAATCTCTCTCCCAAAGAGAAGAACGATTACAAATAGCTAGACATAACTATGTAGGTGTACAAAGAAACAATGAAAGTTATCTTGCATCTGAAAGGGAAAGAATAGATGAACTAAGACGAGCAGAAACAGCAGAACAACGTCAATCTCGCCTAGAAATAGAACGAGCTCGATACCATATGAATAGAGAAACAAATAGCGGAGCTGATGAGTCCATGGAAAATGACGATGCAAATATTTTATTACCTTGGGACAATAGGGAAAAATCAGGGTTCACATATTCGTCTAGAATTAATTATGCTGGCTTTACTTTCGTGGGTGACATGAGAGAAATTTGTAATTTTTGTCATGCTTTGAAATGGAGGAAAGAGACAGATGGAATGTGCTGCTCAAATGGAAAAATTGTTCTTCCAAATTTCCAAGATCCACCACACTTACTTAAAAGTCTCCTGAATGGCGATCATCCCCAGTCGAACCGTTTTTTGGATAATATTCGTTTATATAACAGTGCTTTCCAAATGACTTCCTTTGGGGCAAAACAAATAACGGAAGGACCGTTCATGCCAACCTTCAAAGTACAAGGTCAAGTTTATCACCTTATTGGATCTTTGCTGCCAGAAAATGAACCCAAATTTCTCCAAATTTATTTTGTATCCGATTACACGCAACAGCTCAATGTTAGAAATCACAATTTTCCCCAGCTCAATGCTGAGCTTTTGGGTCAACTTCAAGAATTGCTGCATCACGTTAACCAGTACGTTCGTGAATTCAAAGCTGCATTGGAGTCAATTCCACAAGGCAGCAATGATTTCAAAATTGTTATAAGTGCCGATAGACGTCCTGTGGGTGAACACCGTGGAAGACACAATGCACCCGTCGCAGATGAAGTTGCAGTTGTTTTAGTCGACCAGGAGTGTGAGAGACGTGATATCGTGTTGCGTACACGCGACGATCGCCTTCAACGCATTTTGGAAACCCACCGAGCTTACGACGCCCTGCAATATCCACTAATTTATTGTCATGGTGAAGATGGGTACAATTTTGGGCTGTACCAAGTGAACCCTACTACGAGAGTCACTAATTATCAAAAAAAAATATCTGCTCAACAATACTATTCCTACCTTTTACAAATAAGGCAAAACAGTTTCGTATATTTGCAACGATTTCGTGGTTTGTTCAGCCAATTTATTGTGGACATGTACGCAAAAATAGAAACTGAACGTTTAGTGTATATTCGCACTAACCAGCGACGGTTACGCGCTGAAGAATACGTGCACTTGCGGGACGCCATGCAATCAGATAATAACGTCGAAAACTTGGGTCGATTGGTTATTTTGCCATCCAGTTTCACAGGCGGTCCGCGGTATATGCACGAACGAACGCAAGATGCTTTTTGTTACGTCCGTAAATACGGCCGGCCGGACCTTTTTATAACATTTACAACAAATCCAAAGTGGACGGAGATTTGCCAGGCACTTCTCACAGGACAGGCGTCATACGACAGACATGACATTATTGCTAGGATTTTTCATTTAAAACTCAAAGTCTTGATTAATCTACTTACAAAGGAGAAAGTTTTCGGTTCAACTCTTTGTTTTATGTATAGCGTCGAGTGGCAAAAGCGTGGTTTACCCCACGCGCACATTCTTCTGTGGCTGGAAGAAAAAATTCGTCCCGATGCTATAGACAGTGTCATAAGTGCAGAATTTCCGGACTATAATGCAGATCCGATTTTGCATGACATAGTAAAAACACATATGGTTCACGGGCCATGTGGCCTCTTAAACAGGGAATCACCGTGCATGAAAGATGGTCAATGCTCAAAAAAATACCCCAGAGCACTGAAAGAACTAACTATGGCTGGGGAAAATGGGTATCCGCAATACCGGCGAAGATCACCGTCACAAGGTGGTTTCACAGCTACTGTCAGATTCCGTGGACAAGAAATAATTCTAAATAATAGTTGGGTGGTACCGTATTCTCCAGTTTTGTCAAACGCTTTTCAAGCACACATTAATGTTGAAATTTGTAATAGCGTCGAATCTATAAAATATATATGTAAATATGTTAATAAAGGTAGTGATCAAGCCATGATAGCACTAAGAAATAACAACCAATTTGATGAAGTGACAAGGTATCAATCTGGCCGATACATAAGCTCTTCGGAGGCAGTTTGGCGCATTTTGAGTTTCCCTATTCATGAAAGGTATCCGCCAGTCATCCATCTTGACGTGCACCTGGAAGGCGGGCAGCGAGTTTACTTTCAGCCAGAAAATGTGGCAGAAAGAATGAACAACCCAAGACAAACCACCTTGCTCGCATTCTTTCGCCTTTGCGAAAGAGACAATTTCGCTAAGTCTCTGTTGTACAATGAAGTGCCACATTATTATACTTATAACAAGCAGCAAGGTGTTTTTAATCGCAGGAGACGTGGAACTGCTGTAGAAGGCGAGTCCGGCATTTTTAAAGAACACGTGATTGGAAGAGTATACACGGTGCACCCAAATAATGCAGAGTGTTATTATTTACGCCTTCTTCTTCACACAGTGCGAGGACCTACTTCTTTTGCTGAGCTCCGCAAAGTGGACGATATAGAATATCCCACATTTCAAGCTGCTTGCCGCGCACGGCATTTATTAGATGGCGATCAGCATTGGGATGATGCTTTAGCCGAAGCATGCGTCAGTGATAGTCCACATCGTTTGCGCCATTTATTTGCCATTTTGTTGACATTTTGTGGCCTATCGGACGCTGGGCAGTTGTGGCAAAAATATAAAGACGCGTTTGCCGAAGATTTTTTGAGACAGCAAAATATAAATAGTGAAACTTCTGACCAAGTACGTGAAAGCTGCCATAATAGGGCTTTGCTGGCTATACAAGATATAGTTACAAGTATAGGAGGGAACCCCCTCAGTCAATACGGCTTGCCGACACCGACAGTTGGTGGGGAACGAATTAATAGGGAGTATACATCTGAAATAAATTACAACCCCGAAGAGTTAGCAGAAATATTGCGAAATGGCTGTTCAAATTTGACGACAGAACAACGTCAAATCTTTGATAGAGTATGCTGTAGTGTAGAACATTCATTAGGAGAAATGCTGTTTTTAGATGCACCTGGTGGAACAGGTAAAACTTTCCTCACTAAAGTTATCTTGGCTCAAATAAGGAGCCAAAACAAAATTGCCCTTGCCGTCGCTTCCTCAGGAATAGCTGCCACTTTATTACCAGGAGGAAAAACTGCACATACAACATTTAAAATACCAATCGACTTGGACCGCACAGAAAACCCTGTTTGCAACGTGTCTCGCAATAGTGATAAAGCAAGGGTTTTACGCGATTGCGCCCTTATCGTTTGGGACGAGTGTACGATGGCAAATCGTAAAGCTGTGGAAGCTGTAGATAGAACGTTGCGAGATATAAGACAAAATGACCGACCGATGGGAGGCTTAACGGTGCTATTCTGTGGAGACTTCAGGCAGACACTCCCTATAATACCCAGAGGAACGAGGGCCGATGAAATAGGTGCCTGTTTAAAGAGCTCTATTTTATGGCGTAGTGTCATATTAACTAATTTGAGCTTTAATATGCGAGCATATTTGGGAGGTGACGCAAACGCGCAGGTTTTCTCAAATTTACTACTTCAAATTGGTAACGGCACATACCCGACTCAAGAAGGAGGTAAAGTAACTTTAGTCGAAAGCCTGTGTTCTTCTGTTGCCTCACAGCAGGAACTCATTTCCTCTGTATACGGAGATCCATCAGAGATCTCGAACCATGACGCTGCTTGGCTATGCCAACGAGCTATTTTGGCACCTCGCAACGACCAAGCAGCAGCAATAAATTCTCAAATATTGGTACATGTTTCTGGAGAAAGTAGGGAATATTTATCTATTAACACGGTTTTAGAAGAAGGAGATGCCACCCACTATCCAGTAGAGTTTTTAGACTCTCTAAATACACCAGGTCTTCCAGCACACAAAATTTATTTAAAAGTCGGAGTACCAATCATTCTACTCAGAAATTTAAGCCCACCAAAACTATGCAATGGAACTCGGTTGAGAGTAACAAATCTCCAACGAAATGTCATCGAAGCCGAAATCTTAACAGGTTGCGGCTCCGGTGATGTTGTTTTCATTCCCAGGATACCCATTATCCCCAATAATTTTCCGTTTACTTTCAAACGTGTGCAATTTCCTGTAAGCCTCTGTTACGCTATGACTATTAATAAAGCCCAAGGCCAGACGTTATCCGTTGCGGGTGTAGACCTTACTTTTGATTGTTTTTCACACGGCCAACTCTATGTTTCTCTATCACGTGTTAGCAACCCAAACAACCTTTTTGTATATGCTCCGGGTAATTCCACCGCTAACATAGTATATAGAGAAGCATTAACGTAATCAACTATACCAAAGTCAGGACTCTTATCTAAATCATCAAAAAGGTGATATACTCTTATCTAAACGACGTTGTTTTGTTCTCGACAACCACGCGAACGAAGTCGCGGGCACAGCTAGTTAATAATATAATTATAAAAAATATAATATTAGTAGGATCGATGGTTGGACTGTGTGAAAGAGGATATGGGTAAAAAAGGGGTGACTACAGAGATGACGACTAATAGAGGAGTATGGAAGAATAAAAAACTTTTTACAAAAAAAATACAACCGACTTCCATAAATAATACTAAAAAATGCAAAATAACTTTAATTTCGGAAGTCGGTGTTTCTAGTTGGGTTTCTTCGTTATTTGACACCGACTTCCGAAATTAAAGTTATTTTGCATTTTTTAGTATTATTTATGGAAGTCGGTTGTATTTTTTTTGTAAAAAGTTTTTTATTTTTCACTTTTTAGTTGTTTTTCCCCATTCTAAAACTAAATTAATAGTAAAGTTATGCCCGAATTGATAGCCCCAAAAATAGGGAATTTGAACGTAGTTGATGAAATTAAAGTGTATCAGGGTGAACTGTACAAATCTGTATACCCCTTCAGAGTGCATCAGCGTGATGTAATGTCGTGAAGTGGTGAAAACAATCTACAGACATGCGATTGCAGCAATTCTGGAAGGTCTGCTATCATTTATTGAAGGGTTCCATTGTGTATCTCCGAAGTTCTTCATCAGATCTTCACCAAATTAAAATGGGACCAAATGTGAAGCAACAGCTTTCAAATAAAAAAAAAATCTTCAAAATCGGTTCACGTAGTAAGAAGTTATGAGGTAACACACATAAAAAAAAAAAAAAAAAAAAAATACAGTCGAATTGAGAACCTCCTCCTTTTTTTGAAGTCGGTTAAAAAGACATGTTGCGCCGACCCCAAATAAATTGGGATAAGGGCAGGAGAATGATGATGATAATATTAGTAGGATGAGTCTTGTCCTAACGTCGATCGCGACGCTAGGTGGTTTAATACCGGCGAGGCGAGGCGTGGATGGGATGGGCGAGAATTGAAATCACGCTTAGAGTGGTTGCGCACTACGTCCGATACTTATCCGATACTTAGCGTCGCCACACACCTACCGGTCACCGGGCTTTCTTGACTTGCGTTCAGTCTTGATCTAGCGCTTGCCGAGAGACGTACTAGTATACCTTTGCGTTTGTACGTAATAAATTGTAATGAACGATGATCAATGATTTGACGTGGATGTACTGATCTGCATTGCGTTACAGCAAGATTTTTAATATCTCTGTTGTGGTATGCTTTTGATTGCATGTACCACAAACACGGCAATTTTTGAACCAGTAAATTATGACTCTCTGTCGATGCCGGCATTTTTACTCCGCACCAACTTCAAAAAAAAACTGGACTGTAAAAACAACCAGAAAGTTCCAAACAACTCACTTTTCAAGCAGTCTGATGCAATTGGTGGCAGTTATTTTAGTTCAATTATTTAATTTATGCCACCAACTGCATCAGGTTTTAAAGTCGGGTTTTTTGAAATTTTTAATTTCCTATATTTTAGCGAGTTATATTTTTGGAATCTTCAAGCTCTTTAATTTGATGCCCCACATGACTAGGTCAAAAACAATACGACTATACTAACCTAATTGCGACCGCCATTTTCTTTTTTTTTTTCAAAATTCATATCGCCTATGTTACTTCGGCGGTCAAGACCCATCTAATAATATCTCATTTGTTAAAATCCATCAAGCCGTTCAGGCTACAGCGCGTGCCAAAGAAATAGACATACAAACACATACACACACATACTCTCGAAAAACATTACCCTCCTTCTAGGGCAGTCGGGTAACAATAATCAGGAGATGTTCTCAGGCGCACAGCTGCAAGCGTACTGAGGCAAAATCACCGGCACCGGGTTGAAAACGGGCAGTGTGTGATGATATATGGAGCTACTACGTAAACCACTCCTCTTTCTTACCGGCCAGAACGTTCTGATCGGCAACGTCGGCCGGTTGCATTCTTACCGGGCGTTCTTACCGGTACGCGACGGTAGGTGTGTGACGATCGGTACATTTTGTATGGCATTTTTGCCTACCGGTTTTATTCTTTTCTGAACTGTTCTAGGTAGAAAAGAAAAGAAACGGTAGGTGTGTGGCGACGCTTATCCGTGAAAATACGGTTCGGCGTGGTCGTAGAACAATTTGTATGGTACGTTACGCACTACCGATCCGAGTTCGGTCTGAGTTTTCTACAGATCTGTATTTTAACGGATAAGTATCGGACGTAGTGCGCAACCGCTCTTACCGTATTACACTGAAAGATGTCTCGCGATGGCCAGCGCGTCCTCGCACCGCGCACCGTCTCGCGCGCCTACTTACTATTTTTTGTGGAGAAAAAGCCAGTATTGTGCGATCAACGTTCGACGGCGTGCCAGCGCCGATTATATTAAATATATAAATTAAAAATTAAAGGGGGCTACCCTACTAGAAACGTGTTTTTTGTGGCTTTTTTTGCTCGATTTTAATAATGGCAAAAAGTAAACGCGTATAATCATGTACGATGGTACGGAACCCTTCATGCGCGAGTCCGACTCGCTCTTGGCCGGTGTTAACTTTCACATAACTCCTATCGTTTTATTTTCCAGAGACATCGATCACTGAGATTAGTTATGACAGGTCAACTTACAGGACCTAAACTTAAATAGGATAAGTTGGTGTAAAACTGTAAAATCGAATTGATGCGAAGTACTCGTAATTTGATGCGTAGCAAGCATCAATCAAGTGATGAATTTTAAACCAAACAAAAAATTCTGGTGGGACTAGAGATGGGCAATCAACCGGGTTTTAACCCGTTTACTGGGTTTAAACCCAATAAAAACCCATTTATTCCCTCCCACGGGGTTTTTATTCGGGAGTTTATTGGTTTGGTGAAATTTATCAATTTAAACGTGGTAAACGTAAATTATTGTGAATATTTTAGTAGTATTTACCATAGTTGTCGTTTTTAAATCATCTTTTTGATAAATTTTCTTCAAATTAAACAAACGGCGCGGCAGGTAGACGACGAGTTAGAGAAAGAAATATGCCGCTCTTTGTCGCACTTATGTCGCTCGTGTATGCTCTCTTTCTATCAAGCGATAAAGGCCGCGCCGCCCGCGCACCGCACTCCAGCAACGCCTTTGTTCTCGGTCGGTTCCGGCTCAGTCGAAGTCTTCCCTTGCTTGTGAAATGAAGTGAATTGTGGAATAGAAGTGTTTGTAATCCGTGAGATCGTAATTCAAAATATTTAATTACTGCAAGTAAGCAGTTCTTATATATATTTTCACTAGTGTTTAGACGATACAAGGTAAGTGTACTGAAGTATTTGCGTAAGAAAATATTGCGTAGAACTAATAATGTCGTAAACTCTAAACTAACTATTATTTAATTACCTACTTATGTTTGTTTTAGTTCAAATGGATCGGCCGAAAGACCAGCGTGTATGGCGACATTATCACGAGTTAGGTAATAAATCGGTTAAATGTAAGTTCTGTGATAAAGTATACCGATACAGCAACATTGCCAAAATGACTCAACATCTCATTGCTTGTTTCAAGAGTCCACCCGTTTTAAAAAAACAAATGAAAACACTGCATTTGGAAAAGAAAGGCAGGACTGGTACGTCGCATAACTTTCAGGAAGTACAAGAAGGTAGTAGTACGAGTAATACTACCGATTTGCCAACACCTACAGCAAGTACAAGTACGAGTATTTTACAGGAAGACGAAAGACACAGCACACGCATTACAGAGAGTGACCTTGCTGTAGAGTTTTCTAAGGCAATTTTTGTAACAGCCACTCCTTTATCTATGGTAGAGCATCCTCTTTGGATTAACTTTTTTAAGAAACTGCAATTTAAGATGCCATCACGAAAAGCACTCGCTACTAAATATTTGGATCAAATTTATAATGAGATGCGAACAGAGTTGAGCGAAGAGTTACAATCTGCAAGTTATCTTCACCTCCAATGTGACGGTTGGAGTAATTTACGTGTTGAAGGTATAATAAATTTTGTCATATCAAAGCCTCAACCAGTATTCATAAAAAGTTTGAATACAGAAACTAATCGCCACACCAGCATATTGCAAGTGAAATAGAAAATGTGATGAAAACGTATGGTGTAAATAAGTTTGTAGTCCTCATAGGGGATAATGCTAAAAATATGCAAAAAGCATTCGAAATAGTTAAAAATAAATATCCACATATTACTCCACTCGGTTGTTGTGCTCATGTACTAAATTTATTAAGTCAAGACTGTTCAAAATCAGAAACCATGAAAAACTTTATAGATGAGGCTGTGAATGTGATAAAAATAATTAAAAAAAGCCAAATTCTAAGCGCTCAACTTTCAAAAATTATAAAAATCAAGGGTTGTGGAGAAAAATTGAAACTACCCGTTAAACCCCGCTGGGGAAGTACAGTGATAGCTTTAAAAAGTTTGAAAAAGAATAAAGCTGCTCTGCAAAGCTTGGCAGTAGATGAAACCGTGAATATCCCCCGAGATTTAAAAAGAATGCTGCTGGAGGAAGAGTTTTGGAACAAAACGGAAGAATCTATCAAAGTTATAGAACCTATAACAGAATGTATATTTGAATTAGAGGGAAATGATCACTGCATAAGCAAAGTATTTATAATATTTAAAAATATTAAATCGAAATTAGAATTTGTGCTTCCATCTATAACAATGTTGAGTGAGGAGGAGAAGTTTGAAATTTTAGTATTAGTGGATTTAAGGGCAAGTATGTGTGTAAAACCTATACACATGGCAGCATACATGCTTGACCCTAGAGAGCAAGGTTTAGAGCTCAACCAAGAGCAAGAACTTCTAGCCATGGAGTTCATATACAATGAAGGGCAAAGGCTGAATTTAGATGTAACACCCGATCTCGCTAATTATAAAGCAAAAGAATGTTTCTGGGGCAAACAATTTGTTTGGCGATCTCTGGGAGATATTGAACCAGTTGTGTGGTGGAAAGGTATATGTAGCTCGACACAGCTGAGCAAAGTGGCTTTGAGGATTCTTACGGCACCATGTACGTCTGCAGCAACGGAACGCACATTTAGCGCTCAAGCAAACGTCCACAGCATAAAACGGAATCGTCTTACTGCGGAAAGAGCCGCCAAAATAACTTTTGTATCATACAACTGGAACATTTTACACAGAAAGACGGTAAATGAAAGTTTAAATGATGATCACATTAGTGAAGAAACTCCAACACCACATGAAAGTTCACCGCAAACCGATACAAATGCTATTGAGGACGAAGTATTCGCCCCATCTCAATCGGAAGCAACGACATCAAATGAGTTGGTATTCGTTGATTGTGGACAATCTGATAGTGATAATTCTGGGACTGACATTGACTCTGAATGATTGTAAATTGATCACCTGATAATGATAATTCTGGGTATGACACTGACTCTAAATGATTGTAAATATTGATTGTGTTATTTGTTTAATTTTATAAAAAATACAATCACTTACCCATTTGTTTTATTTAAAAGTAAATACTGTGGCTATTACCTATTTGAAATCTGCAAGGTCATGCTATTAAGCTGTGGTGAAATACTTGCATAAATTATAATATAACTGTTAAAATCTCATGTTCGAAGAGTAAGTTGTGAAACTTCATGTACCTACTGTTGATTGTACCACTATTAGTGATATTTATACTCCAAAAAACACTAGAAGTACCTAATCATAAATATTATCATTTATTTATTTGTTAACATAGGTGTTATAAATACATACCTAAATTGTGTTATAACCACGGTCCAAGATATTAGTGAAAGTAATTTAGACCCACTGTTTGGGTTTTTACTCGGGTTTAAACCCGCTTCAAACCCAAAAACCCGGTATAAACCCGTTTCCGTCTATTGGGTTTAAACCCTCTGCCCATCTCTAGGTGGGACTACAAAAACTGCTAAACTGCTTACGAATAATAACTGTATTTTTTTTTATACCTACGAGTAAGTACCAAACTTTTATTATAAACACATTCGGAATTTCGGAGTATACAAAGCATACATTCACTTGTTAAAAAAGTTTTAATATTTTTATGTTTTATTTTTCTCCTAATAGATATAATTGTAAGAAAATATATCACGTATTGATATAGAGAATTCATCAGTGAATAATTTGTGTTTGTAATCACTTTGTCAATTAACACACATTTTATCACTGGTCGCCGAAACTAGTTTTGTTCAAATGGTGGTATAAAGGCGGGGTTTTGATGCTCTTTCGCAAGAAGTAAGGTCGATATGGAACCCTTCGTATGCAAGGCCCACTCGCACTTGACCGGTTTTTCAAAAAATATTAGCGATGGATCTTCAAGTAAAAGGTATGTACTTTTTAATTATAATTAGTATTTGTGTACCTAACCCCAATTATTTTTAATACATCATGTTTTAAATTTTATGCAATTTTTTGATTATTTATCTGTCAGGTATTCGTTGGACTAGAAAGTACTTGTACCTTCGTGTACCCACCCTAGCTAGAGATTATAATTTTAGGAGCGTCCAAGCGAAAAGGGTCCAGTTCTCGGTATTTAGTTTGCGAGATGTAAAGCAGTTTTGTAAAGTTGGGTGAAAAATTGCATGTCGCAATTTTAATTGATTATTAATTAATGCTCTCAATTACCTACAAGTTCATGTAGTAATTACTGCATATAATATTATTATGATGTTTGTAAGTACCAGAAATTTCTTTTTTTTATGCTTTTTCTGAGTTTCAACTTCAAATTTTGTTAGTAAAATATACTGTAATAATAAACATTATCACCTAAGTTGCTTGTAGATTTTTCTATGGAGCCTGGCATACCTACTGTTCGCCATTTTGAAAACGTTATGCTTAGCCAGATTATCTTCGTAGCCTAAGGCCTAACAGAAGAATGTCTTCGACAGAGAGACAAATGATTATTTCATTAAATTCAGAGTGATTATTTCCAACATCTATGCAAAAAATCTACGAAAGTTAAAAAAATATGGATGTCACGTGATCTACTTTTTTTTTTTTTAAAAACGTTGCCCCACACTACGAATTACTACTGTATCGTGGGTGCGTTCACAAACATTTAAACTCACATACACAAGACACCCAGACCCGGAACAACTATCTGTAGGCCATACAAATATTTGTTCCGTGCGGGGATCGAACCCGCGACACGCAGCGCAGCAGCCGAACGCTCAACCACTACGCCTACCGTGCCGACTTTGAACGTTAATATCTCGGAAACGTGACACTTTACGGAGTTTGGGGATGTTTTCTGTTTGCATTGATGTCAGCTATCGATTTATACAATATGTAACAAAAACCCTGTTGTTCCTTTTAAGGATGTGTACACTTACCTACAAGCACAACATAGATGAAATTATAATTAAAAAAAATTAAGCATTGGCTAGTCGAGATCAAAATCAAATAACTATTAAAATCGACACATTCAAAAAAATGTTTAGATTATCTGATTTTACAAGTACATATTATTTCCTATGGGTTTCGCAATCGCTTCATGTAGAATTGCAGAGGTAAGAAATCAGTTAGACATTACAAATATTATTAATTAAATATTTATTTTAATTATTTTTACACAGTTTTTTTTATAAATGACTTGCTTTCTTACGTTTGTATACCGATTCTGAAAACGTGGGTAGAAGGAACAACTGGGTTTTTGTTACATACTGTATAGGTTTCATGCGTGGCCAACATTTTGAAAATAAAAAATCAAAATGGCGGACAGTAGGTATGCCACGGATCTTCAAACCCCGGTCAATGGGAAGTTAAAAATTCTTCGGAACAACTTTGTGACAGACACACGGACACTTGAGTGAGAGCAATAGGGCTCCGTTTGGAACCTTCGGGTACGGAACCCTAAAAATGAGGACGATACAGAACGTTAAAATTTCGTGTGACGTCACGCCGTACTAAACTTTTTACCTCGAAGTGACACCTCCACTCCAGAACTTTGATGCGTTTTATCTTTGACATTTTTTATTGGTTTGGTTGTTTTATGTACTTATAATAAATCAATAATGCGTCTAATTTCGGATAGCACTCCTTGATGGGCGAGTCCTATTACTGGGTGGACGTACGACGTGTTACGTGAGCACAGAACACGCAAGCTAACCACTCAAGGATTTTGTGTTTTGTACGAAATTTTCCAAGTAGGTATATTTTATAATTTGGGCGACTATTAGAGCGGTTTCGCACTACCTACGTACGTCCGATCAGAATCCGTGAAAATACGGTCCCGGCGTAGTCGTAGAACTATTTGTACGCACTAGATCCGATTTCCGTCATCCGTGAATCTCTATTTCGAAGAAGATTATTGACGGACCGAAGTAGCCATAGTATTCGTCAAACTTAATGGCGTGAGCGAAGTTAGCTGCGAGTGCAACTGCGCGCAGGTACAGTCAAGTCGACAATAATTTAGGCCATTTAATGATTTTTATAACTTGTTCTGTGTGGAAGCTGTGCGAATATTTTTTCACACACTCAACACACACAAAATTTTACTACTATATTATTTGTATGAACAGAGCCTTTAGACAAAATACTTTTCTGTAAACGTTAACGCTAACGCTTCGTGCAAAATGTATGGCAAAGATATTGCTGGGCGTGAGTCACGTGACAGTTCTCTGTCTAACGCTTCGTGCAAAACGTCGTTGCCATACATTTTGCACGAAGCGTCAGCGTTAACGTTTACAGAAGTTTATTTTGGCGAAGGGGGCAGTTGCGCACTACGTCCGAAAGTCCGAACCGAATCCGACCGAGTCACATCACCCCTCGGCCACATACCCCCGCCTCTCTGCTCGTACGCAGCTCGGATTCGGTTCGGGCGTAGTGCGCAACTGTTCATACAAATAGTAGAGTAGTAACATTTTGTGTGTGTTTAGTGTGAGAAGGGGTATAACTTATTTTATACCTTGAGGGTATAAAATAAGTTATACCCCTTCTCCCATAACTTAAATGTGAATTCACACAAGTGAAAAGGGATACGCATTTAGACTGATTTTTATGATAACCAAGTAATGAAAAAAAATATTTGATAGTTTACTGTATGAAAATCATGTGTTTTACTGTGTACTTTTCTTCAACGTTAATAAAATTAAACAATTCTCAAAAAAAAAATAACTTGACGACTTTTTCACAAAGATGTTATAGGTACGTGGCGTATGGTATATTTCGACTTGTACAAACTATTTTGTGCAACTTATATCCATTATTTAAATAAAACAGAAATTTGGTTTCTCTGGTTCTCTCTCTGGTTGATGCTTTACGAAAAGCTTTTCATTTTATTCTTTCTCCACACCTTCACTAAATTTTATTTTCTTAATTATTAAAGTATCGCATTTTACAAATGTATCAACATAAGGTGCTTTAAGGCCCTACTCACGGTCCAGTGGCACCCTCATTGAATAAAAAATCGTAGCTTAGCACAGAAAATAAATATTAAAAAATCCAACTTTCACAACATCCTCTTTGTAACAAACGTGAAGTTGGATTTTTTAATATTTATTTTCTGTGCTAAGATGTCTATGTCTGAGTAGGGTCTTAAGGTTGAACTAGTCGCGTGCTCGAACTCACTGGTGGGCTTGGCCAAAAAGCACGCTGTCTCACCTTGCATTTTTTTTTTTTTTATATATATTTTATTTTCAGGTATTAACCCATATGATCATTATGTCCGACACAGAAAATATCAGTGATGAGCAGTTACATGTACAATGTCTAGTTTGCACGCACACAAACACCGCTGCACCATTCCGAATTAAAACGACCGCGCAAAAAATTACGAAAAAACCTTTGGAAAATTGAGTTTTATAAAAAAAACCACTGCATAAATCAATTACAAAAAAGTGTATTGAACTATTCTATAATTGAGGTTTGTCGATGCCAACTTTGTTTTGGAGATTTTGCACTTCTTTTATTACTTATTTACGCCCGAAATTGCGTTAAAATTAGCAAGAAAAACGATTCTTTGTGGGCTTATAACTTTTTTGTTATGTGAATATTTGAAATAATCTATACTAATATTATAAAGCTGAAGAGTTTGTTTGTTTAAACGCGCTAATCTCAGGAACTACTGGATCGAACTGAAAAAAATCTTTTTGTGTTGAATAGTCCATTTATCGAGAAAGGCTATCGCTATATAAAATCACGCTGTGACCAATAGGAGCGGAGCATCAATGAAAAATGTGGGAAAAACGGGGGAAAAATATTCCTTTTGAAAGCTTCCGTTGCGTGCGCTACGTAAACGGTTAAAGTTACGCAAAAATTATGTATGACGTAATTGATCCCCTTTAAAAGTTCTAAAAAAAAGTTCGCAACAGCATAATTATGTCCATCTTTTAAGGTTAACTCACTATTATCTTTTTTATGGTAATCAAATTCGTTCTAAAATAATGCATTATTTGCGAAGGTGTTTTTATAAACATGACATTAATCCTTATCCAAATAAATACGTTATTCATCATAAGTATTTAATTTTGAACAAAATTGCCCTTGACATCATTTGATTACCCGGGCCTGCGGACGGCGAGTAGTGGGTAACTCGCCGCCCGATCAGCACCAGGCCCGAGAGTCGACGGCGCGTAGTGTTCCACGCGCGCCTCAAAGAGTTGTCAGCAAAAGGACGGGCCCTGCCACGGCCGATGCCTGCCCGGGGGTTGAGGATAAATTCGAAAGAGTTACCTCGCCCCTGGGCATTCAGGGCAGGGAGGAACAGGGGTGGGTTTTAGTCAGTAGGAGTCTGACACGCCCTTCCGGTCCACCCTAGAGCGGAAGAAGTCATAGGATGATTTTCCACCCCCCCAAAAAAAAAAAAAACATTTGATTTCAACGAATATCTTAGGAGATAAATAAATAAAAAAATAAAAATAAAAAAGCCTTTTATTCCATGCAATAAAAAATATAACATCACAGTATTTTACTTTAAAAAAATATGTAATAATTCAATTTCAATTATATATAGTAAATTTTGATTCAACATTTAATTCACACTCATATATATCATGATATTATTAATACTATAATTATATATTCTATTAGATAATTATTTATTTTTTCTTGTTATTATTATTTGTATAAAATTCAATTTTTGTGATATTTATATTGTAAAAAAGACCGATTAGTAAGATTATATTTGTAATTAATTATTACTTGATTGGTATAATGTTCAAATTAGCATGGACCCCTCTCAGGTAAAGGCCTCCTCCAAGGCTTTCCATTTCTCTCTATTTTGTGATGTCAGTAACCAGTCTGATCCTGCGATCTTCTTTATATCGTCCTCCCATCTCGTGTTGGGTCTTCCTACTCGGCGTTTGCCTGGCGGGCCCTTCCATTTGGTAACATTTATGGTCCACCTATTATCCACATAACGGGTAATATGGCCCGGCCCATCTAAATTTTAATGTTTGGGCATATGTCAGCGCGTCTATTGCTTTAGTGTAATTTCTTATCTTTGTATGTCTTACTTTGTGCATTTTCTTTATGTTCAACATACTACGTTCCATACCTTTCTGGCAGGAACATATTTTGTTTTTGATTTTCCTCGTAAACTTCCAAGTCTGACAGCCGTACGTTAAAGAGGGCAGAATGCACGAGTCCATTGTTTTTTTTTAACTTTATTGGCATGCTGCTTTTAAAAACTTCCTTCAAACTCCAATATTTGTTTCATGCGTTTTTAAGTCTACGCTCTATCTCAAGGTCATTACTGTTGTTTTTGAAACTTACTTGCTTACCAAGATAGGTATACTGGTCCACGTATTCTAGCGGCTCGTTCTCTATCCTGATACATTTCTTGATGCTGTTTGTCATAGATTTTGTCTTTGAAAGGTTCATCTCTAAACCTACTTGTTTGCTATTTACGCGAAGTGTCTCCAACATATATTGCAGGCCACAGCCAGTTTCTGATAACAATACGATGTCGTCTGCGAATCTCAGGTGGCTTAGACCTGAGAAAGCCATTAATGTTCAAACCGTAATTTTTCCAGTCCAGTTTGCATATGATATTTTCCAGTACAGCTGTAAAAAGTTTTGGCGATAATGGATCACCCTGCCTTACTCCTCTCTTTATGGGAAAACTATGGCCAGTTGTTTCCATTTTCACTTTGCTAGTACAGTTACTATATACTTTTCTTATAACTTCTATGTATTTTTTTTCTACTTTTTGATCTTTTAAAGTTTCCCAGATACTTGAGTGAGATATTGTGTCAAACGCTTTTTGATAGTCGACAAAAGCAATGTAGAGCGGTCTCTGTCTTTCCTGATATTTTTCAATAACCAATTCCAATGAGTGGATGTGGTCTATTGTAGAGAAACCTTTGCGAAAGCCTGCTTGTTCTACGGGTTGCCATTTGTCTAGCGTTTCACTTATTCGCTCATTAATAATCGAAGAAAATAATTTGTAGAGTCGGTAAAAGGCTAATAGGTCTGTAGTTACCAATGTCATGTGAGTCTCCTTTCTTGTAGAGTAGGATTATGTTTGATTCAGACCATTGCGTCGGTATAATAGCCGTTTCTAAGATGAGATTAAATAGGTGCTCCAGTGCCGTGGCTAGTAGAGTTCCACCGTACCCTATAGCCTCGTTGGTAACGTTATCCGAGCCTGGGCTTTTATCTGATTTCAATCTCATCATAGCTTGAAGAATTTCTATTTCGTCGATTGGTTGGATTTCGTCTTCAATACTCGTCTGAGATGTCTCTACATGTTCCTGATTTTTTTCACTGGTAGAAGACTGTGCATCCAATCTGGCGTTGTACAAGTCTCGGTAGAATTCTGTTGCAATATTGATGATGTCTTTGCGTTTGTACGATGTTCTCCCCATCTGTTTCAAACCCTCGATCCAAGTTCTGTTAGTTCGAAGTTCCTTGATGGCTTTCTTCAGGCTTCCATCTTGCACTAGGTGTTTTTCTATAGTTTTAGCCCTGTGGTTTTTGTAATCAAGTTTGATATATCTGCTCGTTAATTTATATAGAGCACTAAGTTCGTTTTTTTGGGTACGGGATTTGTTATTGATTTTTTGAAGTTCTTGCCTTCTCTTTAAAAGCAATAATGTCCTTTCTGATAAAACTTTATGTTTATTAGGGGATTGGCTTGTTGATATTGCTGTTTTCATGCTTTGTTTTACAGCATATATCAGTGAATCATAACAGTTTTGAACGGAGTCTGTTTTGGGGCAGGATGACGGTTGGTATTTTAGAATGTTTTGGTATTCATTTATTTCTTCGATATTTTGTAGATTGTTTTTTTGTCCATTTGAATATGTCACTCTACTCTTTTTTGGTTTTGAAAGTATAATTGTGCTTCTGACTAATCTATGGTCTGATGGATAATTTAAATTTAATATCTCTATATTATGAAATATTTTTGGCTGGTTGGTTGTTATGTAGACTATTTCGTTTTTATACTGTCCGTTTGGAGATCGCCACGTCCATCTACGACTTAGTTTTTTCTTGAAGTACGTGTTAATAATCGATAGTTTGTTTTCTAAAGCGTAGTTTATCAGTTTCTGTCCTCTTTCATTTCTTTGTCCATACCCGTATCTTTTTGTTATCAAATATTCCAAGTTGACCAATCTTTGCGTTAAAATCTCCCATTATAATTAAGTTTTTATGGGCGAGCTCTATGGTTTTATCTACTGATTTGTAAAATTCAATGATCTCATCTTCATGCGCCGACTCTGTAGGCGCGTATACTTGTATAATGCTTATGCTATATTCTTCTATATTGAGATTCAATAACGCAACTCTTTCTGTGACTCCAGTGAAGCTTTCTACGTATTTTTTTATAGATATATCTATGAGAAAGCCGACGCCGTGTTTTCCTGGAGTTTCTCCCATATGCCCATATGACACAGAATGAAGTCCTCATATTCTTCTATTTTACTGCCAAGGCGTCTAAGCTCTGATATGCCAACTATATCGTACTTCACGCTGTTTAAGGCTTCCTGCATTGTATGTTGCCACATAGAGCTTCTTTCTAAGACTATTCTTATGTTTAGTATTGGTAGATATATTCCTTGGAGGGTGGTGGTCATAATCTTCCTCGGTGACCAACCGGATTGGAAGATGTTTTGTGTTGTCCTTGTCTATACTTGTTATTTCTGTTTTTTTGAGAGGGGGCTCTGATTGCTAATTAGTTTCATTTTTGTTACGTTGTGATTGGTTAGTTGTAGGAGTTTTATTAACTAAATAATTCAGAAGGCCCGGTTTCGCTATTCTTTCAGAATGATTGGAAAAATTTGAGGGCGGAGGATTCAAAGGGGTTGTTTTGTTTTTCTTGTTAACTTCTAAGGGGTGGGTGATTCTGACTGATCTGCTTTTCTTGAGGGGAAGTAGAAAGAAATCTTTTTTTGTTGTTTTCCGGGGTAGGAAGGTGTTCCGGGTCTTTAAATATTACCAATTTGTCATATTTGATTACTGCTCTGTTTCCTTTCGCTCTTTCTGATTTTAATTGTTCTTGTAACTCTCTTCTTTTTTCCAAAACATGTTGCGGGTAATCTTCTTTAATATAGTAGTTGGTTTCCATCATTTGATTTCAACGAATATCTTAGGAGATATCATAGTGTTAATCAAGTACCACGCGCACATTCATGATGTGCAAGGCGGCCAATTATGTTGTGAGATGTGGAGAGCGAGGTACCATTTTGCACTGTATAGCCTATTTATTGAGGAAGGTTAGAGACTTTATATATAATCACGCTACGACACAGTAACCATAACCGCAGGTGAAACCGCGGGCACCGCTAGTATTTTTATAAAAATGTAATTAATTTGTAAAGTTATGTCTAATGCGGATAGAAAATTGAGAATCACACGAAACTGCCAAGCGTATTTTTATGAAACCTTCCCCATTAAAGATAATTTAATTATTTATCTTTTAGTATACGTGTTTTAGTATAATACCTGTTGTTTTACGTATAATAAATTAATAATTTGGGTGGGCGTACGACGTTACACGTTAAAATCATCAATACTACTCTTTCAGTTAGAATTGATGTCAAATGCAGTATTTCATGAAATCAAGACATTTGGCATCAATTCTAACTGAAAGAGTTGTTTTGATGATTTTAATGAATACGTACTTGCTACGGCCGCGAATCATATTTTGACCAAGATACAACCTAACACTGTGTGTAACACCTTCTTTATCCCAAAATATTTGATAATGCTCTCTTCTGAATTTGATTGAGGGATGGATAACATTACGTCTAGTCTTGTGCGCCTATTAACGAGGTTTCTATGATATTTATGAGTATATATTTTTTTCTTGTTCTACTATACTAACTATATCTAATCCTAAATCACACTGAACAGTAAGTAACAAACTTTATAAACTTTCAAAATCTTGACTCAACTAAAATCAATTTAGTTGGATTATATCTAATTAATTTTAGGATACGTATTTTATTAATGAAACAAACGTCACGTTGAATTAGTAAATGCATGAGATTATCGTTCCTTAAAAGTTTATTGTTTGTAGATATTAGGTGTATAGTACACATAACTTCGAGATAAGTTACAAAAACATGTGTACTTACTCGCGTAATTATCGATTATTCTGCAGCGCGTCGACCAACAGGCTCCGCTCAGTACAGTGCGCGAGCGATGAAAGCAATTCGTAGGATATAATTATAATTGTATCATACTACATTTATTAATTTCACAATAGCTTTTGTGAATACTGATCTCAACAGAGTTATTTTTGATTTTGACTCTTTATTTTGGTGAAAACAGATTTATGTCTAGTAATATCATTACTCACTAAACCATTTTTAAGGACCAGGTGTTGTTGTATTGATAAACACCAACCAAATTAAAACGTGGGTAATTTATGTTAACTTAGATTAAAAAACACAAAATATTTTTTAATTTTTCCGTTTAAAAGAATACAAAAATACTTGAAACCGACTTTTATGGTTTTTTTTGGTGTCAGTTGGACCGTTTTACAAAAGGTGACCTCTTTATTTTTAGAGATAGCTTAGATCCGTTTTCACCCAACGATAGAGCATTTTTTTCTGATCACATTGGTATACTTAACTCATTTTCGTCAAAATCGGACTTGTGCCCCTTTTCACTAGGGCCACAGAAATTACGAACTATCTTGGGGTTATTCCGAAATTATTCAAAAGTTGATTTTGAAATACTTGCGTTTGGCATCAATTCTAACTGAGAGAGTTGTATTGATGATTTTAATTATTATAATTCTATATACATGCTACGCCCGCGAATCAAATTTTGACCAAGCTGCAAATTGCAAAAAACGTAAGAAAATTTGAATTTCGCAGGCTACCCTGGAGCTTTCACCTTAAGCTTGTCGCACGGACGAATTCAATACTTTCTACTCACGTAAAGTTGATATGTTTTGTTTGTCAATGGGCTTTTTTTTTGGGTGGAAAATCATCAAATAACTTCTCTCGCTCTGGGTAGAATCAAGCGGGAGGGCGTGTCAGACTCTTACTGACTAAAACCCACCTGTGTTCCTTCAGGGGCCACGCACGGTGACTCTTTCAAACACACCCGCGACCCTGGGAGTTTTCAATGGGATAAGGACTCTGTTTTTTATTGTTTTACGCACCACAGTTAACATTTAAAATACTAAACAGCTTACATATCTACTTACTTCGTGCAAGTTGCAAGGTTCCGTAGAATTGTATTACGCGCAGTGTGAATGGCCACTATACATTGAAGGTCGATGATCATTTTATGTAGATATACATACGTAAGTAAGTAGGTACAGCTCAATGATAAAAACAAGTTAAACTTGGCTTGTTACGAGCGCGCCTCAAGCGAAATACTTCAATTCAAATTTAATGGTGGCTCGGCACACGAGGCGAGTCGCTTTGCAGCAGCACATTCATGTGGCATAGCATACAATGTACAGACTGTTGTCAGCATTACCTGACCCACCCTAAAATCAAACGACTTTGGACCCTCTGCATGTAACATTAAGGTTTATTTAATTTATATGAGCTTATCAGACAACTGCTCGAGGATTTAATGAACAAATACAATAATAATATAGACACGCAAATTTGATCGTTAAAACGTTAGCATTAGGTTATATTTTATAACTATTTGTTATAATATGATAAGTGTAATAGCTTATTTTAATGATTGTGTTCAAGTAATTCTGGTCTCGTGGTCTGTGTGTAAGACTGAGAAAAACGAGGTTCGAGATCAAATCCTGCGACAAAGATATTGTTTTGCTTTCAATATAAAATTTATATTCCAAAACTATTTCTTGTATTATTGTAAAGAACTACAGTTAGGTATACATAAACTTTTTAAAATGGTAATATTTTCACATAACTTGTAATAAGTGGGTAGTTGAAAAATAAATATTCGTATTCATTATAAAGCTGGTATTCAAATGCTACTATGGAGTGATTATTTATAAAATACAAAATAATTTGCACGAGGAGAAGATGGCTGCTCGTGCTGTGCAAGAATAAACTTTATGATAGTATACTATATGGTTCAAATTTTTTTGAATATTGCGTCTAGCATTACAACTAAGATCAAATTTCAATGCGGCTTATAAGAGTTGTGTTGGTCTTGCTTGTGGTCACTAAGGTAGTGCGATGTTCATCGTTGTCTACGTTCGAAACCAAGTTTAACCTAAATTTAGATATTTTATTACACTTTTTTACATTTTTTGACGACGCGTCGTCTATTAAAGAAATGTAGGGTATTGTCTTTTTAAACGGGCAGTTTGTATAGTTTGTGTGTAATAAAACTAAAAAATTACAAGTTTAAAATGTTTATTTCATTAAAACACTTAAGTAAGATAAAGTAAGTAAATGCTCATATATTTCCAAATTAATATACTTTTTATATTAGTATGCCATATAAACATTAAAAAAGGCATGCTTATGCTCAAAATTTTGTTATCGAGAAAATGAATTCATCTGTGAAATGCTTTACAAATTTATAGCTGCCTATATGTAGTGAATAAACATGTTATTTAAACAGAAAAAATCTGTTTATAACAATAACATCACCACATAATCTGCAACATTTTAATGGTTGAACAATGAATCCATTGAGCATTTACTTACATGGTGTGTTTAAATATACCTACTAGATGAACTAGTAGCGGAATGGCACACTGTCCCCTGCTATAACTTGTTGTAAGCGGCTACGCATACCGCGCACCATGTTCCAACACAAATCTTTGCCTCTCATGTGCTCCCAAGTCGATGTCACGAGTCACGACCTCAGCCAAGTTGTGTTTGTTTCGCACTTCCGTTGTGTCCCAATTTAAAACCATTTGACCCCATAGATTTTCTATAGGGTTCAAATCAGGACTTTTAGATGGCCAATTAATAACTGTCACACCTTCTTGAGCAGCTAACCATTCCCGCACAATGCCTGCACGATGGATGGAGCAGTTATCGTGCATGAAATAAATATGTGACGTTGGATAGGCAATTCGCACAGTCGGCGGCATGACGTCACGCGGAATCTCCAAATACAAACTGCTATTAAACCTACCACCAACTTCCACCAATTCACCAGGTCCCATGGACGACATCCAGCCCCAGTAGCCCAGGGTTATTCTACCGCTGGTTCTACAAGGTAGCAAGCACTTCTCGTTGTAACGTTCTCCTTTCCTCCGCCATAAGATTTTACGTCCATCTTTGTCCGATTTAAATTATTTTTCATCAGTGAAGATCACAACATTTTCTTCCCAATTAAAATTTAAATATTCCTGGGCAAAACGGACCCTTTCTGCACGATGAGCAGGTGTCAATGCAATTTTCTGTGCCGGTTTATAATTCTTTATCCCAGCAACGTGTAAATACCTTCTCACTGTTTCCACTGAAATATTGTGGTTTATTGCGGTTGCACGAATGGGCAAAAATGGATTTTCAACGTGGCTTTAAACAATAGCCCGGTGGCGTTCGAATTCGTGACTATACTTCATTAAGTATAGTCACGAATTCGAACGCCACCGGGAAAAAAAAAATATTCAGCGGATTCGTCCAGGAGCAAAAGCCATTGCTTTTGCTCCTGGACGAATCCGCTGAATATTTCCATTGTCTCCATAACGTCTTAGCCATAGCCTGACCGTAATTCTCTAAAACAAAAATAAACATTTTTGGAACCGTGTATGTAACCTGTAAGGAGTGAATATAATGGTAAAATAGCCAACTACGCGTTCATTCATCACAATCAATAAAATAAAATAGGTATAAAAAAACACTTATATTAAGTCGGCGACCAATCTCTCTAATTCCAACATTCTGCTCATGTAAAAATATTGTTTTATGTTTGGTATAGTCGTCAAGTTACGACATGATGCTATATTACAGCAAATTGCTTAAAAATACTTAACGAGTTAAACGATTTACAAATGTGTGTGCGCAGTCACTGCTATTAGGCATAGTGTAAATTTTGTTACTTAGATGAATTTATGATCTACCTCACGAAGTAAATGTTTTACTTCGTATTCAACCATTCTTGATAAATATAAATTCTGTGAACTTAAAGTTTTTTAAATTACCCACCCGTTTACAAGATAAGTTATTAGGCGAAAATAATATTGGTCGTTCTTTAATGCAAGCAATATTGTAGAAATTAAAACAAATTAAAAAAGAAACTGATGTATAGGTGGACTGTATTTTCGAACCCACATGCTGTTCGTCGTCAATCAAACATCGTCGTCGTCGCATCAAACCGCTATGCCACAAGAACTTGTTAGGAATACGCGAAATTAAAGATTGGGTTGTAATTATGTATTGTAACTTAAAAGCTTTTCAACTTTAATGTTAACGAGATAATGATCAAAATAGCTTAACAAAAACATATATAATGCCGGTGGCTCCGACTTTGTTGGGTGGGTTTACCTTAACGTTACGTGTTAAAGATCAAATTTGCCTGTCTGTGTTATTATTGTATTTTTGTTCATCGAGTGCTCGAGCACTTGTCTGATAAGCTCATATAAATTAAATAAACCTTAATGTTACATGCAGAGGGTCCAAAGTCGTTTGATTTTAGGGTGGGTCAGGTAATGCTGACAACAGTCTGTACCTATATTAAATTATTTTCATCTATTTTGTGTTATTATAGAAACACAGAAAATACAATTTTCTCGTTAAATTAAAGCTTCTTTTTTGAGGAAGTAGTCATGTTCCGTCGCATTTGCAGGTATTTTATGAAGTCCAAGAGTGTTTAGGAAAACTGGCTCTGTAGAGCTCCAATAATTCTTACTAATAATATAAATGCGAAAATAACTGTGTTTTTTACCGCTTCATTTAACAGCTGACATGACACGGTTGGGATGAAACTTGGCACAAGGGTCTACCCTTGTCCAACCATACTAGGGTTTACCATGTCCTCGAAAAGGTTGTAGGATACTTGATACCCCGGAATATGGATAATTGGGATAATTTTCAACTTTCACTTGAGCGAAGCCACTGGCAGAAGGTAGTTTAACACAAAATTCTAGTTGAGCACTTTTCTTGTACATCATATAACATGTGCAATATGCAGGGTGGAAGTCCACTACAGAATATGGAAATTAACTTACTTGAATATCATCTTGAAATGTAGCATTCATCAACATATCATGGTCAGGTGTTGGCATCATGTGGTCTCTGCTCATATGATCACCATGATCATGGTTTGCGTGACCCATACTATTATGATCCATTTCTGTGAAAAAAAAACAAAAACTTCATTATAATCTATCTGTATGTAGGTACTTACTGCTATACTCTTAAAGAGTATCCTTAAAATACATAGATGGGAAACACACCGTTGAAGAGTTTTAAAAGGATCATTGGATATTGTCATAAAAACTTATTCTCTTATTGTTCAATTTCAAGTACTATTCAAATAGACCAAACATGTTGTTGAACAAACTATAAGATGTTTAAAAACTGTGCCATCAGACTACTGAAGCAATGAAAGTTTATAAAACAGCTAAGAGAATAAACCAAAAACAAATCATGTTATGTTACAGTTAAATGCTTAGCTGTGGCACACAACAGTTGTAAGAATAAGTTTATTACTGATGCTAATATCAATGTGTGCAGTCAATGTTTGCATAGAGCACACAACTTTAATTTTAATACTTCATGATAGGTACCTTAGTCATTATCTATCACTTTGTGATAGCAAGCAATACAAATAAATGTATAAAGTTACAGCAGTGAATCACATATGATGATTTTTTTAGGACTGCCATTTGTTATTAAAAAATATTTAGATTAACAAGGCACTTCCTTTTCCAGATGATGCATATATTAATATCATACGAAACTAGCAACCCACCCCCGAATTCTCACAGGTGCAATATTGTTCTTTTAGATTTCCCAAAATCTTCTTTCATACAGACCATCCTGACTATTATGACAAGAAAAAAAGAATAATCCAGAAAGGTGCAGCCATCTGAAGTGATATGCTTACTTCCATTCATACAAATATTGTTTTTTATTCTGAAGATAGATAGAAAATTAACTACTATTTGGAATATATAAAGGCAAAATAATATTTGCAATGATAGTGAAAGTACATGGTAACATTTAAATAAGAAAGTATACTATACCATTCACTGGTGAACTCTAGAGACATTTAATGAACAGTGAAAGTAGAAACTGGACCAATTTTAATCAGAACTTGTATTATTACCAACAAGACATTAAGTGGTAAATTAATATTCGTAGACACCTGTGTAAACCCTTACGGACTGTATTATTATTCCATTTAACAATGCGAGACCTTGTGATCTGTTAGAAGGTTTTAGAAAACAAAATAAGCAAGTCCTTAGCATACACCATACAGCATTTGATTCAACATTTAAGTTAAGACTTAGAAATATCTCACAAAGACGTTTACTTTCTAGTATATCAGTTTAAGAAACATTGAAATAGTAACATTTACATAATTATTATCACACAAGCACTTACTCGATTTAAAACTTTAACGTGGCACTTATTTTAATACAATTTTTTTTAAAAAGACTGAATTTGATAAAAAGTTGTAGTTCTACGTATTACAGATAGCAATTTCAAAGTCATTTCATAGTGTTCGAGCTCACCAAAAACCCTCAAACCATTGGCAACGCAAAGCAAACTGCTGTGCTGTGCTGTCGTCTCGTCTGATTACTGATTTGATTTGTGCTGTCAAACTGTTATGTCAAATGTCAATAGTGTCTTGTCAACTTGCAGGTGTCAATAACCTAATGTCGTTTAGAAAAAAGGTTAAAAATAAGATATTTTTTCCTTGTGACAAACAAAACCAGAGGTCAAAACTGCCGGTCGATTCTGTTAATAGCTCACCGTGAAAACCTAGGTGGAGTGAGCGTGAAGTGAACTGTCATTCCACCTTGATTGTATGGATTGACAGCCCACTTCACACGTTCACTTCACCTAAGTTTTCACGGTGAGATTTTACAGAATAGCACTACACAGGGCTTGTCTTCTCGCCGACCATAAATAAATACTTACCTATTTATGGTGGTATTACCTGCACAAAGTATTTGTAGCCAACAAAAAAAAAATCGTCTGGCCCTCAACCCTCTCAGTATTCTACTGGAGGGTTGATAAGTTTTTGATTGTTAAAATGTGCAAAATTGCGTTTCTTATTATTTTTGTCCGTGACAGGCAGTATGTTGGCATCCCCAACATTTAATATATTTCGAGTCTTGCAACACTGCATGTAGTGTCCGTCAGTAGCTGTCATAAACTGTCAGTTCATCTATAATCTATATAGATATTTTAAAGAGGTAAAGTTTGTGAGTTTGTAAGGTTGTAGGGGGTAATCTCTGGATCTACTGAGGTGATTTTAAAAAATATTTTTCCAATAGAAAGCCAGGTTATTTGTGTGTACCATATGCTATAAATTTTTGAAATCGACGCGGACGAAGTCTCGGGCAAAGGTCTAGTAAGAAATATATAGCATCTTGATTGTCTCCATGAACAAGTCAAGGTTTTTATTTCACAACCTCTCAAACCTACCAGTCTAAACCTTACGAAATACAAACTTCAACAAGGGTCGAGGTTACCGGTTGAGAAGAGATGGTCAGGTCATATCACACCTCCTTTACATGGATTACTTGAAACTCTTTCGGCCCCAACATCTTTCAACTGAAGAAGCTACTGAAGGTAACAGAAACCTTCAGTAGCGCCATCAGGATGGAATTTGGTGTGGATAAAAGTGCAGTCATGCATATAAAGCGAGGGCATACTCGAATGGACTCAGACGGAACTTCACGCCCTTTTTTTTTTTGCCCGATGCCTGCCCGGAGGTTGTGGATATTCGAAACAGAGTGAGTTACCGCGGCCCTGAGCATTCAGGGCAGAGAGGAACAGGGGTGGGTTTAAGTCAGTAAGAGTCTGACACGCCCTCTCGCTCCACCCAGAGCGGGAGAAGTCATTGGAAGATTTCCCACCCCACAACAAAAAAAAAAATCGGTGATGAGGCTGTACATTCTGCGGAAGTGTGGGGGTCGTGGCTTTTTAAGAACTTCACGGCCGCTTTTACCAGGTCCTACATGGGCCCGATGTAGATCTTTTAGTTTCGTGGAATCGGAAGTACCGTGCTATAAGTATGCGCCCAACCCAGTTCTCTAAAATGGCAATATCACGTTATATTGGGATCGGTCTATCATCACTCACAGAACTATTGTTGCAAATAAGTAAGTCTATCATAGTGGAGATAGACTGACTAGAGCGTCGCACAATTATTGCTGTTATAGCGGTCCCACATGACGAGAACCTCGTGAAAGCTGAGAAACATAAGCAAACAAAATATCTTGATCTAGCTCGCGAGGACGTCGACATGTGGAAGGACATACAACAGTCATAGTCGTGACTGCCGATGGCTTAATAGCCAAGAGCCCGGATCAACATCTGAGGAGGCTCTGGTTGGGCAGTTGGATCAAGGGCTTGCTCCAGAAGGCAGTACTCCTGGACACGGTGCGTATTGTTAGGAGAATCCTTTCTCATAAGCCCTGACCACCGGTAGTTTGGAACCTATCCCCGATACCGGTGGGCTACAATTTTTTGTATTTTACTATTTGCTTTTCTAAGAAATATTTAAAAATGAACCAAATATGTAAATACTAAAAAAATGGAGTTGATTCGACAGATGTTGTTCTGTCCGAGTTCATACAAAAACCGAATAAAGTGCGCGCACGATAAGTCAGTGCGCGGCTGGTGGCGCTGCTTAAATTGCCAGCCTAACTAAATCAATTTTCCTTCATTTAAATAAAAACTATTTTACGTAACGCAGATTGTAATTAAAAGAATTAACTAGCTAAGTTTAGTAAATTTACTAGATTGTTTTATTAGCATACTAAAACTAGAAAAAGTACTTTTAGTTTTCGCGAAATATTCAATATTCCGGCCATAATTTCCTCGTTTCCTAAAAAAGAACCATAAGTTTAGCTCACACCGAGATATGACGATGCGTGCACTTCTTAGATAGTCATACAACTTAAAAACACGATAAGGTACATCATACATGTTTTCAATAAGAGAATTCAAATACACTTTGCAGCGTTGCGTTACACCTCTATGCGCTGTGCAATACAGTGATCAGAGCCGCTATTTAAAATAGTATACCTATTATTTCAATGAACACGCACCAAATGTAGTCAACACTGGCGAAAAAAAGTTGAGTTTAAACTTTCTTATTTATTTTCCAAAAATAATCAAACCACTTTCCGTGTTTTTTTTTTTCACATTTCGAAAGTACCCATTAGCTAGAATAACATAATAAATCATGAAGTGATTTGTTAAAGAATAACATAAAATAATAAATAAAATATATTTTATCACGGAGATTCGTCAACAACGTCGCAGCAACGTCAAAGTTGTATTTTTCGAATGTTCTATCTACCTACCGCCATCGAGAGGCCAAGATTCCTATCCACAGTCTCTCTACGAAGCGGAGTGTTGCGACGTCAATTTAATCTACACAAGAGTTTAAAATTTTTCGTCTTACAGTAGCTAGTGGAGAGTTAGTCAAAATATTACAAAACATCGCCATTTAACAGAGAAAATCAAGTTGGCACCAGTATTAGATCTTTTAAAATATCTACCCTTGTGGGTTTTATGTATAATACCATAAAAATGACTAGTAGTGCTCTTTGCAGCGTAGTATTAGTATTTAGTTTAAAATTCAGAAGGAGTCATAGACGTGATAACCATCATCATCATTATCTTTTTTCTGTGATAGTGGGAATGATAATAAGTGAATGGTAATAACACACTGTAAAATGGTAAGTAATGAATTTCGTCTTTATGAATAGGATAAAAGAAATTAAGCTTTTGGACGATTAATCTCTGAAGAATTCAAATATATTAAAAGCCATATCTGTGCACCAAATGCTACTTACACATTTTGAAATATTTACAAGAAGCAAAAGGAAACCATGTTGGTGAAATTAAAACAGAGTACTCCCAAAAAGCATCAGCACTAAGAAGTTTTAAAGTGAATCAAAGTAAATCAAACTATATATAAAAAATCTCGTGTCACTGTGTTTGTTACCAAACTCTTCCGAAACGGCTTGACCGATTTTTATGAACAGAATAGGTCGTAAACTATTGTAAACCGACTGCCAAAAGGAACAGGTTCTCAATAATTCGTCTGTATGTTTTTTTTTGTATGTATGTTACCCGATTTCTCCGCTACTTGTGAATAGATTTGATGATTCTTTTTATGTTTGGTAGGCCAAACTATTATGTATACACAGATGACGTTTTGGTTGTCTCCAATTATGTTCAAATTCCATGTTATTGGGGTTATCCATTCGGGCATAACTTTATTATTCAGTTTTAGTTCTCGGGTACCTACAACAACCAAAAATAAAAAAACTTTTTCACAAAAATTCAACCGACTTCTAAAAATTGCAAAATAACTATAATTTCGGAAGTTGGCGTCAAATAACGAAGAAACACCACACCAACACCGACTTTAGAAATTAAAGTTATTTGGCAATTTCTAGAAGTCGGTTGTGTTTGTTGTAAAAAAGTTTTTTTTTATACCCTTAGGTGCCATGGGGCCCACCCCAAAAATATTTTTTTTTATTTTTGGGACATTTTTTTTATGATATAGCTATTATAATTAAAAAATACATATAACCCTTAATTTTCAACCTTCTACCACCAACACCCATTTTTAATAGCGATTTAGTACTGTAGTAATCTTCAACTTTTAGTGGTCGATAACTGATCAATTATCAATCGATCAGATATACCAGCCAGTCTTCTACCAATGTCACTTCTCATACAGCACACAGCACGGAGTAGGGATGAGAACGAAGCCGATCTCCTGTCTTTCTCACACAATAAGCTTTCTCTCACTCCCTACACAGTTTCCGGCCATTTTGTTTGTGCATCGATCGTAGCAGTGACGCTATACTTATCATTTTACTTTCTCAGTGCAACTCTCATGTTAATTATATTCTCATAGTAAATTTATCATCAATATCTATATCTATACAAGGTGTAAGGTACATAAACACACATACGTGTACCAGTGATTCAGTACATGATTCTGGACCCTCTAGTAAAAAAAAACTGTGTTTTTTATACATTAGACTGTATAAAATCGTTATACATATTTATCTCAATGACATTTTTAATTAAAAAATAATTAGTTCGCTTTATTCGCAAAAAAAACCAATGTAAATAAAACTACAAGAAGCTCCCTGCTCAGCTGATTTCCTAAGTTCATCGGAAGTAATCGCGGGCCTAGTAGGTACGCACGCACACAGACACAGGCCAAAGACCGCCGACGTTCTTTTGTCGAATGCTCATACAGACCTATGAATCTAACAGACGTGACACGTTAGGCATTTTAAGTGTCTAGCAACTACTTTTATTTGAACTTATTTTGAGGGAAGGTTATTTTTATAAACCTTCATCGAAACAAGTAAAGAAGATCTAAAAAAAAGTCCGTATACTGATAACGACATAATTCTTAGATACATTTTTGTTATCAACAAAGTTAAGTTAAGCAATACAACAAAGTTACTTACTCATTTCGTTAAAACCACATTCCTACATTTCGTATACTGAGTGAGTAGGTAGTAGGTACAACTTAATGCGATTGTGCAGTCTATCAATTTTATTGATCTATGCGGTCTATGAGAATGTCGGCACATTCAAAAGTGTATTTGCGCTATTAAATAAAATTTTATTTCTTTAGCATTTCGCCGACGACGAATTTTTGTAAGTTTCGTGTAATTTACGTTCATCGCAAACGGATGTGCAGTTGGTCGCGAATTTAGGTTATTACCGTAAAGTTATCAAAAACATAAGTTATTTTCTGTGTTTGTTAGTGTATTTGTGTTTTTTGTTTTGCTTGTCGAGTGGTTTTGAAACAACACCTCAGTGCCCAGAAAAATGCTCATGCATGAAGCATGTAGGCGCCTCCCTCGCAAGACATGAAGGAACTTTAAGGTGAGTTGGTTTATTAGTTAAGTACACGGTTGCCAAACGCGTCCCCGACAGAGGTGTTCTTGGTTGGCGACAGGCAGAGCTCTACCTACGACATTTGGTCCTTTAACTATCATCTACAAGGTTGTGAACCACCAAGGTCACTTCTGAAGGGACGCGATTGGCGACCGTGTAGCAGGCGCTTTATACCTACATTCCTGGAGCGCAATGTAGAAACTTACAACCTTCTTTATTATATCTACCCTAATCTTTATCTTCAGTATTCGTGAGGGATTAAAAATGTATCTGATATCAATGTTGTCGTCATTAGAATAAACAGTTAAAAGTGCCACGGAACATTATACGTTTCGATGTGCAGCATTCGCAGCGTTTGTCGTTTTAAACGTTTTGCGCACATATGCGCTTATGTCTATTAAGTATTTGATCTAGTTATTGATCATATCGATCGGAAACATCGACGTCAATGTATTTTTATCACAAAGTAGAGAGTGAATTTAGACACCAGCAAAAGTCGATAAGAATTCTCACAACGTATTAGTTTGACGTTTAGTTTGACTTAAGACCTTCTATTTTCAAGTTTTCACCAACAAATGATTAAAATTCACAATTTCATCAACTTAGCATAAGCCAAGATGGCCCAGTGGTATAGAGCACACAGATTGAAGCGCAAATCAGTGTGCCGCAGTAGGCCTAAATGTTTAATAGGCCATTTTATTTTAACATATCCGTGATTATTCGTTAACAAACACTGTATTATATTGTGTTTACTTTCGTTTAAAACATCTATATCTTTTAACTTGTGCCATCGCCTTATCTTAAGAATGCAGTGAACTCGCTATCAGTTTTGTTGACAATACTCATGATTTTATTTTTATTTTTATACTTCTACTATTTTTCTCATCTAATTGACGATTATCTTGTGAGAACTAAAGTTCTTTTAACAGAAATTGAGGTTTAGTTTCAATCTTCTTTCCGCCAAAAAAAACTAACAATTAAGCTATGACCTCAATACATTTATTGTGACGTTACATAAAAATAAAAAGTCTAAATCGTAGATCACTTTTCAATAAATACGAGTATTTGGAATATTTTATTTTATAAAAATTTTAATATCCTTTCATTGTTACGTTATTCATATTATGAATGGTTTAAGTGGGTATACTTCCAACAAACAATCTTACACGTAACATAGATAACGGTTACAAGATAACGTTTTTGTCTAGGTAACAATTCGACGTCACAATTCTCATAAATGTTTAATTTGTAAATATAAAGAATAAACATTCTTACGGACCAGAAGCGGTTATTATTTAAATGAAAATAAATGACTCATCAACCAAGAAAGTTTTATTGCTTAAAAACGTTTTACAATAACAATTACGTTCCTACTTCTACAACATTATAAACACGATCTTTGAATAACATTATAACGACTCTAAAATACGTCAGTCGCGTCCGGAGCCAAACGAAGAAGAGAGCTCGTACCGTTTCTTTTTTTTTTTTTTTTGTGTTTGAACTCTCGCAGTTCAACCCTAGCGGTTGTCGACTGCTTAAGCGGACGTGCCCGTGGTGGTTTTAATTATTATTAAAGCCTCCAGCCAGGACTTATACTTAAACTACTCGCGACTACGCTGAGGGCACCCCCTTTGGGGTACGGACCTCGGCTCAGGGCGTCGCGGGGGGAGGGCCTCAAGGGACAGCTGAATCATGATGTGATTATTTAAGGACGAATTTTTAAAACTACAGCTCAGCGGTGCGTGCTGGCTTGAGCAAAGGGACTGGGGGGATTTCTTTGTCTTAAGTCCCCTGCTGTGTTCGGACATGCCGCGCACGGCAGGGGGTGTCTGTACGTCAGGTTGCTTCACGACGAGCCTATATTACCTTAGGACACGCCGCGTCGCGGTGTGAGTCGGTGTCGTGTGAATATGTCATGCGGGCGGACTTGAAACTATCGGCACAGCGGCGCGGGCTGGCTCTGTCAAGGGACTGGTTGCATGGCTCTGCGTGGGGACTCGCGACGGTCCTCGGCGGCGAGGACGGAAGGACGGTGGTCTGCGTCTTTTCAACGTGCTAGTTTCCCTACGGCTCTCTTGGAGCAGGGTCGTAGCGTCGTCGGGTGTGATTAAAGTGTGCCGGGGTCGGCGAATTTTACTGACTTGGGAGGGAACGTATCGGCCGGCCGATACGATTAGGGGGTTCCTATGTTTAGCAGCCTTCTCGAAGAAACGCTTGGTGAGGCGTTTCATGAACTGCTGGACGGTGGGGAGCTCGTACCGAGTGCGTCATGCCTTTTTATACACTTCCACTCGTTGCGGGTAGGTTGGAAGGGCGAATATCTAACACGGCCGTTCCTGATAGCGTGACGTCCTCGACCGCAACTTCATTCCCATCTGATCCATCTCTCACAACCTGGCCATCATCACTATTTTGACCATCATCATTATCTGAAAATACATAAGAGTACATGAGTAATTAAATAACATGACCACTATGGTTTGAAGCTTATTCAGCCTGAAGTAGTTTCATAAGTAAGGATTCACGAATTTGTCCAGTGTTCCAGGCGCAAGCGTGCACTCAAGCGCCAGCAACAAGGACCATCAATAGTGATTTTTAAAGTTGAAACAGCTTCAAACCCAAGACATTCAGTGCATAGCTAATGATAGAATCCGGATTTCCATCACTCGCAATACATTGCTATCGACAGAGGCCCAAACGTTCGCTTGTCGTTTTCACGAATAGATAGTAGAGGCCCAAAGGTTATGCTTACTATGAATTTGTGACACATTGCGTCATTGAGACAGAGGCCCAAAAGTTCTGCATGCCTCCACCATGACCGCAAAACAGAGCAGAGGCCCAAACGTTAGCATGCTCATCAATGTAACCACGACAGAGGCCCCACGAAGGCTCGTCGTCACTTACCAACCACGTCATAAAGACAGAGGCATAGAGTCCGCATGTCTCTCATATGCCCGCGGTACTGAGCAATGCGTCATGAAGACACAGGCATCAAGTCAGCATCTCTCCACGGAGCGCAAACCATGCGCACCACGCAGCGCACGCCATTAAGCGCACACCCAGCGCACCATGCAGCGCAGCACAGCACACCATATAGTGCATTCCATGCGCACCATGAAGCGCCTCACTGCGCACCACGGAGCGCACACCCAGCGCCTCACTGCGCACCACGGAGTGCACACTCAGCGCACCATGAAGTGGCCAGCGCGCACCACGGAGCGCACACCATGCGCATCACGTGGCACACACCATGTGCAGCACACACGGAGCGACTGCACATCTGGTCTGCACAATCCTGAAACAGGTCCAATACGTACGGCACGGAGGAGTCTCGGTATGTAATGAATCAGTCACCCATCCACGGACCAACTCCTTCAAGGGTTGCTCAACCTTGAAAGTTGACCAGTGCGGCTGATGTCACCCAACTCACACAACTCCAATAGCACTGGCATATATATGAAGTTCCATGGGACACTAGTAACAAATATTGCTAAAACCGGTTCGTTAGTCAAGGAGTTTATTATGTGGGTAGTCGCGAGCAGCATACTGCTCAGCGCCACACAAAAAAGGTTTACCCTTCCTCAGCAGCCTTGATATGCTTGCTGTCTTTAGAGGCATGGCCTGCAATTTAACAGCAAAAATAGCTTGCAAGCCCCAGAAACTACAGGACCGGTAACGTTAGTAGGTTGCGGTGATCGAAAGAGAGTATTCACTTTCCCTGGGCTCGGCCGTACCTGACCATGTACAATCAGTCGCCCCTGGTAACTACTGACTTACCTTCCCGAAAAAGGAATGTCAAACCCGCCAGAGTTAAAACTTCAACAGGTAGGTAGTTTTCAACTTAAAAAGTGTAACCGCTTAAAAGTTGAACATTGTTTGCAATCAGGGGTTCGTTCAACCGTATTGTATGAAAATAACTGGCTTTCGTTATTTGAATGCAACAGACGTTCACCAATTGATACTCGGTAACTTACGCTCAATAACTTCTAACCTCATAAGAATTCGACCAAGAGCACCGTCACACAAGTCGTCAAGTTTTGCAATATCTATTTTTCAATACTTTTGAACATGCGACCAATTATTAAGTAAAAAATAATTGTGGCTACCCCCTAGGGCCGTAACAATGCGGTGAGCGAGCGGGCGTAATGCACTTTTGTGATTTATTTTTAAACCTAAACGTCAAGTCAAATATGTTTCAAATTACACTATTTGCGTAACAAAAATAGAACAAAGATTTTGAAAATGTTGAAAAATTAACAGGCATGGGCCTTCTTCTAGTGCAAGATTAGCAATCCTCGCTTTTTATTTTTACTTGGCTTGTGACCGTGACCCCCCAAGCAAAACTTTGGAACCCCCTGGGGTCGCGAGTCGTGACCTACAGTTTGAAAAACACTGATGTACAAGAACTAGGACTACACGAGGTTTACGCGATATACTGATGCTTAGAAAATCTGTCGCTATGGTCTAACAATCTATTTTGAGGGTAGTGAGTGGTAAAAAGCGTTGTGTGATTAAAACTTCGTAAGAACTACGACTAGCAAACTGTCGCTACAACGAGTTCTTACGTCCTAAGACACACTCTCAACATTTTATAAGGAAACAAAACTTACATACGGTTGAGAAGTCTGCACTTTACAAGTACAACACTTCACTTTAACGTTAACTTTGACAGGATAAAATAACCAAGCACTTAGGTATTTAGATGGCAAAAACGGCTTAGAACGCGTGGTTATCCCACTTCTGATCTTAAGGCTCAATACACCTTCCGATTTCAAGGGACCCAATTTAGGAACGATCTAACTAATTGGGTCCCTTGAAATCGGAAGGTGTAATTGAGCCTTTAAGGACCAGAAGCGGTTATTATTTAAATGAAAATAAATGACTCATCAACCAAGAAAGTTTTATTGCTTAAAAACGTTTTACAATAACAATTACGTTCCTACTTCTACAACATTATAAACACGATCTTTGAATAACATTATAACGACTCTAAAATACGTCAGTCGCGTCCGGAGCCAAACGAAGAAGAGAGCTCGTACCGTTTTTTTTCTTTTTTTGTGTTTGAGACTCGCAGTTCAACCATAGCGGTTGTCGACTGCTTAAGCGGACGTGCCCGTGGTGGTTTTAATTATTATTAAAGCCTCCAGCCAGGACTTATACTTAAACTACAAGCGACTACGCTGAGGGCACCCCCTTTGGGGTACGGACCTCGGCTCAGGGCGTCGCTGGGGGAGGGCCTCAAGGGACAGCTGAATCATGATGTGATTATTTAAGGACGAATTTTTAAACTACAGCTCAGCGGTGCGTGCTGGCTTGAGCAAAGGGACTGGGGGGATTTCTGTGTCTTAAGTCCCCTGCTGTGTTCGGACATACCGCGCACAACAGGGGGTGTGTGTACGTCAGGTTGCTTCGCGACGTGCCTATATTAACTTAGGACACGCCGCGTCGCGGTGTGAGTCGGTGTCGTGTGAATATGTCATGCGGGCGGGCTTGAAACTATCGGCACAGCGGCGCGGGCTGGCTCTATCAAGGGCCTGGTTGCTTGACTCTGCGTGGGGTCTCGCGACGGCCCTCGGCGGCGAGGACGGAAGGACGGTGGTCTGCGTTTTTTCAACGTGCTAGTTTCCCTACGGCTCTCTTGGAGCAGGGTCGTAGCGTCGTCGGGTGTGATTAAAGTGTGCCGGGGTCGGCGAATGTTACTAATTTGGGAGGGATCGTATCGGCCGGCCGATACAATTAGGGGGTTTCTATGTTTAGCAGCCTTCTCGAAGAAACGCTTGGTGAGGCGTTTCATGAACTGCTGGACGGTGGGGAGCTCGTACCGAGTGCGTCATGCCTTTTTATACACTTCCACTCGTTGCGAGTAGGTTGGAAGGGCCAATATCTAACAACATTTTTATTAAACACGTCTTTTTATTTCCACCTTACAACATCGAAAAGATGTAACAACTAAATAATTGCAAATTACGAATATGATTCTTCTTGTGGTCAATAGATCATATTCACAATTTGCAACTATTTAGTGCAAAAAATGCAATAGTATTTTTCATAGAAATATAAAAAACAACTATATTAATATAGATTGGGAATTTTCAAAGTAAGAAATAACCGCAACGGACCGACCATGATTTGAACTCGGGCTACGTTATTTGCGAATCCAACACTTAGTTCATACGGCTACCAGCACATGACATATTTGCGCGAATTTTATCAATGCAATGGTAAAAACAAGTCGCCTCTGTGACTGTGTGATGCGTATTCAATGGCACCGAAAAATTATAACGATGTTTTTAAACTCAGGGCGATGACAGTTCCTTAGTGTGTGTTATCTATGGAATGTGGATACTCTACACGCGCACACATACGCACGGAAGTATCGTGCTCGCTCGGTTCGTAGCATTACTAAATCTATGGTTCGTAGCAATGTAATCTTTAGCGTTCTTATGGACTTTTGCGGCCTGACTGTACAAGCGCGTAGCGGCGCGACCACCTGTATCTGTGTGTATAAGACGTGGTAGGTAACTACGTACTACAACGTACTACGCGCTCGCGCGCGCCTACATTCATTGCGAAGCTTTGAGATCGCATTGTTCACAATACATTGCGTGCTTGAAAATGTCAATTTCTGTAACCGATCATTACCAAAATTAATGAATAACATAATTTTGTTACTGGCATTAGGTGTAACCTTTTCGCAAAGTTTGCGGTATCTTGTTCCTTACAGCCTGTACATAAAAATTAATCCCTAATTCCTTGGTCACGGCATCACGCGTGAACGGCTGGACTGATTTCGCTAATTCTTTTTTGTTGTTTATGTTATTCTCAGGAGAGTCTCGAAGGTGCCTCGAGAGGTTTTGTGGTGGGCCCTAAAGGAGAAAGGAGAAGTATTTGTAGTTGATCCGAGCGATGTACAGTTGATGTAGTACCCAAGTCCGGTCTACAGTGGGCATCACTGACAGTTTCAGTGTAGCGGTCGGTTTGCACCAGGGGTCGGCCCTCAGCCCTTACCTGTTCCTGATGATAATGGACGCTCTGACGTCGGACATCCAGGAAGAGCTTCCCTGTTGTATGCTGTTTGCTGATGACATTGTGCTAGTTGCCGAAAGCGGCTTAGAAGTCCAGAGCAGATTGGAGACGGCAAAGACTGAAGAGTGTGGGTCTTAAATTGAGCAGAACCAAAACAGAATATCTGTTCTGCGATTTCGGCGGTCTCTCCAGTCCTATGCCTGTAGTTCTCAACGGAACGCCTATACCGACTTTCGGTACCACGGGTCGCTTGTTCAGGAGGATGGCGATATAGACCTAGACGTAGCGCACTGGATCAATTCAGGAGGGATGAAATGGCGACAGGTCACTGGAACAACTTACGACCGACGGATGGCTATTAAGTTAAAGAGGAAAATTTATAAGTCCGTGATTAGACCTGTCGTACTGTATGGATCAGAATGTTGGGGTGTGACAAAGACGGATGAAAAAGATTGCATGTGGCTGAGATGAGAATGTTGAGATGGATGTGTGGAGTAACGAGAATGGATAAAGTGAGAAATGAGTACTTTAGAGATAGTTTAAAAGTGGCGCCAGTCATAGAAAAGTTGAAAGGGAACCGCTTATCTTGGTATGGTCATGTGAAGAGGAGGGATAAAACAAATGTAACTAAAAGAGTTATAAATATAAATGTGGATGGATGGAGAGGGAGAGGGAGGCCAAAGAAAGGATGGATGGATTCTGTGAGGTGAGATATGATAGAAAAGGAAGTTAGTGATAGCGTGACGAGTGACAGGACAAAATGGAAGAAAAAAACGTGTTGCGCCGACCCCAAGTAACATGGGATAAGAGCAGGAAGATGAAGATGATGATGTTATTGTCAGGAGAAGGTTCTTATGAAATAAAAAATTAGGAAAGTTGCGCAGAAAATTGGAAAATTTCGGCAAACTTAACGATCTTCGCGAGTTTGGCAGTTCGCGCGTCAGGACGTCTGTCGGGTCAGCTAGTCAACCACTCTAACGTCCCGGACATCAAGGAGACCTAATTAATATAGTCATAGTCAGGTTGTATCTAAGTCAAAATATTATTCGCGGGCGTAGCAAGTATGTATTTATAGAATTACTAGCTTCCGCCCGCGGCTTCGCCCGCGTGAAAGTAGGGTTATAAATTTGAGTGCTATTTCCTGAGAGTAGCACGTTAAAAAAACACTGTAGAAATCAAAATCCATAGTCATTTATTCAAATAAGGTTGCGAGCCAGAACTTTTTGAACGTCGTTCTACATAAAGACAGACTCTTCACCACTTCTTAGCTTCTTGCCCATGACTATCTGCGTAGACATCCGGATTGAGTCCAGAGAAAAATCAAACATTTGTGAAAGATACGGTCTAGGATCATGATAAATTATAATTTAGAATAGAATAGAATAAAAAATAACAACGAATAGCGAAGCCACGCTGCCATATTCAGTGCGTAAGTTAAAGCGCATGTGGAGAGGCGAATGTGTGGTTCCGACGCACGACATGCCTCATGCCTATATTAACTTCGCACACGCCGCTTGCCGGGTGCATGTAGATTGTAGAGTATTAGTTGTCCGGAAAAACTTTTTCACAATTCTGTTTTCCTGGTGGTTTGTAAAGCTCCCTGGAAATACCTCTTCATAGGCCTGGTCTCCTGGTAGTTTGAGAATCTATACAGCTCATGATTTCAGTTCCGGAATACTTTTTGTGATTCTGGTCTCTTGGTAGTTTGTGAATGTATGCCCCTTAGCGAAGCCAAGCTGCCATATTCAGTGCGTAAGATAAAGTGCATGTGGAGTGGCGAATGTGTGGTTCCGACGTGCGACATGCCTATTTTAACTTAGCACATGCCGCTTGCCGGGTGCATGTAGATTGTGGAGTATTAGTTGTCCGGAAAAACTTTTTCACAATACTGTTTTCCTGGTGGTTTTTAAAGCTCCCTGGAAATACCTCTTCATGAGTCTGGTCTCCTTGTAGTTTGAGAATCTATACAGCTCATGATTTCAGTTCCAGATTACTTTTTGTGATTCTGGTCTCCTGGTAGTTTGTGAATGTATGCCGCTTAGGATTCTAGCCCAAAAATACTTCTTCATGAGTATGGACACCGGTCGGTATCTGCAACGAATAGCGAAGCCACGCTGCCATATTCAGTGCGTAACTTAAAGCGCATGTGGAGAGGCGAATGTGTGGTTCCGACGCGCGACATGCCTATATTAACTTAGCACACGCCGCTTGCCGGGTGCATGTAGATTATGGAGTATTAGTTGTCCGGAAAAACTTTTTCACAATTCTGGTTTCCTGGTGGTTTGTAAAGCTCCCTGGAAATACCTCTTCATGAGTCTGGTCTCCTGGTAGTTTGAGAATCTATAATGACCATAATGCCTTGGAAGTTGGGTAGGCCTTTGGTGTGGGATGCAACATGTGTCGACACCCTTGCACCATCCCATCTTCTTAGCACGGCAGGCTGTGCTGGGGCGGCTGCTGCAGGTGCAGAAAACCTCAAACGGCGCAAATATAACAACCTTATTGGGAGTTACATGTTTGAGCCGTTTGGGGTTGAAACACTAGGGCCATGGGGTCCGAGTGCTCATCGAGTTTTCCGGCATATCAGCAAGCTGTTAGTCGACTCTTCACGTGACCAGAGGGCTGGGCTTTTCTTTGGCCAACGAATCAGCATTGCTATTCAACGTGGCAATGCTGCTAGCGTTTTGGGCACTTTTTCCATTGACAGCGATGTGGATGAATTTTTTGATGCCCAGTGAGTTGTTTTTTCATACGCATTTGTACATATTAGGTATTATTGTTAGTTTGTGTGTTTGTGTTTGTGTGTTTGTTGGGTTGTGTGTTTGTGTTTGTGTTTGTGTGTTTGTTTAAGTTATTTCTATTGAAATTATATGTGGATAGGTAATAACAAAACTTTAAAATACACTTTTCAAATATTAAAAAAAAAAAAAAAATTCAATTTCAATTTCAATTTCTTTCTCAATTTCCGCTTCCGCTTCCGCTTCTGCTACCGCTTCCGCTTCCGCATCCGCATCCGCTTCCGCATCCGCATCCGCATCTGCATCCGCATCCGCATCCGCATCCGCATCAGCATCGGCATCCGCATCGTCATCGGCATCGGCATCGGCATCGGCATCGGCATCGGCATCCGCATCCGCATCCGCATCCGCATCCGCATCCGCATCCGCATCCGCATCCGCATCGGTATCCGCATCGTCATCGGCATCGGCATCGGCATCCGCATCCGCATCGGCATCGGCATCCGCGTCCGCATCGGCATCGGCATCCGCATCCGCATCCGCATCTGCATCCGCGTCCGCATCGGCATCCGCGTCCGCATCGGCATCCGCATCCGCATCCGCATCCGCATCCGCATCCGCATCCGCATCCGCATCCGCATCCGCATCCGCATCCGCATCCGCATCCGCATCCACATCCGCATCCGCATCCGCATCGGCATCTGCATCCGCATCTGCATCCGCATCTGCATCGGCATTGGCATCCGCATCGCATCCGCATCCGCATCCGCATCCGCATCCGCATCCGCATCCGCATCCGCATCCGCATCCGCATCCGCATCCGCATCCGCATCCGCATCCGCATCCGCTTCCGCACCCGCATCCGCATCCGCATCCGGCTCTGCTTCTGCTTCTGCTTGTGCTTGTGCTTGTGCTTGTGCTTGTGCTTGTGCTTGTGCTTGTGCTTGTGCTTGTGCCTGTGCTTGTGCTTGTGCTTGTGCTTTCTAGTTCTAGGATTATAAAGAGAAAAAATTTGTATTTTTGTATGTAACGAATAAACTTAAAAACTACTGGACCGATTTGAAAAATTCTTTCAGCAACAGATGAGCTACATCAAGCAAGTAGTTTATCCCCGTACTCCCCGGGAAGGGGAACTACGCTGGTAAAATCGCGTGACATCCGCTAGTTACTAATTTAGAATGACTTCCTCTAAGTTTAAAAATAAACATTATTTTTCTGCAAAATATTATCTATTTATTCTCTCTCCTAAGAGGATGTAACAGAGACAGGATGCATGTGGGTGGGAAAAGCACCTCTAAATAATTTTCCCTATATTTATAAAGGACATTTTGTTTATAGATGACAAGCTTCTGCCAGCGTTTTCATAATTTCAGTCCTTGAAATACTTCTTATGTTTCTGATCTCCTAGTAATTTGTGAATCTCTACCTCTCATAATAGGTACCTGCTTCGGAATATATTTTATGATTCTGATCTCCTGGTAGCTTGTGATTTTATACCGCTCAGGCTTCAAGCCCCGGAAACACTTCTTCTTGATTCTAGTCTCCTGGTTGTTTGTGAAGCTATAATACCGGTTTTTTTTTTTTTTTTTTTGGGTTAGGATTGTAACCGCGAAAATACCTCTTCATGATTCTGGTCCCCTAGTACTTTGCGAGTCTTTACCGCTCATGATTCCAGCCCTGGAAATACTTCTCATGTTTCTGGTCTCCTGGTACTTTGTGGGCGTATACAGCTCGTTCAGCCTGACTTTGGATTTCTACTTCCACCTCAACCTTCACTAAGTCTTGGCATTTACCGGGATAAAAAGTAGCCTATATGTTAATCCAGGCTATGACCTACCTGTGTGCAAAATTTCATTGAAATCCCTTCTGCCGTTTTTGCGTTACCTTCAGCCAAACATACAAATATACAAACATACAAACAAACAAACAAACATACAAACAAAAAAAAAAACATACAAACTTTCGCATTTATAATATTAGTAGGATAATAATTAAAATCATCAATACAACTCTTTCAGTTAGAATTGGTGTCAAATGTGAGTATTTCAAATCATGACATTCGGCATCAATTCTAAGTGAGACAGTTGTATTGATGATTTTAATGATTACAGTTCTGTAAATAAGTACTTGCTACGGCCGAAAATTAAATGTTGACAAAGATACAAACTGACCTGCAAATTGCAAAAAACGTAATATAATTTGAATTTCGCGGGCTACCCTGGAGCTTTCACCTTCGAGGGTGAAAAAGGGGTTGAGTTTATAACGAGGAAAGTACTAATTCCACGCGCACGAAGCCGCTGGCATAAGCTAGTAAATTAGCGCAGACTAAAAGCAGTAACCCACGCTCCAATTTGGTTCGAATGGACTACGGATTTGGTACGCTTCCGAACCATAGCTGACCGTATGTAGCGTAGTCCTTTGAACATACTTATTACGCCTCGGTCCGCTCGGATATGGTTTGCTCCGTACCGAATCCGGACGTGTGGACCACAGATTACTAATATGTATGGTGTGGACTCGAACGCCAAGAACGACGGCCATTTTTAGGGTGGCGAAAGTCCGAATGAAAAAACGGAACCCTTATTGAATCACTCGTGTGACAGTCTGTCCGTCTGTCACAGCCATTTTGCTCCGAATCTGCTGGACCGATTAATAAGTTGAAATTTTGTGCACACATGAATATCTGTGACCCAAACACGAACGTGTACCCTAAATAAATGAATTTGGAAAGTGGGGGTTGCTTTTGGGGTGAAAATCTGAAAGTTTAAAAACAAAGTTTTTCAAACAGTTCCGTTTGACCAAGCAATTGAAAGAGCACATTGTGACCCGAGCATGCGGACGGCGAGCAGAGGGTAGCTTGCTGTCCGATCAGCACCAGGCCCATGAGTCAACGGCGCGTAGTGTTGCGCCTCAAAGAGATGATTGTCGGCCACCACTGACGGGGTCCATTGTTGCCGGTGCCTGCATGCCTAGGGATAGTGGATGAATTCGTAACAGTTAGTTACCGCTCCCCTGGGCACTCAGGCAGGGAAGGAACAGGGGTGGGTTTTAGTCAGTAAGAATCTGACACGCCTTCCCGCTCCACCCAGAGTGGGAGATGTCATTGGATGATTTCCCATTCCCAACACACAAATCAAAAAGGGCACATTGTGAGGATCTTGCTTGAATGTATTTTTAAATTCTTTTAAAATACTGTTGTATCTCTCAACGCCCGCGCGCGCGAAACCGTAAAAAGTTTTACACGGTCAACGCCCACGTGTTTCCCGCCATTGACATGTTTACGACTCTGCTCACAAAAAACGGTTTGCTGACGCTTCTATTGGCGCGAGGCACTTAAAGATTTTTTTTGGGTTGTTGAATAAACAGACCTTAAAACTAAATGTAAACAATACTTGTATTACAAGAGTTGAATTCTAATCAAATGCTGCCATCAACGATTTGGCAGGAATAGTGTCTGTTCACGTATTAGGTTCAACCACTGAATCTGTTTTTTATTTTTATTGTTGATAGGCACGCGTTTGACCACTATCTCACCTGATGTTAAGCGATGATGTGGTCAAAGATGGAGCACGCGTAACCTATTTACTATTGAATTAAAGACTCCCAGGTGTTAGCTATCAGGAAACACAGACTCTCGTATAAATATAATATACATATATATCAATTTATACGACATCTTTCATGTCTTACTATGAATAGACAAGTAATCTATTAACGTGTTTTGTTTTGAGAGTCTTGTATAATATTTTCCAATTATTCATACTCAAACTTAATATTACGTAAACAAAATAAAGTAAAGGTTTTTTCAAATTGCGTTTCTGCGTCTGCGTTGCGTTTTGTGTTGCTTTTTTTTTAATACTATGTAATAGCTACCTAAGAATAAATACATTCCCTTAAACTTTTAATAACATACAAAAAGTCACATCACTCACATTCACAATAACAATACGAACAAAACCTGTTGATCTTGACAAAGAATGTTATTACGCAATATTTCTTCAAAATATTTATTTATAACGATGTTGTAACGACGTAATAATAACATAGCAATGAATATATAAACTCAACATATCACGTATACAAACACAAAATTATTTAGGCTAGCCGCTGACTTGTGATTTTTGCACCGTGACTTTTTGTTACCCAATCGAGTGCTATGAAGATACATGGGAGTGCGCTGATCATGGTGACGAGAAAATGTGGTGACAAATAGTTCATAAGTGACTGAATTTGGCTAAACTTTAGTTAATCTGACGTGGAGTTGGGAGTTCATATTTTTTTCACAGATAGGTCATGTTATTAGAAGCATCCGCGTACAGTTTTTAAGGCGAGGAAATTAATAGTTTCGGAGATAAAAAATATCAAACTTTGATAAAATAACCTCACTTGCACACTATTTTATTACTTTTGACGTAATTTTGACAGCTGGTGTTGCTATTTTAGGGTGTTTTAATAATGCATTTTGATAATGCAAATAATAAGTCGACTCGCAAATTTGTATGTTTTTTTTAATTCGCATTTAAATTAGTTATTTTATTTGTATATAATAATTTCTCAGTGATGAGTGTTTTTTGGCTGAATAACTATGAAAATTTTGATTTATTGACTATTTAAAGTTATTTTTGTCTCTTGTGGTATTTGATAGGTGAAACGAAACGCATTTTTTTGCAGCAATACAATGCATAGGTATTCTACCCGGAAACTACCCCGGTTGGGTTAGGTTAGGTTAGAACGGTGACCCTCTACGCACGAGCCGAGCGAGCGTAGCGAGCGGTGCCGCGGCAGCGGCCGGCGAGTGCCAGAAACGACTAAATTATATAGAAAAAAATTGTGACTTGAGGCACCCGGGCTCAGATCATTTTGTGTTAGGTTAGGTTACTACATTTTATTTTAAGTAGGCTACCCGGAAAAAGTGGTTGGGTTGGGTTAGGTTAGGTTAGAAGTGTGACTCTCTACGCACGAGCCGAGCGAGCGTAGCGAGCGGTGCCGCGGCAGCGGCCGGCGAGTGCCAGAAACGACAAATTTATATAGAAAAAAATTGTCTGGTTCAGCAATATATTTTTTTAAAAAGGGGGAGCTTCTACACCTTCCTCTCTTTAAATTGACAGGAAAAATTACGTAAACATAACCTCGAAATGCGAATTTTATAAATTCATATAAAAAAGGGGGCGTTTCCTCGCTTTTCTCTTTTATGGGGGGGGGGGGGGGGTCCTTAATTCCACGTCAGATTAAGTAAAGTCGTACCCTGAATTTTGAACGATACTGACGTAGTTTAGAGTATATAGTGTAAAATTTTCCTTGAAACTATCTTTCAGTGTATAAGGAATGCACCCAGTAGCGTTTTTTCGTGTCATTGTTCTTCTTCTTATATCAAGAGCACTTATTACAGCAATCTGTATGAATTCCATTTCAAGAATGAGCTTGTTTTGTTGCCCAGTGACTTTTCAAGTGGGCGCATCGTGGGTCGTCGACAGTAGGTGACAGTGGCAAAAAGTCACGGTGATAACAATCACAAGTCAGCGGTTAGCCATGCAATATTTTTTGAAACTATACACTACACACACTTGCTTATCCAATTTACTTTCGACATTGGCAGAATAGTCGAAATCGGCTCTACTTGCCATCAACAAAAAATATCTGACATTGGCAGAATTGTCGACATCGGCACGATTGCCAAAGAGAAAAATAGAATAGAATAGAATAGAACAAATCGTTTGCCATTGTCAATTTGACAAACGTAAACATGCAACCAAAAACGTAATTTTTTCGAAACAGTATTTATCTATGGAAATATTTGCAAAATTACGATACTAACACGCTCAGAGTGCGTAAAAATTTCCACAAGAATATGATCTTTCGTAATGTAATAACAGAGGTTAAAACAGTGCGAGTCGGCCGCGACCCGGTCGGGTCTTACGGTCGCTGACGGTTTTTTCCTATTTTTCGACTTGCGACTCGATCGGGGGTCGTACGGTCGCTGAGAGGTAGTTATAAGAAAATAGATGAAAAATTACCATTCAACCCCCACTCCTTTATCGCCGAAACCACTGGGACTAAATTTTTGAAAAAAAAAAATACAGAAAGTAGTTCTTTGTAGAGATTACAGGAAAACTTCTATGAAGGAGGTAGTTAAAAAAAAAAAACAGTAAAAAAAGATTTGTAACGCGGATTTGGTCCGCGACCAAATTCAAGCGTGAGTACTGCTGGTCGATTCTGTTAACAGCTCACCGTGAAAACTTAGGTGGAGTGAGCGTGAAGTGAGCTGTCATTCCACCTTGGTTGTATGGATTGACAGTCCACTTCACGTTCACTTCACTTAAGTTTTCACGGTGAGATTTTACAGAATAGCACTACTGTGTTACATGCTTTTTTTTCTACTCATCAGTGAGTTTACGTTTGGATACACACAATTAGTTTGGGAATATCCAGTGACTTTATTTGTCGATTCGGATTCGTTTATATAAATCGTTAGCGTTTAGTTCGGCTACCTCGATTTTTAAAATCGGATTTTCTAGTTTGGGAAATCAATACGAATCGATTTGTTTTCCAAATATAATTTTTAATAGCAGTGTATAGAGTGCCTCAAGCGGCATTCAAGTACCATCAGCTTTTGTGGCATAATAGTGACGCTAGCTAGACTGCCGTAAATGCCGGAAGCAAGTTTGCTGACTTTTGATTTGTATTTTATTCACGAGCCGAGCGAGTAAAGCGATCTGTGCAGCGGTAGCGGTCGGCAAGTGCCAAAAACGACTAGATTATATATAGAAAAATTGCTTGGTTTATATAGCACTGTTGTAATTGTACCATGTCACCCCTTGCTGCTTTTTAAAATGATGTACATGTATGTCGCATGCTGACGGCACTATAACCAATATTGTTAGTAATAGAATGCCACTTGGGACACTCTTTATACTGCCTTTTTTCATTCATTTTCATTTTAGGCGCATGCCTCTGACACCAGTTTCCAGTTTGTCTGACCAACGGATATCGCTACGTGATTGTATAATTCCCTACTATTCCTTCATTCATAATGAAATTCATTCAAATCTTAGATTAAAAAATGTCCAGATTCCTAGTACGCCACCGTAAATTGAAGCCAAAACAAGTAGCCAATATTGACTACTTCGTTCGATCCCCGCGCCATACGCCATGGAACGTTCGCCACGTAAACACGTCACGAGTCGGAGTTTTGATTTAAAAAAAAATAGTTTGTGCTGTGCAATCGTGTCAAAATTACACGTAAAAAAAGAATAATGCATTAACATCTCATTTCATATGCAAGTATTCAATTTCACCGTGTATTTCTTTGTTAAATGTGAAAATTAAAAATGTGACACCTTAAGTGTTGTCAAGGGCATGAAATCGATTTACCCATATTTTTAACACCTCTCGATAAAAAAACATACATACGGTCGAATTGAGAACCTCCTCCTTCTTTTTCGTCGGTTAAAAATAAGGATGACAAAAGAGTTTTATAACATGAACGATTATTGCTTTTGTGGGTTTGTTTCTTCAACCTCACAACTGTCTGAGCGCTGAACCGATTTCGATGCGGTTTTTACACTTCGAAAGTATTTTTTTGCGACTTAGCTCGTATTTATGTCGGGACCACTAACGTTTTCTTTTTCTTAAAATTTTCATTTTTACTTACATATATCTCTAACCGATCCTGTAGCTGTCAATGGTTGCATTGAAAAAAAAATATAAGTACACTACCTCTTAAAAAAATAAACAATGATGATTGAAATTACCTTTTTTATTTTATCCCGAAACCTTGGCTTGGAAACCTTGCCTGTTAACTCTAAAAAATATATTTGCTGGATTTTAGGCTTTGCTATGCGGGACTTAGGCATACTACTTAATTATTATAAGATGCGAAAATTGGGCGCAAAGGTACACGCAGGGTTATTCTCAAGCAGGCCAGATTTAAAAAATAAATAAAACCAGCGTTGAAATGAAAATATCGTTCTAAAATTGGATTTTAAGCCCTTGCAGCTATCGATTAGGCTACTCCCTACTTAGTACCCATTTGAGGGAACTGAAAAACACATTTTATAATCGTACTCAAGCACACTACACAAAATGTGTTTGATGGATTTTCCGAACATTCACAAATTCATGACATAAACATGCGGTCGTAGGTACATTCAAAAGTACACAAATAACATAACAAATCATCAACAATAATGATGAAAATGATCCTTTAAATTTTAAACATTCCCGCATATTTAGATACATTCCATTCACTTCATCAGTTGATAGGAAGTGTATTTTCAGAAAACATTAAGAAAATTAAATGTAAACTTACTCTTCGCCATTGGTCTGGTGATTTTGTAACTCCCTCTGCCACTGAGTTTAGTTGGACTGCCACGGAGTTCCACAGTTCTCGGGATACTCGAACCGCTTGTGGCCCTCCCGGAAAGCGACCCAATGCAACAGAGGGATTGGACTCCGCAAACTCCACAAGTAACTCCATTTGCCTTACGGAAACTCTTCGAGGTGCAGGCATTCTTAATTTAAATATTTTACATCAATAAAATATACGAGTAGTTAGAGGTACCTCATATATAAACACCTTTTCCTATTTTTATGTTATTTTATTACTTTGAGTACAAAAATACCTGAGGTAACAAATTTTCACATTATAAACTTACTCTATACGTAGAGTACCTATGTATTTTGTGGTATAACTTACCTTTAATTCAAAAATATTTTTATCAAGACGTTTAGACACTATATTCAGCTCGCGAAAGAATGAATTTACCGCCAGTTTATTTCGTTCGAATTTGACACAAAAAATGTCAAGAGCATTTATAACCCGCTTAAATTAAATGTTCTCTAAATTGTAGTATTGTAACACTCGGAGGACATTACTCAACTTAGCAGTATAATAGTCGATAAAAAATAGAGGTGTCAAGTGACGTGACGAAGAGCACCGTAAATCACCGTAAGCCCCTGCAATTTGATTACCACTGACATAGGATACGTAATACCAATCTAATGAAATCCACTGTTGACATCAAAGTTCGGTGGACAATAGAAGCCAGTTAGTCATCGGCACTGGAAAAAGATACGCAATAGCCCTGCAGCAGGACATTTTAGAATCTATGTTAATAATATCATAATATTACACAAACGTGTTTCAATCACGCAAAAATGTTTGAAGAGATTTGAGTGAAATTTGGCACACATACAGATTATAACCTGGACATATAACATAGGCTACTTTAAACCATGCGGGCGAAGCCGCTGGCACAAGTTAGTACTGGTATAATCTTCAGCTGTATAGATTGGAAGCTGACCCCAAACATAGTTGGGAAACGGCTAGGCAGACTAATTGATCTGACCTTTTCTTTTGTTTACACTTAAGAAATTTTTATTTTCAAAAGATATTCTTTAAGCAAGCTGCAAATTATTATTAGCAGCTTGTAGGCTTGTAGCCGTTACAATTTCTGACCTTGCAACACTATTTGTTTTAGATCAAAAACAATAATTTCTACAATAATTTTCTATGCTCTATACATCCGTACAAAATCCAAAGAATCTCAACAGAGCTATCGTAATCAATCCAATGATTTATATGGAATCCTGATAAATATTGTTATGGGAAATTAAAATACACACGTTTTCTACATTTTCTTATGCTGATTTTATAGAATTTTCCTTTCCAGTGCAAAATGAAAAATTTTACTATGCCTAGAGACGCTCGTCATTCTTGGGTCTTGTTTGGCCGCCATGTCTGAAGTTCGTTGTGTCTTCGGAGGTCGTGTTGTGCTACTCTTTAATGTTTATAGATTTCAGTGAAATTAGTTACTCTAAGACGATGAATTTATACAAATATTAAAGAACTATGATTTAGTTTCTTGTGTGGAGTGACTGTTAGACTGGAGCAAATCGATACATTTTGCGTTTGAAGAAGTAACTCTTACATCGTATTTTTAGTTCATCCGCCATATTGGCGTTAATATCTCTTCGTAAGTCTTTTTCATAATTTTTAGCTTTACTGGTATTATTTTGATGTATTTTTCGTTCTATTTTGTTGCTGTTTTCATAGGGCTGCATAATTCGTTCAAGTAGAGTGTGCATGTTGCTTGTATAAGGCAATATTTTTAACTTTTTATTCATGGCCTCTTTCAAGCAATTTTCTCCCGTTCTAGTTACTGGAATTGCGATCATTTTAGCTGTATTTATCTTCAAAGATCCCTTTATAATTAATTTTACAGAAGTATTGGCCAATAGCAATTTGTATTAGCATCAAACATTGTTTTGTAGATAGTAATTGTTTTATTGTACCTGATCATAGTCATATGAAATAGATGTTAAGAAACAAAGCTGTACGTTATAATTTGTCTCTTACTATATTTTTCAAATATATAATCGTGATAAATCTGTTATTTTTTATTGAGGTTTCTGCCTCTTTACCTGATACCTGCAAATCATTTCAATGTAAAACTAAGCTCAAAGAATGTTCTAGAACGTATATACGCTCTCTGAAGCGTCATGCTGCTATGTATGTTGATAATGACTCATTTGACCACTTAAATTTTCTGTATTTTTATCATTAAAATAGTAGCTTGGTTTAGTGTATGGTGGTAGTAGTGTTACACAAATTCTAAAAAGATGCATGATACCAGTTATTCACATGCATGTGCATGGCAATGCAAAAGTTCTCTAATAGAGAAAGGTTTTTTGTTACAAAATTAGGTTATGTGATGGTTATAGTAAACACTCGATCACTTAGTTGTCGTTGGGCAGATAATCTACAGTACAAATGATTGAAAGATTTTTATAGTTATTTTTTTACAAATACTTCACATTCATTAAAAACAATTTATCTTAACCAAAACAAATAGAAGGCTCAGTGCATTGGTCTCACATAATTAACTTTGGGCACCCAAAAGGTGTCACATTGGTAACAGAGTGCCGTTTCTTCAATGGTGTTTTGTGTTTACAATCTCTCTTATTTAGGGCTGATTTTTCAATAGTCAGATAACTTTTAACTGAGGAATAAAAATTGCGTTTTGACATAATTTCTATACAAAAACTGTCAAAATGCCATTTTTATTCCTCAGTTAAAAGTTATCCGACTATTGAAAAATCAGCCCTTAGACAACTATATTATTGATGTGAACTCATTTCTCCCCAGTCATAAAATATATCCTAAAAAAAATGTATTGTATCAAAGAATATGATACTATTGCAATGATTTCAGGTTCCATGTTTTATTTTTATGCCTAATTGGAACAGCAGTCAAGGAGTGCCTTGCTCGTTCTTTGTAAATAATATGCATTAGTGTTACATGCACAAGTTGGTGCCATCATAAATTAGAACCAAAAATAAAGTTTACTCAAGTCGAGTAGAATCAAGTTTTGTTTAAATGAACTCTGCCATGGAACTGAACTCTGGTTGTGTGCAGTTACTACTTAAAGACAAAATAGCTCTTATATGTTAAACTTTTGTATTATAAAATTATTGACTACATGGCTCACTGATCTAGGAATATTAACATTTTTGAAAAGTGAAGAATGTATGCACATAGGTAGCAACCTATTTGATCAAAGTAAGAAGTGGAATTTACAGTAGTAAATAAAGACTACAAGTTCTAAATTTTCAAGTTCTTACTTTGACAAGTTCTAAATTCTCTGCCCAGCTGTGCACCAGTGTGTGCTCTGGCATAATTAAGTGTGTTTGTACACAATTATTATTTTCAAGTAATATTTTTAATTCATTAAAAAAAAAAAGCAACATATACCTATATACAGAGCAAACAACACATGTTATTTTTTTAATCTTAGACTTAATGGGACATTATAAAACAGACTTTAATAATTGAATGATGTTTTGAATTTAACCTATTGGTAACTGTGTTGTTTGCAAGCAGGGCCACAGCAAATTTTGGTTATTTGTTTGGATTTGCTATAAAAATTGGTAAGAAAATACAGCTGTCAGTATTTTGTCATTACAAGAATAAGCAAAGTTCAAAGCTATTCAAGCATTTGTGTTCTCGAGTGCTCCTGCTTTGCAGCACCTAATTTTTGGGACACTGAAAGTAATGTTCAAATAGCTGCCAAGACAAGCAATGGCGATGGCAGTAGTGGTCAAGTGCGAGTAAAACTGAGTAAAAAAAAACAATTGCTTCTGTCAGCGTTTTACCAGCATAAAAGTGAAATGATCATAAGGCAACGAACTTGGGGCATAAAAAAGGTCCCGTGTCCTAGTTCAGGACATTACCTAATTCTGACAAGTTTCATCCGAATCCGTTATCTGTAGAGGCATGATAGATTAACAAACACCAACACTGACACATAATACAAGTAGAAGTAGGATGTCAAAAAAATCTTTTGCTCTTTTTACCTGTATAATTATTGGCAATAAGTATTTAAAAAAATAAAAAAAAATTGTTACAGATCTGAAGACACTGCTGTCAATGAGCTGAGAGCCCTTGGTGCTTCAATATTCATATTTCCCTACCTAGCATTCAAATGCAAGGTAAGACATTAATTTTATCCATTTCTTACTTTAAAAAAAAAAATGTGCTAAAAATAATACATGTGAAAAAATTTAACAACTTCATCATATCTCATAGGAAGTATTATTCTAGAGGAGAGTTAAAAGTTTCACTGTTTCTTTCAGGTAGGATTTTTTTTGTGTCTGTGAATGGGATGACCTGCTTCTAGGTGCAAAGGCACCAACATATTTTATTATGATAGAATGGTTTAGTGTTATAAGAGGATATAGCTGATGCCTCTTTGTCAGAAATTGGATGAGCCTCTTGTTACAATTGAGGTGAGAGTTCTTTGTTGAGTACTCCTTACTAATTTCACATAAGGTTGTTATATCTACTACAGTTGTGGTGTCACTTGGCAGGTAGATTGCTGACTCCAGCACAATGCAGCAGGCAGTCGATCCTCTCGCTACCACCAGCACGGTAAGTTTCATCCTATTTTTATGTCAAGATCCACTTCAGTGTTGTTATGGTAAATAAAGCAGGCTAGGCAATGGTGCGGATTCTCTTGTTTGATAACTAAACTAAAATTAGAGAATTGCTATCTTTTACTAAAAAGCAGTGCGAGAAAAGGACGGCTGTAGCTATGAACTAAGTTAGAGATGTCAAACTAGTTTACGCCTTGCGCTTCGCCGTGTTTTTAGACATGTTTTTACGTGTACCCTTAATTTGTATGGAAATATTAGTTCAAACTAAATTTGACAGCACTAATTTACATCCGTCTCTTTCTTGTTTTATTAGAGAGAAAAAGATAGCAATAGCCTAAATTAAGTTTAGTTTGTGTACAACAGAATCAACACCAATGTCTCTCTGTTACAGTCAAACCTTGGATATTTTTATTATTGTATTTGTTTATTTATTCTAAAAAAAAGATGTTGGTTCATGTAGCAACTGTAGTTATTAACCCAAATGCTTATATTATTCAGCCAGCGGCAGAGCCGGTCAATGGCGCGCCCCCTGACGAGCCGACGCGGCGGCAGGGCCGGATGACCAATCAGCTGCAATTTCTTCAAAAGAATGTAATGAAGGCAGTTTGGAAGCATCAGTTTGCTTGGCCTTTTCACCAACCAGTAGATGCGAAAAAATTGAACCTCCCTGTAAGTATTGTGTCATGAAAAGCACTGTATTACTTATTTCGTATGAAATACAGGATGTAACGGAAAGGTGTGGTCATATTTTAAGAACTGCATCTGCCCATCAATATGAACAACTTTCTTCAAGAAAACCTGAGGAAATTCACAATTTTTTTTTTACCTCCATACAAATATTGATTAGTGAACAACTTTCTTCAAGAAAACCTGAGGAAAATCACATTTTTTTTTTTACCTTCATACAAATATTGATCAGCTGATGATAACTTTGTATGGAAAGTCCAATTATTTTTTTGGGAATTTTCAGTTTTTTCTTAGAGAAAGTTGTTCATATCCATGGGCAGAACCGGTTGCTAAAATATGACCACACCTTTCCATTACACCCTGTATATTTTAGTACAGTCATTTGGTTCGAAAAAAAGGGGTTACCTGGAAAGTTTTCAGGGAGTTTTGAAAATTGTTATTTTTTTAAAGTTTTTGAGGTGCTCTTTCCGAATTTCAACTTTGCCACCTCGTATCTTTGCCGCTCATGCCGCCATATTAGAGAAATGGCGCCTAATAGCAGTTTTTCGACAATATCTCCTTTCCTACACATATTACCATAAAAACATACAAAATTAAACTTGAGAAAATTTCCTTCAATTTATGTCATGACAATTTTTTTGTAAGATCAATAGTTTTGCCATACGTGCGCCGCAAAGTGTACTTCAACATGCGTTTCGGCTAAAAAAACTCAATTCCTCACCACCAATAGAGTAAAGCGCTTTATTCACGATCCATCTTGCTGTACGTCCCGTCCGATAATTATTATTAATCGACGTACGTCAAGCTTATTCATGGTACTTTTACATCGTGCATCGTGCATGGCCTTAGCGGGACGTACAGCAAGATGGATCGTGAATAAAGAGCTTAAGCGGCGCCCCTCTCTTACTACGAAACATGTGCTGGCAGTACTCAATAGAAATATTTAGTCAGCAATATACATATATCGGGTGTAAAAAGACAGTTTCCGAAGCCGAAGGCCACAAATTCTACCCATTATTTAGATCATTTTTTTTCCACTAGACCATACCTGGGAATCGACTGGTTCTGGAGATATTGAAGGTCAAAGCCGCTTTTTGTTTTTTTGCTTTCTTACGTAAATGAATTCCAAGTGTTATTAGTAAGTCCTCGGAACATGCCACCGGCGGGTTCCCAGATTACGGTAGGAGGGGTTCACATCGGCGTTGAGGGGACGATGAAGTACCTGGGACTCGTCCTCGACAGCCGGTGGAACTTCGTCGAGCACTTCCGACGTTTGGCCAGACTAGAGAGGGCCGGGGCCGCATTCAAGCGGCTCCTGCTCATTCTGGGGGGATCCAAACGCCTCCTGCCGGATGCTCTACGCGGGGATCGTGCGGTCCATG